>JAWMRA010000164.1:11977320-12100285 GCA_035584735.1 Pseudotriccus pelzelni | reverse complement strand
CCCCCCCCCCCCCCCCCCCCCCCCCCCAAATAAATCCAGTTGTGGCCTCGTTTTGTGTTGTTTTTGAATACTTGGCAGTCCAATGAGGGTTTTCTGAGGCATTTCTTGTCCACCTCATTGCTTGTTTTGCCATAGTGCTAACTTTAAATTCAGGCCTTGAGATGAAAAAACAGAGATCAAAGACACTTGTGATAACTTATTCTCTGACCTTATTCAGCCTCTAGTAAACAAGGGAGGGAGTGGCATTTATTTTACCTGCTGGTAGGTTAAGATTGACTGTTATTTCTCAGCCACTTTCTTCGTAGATGAGACATTCTAGGTTTTCCACACACTACCAGTATTTATCTCCTCCAATACATAAGGACACAGTTATCTAGAGTGAAGAATGTAATTTGCAGCAGGCTGCTGAAAGAGCAGACGAACAGTGAGTTACTGTGAAGGACTGTGCTATCTGATGGCAAGAACGTTGGATGGGGATTCATGAGACTTGTCGTCTGTTCTCAGCTCTGCCTTGTGCCTGTTGAATGACCTTCAGCAAGTCACTTTCTCTCTTTTGTCTCAGCTATCATTTTACCTGTTAAAATGTGATAATGAAACACTCTTTTTTTTATAAACCGCTAGGTGCTGATGAACAGCACTGATGAAAGGTACTGTACAAAAACTAAGTGGCATTGAATATTTGATTGCACTTGGCTTCATTGAATTATGACTGATAATACAGGTATTGACCAGCAAGTAGTTTTAATGGTCCAGTAGATACTATGCAACTATCACTTTTACTGTTTGTCTACCTTTATGAGTCTCAAAAATAATGGTTCACAGATGACACTTTCTGCTGTAATCTCACAGAGAAGCTAAAATCTTGAAATCTCTTTGTTGACGTTTATTCTGATCTTGGGAGGGCATGGACCTCTAGATGACTATTTGTATTAGCTAACTTAAGATTAGTTAAACATAGTAGGCTGAGGAGTCTGGAAGACTTGTGTTTCAGCACAATTTATTGTGCTTATGCAAATGTAAAACACACCATTTCTTCCAGCTGTGACCCACCTGCTGTGCTTGGTTGGTGGGAGCCCAGCACTGTACCCGCAAGCTGTAGGAAGCAGAGGTGGCTCGGATGCTGTGTGGAACACCCTTGCTTAAGAATGGGAGGCAGATTTAATACACCTTTCTGCTTCTCTGTGATCATGCAAGGGCCTGCTAGAGACAAGTAACATGAAGGTGACTTACGTGCTTTGCCAGAAATCTGTGCTGAAATGCATGTCACTAAAATTTAGGGCAATATTGTGAGTCTCCTAGCAGACCAAGAAGCCCAAGAAAACAGATCAAGGATCAATCATGCCACTGAACAAAATGCTTGCTGCTAACCTCAAAGGCTTTTTGTTTTTAAAGAGCTTCATCCTAATACAGTTTTCTTCTGACTTAATTTCATCCCGAGGTTCTTAGCTATTGGCACATTGAGGCTCTTGTTTTTCCTAGCAATATCTGGAGGATTGGTAAAATTCAGACCTAAAATACCAGCTGCCTGTTAGTGTTTCTCAATATTAACCTATGTATTTTTAGTAGTAAAGTACTTGGCTATTTCAGTAGGGGATTTTTTCAGAAACTAAGAAAACAAAAAATGTGATGTGTATTTCTTTAGTGTAAACTTCATACTTTTATTTTTAGTTCACTTGCCAAATTATGGTGTTAATATCTTCATTTAATTTTGTTTAAAAACAGCCCTTTACATGCCTGTATTTCTTTGGAGTTGGTACCTTGAACTCTTGAATCCTACCTCTTGACTGGGTGGTTGGTAGCATGACTTTAATTGGTAGCTTTTGGACAGGATACATGGACAAATGATCAGGCTATGCTAAAAAAAAAGTGTAATAGCTTTGAATGTACAAAGTCATAAACTTGACCATAAAAAAAAAGAGAGATTCAAAAGCTCAAATAAAAAGTAAGTGATCACAGTCCATCTGTTCTCAGTGGCAGGTTGACATCTATCACTCATGTCTTTGAGTATCAACTTTCCATCTTAGCAATAAAGATTGTCCTAAGGGATCTGTATGTTAGAGTTTCTGTCATAGAAGATATGAACTTGCTTCCATAGTTATGCAGTGTGCTGCAAGAACTGAACAGAGACAATTGATGTAATAAAAATAGTGAACCAATGAGGCTCTGTTAATGCTGGCTCAACCATCAGAAACAGAAAATTCCATAAACTGTACTCATCTGTCTGTATGATTGAAAGGTGTGATTTAAAAATACTTCCTACCTATGGCTAAGTGATGAAAATTACCAGGACAAAGGACTGTCTCATTTCCTGTATTTCAAAATGGACTATGCTTACAACACAAAAGGATTTTTTATACCACTACTTCTGTTTCACTTTTTATCTTTGTCATGAAAAATTATATATATAGATATAGATATATATACACACAGAGAATTTGTCCCCCAAAGCAAAGAGCATGAAGTTTTTTCCCTAAGTTTATTGCTCACCAATGTGCAAAGATAAAATTGTCTCCCCTAAAGAGTCTAGCCTAAGCAGCAGGAATTCAGAAAATGAATGACAGCTGAACAGCTAATTCCCTTGGCCTCCTCTCAGCTTTTGTTGTTATAGTTTAATTTCCTATTTTTGGAAATATTCATTCAGAAGCTGAACTCCTTTACTTCTGTACTTCCCCATAAAAAATCTTATTTGCTTTGTAATTTTCAGCCAGCTAGTGAACTTTATAGCAAGTAAGAATACAAAATCCAAACAGTGGAGAGTGATTCATCCTCAGCTGAGTTATACACTTGAAGCCATTGCTAAATGGTATTTTTTTAACCATGACTATCCGAGACTGGGATGCCACTGAAGTAAGGTTCCTATAAACACTTAAAAAGAGATGATCCCTGTCCCCAAGGGTTGGCAAACTGGGTAAGTATAATCTTGAGAATTGTTGGCACTAAGAATACTTTTAAGGGAGAATGATCTTCAATGTTACTTCTCATTTTGTTACATGGTTTACTACATGCCTCTCATATCTTATTTGGTGCTGTTATGTATAAATTTTAAGTACTATACATTCTGCTTTCTGCTGGTTAGATTTGTGTATTTGTTTAAAGCCTGTACTTATTTTATGGAAAGGATAAAAAGAAGAGGTATTTGGATTATTTGAAATCCTTCAGCTTGCACATAATTTCTATTACATGTGCTACAGCTTTCAGAGAGACTCCCCCAGATGACAGTGTAGTATATGGATATAAATATTTTTATATCTACATGTATCTAAACTACACCAGCTGACTTTTGTGTTCACTGGGATTTCATTTAGGTCTTTGCTACATTAACTTTACAGGCTCTCTGCATGCATGACTTTTTCAGGGTTTCACAGATGTGCATGGGTTACAGCTTGGTGGCCCTTGAGGCACTGTGGGTGCTGGTGTTCACTGCCCCCTTCTCAAGGGCAGAGTGTGGGGCTGCTCCCAGCATCGCACCCTGTGCTCCCACAGTCCTTGCTCTGCAAACCTCTCACCTTGATGACACAGCATTTCTGAGACACTGAATATGTGGGTTCACACTGGGAAAGTCATATCTGCCTGCAGGTGACCTTCTTCACCTCTTTTTCCAAGGGTGGGGGGGTGACTGGAGCCAAATTAAGTTGAGCATAAGCCAGCAAACAGACTAATTTGCTGTTCTGAAACTCAGATGTGCTGCTGCTTTAGCTGTCCTGCTTTAAGCTGGGAACATTTTATGAAATAGCCATATTTTTCTCTAGTGCCTCTTGTTTACTTTTCACTCTCAAACTGCTGAGGAGCTGAACTTATACCCACCACAATATCCCTACTTCAACAGAACAGATGCACTTGGAGCAGAGCGCAGCAAAGAGAAACTTCTAGCTTTATTATTTAACAAAGCAAAGCTAATCTTCTGACTGAAATAATTAGTCAGTCCTGCAATAATAATTAATTTTGTTCAGAGTTCCCCTCCCAGGCCTGCCAGCTTTCTCTGTTCTTCTTTCCCCCAGTGTTTTACTTATAGTTATGGCCATGATGCGCCTTGTGGTGCAGCTGCAGCACAGGCAACACGACTGCTCTTACAGTCCCGTTACCATGAGGCAGCTGCCTGTTCCAATTAACCTCTGAGAGATAAGGACTCGAATTAGTCAAAGCTGACAGATACCTGGTAATGGGAGGAGGACAATGATCTTGGTTTATATATTGTTAGTTTATGACCCAGCTGAATGATCTGGCTCACAAAGGCCATCCATGATAATACACCCTCAGGAGGTATCTGCTTCAGGGTCTCACTCTGGTGTGATGAGAACAAGGGAGACAGGAACCTCCACTGGTCCTCCACATCCATTGGAGTAGCCAGGAAGGGATTGAAGGCACTGTGTGTGCAGGAACAGGTTATACCAAGTAGTCATGGCAAGAAGGACTCCTGTGCTTTCATTGCTGAGAGTCTCTAATCAGTTGCAAACTTCATGGAACTGGTATAGTCTCCTGTGTTGTTCTGTTTTCTTAAAAATTCTCTTCCTCTCATAAGAACTGCGTTATTAGAGAAAAATGTAATTTCCTGGCACAGGGTGGAAATGCAAATACTCAGTGGTAGGTTCCAGGTATTCCAACATGGGAGAGTGGACATACTTCTTTCACAAAGGTTAATAAATCAGCCAGAGTCAATATTCTTTAAGACTTGGTTTCAGTAAGCAAAGAAAGTACTATTTTTGAAAGGAAGAATCATAACAAATTGTTACTGGATTAAGAAATCCTGATTCGATCCAGTTAAAATCATCTAAAACTGAGAAAGACAAATAGTTCTGTCACTGAATTTAGCTTGAACTTGAAAGCAAACTTTATTAAATTTAGGGAGGTGCTAATAAAATCCAAAGAACTAAAAAGACCAGAAGTTTGCATTCAGAGGACATGCAAAAACTATTTGACACTGATATAAAGTCTATCTGGAACTTCTGTTTCCAGAAGAGGAAAAAGAAAAATGTAGACAAGGGCTGCAGATCCAACCAGGAATGCAGTAGAAAAAAAAAACAACCAAGAAACAAACAAACCAGAAAGCCTGAGAGTAATTATATTGAAAAAACCCCTATGTCTTATAGTTCAGAAGGTATAGGAATAAACTGAGAACTTCTAGTAATCACCTGAGTTTGACATGAAAATGCAACTACAATAGCAAGAAGATTTTTTTTTCAGCCACAGAAATATAAAGACTAAGGAAAGAAGAGGCGCGTATGGAAGAAGTATGTGAAGCTGGCTATTCTTCCCCCACTCAGTCACAGCCCTCCCATCCCTCATGTCCATCACGCTGCAGTTCCCCCAAAAGTGCTGGTACCAGAATGTCTCAACAGAGAATGAGGAGAGAAGAGAAGCCTGAATTATAAGAAAAGGTTACCTATCAAACTGGGCTTTCTCATCATCCCCTCATCTTTAAATTTCTCTCCATAAATGTGTTGTGAGTACAAACATATCTGGGAAAGAAGGAGCAATTGAAGCTAAAGGAAAATAATGCCTAGGAGTGAGTGAGCGAAAAAGTGGACATAGATAAATGTAGGCTGAAAATAAGAAGGTGACTATTACAGCAGTGACAGTCTTCCAGCTTCTCTCCCATTTTTATTAAAGCCTGACTAACTTGAGCTGAAAATTCAGTTTCTAAAGTGGATTATACAGTGTGGCTGTTAGCCACAGCAAGGCACACACTTGTGACCCAGGCCGCTCCTTCCTGAGTGTTGCAGAAGAGCCTTATCCAGCAGTAAAAGTGCAAGCTCCTAATATTGATTTTTGAGTAACTGATAATCAAAATGAAACTAGGAAATGAGCTGATTGATGTCTGACCTACACCCAAATATCCCAATAAAGTGAGCTAAGCTTCTTAAAGTTGACATAGATATTATAGGAGGATATTTGGTTCTTCCTGCAGTTGACTGTGCAGAACATGAAAAGGAAACAGGAATTTTGAGTTGCCCTCTCACCAGTTCTAGCTCTTGTTTCGCGTTCCAGCAAGTCTGTGGCTATCTGCCTCAAAATTATATATTCCTTACTCAGTTTTCCCTTTGCTTTAAAAAGCCATGATTTCCATTATCACATTGAATAACTGGACTTGTCATTTTGTCTTTATACTTTTGGCTATTTAGAAAAAATACAGCAAACCCCCATCTGCAAAAAGAGGATTTCAAGAGAGATTGTCATCCTCTTCATGGAAAAGCATGCACTTCACTTGTTCAAAAACATTTGTTTTCAGTGAAGGAAATAATAATCCCTGCCTGGAGGTAGTTTGTTGATAGAACCTAGGAAAGTGAGATATCATTCAGGTCTGCTGAAAACAATTGTTGGAGTTAAGGCAATGTCAAAATGGGAATTCATTAATTCTGTAGTTTAATTATGTTCAAGTGATCTCTATAGACACAAAGAAAATGTTTGAGTGCACAGGCCTTGATTTAATTTTTTATAAAACCAAAACTTGATTCAACAAAGCACAAACTCTGTGTTCTGTTTTGGTCTTCAGTGCTTTGTCTCTAACCCCACAAGGCATTTCCTCCTGTAGTCTCTGATCTACTCTTCTGGGCTAAAACTGAAGGTCTGGTTATTTTCTCATCCTTCTTGGTCAGTTTTCATATCAATAGGTTACTCATTCCTTTCGTCTTTTCTGCTTTCAAACTTCATTCCTCTTATGAATCTGTTCACCTGATGAACCTGCGTACAGTGTCTTACCAGCCATACTTGCATTTCTGCCAGAGACCTAGTATCAGTCACACAAGAGCATAAATGTATGAAGACTAGAGGAAAATGACATTTAATTGACCACAGTCTATCAGATCTGAACAGTTACCTGGGATTTTGGTCACCAGAAAATGTTGAAGTTGCACGAAAAGTTCCTGAAGTTCCAGAGGGATAAGAAATTTCTATTAAAAAAGAACAGATAAGGATGTGGGAAACTGATTGTTTAAATACAGCAAAGAAATTTGATTAATAACTCAGCTTGGAAGTAATTTATTTTAAAATTCTCATTTTACTGGCAGTTAAGATGACTTACTGAAGTTAGAACAACCACAGCTCCTCAGTTAAGCTCAGGGCTAACTTTAGTTACAGGACTCTGCTTTTAATCATGATCAACTTGTTAGTAATCATCATATAGTGCAGACCAATTTCCAGTTCTGGAAGATCGCTGTAGTCAGTTCATAAATATCTGCATTTGTCAGAGAAACTGAATATCAGATAATGTCTGAAGCGGTAAAGACTAAAAATTAACATCTTCATCACTTCTGACAGCATCTGGCATTTAGTAACAGCTACTAATACTTCTTAAATGTAGGGACTATCCACAGGAAGAAATGCTGTAAGTGGACGTCATTTTAGTGCTCTGTTTTGTACTGAGACATAACTTCAGTTCAAAGCGTGACTATGGCTAGCAATTTTGTATATAACTATAAATTTAAGAAAAGTGTTGAAACAGATAATTTACACATGAATGATGTTACAAAGGAATTAATTTCAAGATTCTTTCAACTGACAGCTTTAGAATTATTTCAATTATTTGTCATTTGCTAGGCTTTAGAAATGACTGATTTTGTCCATTTTTGATGAAAAGAAGTGAGCTTCTGTTCCACGTTTAATGTTTCCTTTACTTATGCAATTGCTAAATTAATGGGGA
Organism: Pseudotriccus pelzelni; assembly: GCA_035584735.1. NCBI lineage: Eukaryota > Metazoa > Chordata > Aves > Passeriformes > Tyrannidae > Pseudotriccus > Pseudotriccus pelzelni. Next base: position 12,092,649 of record JAWMRA010000164.1, on the reverse strand, counting down.
CCCTTTCCAGACCCAGTGGACTGGAGTTTTCAAACAGCTGAGGGCTGCTTTGCACAGAGATTTAATGAGATCATGATTTTTTAAATGTGCTTTTGTGCATGTTTTTTCACAACAAATATTTCTCTTTCCATCAGGCTGTATGCATATGTTGTATGTCTTGTTTCCTAAGCCATCCTTATCTCAACTATTCTGTTCTCCTTGCCTGTTTGGTTTCCTCTGACCATTGTCCTGGGACACTGCAAATCAGAGATGTTTTCCCTTGAGTCCGATATTCCAGTTTCCACATCTTCCGGTAAAGAGAGACCAAGTTTGATGGCAGTATTGTGTAATCTACTGCATGCCAGGAATATCTTACATGCAGTTCTTTAGAAGGACAATCTGGTAATGCATGTCACCACAATGTATTTTAAAGATGATTAATGGTCTTTTAAATGATTCCTCAGGTGAGCTGTAGATCTTCATTATCTTCTCCGAGGACATTGCATTGGATTTATTTGGAGAAAATGAAATTAGGGTCATGAACCTTTCTTGAAAAGCTAATTTATATCTTCTGAAATATTGAAAAGCACTATACTCTAATGATGTGATATGGTTGTTGATATTATAAAGACAACTGTCAATAACATCCAGAAGATAACTGTTATTTCTTATTTAACAACTTGGGAAGCTGCTGCTGTCTTTAAAGCTATTTTTAATAGCTGCCGTTCCTACTTCAGTTTCATCTGGATACACTCAAATTTTATCTGACTACCCAATAATTAGCTGCTGTCAATCCAATCAGTGCAAGATTGGCTAAGCTATTTTTTTCTAAAATGCAAAAGTTGTCACAACACTGCTTGACAATATTATGTCATGATGACGTTAGGTACTTTGCCACCTCACCCACTGCATAATGGTTAATTTGAGCAATATTAAATGAATGATAAGATTTAGGATCTTGATGAGCCAGAAATTGCTTGAAGTAGTATTGCCACATAGAATACTTGTATGTAGTTTATTTGGATGAAAAACACCACAGGGAAAAAATTCTGTCATTTGGTATTGATACATTAAACCCTTCCAAGTAAACACAATGTCTAGATCTGAAAATAGAGGCTCTGGCCTATTTTGCAAGCTCCTCATTAGCTGACTGGGAGTTTATGCACCAAGGATTCTAAGTGCTTGGTTTTGTGATGCTCTATCACTATGTGTGGCCGTATATTTAATTTTGTCAGGGGTGTATGGAAAACTTTGCACAGCAGATGCCTTGTACCTCCATGATGTTTGGGAAGTGGGTGGTTTGCCTGGAAGTACAATTCTTTCTTTAAAATTTTCTGCTGATCTTCAGTTTCTCCATGGTTTCCTGTTCAACAACTATTTAAACACCTCCAAAAAAACTGTGCTAGCTTTAAGTGGTCTTCAGTGGTCTTAAACATCCTCTGTGGTGCACGGAGGCTTTGCTATTTGAATTGAAATATTTTTAATACCCAATAAATATGTTTTAATATGTAACTGAGATTAAAGAGGGCTTTAGCTGTGGACTGGTTATTAAACTGACATGTTCTGGAATTTCTGTGCATCACCACTCAACCATACAGCTCCAAGCACAAGGCAGCTGCTTGGAAAGAGTGGGTGTTTTGTGAAACTCCAGTGATCCTACTCCAACTCAGTGGCCTAGTCTCTGGTGATCCACAAGCACCTATGGAAGCCACTGGTGCACCTAGGTTTAACCATGTTGCCCTCAGAGCTTGCCCTTGAGCCTGTCACATGCACGCAGTGCACAGAGTGTCTTTCCTTCAAAGACTGGCAGCTCAGGCTGTGTTCCATAATGGGACTGTCAGCCCCATAATAAGCATCATCGCACCAGGGTTTTGGGCGAGGAGATCCATTCTGTGAGCACAATGTCTGCTTGAGGTAAAATGTTCTCAGTGCAATGGCTGTCAGAAGAATAACTGTTATCTCCCAGATTCTGGCAAGCACTTAAAGGTCAGTTTTTAGGTTTTCAGGTCCACAATGGTATCTTGCTAAGCACAGACTGCCTGTAGCACATGTAATTCGTTCAGCCAGTCCTCTCTGAAGATGCCTTATTGCTCTTCACACATGTAGGATAAATCTACACCTCACTCCTGCACAATGGCTTTCACAGATCCTTCAGGGTTTCATCCAGGCCCTCTTCCTTTACCGGGGCACAAATCTTCTGTGTGATCCCCTACAAAAAGAGCCTGAGCAGAGGAAGGCAGCATGGACTGTGAGCATGCGGGGTCAGTTAGTATTCTCTTTCCTTTGTGTGAGTATTTCTGTTTGGTTATCAAGTCTTCCAAAATATTAATATGAACTAATACTTTAGTCTTTGATGTGTTTTAAAACCAAATAGAATCTGTTATCCCCAATTACATCATTTGCTAATTAAGAAAGCTAGATAGGGTACTACAGTATATATTTTTCACCTGATGTATTTCCAACAGCCCTTACAAAGGGAGTTACTGTGGTGAGTCTCAGAGTACTTGAAAAGGCATTTTATATATCACTGCAAAATAATTGTGGTAGAACAAGTGCTGAGCTGCTCCTCTGTATGTTGCTGGGAATGTCATTGCCTGTGATTTGAAGCTCTATAAGATCTGTACAGCATTTTTCTGAGCAGCTCAGCAGCAATGGTTAATATACCCTTCAACTGCACTATCACTTTCCTTTTTAAAAGTCAAAATAGGTCAGTGAAGGTGACAGAAAGTTCTTTCTTCCCCTTGCCTTCATTAAGTTTTGCTTAAAAAAGAAGAGAGGAGGGACTGAGGCATGCAGCAATTGCTTCAATAACCTTGCAGCAAACTGCCAGAAAGTTTCCCAAGGCTCTCATGCAATTCAACCCGGTGAAAGGAACCTACTCCCCTACTCCTGCCCGCAGCCCTCCTTAATAAAGTTGCTGGAGGTTAAGGTTTTTTTTTCTGAACGCTTAATTGCATAGGTCTCCCAGCAAACTGGTGCCAGCCCGAGAGAATTGGAGCTGACGTTGCTAGTGGGGAAGGGGAATAGCTGAGCTGAAGGGAGGACACTCAGGGGTGTGCAGGAGAGTGGGGACCAGCAGTCTCCGGTTTCCACTGCTTGCCAGCGTACAGAAGTCACCAGTTATGATTGGGTTACAGCTCATGACTATTTAGACTTGGACATGGACTTGAAGCCACTTCATGTCAGTACAAAGGGAGGAATGTAACACTGTCTCTCCAGTGCCAGGGGGGGAGAGATTTGTAGGTTGGTATGTGACCTTCACTGCTGGCCCATGCAGGTGCTGTTCAAAGGCTCTCCCCATTCAGCTCTCGATACTGATACTAGATTAAAAAGAGAGAATGAAAAAACTCCTTGTTAAAAACGTTCCTCTCTGTTTTTTCCCTTTATCTCTGTGAACAAGTTGTCTTTTGATTTGCTTGGGTTTGTGGGTTTAGGAGGCTGTTTTCCTTTCAAGGACTTACTCTTGTACTATGTATTTTTTCCTTTAGTGAATAACATTTAACTTAGTGAAAGAAGATTTCTCTTGAGGCTATTCTTGGGCATTTAAAAAAAAGTTTTCAGTTTGTGCCCATGCTGTTTTGTCACACCAGCTTTTTACACTTTGAATTGTAACTCCTTAATTTATACCTGTATTTCAGTGAGTGTGTTAAAAGAGTCAAGTGAAAGAAAAGAGAAGCATGCAAAGCCAGAAATTCACATCAGCAGGGCAATTAAAACACTAGCTAATAATAATAATCTTACTGGCTGCCAATCAGGGAAGGGACCAGGGTCCTCTCTGGTCTCTGGCACCATTTTCTGAGAGTCAGTTGTGTTCCCGAACAACCCACTACTCTGTGCACTTGGGTATTTCACCGTATTTAAGATGTCTTCAGAGATGACGTGTTTGAAAACTGCTTAGTGAATGTGCTGTACCATCTTGTAGAGGGAAGTGGAACAGATCAGCCTTCCTCACCCTGCAAAGCAGACGGCATCTATCAGCGAAGACTTGGCGTAGCACAGATATTCAGGACTAACTTTTATACCAGAGAGATCTCAGGGTTTCTGAGGAGCTGAAGAGTGCAACAGAGCAAAGTTAAGTGTGTGCTTAGGTCAAATTTCTTCTCAGCTCCTCTTTGGAGGGCTGCAAAATTATGATACCATCTTTTAAAGACGGTTCTTTTCCTGTATACATGCTGAAAGGACCAAATATGTAGAACTGAATTGCTCCCTTTGCTTTCAGATTCCCTCCCTGGAATGCTGCACAACAAAGCAAGCCTTAGCCCAGCCTTAGCAGCAATTTTGTCTTAACCCTCATAGGGTTTTCCTATTGAAGTGGTTGCTATAATTAAAAAGCAACTCAACTGTTGCTGAGTTTCTTTGTTTTATATTTACTGGAGAAAACCACTGGGCTGTTGATATGTGAGCTTTATGTTATTATTTAATTACACTGAGGGAAGATCCTGCATTTTGGATAATTTATTTTGAGTGCTACATTTTCCAGGGCTTTGTTTGGTTCTAGTATTAATCCCTTTCTTTCACAGAAGTTTGCATATTGTTTTGGATTATTTATACTTCACTGTCCTTCCAAATCCATTATTAATCACACAGGTATTGAAATACATTTCACAGATAATACTGGACATACTGCTGTATTGTTTGCTCACATAATAGTCATGCTTTCACTCGGCAGGTTTCTCATACATCAGATTATCATCAGATAAGAAAAAATGTTACGGTGAAGATTTGCCAACAACTTAATGCTGAATGCTCAAGTAAAACCCTGATGTTCCCAATTCCAGGTGATGACTCCTGGGGACAATAAATGAGCAGATGCTCTAGTTAGATGAGAGCATATCACCTTCAGGGATGTGAACAGTGCAAGGTTCTGCTCAGTGGACCCAGAGAAAACCTCTTGTTCATTTTTTTCTCCGGCAGCAGTCCAGATGACTAAACAAGAGAGATTTCTTTCATGGTTGCATTTTGGTTAGTATGAAAAGCGACCATATTTTAGTTTTGAGAGCATCTTGCAGCTATCAGTAACTGTAAGCCCAAGAACATAGGGCTGGAAAGGACCATCTGGGTCGTGGTATCCAGTTTCTGAGTCACCCAGCCTCTAGCAATCCATGGGCTGCAGGCCATGCTTCCCCAGGCTCCACTGCGTCATTGCAACCTCGCAGCAAAACCCCAAAAACCTCAACTAAAAAGAAAGGAAAATCAAAGGAAAAAAAACAAGAGTGATAGAGAGTTTTAGCAACAGTCTAGACCTTTGCAAGAGCCTAAAGTGTTGTATAAAACTCCCTGATGATCCCAGCAGGCAGCCCTAGCCTACTACACAGAGGAAGACAAACTCCCGTGTCCCCTGCTTTCTTTGCAGGCTTTTCCACTGAACTCTTGAATAATAATGGGTTTAACCCTGAGAGTTTGAAGAAGTGTATCGGCCAAGCCCTAGGAGATCCCAACACTGCTGAGAGCTGCAGCATTTTCCACCTTTGTTTAGTCTCTGCTAAAACCGCCACACCTGGGCCAGAGTTTTGCACACTGGAGACAGCTAACCTATGAGCGTGTTTCTCTGCACTGAACAGAACAGGGCTGTCTGGGGAGAGGGATGCACCTACACTGTGCAACACGGAGGTCCAGGTTGGGTCCCTGAGACAGTTTTTCCATGCTCAGTCTGGCAGAGATTTCAGCGTGGGTCTCTTGCTGTGATATAGCATGGCATTGGCCCAAAAGTTATTCTCAGCTGGCATTGTCTTAGGGAGCTTAAAACTGGGCATAAATACAATGCAGGGACTATGGAAAAGCACATGAAAATTGGAAATCTCACTGCTGTTCCCACGTCACAAAAGAATCTTCAAATACCTCTCTTTTTTTCCATTTCCACATCTGTACTTAAGGGAGAGTAATAGTGCTTTGACATAAAAGCATTTTTTCTGGTCCTTGAATGGATGGTTAGTGCTGACATTAAGATATAAATCTGTTAAAACTGAGGATTGGTTAAATAAGTAAAATATTATTACAGAAACTCTCTTAGGTGTTCAAAATTACCTTTCTTCTTAAATTAACATGAGTGAAAAAGGAGTAATTGCTTTCTGTCTGCCCATAGAGTCAGGCACACAGGAAGTCCTCTGGATTTGTCAGACTTCTCAACAGAGTGGAAGACAGCCACTGTCATCCTCGCCAGTTCCTGCAGTGTCTGTCTGTTTTCAGCACAGTAAAAGGTCGGTTTCTGTAGACAAACAGCAACAGTAATAATGCCTACATCACTCAAATGGAATCTCTTCTCTGTAATTCAGAGGAGTAGCAACACAGGTTTACAGAATTTCCTTCCAGTGATCTCAAAGGACTCTGCAAGTGGAAAAAAAAAAAAGCTCAAAAAACCCACCCAGTCACCGAGTCCCAGTGTGACTATTTTGCAGGTGGCAAAGACATGTCACAAGCAAGAAGTAACTCATCAGATATACACATGAGAGCTGGGGCACAGCAAAGAGCAAATGAAATTGACTCTCTTGCCTGCCTGTGCTAAAAGCCGATCTTAGAAAAATGGATAAATGCATTAAATAGAAGTGGGGATTTGTTTTTCTTGCCATTTGAATTTCATTTTAAGTCATGTGTAAATGACTCTGTATCCTTCTCTCTAGTGTAATATTGGCTTTAATTTGGCTTAGCCTTTGGGAAGGATGTTTGATTGACTGAATTAGAGAAGGAAGCTCAGTCCACAGGCGACTCTACCAAAACCATTTTAAAGATTGGCTTAAGTTCAGCCCATTTTGGGGACTCATGAAATCTCTTTATATGGTGATATTTATAATTTATGTGCAATGATCCTAATCTTTATAATTTATATAATTACAGTATATTAATGTGGTTGCTGTAGATTCATTTTTCTGCAGACAAGCACCACTGTGCATTCCAATATACAGAATTACAGCTGGGCCAGGGCAGCATCCTCTAACCTGTCGCTCTTCTAGCTCAGAAATGGCCTTGAAAGCAGCAACTTCAACTTGCTTTTCTGAGTTTCTTGGTCACAATTTTTCAACCCAGAACTGTGTATGAACTCTCCTTGTTTTACTTGCTAGTTTGAAAGCCTCTATACTGCCTGCTTTTAGACTCTTATTTCTGGGCCCAAAATAATGGGATTGCACAGAGGAAGCACGGGGGATTGCTTGGCATGGAACAGTATCTTTGATGCATCTAGATGGAGAGCTCTCTGGGGACAGCACCATTTTCCTAGTTTGTCTGTTGAGTGCCCAGATCACTGGGGACTTGCTCTGGGATAAGAGACCTTGCCAAAAGGCAATTGGGTGCAATGCAAGACAGCTGTAGTGTAAGAAAGCTCAAGAGTTTCCTTGTCCTGTCAGAAAGGAAAAGGCTATCAAAAGGAAATGAAAGTTTTATTTGGGGGGAGAGGGTTGCTGGATTTTTATTTTTTCTTTTAAACATCACTATCATGACCCCTTCCATGTTCATGTGTCATTACTTCTGTGAATATTTGAACTATCTCCTCTGTATTCTGGTTTGCAACATCAAAAGGACCATGGAACAGTCTCCTTTGATGTTAAATGTTTCTGCTGATGCTGTCTGTGGTCAGGTAATACCACATGATTAATGTGAAAAGATTCAATTTGCTTATTTTCCCATGTTCACTAGCAAAGCAAAGATGCAGTGTATCAGTGGGATAGGAGATACGGTCAATCAAGAAGCTCCTCAGTACTAGAAAACAGAATTTTAGCTTCCCCAAAGCAACCCTAATGAATTTTCTTTGTTTTTAATTTTTCTTTTGTGTCTCTTTGCATAATTGTTTAATATTAAAGAAAGACAGTGTGGTTTGGTCATTTAGTTAGTAAAATCAGGCCTTGGGACTACCAAGTCTGGGAAGAACTGGCTCCTCTCGCTCTGCTCGGCTCAGCTATTGGCCAGACCAAGCAAGTCACTTTGCTTTTTTATAAAATAAGGATAATGGTTCCTCCATTGTAAAGATGTGAGATCTACTGCTGAAAAGCAGTACACGAGAGTTAGGTAATATTATTTCTGGCTCTCCTACAAATGTGCTTAGTGTTCAGTTTTCCCATCTGTAATGTGGGGATGTTAGAACTAATCTACCTCCCAGGGTTGTTTTGCTTAATTCCATAAAGTACTTGAAAACCTCACATGGAAAGAGTTATAGGAGCACAAGGTTTCTTAATAAAACTCATTCATGAGTAATGTATTTTTGAAGTAAGTGACTTGAACCTTCACCCATAGTTGGAAACCAACATGAGCCAAGTCTTCTTTGTTGTTCAGCAAAGGTTGGTTGATTTTTTTTTCCCTACATATTTAATTCTCATAAGGCTTCACATCTCTGGTTTCTGGCTATGATTGAAAGCAGAAATTCCAAATACCACAAGAGAAGACTGGGGTTTTTAAGTTTTTTTCCTGACCCTCCCAGAAGCTGGAAGTTTTGAAACGTAAAAGAGTCTTCCCCACCATCCCCAGCTCTCAGTTGCCCCCTGCAAAGCTAGGTGTCTGAAGCTGTTTTCTCTGAAAACTGAGACTTACCCAGATGCAGCCTGTAGCCTGCACCCTTTGAGACTTGCTCAGCCACCTTGAACGTGATGTGCAAGTGACTCTGAGGTGTATCAGGGCTGTTCTATTCAGACAACCACTAGGTGCTTTATCAGCATTGATCTGCCCTGCCTTTAGCTATACAAGACCACATTCAGCCTCATCTATTGCACTGTTATTGTTGTTGATTACTGCACAGAGCAAGGTAAGGCTCTTAGAAGCGCTGCACAAATGCTGAGGCTGAAATGGGCTTTACATCTAAGGGCTGTAAGGGAAAATTAGCCAAAACTCATTTATCTCTATGTCAAAATTCCTACTAACTGGGCAGGAAGCAAAGTTGGACCAGGCTGGAGGTTTTCAGGGAGCCTGGCCATCACACTATGGGATGCATTACAAACCCGGATTTGCAGGATCTCTGCCTGCAAATAATCCACACTCGGAGTGCTCCGAACGTATCATTTCATGTGTGTAAAAGAGGGATGGTGCCAGGAGCACAGAAGCTAACTTGGAGCTTGGGGAAGTTTTCAATCGGTTTTGCCAGGGTTTCCCTCTGTGGGAAGGCAGGGACGGCTTTCTCCTGCCCCCTCCTGGTGCAGCCCTTAAATTTGGCTCTGGAAGCAGGAGGCTGGAAAAATGGCACCTTCGTTTTCCAGGGAGTTTGCACTTGGAGTATATGGCAAAGTTGGTCTGTGTTCATGGCACTAAAAGGAGGTGTTATCATTTTTTAACTTTTACTTTTTGTTTCTTGTCATTGTAAATCCAGTTGAGCTCTATGAAACTAAACTGAAGCTGGGCCTGATCAATGCACTTGCAATCGAGTATTTCACGTGTATGATATAATGCCCTTCATCATGGGAATCCACTGTCTCAGGAAATATTTATTTTTAAGCTGGTGTGATACTTAGCCAACCAAATAATAATGTAATGCAAATAATTTAAAGAAGGTAGATAAGAATTATGTAGTCCTCCATCAAATGTAGGGACTCCATTCTAGAGGGCAGCTGGAGAAACAAAATTTCACCTCAGGAGTAAAACTTGGCAGTTTGTAAAATGCTCCCGTTGCGCACTTGAACAAAAGACAGCTGCTGGGCACTGCACTGTGGAGGGACAGGGCTGGTCGACAGTGCTCAGACTCCTGGGGCACCATTGGGTGGACAGACCAATGCAATCTTAAGTTTTGCAATGTTTACCCACAGAAACAGTAACTCAATGTCTAATAAATCAAAGTAGCTGCTATATGGAATCGCTTCAGGCTTAAACCCTTCACCCTTTTGGATGGAGCACAGTTTGAGTACGACTGCACACAAGCTAAACTGGAGCTGACTAAAGGTGGGCACCCTAAATCTGGGCTACCAGTCTCTCTTCATATCTGCATTAAGTTATTCCACTTTGTAAAATTATTATCATTCACCAGAACAGAAAAAGGTAGTACAAGGATTTTCAGGTCTTTTGGTTAACACATTTGCTTGAAATAAGTGAAAAATCTTCCTGTCTGTAGACTCAAAACTGTGCTCTGCTCTTGGTGTAAGATCTCTAGACACCAATATATTTCTGCAAAAAAAAAAAAAACAAAAACAACACAACACTTTCACAAACTGAGCGTTTTTTAATCACAGAAAAAGAAGTGTTTCTGACTGTTTTGTTAAATATCTGTTCCTTATCATGCCTGAGATATGCTTATTGCAGAGGTTGTCTTCTCCATTTTCTAACAATTTTGTATCCTTTTTTTTTTTAATAAGTAAGTTTCAGCCAGCTGTGGTTGTGCTGCACTTTCAGAGGCTGTTTTTATTTCATGGGAAGGTGTTGAAACTTCCATGAAGTCCCATGTGGTTGTCCAAACTGGTGGGAGCACTCTTTCTGCACAGCTATATCCCAAGCTGAGCTGAAGTAGGTGGTCACTAGGTATTATCTTTATTCAATAGATGTGCTTGGAAAGCATATCTTGCAGCACTGATTATATGGATTTCTCTCTTTGAAAAACAGTACCTCTTTCTTTAATGCATTTTGGCTGAGAAATTTCTATGTGAGGTTTTGCAACTTGGCTCCCTCTGGGTACCAGGCTTTCTGTCTGGTAGTTGAGAAAGGGGTGACACTTTGTGGTCCTCATGGCTGTTTAGCTTCAGCATTGGAGGGGAGATAGAAAACAAAATCATTCCTGCTAAATGGACAGTATCACAGACAGGGAGAAGAGGCAGAACTTTCCAATTTCTTTTAGTTATATCCAGTAGTTTTAAGGAAAAGGTCTAGCTGCACAAAGTTTTCTCCACCTGAATGTTGTTTTTTGGAGAAATTTCCAGGCATTAACTCCTTGCAAGAAGTTCTGCAGGACTTTTCTATTGCAAGGAGTATCTGGCTGTTTCTTGAAGGGCTGTGACTTTCTGATCTATTTTGATACTGGCTGGATCCAGCAGTGTAGCTGTTGAAGCTGAAATGCATAGAAATGTCTGAACAAAGCCACAAAAATTTTGGGAGGTGATTCATTTGTTCACCACTCAAAAATTCTGTTATGGGTGGACTTTTGAAGAAAATTTTCCAATAAATTTATGTTTATATGCAACAGACCATGAAGACAAAACAATTTCAAATCAAACAAAACAGTTTAGTCAGACTGATGAACACATCTTTTTTTTTTTTTTTTTTTCATAGTTCTTTCCATCAACAAACAGACATGAACTTCACTTCAGGGCAGTGTGAATGTTTTTTCTCCCTTCAAGTTCACCTGGCAAACTGAAAAATTAATTATTTGTACAGGCCTGGTTGTGAATCATCTTGACTCAGATGTGTCCCTGCTAGGCAGGACACATTAGCCCGTGCCACCTTTGCATGATGCTTTGATTTTCAAGTTCAGCATGATCCAATTTGGCCTCAGATGACCTGAAAAATACCATTTCTCAAAAAGCACTTGAACTGCTGCAGGGCTTCAGGGCAGGTAAGTACTGAGATAGGTATTAGATAACCAGAACCTCCATTTCTGATCTCTCTGAGACGCTAGGATAATGAAAGAATGAAAAAGAAGGCAAACATACCTTCTAGAGTAGCTCAGATATGGAAGTTTTGTAATATCACATAATGTTCTGTTCAAATTTTCATTGTATTACATCTTCTGCATAACAGAGGACCTATCTACCCTCACTACTTTTAGCATCATGCCCATGACTTATTTGAATCATAGCACAGAAATTATAGCAGCAGATGGGGGTGGGACCTCAGAAGGTAAACGAGTCCTATCCCTGCCCTATACAGAATCAGTGCAATAGAGTAGAGTAGAGTAGAATAGCATAGAATAGACTATTTCAATTGAAAGATATCTACAATGCCTGACCAATTCAGAGCTAACCTAAAGTTAGACTCTGTTGTTAACGGCATTGTCCAAATGCCCCTTATACGCTGACAAGCTCGGGGCATTGACCACCTCTCTAGGAAGCCTGTTCCAGGGTTTGACCTCCCTCTTGGTAAAAAAATGATTCCTAATGTCCAATCTAAACCTCCTCTTGGAATAGTTTTAAAGCACTCCCATGTATCCTATAACCTGATCCCAGGGAAAAGGGATCAGCACCTCCCTATCTGCTTCCCTTCCTCAGAAAGCTGCATAGAGCTATGAGTTGGCCTCTCAGCCCCCTTTTCTACAAGGAACTAAAATTTTTTATGCAAAGAAGTCTTAAAACTACCAGTGATTCTGCAGTTTCCCCAGATAATTAATCTACACTGCTTACAGCTAGAAATAATTATTTCTCTGTCTCTCGTTCTGGATTTTTTTTTATTATTATTTTTTAAGATTTTATTTTTTAAAATCCAGCCTAGATGTACAGTTGTTGGATTTATATCACCATCAGCATGTCCAGTTAATTAGAATTGCTTCATTATTTTTTAGTTAATTTTCAACTTTGGTTTAAAAATCTTTTCCCCTACTAGATTGCATTGTTGTATCAGCTTAGAGGTATCTTCCTTGCAGACATTCAGAGATTCTGCACTCAGAGAGGACCACATAGTCATCATATTTTCTCTCCCACATGTCATAGACTTTTATATTTCATGCTGTTACCCAATACTTTGCATTTGAATTAAGCATAGCTTTTATTTTGGCTAAAATATATTTTCTGGAAAAGCATCTAATTTTGATATGAATACATCAGGAAATGGATAATCAATCATTTCCTTTAGAAGTTTGTCGCAGTGGTTAATCGCTGTCACTGTTTGAAAAATTGTGACCGTTTTGAATTTCTGATTTCAACTTCCAGTCACCGGTTCTCATTATGCTTTTCTCTGCCAGATGTAGGAACCCTTTAGTATCCAGTACTTTCTTGTCTGGAAGTAACTATGCAGTGTAATCAAGATATCACGCTTTTTTTTTCTTCACAATAAACTCAGTGGATGGGTTTCTGAATCTCTCAAGGACAGGTGTCTCCTTCCTTCATCAGTTCAGTCTAACATTTGTTCCCAGTTGCCATTTAAGTTGTTAATAGAGATTGGTCAAAACTGGACTCCAGACTTCTGTGAGATGTTGTACTGTTGGGAGATAAAACCGCATTACTGCTCACTGCTCCCTTGTTTGTAGGTATATGGAGCATGGGACAATTTGTTCTTTTTTTCAGTCTTTCTGGAATTAGTATTTTCATGCTGTGTTACTTGCCCACTGTGATTCCCAAACCAGTCTCCAGAATCACAACTTTCCAGGATCCAGGGTCCTATCAGGTTTGTTTTGCTCTCTGCCTTTATATCACCTTTGCACTGACTGCATTTCACTCAAATGGGCTCCCCTGTAACAAGTGACCCAAAATACTCTTAGCATTAGTATTTTCTCCTCATCGTTATTTACCAGGCTGCTAATATTTGTGTCAGCCATCTGTCTATCAGTGCTGACTTTATATTCCCTTGCAGAGCATCAGTGAAAATGCTGAATAGCACCGAGTATACTTCAAAGCCCTGCGGAAAGCCAGTAAAGAATCCTCATTTGATGATGATCTGATTTACGCAGCTGGGCTTTGAGTTATGCTAAATAGCCATGTCTTAGCCATTTATCATAAGTTTCCTTCATGTTATATGGTGTTTATCTAGTAAGTATGTCATGCACTAAGTCTAAAGCCTCGAGAAAGCCTGCTACATCTGTACAGTTGGCTTTTTTTTTGCAGGCAAAACATGAAACCAGTTTTATTTGAGCTATTTTCCATAAACCCACATTGACTGGCAGTAATTAAAATCTTGTTCTTTCATGTTTTGGCAGTTTAGTTCTGTCTCAGTTTTTCCAATGTTTTACCTTGGATTGATGTGAGGTTAGCTGCTCAATAACTCCCTTGTAATTGCGCTTGATTTCCTGTTCTCCCTCTCTCCCCTCCTTTCTCTTTATCTCTGTCTCACATTCTTTTTTTTTCCAGGTTACTACCCTGCTTCCAGTCACCTGGAATCTCTCTGATATTAAAATGTATTAAAAATTAACATTAGCAAGCCAGAATTCTCAGACAAATATTTTAGGACCCCTGGGTGTTATTTATCCAGGCTTGCTGATTTAAAAATGTTTATCTCTACTAGATGATGTTTAACATCCTGCTTATTTCCTAATGGGCTGGAAAGTACTTATTCAGCCTTGGTCTCATATAAACACTATCAAGATATTGCTTTCCAAAATACCAAACAGAGATATTTATTGAACAAATCTGGCTTTTTGTATTGCTGTTCACAATTTCACTTTATGCAATTCAAACACTCCTCAAAAATCCTGCTCAGCATCACCATGGACCAATTTTTCACAATCTCTATATTTTCCAATATCAGTTTCTCTTCACTACAGACAGTTGCTGTATTTTCCCCATTTGCTGAATCTTTAAAATACTTCTAGTTTTCCACTGGAGTAGTTGAGCCTTAGCCAGTCTGTCCTCGATGATGCTGATGGACTGACTCTATTCTGAAAGAACTTCTGATTTCCATTCATGTTTTCCTCTCTGATTTCTTTCTCCCACTCACTGTTTTCTCATAATTTTTGTCAGCTGGAGGATATTAGCCATTGGGAAGCACCAGCTACAATTGTCTTAATTTTGTCCACTTTTAATTATGAGCTCTGAGGATAATGTCCCTTTCCAGCTGCATGACTGCTACGTTCTCTGTTAATCAGAGTGAGTTGCAAAATAAGTAGTTCACATTGGACGCAGTATCTTTTCCTTATGTAAATGTGTAAGTGCAGGTTGTCATCCAATCAATTCCTCACTCATTTGGATGAACTGTATTGCACTTAGGATTAATGAGATCATTAAGATTTCTCCAGAAACACAGGTTGGGTCTGGGAATTGTGCACCGGATTCAGGCCTGAACCTCACCTTCTTCAGGGAATAACAGACATCAGGCTTTGCTTTTCGTTTTGGCCTTATCTCACATTTGGTTCATTCCTCTCTGCCTAAATTGCTCCATATTCTGATGCCTTCCTCAGGGCTCACTGCTGCAGATGGTGTATTTATATTAACTTAAAGATTGCATTCCATCTTTCAAATGAGATTAATATATTTTTCAGGCCATTGTGGTTACCCGACCTGACCTCCTATAAACGCAGCCTATAATTCTTCACCCGGATTCCAGCATCTGGCCCTATAACTCATACTTGAAACGTGGCATGTCTTTTTTAGAAATGCATCTCGTGGACATGTAAAGCCTCTGTCACTTACATATTTTTCCTTATTTAGAATAAAACTCGGTCTCTTGGTGATGTATAAACATCACAGTACCTATGGCTGTTTATAAGTGTGCAATGGTGTCATACTTCTGTGTTTCAGTACCTGCCTTCTCCCTACCTAAAATACTGCCCTTAGTTTCCTCCAAGTGGATGTTGTTCTGGGCATGAACATGAGATCTGGAAGTCACTGAGAGTTACAGATGCTTAATGAAAGAGGCATGAAAAAACCCAAAATAATCCAGTTACTTACGGTGCCGTCCTTGTCAGACACGTGTCCAGGGGTTGACTGACTGTATCTCTAATTGCTATGTTTTACATTTTTCTGTAATGTCTTTCAAATGAGGATGGAGCTACAACTGCTGGGATTAGGAAGGCATTGTCATTTGCTCTGTGAAAAGGACAAACTTTTTTTTTTGTAACTATGATTAGTGTCAGAAAGCAGAAACTGGGATAGAGTGTTCAACCTCTTACTAGTACTCCTGGGGTTTACACTTATTTTTTATTTAATTTGATTTCTTTTTCTATGGTGAGATTTTACGCTGAACCCTAATATACTCCTGCAGAATGGCATTCTCCTGGGCCTATTTGAAATTCTTGATCTTTTCTGCATCTGTTTAAATCCTGCGTTCATGCACGTACAGTACAAGGTCAACCCTTTTGTTTGTTATTTTTATGGAGTTTAAAGAAAGTCCAAATACCTGACCGAGGTACCTGTCTGGTGCAGCCTTGTGACAGTTGCAAAATCTTCAGACTTGTATAGTCACATGATTAACTGTTTCATGAGGAATACAAGAAACCATAAAATCAGGCGTGTGCTATGGGTGGTTGGGGCTGGCTCACCCCTCATCAGAATACAGAAGGTGGCAAACTGTATGGTCCAAGGAAACCAGCCAAGCAATATGTTGCCGACTCGTGCTCCAAACAGAGCCCTGAATGCAGGGAGGTTAAGAGCTCACAAACAAACCACAAAGCTCAGCTCTTCCTCTGGCTTATCACCTTCAAGTTCAACCTTACCCCACAGCATAGCTAACCAGCTTCAGAAGATCAAAGAGCATGCTAGTAGAGATGATCTGCCAAGAATATTTTGGGTTATTTCTGCAGAAGTTACACACTTGAGTCCGTACTGGCGTTTTGCAAGTCAATATCGAACTGAGTCTCCAGTTCAGCATTATTAGAGATGTCACACTCCTGGGGGGTTGTCGCTCATCTCAAACATGAAGCTGGGCTGCCTGTTGTGCAACTGACTGCACTGCTAAAATCCCAGAACTTGCTCATGAAAGGTCTAGTTTTGGAATGGCTACAGTTAGCCCTGAAATTATAATTACTTTCAATTTTTATCTGCCTTTTTTTTTTTTTTGGCTTCCCAAAAGATAAACTCCCTTCAGACGTTTGAAGGGATTTTGTTATATTTCTGCTACATTTTATTGGTGTGAATCTTTGGGGAGAGGCTGATGTCTAAAGGAAATTTATTATTAAGAACTAGCTATACTGTTTCCCAGCAGTGAGCTTGTTACTGCCACATCCCCGTCTAAACTCTGTAATTGGTAATTATGTTTGTCTGACCTACATTCTTCTGCGTAATTGTACTGAGATATGGTATCTTTCAATTCCTGAGTAAAAATGTCCACACCAGTTGTGAAGTGTTGCTGGGCAGAAGCTTTCACCCTCAAAAGGCAATAGTATTTTTGTGGTGGAGGACGCATTTTTAAAAAATGTATATAGCACTTGGATCCTATGGGGGTAAAAAGCAATGTTGAAATAAGTTAGATATAATGACATGATTTTTCAGAACCTAGGAAACTAATGGTCAATTAAGTCCCAGTGGAGGGTGCGTATTAGCTTCCTAATTTGTTTTGGATCCATGACTGGAATGTGTATGCACATGCTATTCAGTCCGGAGCATTCATGTGAAAGATCCTTTGGGTAATTTAACAGCTACAAATGGTACTTCCATCTAAAATTGTTATTGTGCTGTGTTTCTGCACCAACTGAGCCTTCAGTAACAGATCTGATGATCAGGTTAGAAAATTTCCTCTCTCCTACCGATTTTATCATCAAAAAAAAAGAAAATTCATAATACTTCTAAGGTTCTTCAGAGGAAAAAAAAACTTCCCACCTAACAAAAAAAAATATTTCCCATGAATAACATGGGAAGTATCTTTTCTACTGCTTCACCTCAGAAGTTTTTCAATATTTTGCACCCATGAAGACTCGAGGAGCTTGTGGATTATTAGTATTTCCCAGTATGTGGACTAGATAATTTGACCACAAACCTTGTTTCTGAGCCTTTCACTCTCTGGCTTATTGACCCAAAAGTTTTTCATCTGTTCCTTGGAGGCTACTGAGAATTCTGATATTTTCTCCATCTGTTTCTCGAAATTTCCCTTGTGAGCACTCGGCATGTTTCCCTGTTCCTTCCAGATGACCCTCTCTTGCTGTTCCCACTGGGTGTCATAAACTCCATGACTCCTTCCAAGAAATGTTAAGGTGAGTCGCATTTTATTTATTGTGCTGAGTAATGCCATTAACACGTTCCAAATTGATCCATCAAAGAAGTCAGACCAGAGAGCCTGCTCAGCGAGCAACTCCAGGTCAAATATTTAGGTGGGGCAACACCACTCACCTGAGCACTATGTGAAGTTGTTATTGAGGTATATTACCTAGAATACCCCTCTGGGTTCTGCTGGAGTTCTATTCCACGAAGTGGACCAGCTGCTCCTTTTAGAGTACCCCTCTGAAATGTGAACACAGGACAGTGAAATTGCTGTCCTGATGGATCATTCATCTGGAACAGACATTATTAATAAAGAGTGATAGACTTCCCATTGAATTGGGATGAAGGAATATCTATGTTATTAGTGGTTTGTTTTCTCCTTTTTGAACCCAGTGCTGAGCCCCTGAGCACAGCCTGGCAGAGGTTGAATCTCACTTTAGGGAAAGTGCACTGTGTTGACACTTCCAATGGCTGCAATGAATGTTGGCAAAAGAAATCTCTTTGTCTGAGAGAAATTGAAGAAGTAAAAAAAAAAAACCCCAACAAAACAAACCAAAAAGCCAGAATCAGGTACTTCCTTGTGATGTATTAGAAATATGAAAGCTGCCATTCAGAGCTTCTCAGAAATTGTTTATTTGTCCTCAAGCTGTCTATGGCGGACAAAAGACAGCTGTTTTTCCCTAAAAAAAAAAAAATCCAAAGAGGTTCATTTAATAAAAAGCTCTCCTAAACCTATTTCTCTTTACATATTTTGACTTCACTGAAACTGTGTTGTTCGTCTTGATCCTGTTCTCTTCCAGCATCTGTCTTGGTCTGCACATACCATGATGTTTCATGATCCACCCTTTGGGAGAAGGGGGGACAACCCTAACAGGAGTTCCAGCCACAGGAGTGCTGGGCAAGCTGGAAGCCTGGCACACAGGGGAGAATGGGAAGAACAAGTCCACAGAATGACAGTGTTCCTGGTTACCAGGGAAACAATCCTAAATTGGAGCTTTTTTTTTTTTTCAATCAGAATATTTGTTTTCATTTGAAAAATTTTGATAAGGGGTTTAGTTTTTTATAAACAAAAAGAATTTTCAGGGGAATATCTGTTTTTAAATTCTGACCTTTTTTAAAATGAATATTTGTAATACGCAGATTTGATTTAAAAAAAATATGGTGAGCTAAGTCATCATCATCCTTTCATAAACACCTGACCTTGTACATAACTCCATAAAAATACAGACATAATTGATGGAGCTGGAGGGACTTAGAGGAGTCCTCTGGTACAGAACAGGATCAACCACACCTGAATTTCCCCCAACAGCTATTAACATGCTTGCAGAGAAGCTCCCATTGTGGGGGTTCTTCAGTCATCTTAGGTGATCTTACAGCTTCCCTACCCCCACAGTTAGTAAGTTTTCTCTGATATCAATCTAATCTTTGTCACAATTTTAAAGCAGTTAAACATGAATGTTGACTTTAGTCTGCAAAGCAATCTTTTGCATATTTACAGACCATTATGTATTCCCAGCCTCTTCCAAATACAATAATGTCAACATTACTTTCTTGGTCAGAGGTCTATAAATTCATGACCTTTCATGCTTTATTCTCTTTATACTCTGTATCTTTCTGGAAGTGTCATGCCTACAGCTCACATGAATGGTTTTATCCCAGCATGCACATTTCTGATTGCGGAAAGGATCCTACTTTTTAAGCAATATCTGCATCTTTTCCTTTGAGCTGAACAGATATCTCACTATATCCAAAACTGTGTGTTTAAACATATTTTACCCTTCATGCCTATATAACAACAATATTTTGACAATGTAATTCGTCAGTAGCATCCTCCTGTTAAGAGCTATCATCTATGATCTGAAGAAGTGATACAAATCTTAAGTACTCATAACCCTCTTGACTTGTTCATCGAAGATGATCTTACGTAGCCTTCACACCTGCCATTTCTCTGGCATTTTCCTCCACAGTATCCATTTGATGCTCATTAGGTTTTCAAGTTATTTTCCCAGCTTTTTAACTATGTGTGCAAT
This sequence comes from Pseudotriccus pelzelni, assembly GCA_035584735.1. Taxonomy (NCBI): domain Eukaryota; kingdom Metazoa; phylum Chordata; class Aves; order Passeriformes; family Tyrannidae; genus Pseudotriccus; species Pseudotriccus pelzelni. Next base: position 12,072,968 of record JAWMRA010000164.1, on the reverse strand, counting down.
CTTGTATTCTAAATAGGGTTGTTTATGCCCCATGTGTTTCAGTGAGTATTTTGGTAACAGTACACAAGCAGGCGATATATTTGTCCTACACATCTTTGTCCCAGCATTCTGCAGTTCCTTCCCACTCGTGCCTGAAAATTGGAGTACACTGTTTTTTTCCTTCATCTCATCATTGTTGTTGTATTTTTTTTTACCCTCTAGCATTTTTAGAACACAACATATTTTCATGTAAGTTGTGTTAATTATGTAACAGTAATTTATCTCAGATAAGATCTTTTATTTTTGTTTCAATTTGGCAATTAGAATGCTGAAAATTTCAGGCTTTGAACCCTGCCTTTTATGTCAAGTTGTCTGCCCACAACTGATGAGTATAAGTATCTTATTTGCCTCAGAAAAGGAAGTGAAAAAAGTACCATCTGCAAATTTATTGGGAATTTAAATATCTTGGAGGTGTGGCTGAAGAAATAGATCATGGAGTAGTCAAAGAGTTGCTCTGTAATAAGTGACCACAGAGTACTTTGATCCAACACCCTAAAACCCATTACCCAAAGGCATCAAGAATAAAAGTATCTATTGCTTCGGACACATCATAATAAGACAACTGGTCATGTCTGATCAGCAGAGAACCTAAAAAAACCTTTTTTGCTCACGCATCAGAGTTTACTGGGGTTCTTTGAGGGGGTCAGCAAGCATGTGGATAAGGGAAAGCCAATACGTATTTATTACCCGGATGTCTAAAAACTATTTATAATGTTTTTGTGGGAACTGAGTAACCGTTGGAGAAGAGGATAGACTATTGCATGAATTAAAATAGCTTAAAATGTGTAAAATAGAAGAGTAAACGGCAAATCTCACAGTGTGTTGCTAGAAGGATATGTAAAAATGTGAATGGCAAATCTCACAGCTAAATACTATATGGATCTCGTTTGACCTTTGATCTTATAACCATTCCTGTGTTCTAATTTAGTCCGTGCACCATGTGCTTGATCCAGGCCTCTTCAGTGAATGGTAAGTCTGACTTCCTACATCCTAAACATGTTGCTTCCACATGAACCCCTTTAATGCTACTTCACGTAGACAGTTTTTGTTAGGGAATCAAACCCAGTGGGGACTAGGCACTCTACTGCTTTGTTAGGAAGGCTCAGTTTATAACTTCGATATCCATTTCAGCAGACGTCTTAGTGCTGCATACACAAACAAACCTGATACAGTATTCCCTAGCTGCCTTCTTACAAATCTGGATGTTGATGTTATATCGTCTTTAGGACATGGATGTTGTATCATCTTTAGCAGTTCATATGGTGGTGGCCCAGAGCAAGCATGCTAGGCTTCCCAGTAATGCTGGTCTTCCCATATAGTGCTCTGCTTTATTCTTTTAATCTTATAGAAGGGATCTCTAGATGTTCATCTATTTCTCATCATCCCCCAAGATACCTTAGTGACACAGAATTATCACAATCATAGACCCTAACTCAGGTATTCTTTCCATATTGGTAGAACACCATAAGTCCCATGTTCTCTATGAGCTGCCGTGGCACTGCTGTGCTATGGACAATGTTACTCACTCTGCTGTATCTATTGCTGTCAGACTTGACTGTTCTCATCAAACCAATCAGCTGACAAATAGACTGTATTGCCTTGAACGTCAGAGTAGATTTTTCTAACTAGGTCTAGCTACTGAGCATATGCAGGAGCCAGAATAGCAGTTGCCTGCCTTTATTTCATCCTCCTCCTCTGACAAAGCTAAACTAGCTGATGCTCCCTACCCAACATGATGGTTCAGGCCTTTTAACATCCTCTATTCTAACACCTTCTAACTCTCATAAAGAGAAATTGTAACCCCTTCTAGACTACTGAGTGGGAATGAGGAATTACTCCAGGTGGGCAGGCCCTTGCACATATATGACTCAATGGACATTGTGTATTACCAAGATATATAATCCCTAGATATCTTCAAATATGTGCCTTTCTGACCTTGAACAAGCACAGAACAGCATTCTTGTGACACTCTAGGCTGTACATCTAGAAAGATGTGTAAATTCATCAGTATCCACTGAAGCAGAGTCTGCTCTCTGTTGAAATGTGCTAGCATTGCTGGCTCTCCGCTGATCTGCAGCAGTGCTCCTTGGTGTACACAAAGTCTTAATGACACCAAGTCCCAATGACCATCACTCTTACACCAGGATAGTGGCAGATCTAGCTCAGAATGGCAAAGTTTTGTTTTGGGACCTGAGTGATTCAGAGAGGGAGATACTTCCCAGGGATACACAGTGCTGAAGGACATGAGGGCATTGTAGTGCTGTGAGTAATGTAACTACATGATATTTTCTTCACACAGACAGCTTTATATCAGTCATGAGATTTGGGCTGAGGAAAGAGTATTTCTTCAGCAGGTGCCAACATCTCTCTCTATGCTTCCTATGGTTTTGTCCTTTTCTGCAGCATTGTGCCTGGTCCATTGCCCAAGGACTGTATGTTCCAAAGCTTGTCCACTGTATCCAGAAATGGCCAAATAACAGTTATCAACATCACTAATCTAAGATCACCCACGCAGTTTCACCTACAAATGCCCATGAGTCACACTGTCCCACCCCCACCCACAACAGGCTATGTCATTAATTTATTCTATACTTGTCCTTTTACATGGTCCAGTCTTGAAACTTTTGATCTTTGATGCTGCAAATTTAAATTGGGTGTTGAGAGCTGTTTTGTGATTAGAGATGTCTAGGGCTGGGGGAAAGGTAAAGGAGAAATATGTATTTCTTTCCTTACCTTTCATATATCATGGCAGAACTGTAGAAACCTGGTCCTGATGACCCAGCTAGAATGTTCCAATTCTGTTTTTCCTCTCTCTTGAAGGACTGTGGTTCTTCAGCAAAAGGTAAATAACCCTTTTTTCCTCTGACCCAGAAATACTTATATGAGTCATAATGTTCTAAATGTGCCTGTTGGTGTAAAACTACATGCTGATCTGAAATCCTTCTTTGGGTTTCAAGGTTGTTTCAGAACAAAGTGGATTTTAATTCTTCACAAATGTTTTACTTTATTGTCCTTAGAACTGGTGATGAAGGAACCTATATATGATTTTATTAACACAGAGCAAATATCTGACTGTTTACTTCTGGTCTCGTAACTGCACCCTGGCGAGGAAAAGAAGGGGAGATGAGGAAAAGAGACTGCAGAGACTTAAGCAATTCTGACAAGGACAGGATAGAAATCAGTGCTTCTAGAGAGTCTCTGTCTCCTAAATTTCTATGTAGTGCCTACTGGACCATTGGTAATCCCCACAGAGCAGGATTTTCAGAACTATTGGAGAGGCCACTGAGAATTTAAGTCTTTTATGATTTGTCTTCCTGAGCCAAAGTGATTCCCCTCAAGCACCTTAATGTTATTCAGAATAAGGTTATTCTGACTCAGTTAAGCAGAGGGAGCTCACCTTCTAATGAACTCGGGTGGACACAACACCATAGCTAAAACTTATTCTTAAAACTTCAAGTTCCTTGAAACAAAGTCTTTTGTGAGTGGAATTAGAGTAGGAGAGAAGGGGGCAGACCAAACTGAACAATTGCTGGGAATATGAGAATTATATAGGACCAATAATGAGTTTATCAAAAAGAAGAGCTGGCTAAAAGCTGTAGGAGGACAGTGACAGCTTGCCAGGTTTTCTTGGGGGTTTTTTATCACTATTTTAAAGTTTCACAAAAATGATCTGTTCTATAGAAATAATGCTTTGAGATACTTTAAAATATATGGAAGTCAGAATAGCCTCTTGCAACTCTGGAGGTTTTGCTCTTTCTCTCTCTGGAGAAACTGTGACTGCAGGTCTCAGGCGAAAACCATTTGTAAATACAAAGAGTCTGCCTAATGTGGACGTTACAGAGTTGGGAGACGCTTAGTTTTGGTAGCCTGGATCTGAACCTTGAGTGACTACAGAAGGCGAGGGGTGGAGGGGGGTGAGTAAAGATGGCAAATGGCACTATCATAATTACTCAAGAGGTATTTAAGACAGTGCCATGGACTCTATGGCCTTGTGCTCTCCTTTGTAAACAAAGCCCTGAAGACTAGAGTTCCTCATCCTGTTGAAGATCTAGACTTGGGTTATGAGTACAGGTAAGCAAAGTGCAAGGCAATTTCCAGTGCACCAAGAAATTAGGACTAAAGAAGCAACTGGATCATGACAGACCTCAACAATCACAGGCAAGCATATCAACGTACATCAAGGTTTGAAAGGTTTATGTGTCCCTCTTTCTCCTTAGAAAAATCTACATCACGGGCCATAAGATATTGTAAGAAACCAAAGAGCAGGAGTAAAGGGTGTGAAGTTGGAACTATAACATGTTGCAGGATAAAAGCAAGAAAGAGACGTTCTTGCCATCGTTGTGATAGGCAAATACGTTCATTGGAGAAAACTCACCGATGGCTCCTGGGAAGCAGGTTATAGACCAGGGTACAAAGAGGGAGGGGAATCCAGCAACACCCCTTCCAAAGACGTTCCCTCCACATTCAAATCTGGTTGTCAGCTTGAAATTTGGGTCTGTGCATGGAAACCCTGACTATGAACCAGATTTAGCAGTTGGGAAGAGAGGATACAGGATGTTAGGAATACAGGCATGAAGCAGAAATTAGGAGATCCTGCTTTCTAATTCTTGTGCTGATTTTTTAGAATGATTAATCGAAGTAGAAAAGAGAAAAACTGATCAAAGAGAGCCTTGATTGTGCTTACACCTGAGAGTGCAGGGATCTGGATTTTCCTATGGAGAAATGATCATTAGAAAAGATATTTTTGAGCTAAGATCAAACAGAAGGGCTGGAAACAGCAAGAGCAGTGTGAATTTTCTGATTTTCTTTTTTTTTTCCTTATGAGTGTTTTTGTGCATCCTGTAACTGCTGTACGTTGGTGCCATCTACTGTCTGGTCTGGGCCTGTTCCTGTCTGGGTCTCCAAGGCAGTCACCAGTTATGTGTAGCAAAAGTGCAACACGGGCAGGAAAAACTCTACAATTCTGTGTTGATGCCCTGACATAAGAAGAAAAATTGTAACTATCTGTCCTGATGATAGCAGCACTGATTTAAAGAGAAGAGAGCTGTTAATCAGCAGTACAGCTCACTTGCCTTGGAGGTAGGACATAAATCACGGGTGAACATTCCTTTGGCCTGCAGGAAACAAGAAGGAATCATCTGGATTCCTTAATTATGTCTATGGGCTATGGATCAGTAAGTTTCATCTGATCCCATGCAGATACCACCGGCAGTGAGACAGTACTGCTGAGGGACAGGGGAGGAGATCCTGCAGCTTTTGCAATGCTGATGGTATATGACTGCTTCCCTGGAGTCAAAGCAAAGGTTCACATGGGATCCATGTCAGGAGACTGGCACTAGAGGGTAGCCCCCAGCCCCCCTGCAGCAACTGCGATTGTCATCAGCAGCAGGCAGCAGGGCACCTCTGAAACTCCTCTTTGCATGCCAGGGCTTCTCCATGTCTCTCGTTTAATGTAATCACAATAACCCACTCACAAAGTTTTCATGGTGATCATTAAGCTGCTGTTCATAGTAGCTGTAAAGCCAATACACAAAAGTGATGTCTCGATCAGCTGGTCTGAGCTGTACAGCACAGTTCACGTCATCACAGCTAACTCAGCTGAGGCTACTGTGGAAAACTTTGTGTTTAGGGAAGGCAGGAGAATGATGTCGAAATGTGAAAAAGAAAGAGTTTTTGTTTGTACATAGAGTTATGCTATCAGGGGACTGAATGAGGCAGCTCCACACATGTGTCAGATATTGGCTGCTTAAGTAACCATAACGATTGTGAAATTTCTCTTAATCTAGCAAAATTATCCAGATTAAACTTTAGTAATCTGTATGTATTTGAGTTGACCTACAGAATCCTTATTAAGAGCCTGTATGCTGCCTCACATTCAGCAGCAGTGGTATTTTCAGTGAGCAGTGGCATTTTCAGTGAGCAGTGGCATCTGATAGAAAATCCAAAAATTATGACAAGGGCAGAGAGAAGCAGAAAGAGAAGTTAAAACTTCCCAGGAGAAGAAGGGTCTGACCTAAGCAAATGGAAATTCAGCAGGGTATGCTCTATGCCTTGCATCCTCAAATCCTCAAGAGGTACACTTCATAAGCTTCAAGGAATGTAAATTTCAAATCTGAAATTAAATGTCTTTACATCACATATTTTTGATGTAATTCATTGTTCAAAGAGAGAGAGAGAGTATGATTGACAGAAAAATGACTTAGATATTCAGGTGTGCACTGTAGCATCCAATTGCTCAGGAATTCCTGAGGCTGGTAACAGTGCTCCCTTCAGGTGTGACAGCCACAGGGATCAGGAGCAGGACCTGGCATCTTTCCCTGGTAGAACACAGAACAGGAATACAGTTAGTGTTCCTCTCAATTCATGGCATTTGTTCTTATAAGCCATCAAACTGGATATTTACAGGGCCCTTAGAACCACTGTGGTTAAGGGTTTCATCAATACACTGCCCGATTTGTAACTGTGCTATCCTCCTTTTACAGGCAATGGCGGCCAAAATCCTGAATCCCAGGTTTGTGACCAAGCCACCAAGCCAATACCCACGCAGCAAGAGCAGTGCCAGCAGCCATAAAAAATGTCATCTTCTGATAGACCTGCCCAGAGGAAAAGGAGGAAGAGTAGCTGAAGACAGACATGGTGTTTGCCTGACTCACAGTTCAAGGTGGTCTCATTTATGACACAGGCCTCCCTGTTTATTTTGTGATAGAGATTGTCTAAAATATTTTCAATCTGTGGGTAAATGCTGACTCTTCTACTGTGTCATTCTGAAGCCTTGTTTGATCATTATGTTTGCAAGGTAATCTCATAACCAAAGACTCTTCTAAGTGCTTATGGAATGTTTAGGTTCAAAAGGATCTGTTTCAGTTTCTTCTTCTTCAAGTGAAATCAATGCCCATCATAAATATCCCAAAGCAAATTCCTAACCATGGATAAAAACTTTTAAAGATAAGAATGCATATATTTTTATTATGGAAATTAACATTTAAAAATACACAAACAGTAGAGATTTCATTCTCCTTTTAAGAGGAAAGTTCTTTAAAATTTATGGAAATTTGCCTTTCTTAATTATTCAATTTTACACAAACTGAACATAAACTATTTCTGAGAACATGAGAAAAAAGAAAGAACATTTTCCCAGAACTGCAAATCAGTAGAGACTGCCTTTCAGGCGAAGAAACTTGAGTTTCCCACTGGGACCTGATCCCACATATGACTTTCAGGAAGACCAGCCATGGCCACCAACAGATACACCGTCAGAGCCAAACATAAGCCTTCGGGGGAATGTGATCTGACAAGCAGCTGCCACTGCTGAAAACTGTCTTTGTAGATCCTGACATCTGGCTTCTTCAGCTGCCAAGTTTGGCCTCCTCCAAGGTACCGCAGGATACAAGTCGCTGCAGCAGGTAGGAAAATGAGAGAACAAAGGTCACAATTTGGTGTGACTGGGAAGTAGGAGATGAGGTTGGCCGGATGTAAGGCACTAATTTGCAAGCCCTTTGTGACACCTTATATTCTTCTACAGGTTTGTTCAAGACTTTGCAGTTCTAGATGCATAACTTGTTGTAGTAGAAGAATGGAATGGTGAGAGTAAGGAAAGCTATGGGAAGGGTCAAACTAGAACTTTCCATTCATGTTTGCATAGTCAAAAGGTTGATAAATTTGATGTGGCTTGAAACCAAAACTCCAAATCCAGTGCCTCACTACATCTGAAAAAGATGTGCACGCCAATATTGAAGGTGCCCAAACGATATTAGCTGGGACAAGCGCATTAAGGATATCTGAGCACTGGGCAGTGAGGATGAAAATGAAGCTTGACAAGGTCTCTTGAACCACTCCGGATGTTGTGGGCGTGGTGATTGGAGACTCACCCAAGCTCAACAAGGCATGGAAATGTTCAGGTCCATGTCTGGAGATCAGCTCCCTGCTAGTCTACAGTGGTTTCATTTGACACACAGAGCATCAGCACTTCAGTCCTTTATCAGATGAGGGGGCGACCAAGCTGAGGCTTCTTCAGATACTGAATAAGTCAAGATGTCATTTCAAGAGATTATATTTCACTTGAGACATGAATGGTGAGACAGGGTGAACAGAAGTTCATGTTACTACACTAGGTGTGACTGCAACATCACACTGAAAACAAGGTGTTTGTTTTCCACGGCTTGCCAATTCCTGGCTGTACAGGGAAGGAGGAAAAGACCAAGATGAGTCAGTCTTTGAAAGCAGGGTTTCTTACTCCTTCCTCTGAAGTGTCTGTTCCCAGTGTGGGAGACATGCTAGGTAACTGGTTTCAGAGAGGATACTACTTTGAGTTGACTCTTGGCACTACGCAAATATGTGTTTTCCAAAAGGTTTACATGGTTCTTTGCTTTATAATAACTTTTGCATATAATTTACTGAATTGCTTTGTTCAAAACTTGGCTCCTGCCTAGACCTCAGTGAGGAGGAAAAGTAATTGCCTGAGTTTAAATGCTCCCCTGTTTATAATCCAAACACTGCAGCATGGAACTTTTGCATGAGAACTGGGAAGTGAACCTGACTACAAGCCAGCTCCTCACAAATGTGAAACAAATGTCAGCCTTTCATTATCCAAGGCAAAATGTAAAGCAAACAGCTTCAGACGTAATTAATTTTTTAACCTATCTCACTGAGGCGTGGAGGCATTCCTAGTGATGCAGAACAGAATATTTACTATATATACTTTACAGCAGTAGAATCATAGAATGGTTTGGGATGGAAGTTCGAGCCCCCATGCCATGGAAGAGACACCTTCCACTAGATCAGTTGCTCAGGGCCCCATCCAACCTGGCCTTGAACATTTCCAGGGATGGGCATCCACAGCTTTTCTGGGCAACGTGTTCCAGTGTCTCACTACCTTCAGCACGAATAATTCCTTCCCTATATTTAATCTATACATTTCCTGTTTCAGTTTAACACCATTCCCCCTTGTTCTATCACTCCATGACCTTGTGAAAAGTTGTTATCCATTTTTCTTGTAGGCCTCCGTCAGTTACTGGAAGGCTGGTGAAGATTATGGGTCTTTACCAAATATATTTTGTATCCAGTATACAATAGTTATCACCAGAATTACGAAAGGTTAAACAGTGCCTTTTAACATCTACCACGAGGTGGCAGAGTTGGACCTAGAACAATTACATTTTCATGTAAACTAATGACTGAAACTTCATTCTGAGAAAAGTATTTTGTGTCCTGTAGAGAACAAACAAACAAACAAGAGCCAGTCATTAAAGCAACATTTTCCCATGGCACCGAATTGCACATCTGTATAAAACCAATAGTAGCAAACAAACTAGCCAGACTGACTAGACCTAAAAGTCAGACACCGGGCTCCCTTCTGAATACCTTGGCCACAGTGGAGGGAATTAGCTGGTTGGTGATGTGTAAGGAACTGAAGAGTGATTTGGTAGTACCTCTTTTTTTTTTCCAGAGTCAGGCAAAGCAAAAGGACAGCCATCAGCAGCTGAAAGGCAATTCCAAAGATGCCAGAAATGCACATGATGGTCCACTGCAAACAACCAGCGTTACCATTAAACTTCTACAAATATCTTTACCATAAAGAAAAAGCTTGAACACTTCTTTGGAAGTGCTGATCCTTATGGATTGCCCCGTTCCAAAAGTAGTATCTTCCACAGCTACAGTGGTGTCTCCCATACAAAGAAGTTGCTCTCTTCAGGGGTGTCCTGGGAATCAGATTTCCTGTGCTTTAAAATGGTGGTATGTTCCACAGGGTGCTAATCACCAACATGTTGTACACCAGGTTCCTGCCATTTCTTCATGCCAAAATACGGTAGGGAGTGTGCCGAAATGGTGGGGATACTTCACTATTAGGAAAGAAGTTAGCAACATGTGCCCAGGTCTCTGTAAGCACTGGTCAGCATCACTTAGCTGCTGGCAGCAGAATGATACAGAATTCTGTGAGGAAATTTAGCTCTGCATATACATCTTAGGACTCCTCTGAAGACATGTGCAGCCTCCCTCATTCTGTGAAATTTTGTTGTTGGGCAGCTAGAAGTTAACTTAGGCTATGCTCAGTTATCAAATCAATGGGATACTACATGGTGCCTTCTAACAAAGTTCTGGGTAGTTGTGTTGTAAATACACAAGAGCAGACACCCTCATAAGTAATGTTCTGAGCATCATATAAGGTATAAATACGTGTTACAGTCACATGTTATACATTTATGGCCAGATCCACTGCCCTTGGGAGGTTAAAATGCCAGCCAAGGGTTATTTATCCAAGGAGAGCTTTGCCTGTGCATCTCCCACTTTCTTAAAATAGGCCATCCACTCTTGCTAGGTTTCAGAAGATTTTATTTTTTTTTAGCCCTCTCGATGTCTGGTTAAGGCGCGATTTTAACTTTTCCACTAGATGGCAGATTGTCATAGTTGAAATGGAGCATCGTCTACTTGCCAGCTTTGCAGTTGAACTGTTTCATGCACAGAGAAAACATTGAAAGAAGAATAGATATGGTGATGTACTCTTCACCAATTTGTTTAGAATTCATCAAGTTCGTCTATTTATTTATAGTTCCTACCTGACATCAGCCTGACATTTCAGTACCCCTACAGCAGGACGCATTGTTCTTGAGAGATGATGTGCGTACAACAGATGTGTGCACTTTGCAGCTCCTCAGGACCTACACAGCTACTCCAGGGCTCCTCACCAAGGAGTGTGTTGGCCAAACTATTGTCATACAGACCTAGCATATGTGTGCTTTGGCTCTTTGGGATTTCTGGACACAGGGCATCTCAAGAAGTCCAGCACTATGACACAAAAAAAATATTGTTTCTCTCTGAATGCTAAAGAAATTGAACCTGCTTTGTAAGAGCTGGTAGTCCTCCTGGTTTCACATTTGAGAGTTTTTCAGTGCTCTTTTCCCTTGCAAGTGGAGAGTTCCCTTCACTAGAGCAGGTCTACGACTTCAAACAGTCCAAGCAATAAATTCTGCAGTTCTGATGCTCCTGTGCTCGCATGAGGTTCTCCAGGTTCCAGTTCTATGCAAACTATGCTATAACTAGATTTTTCTTGTTTCACTCAAACTCATAAATTGTTACAGACCCCTGGAAAGATGACCTTGAGTCACAGGACACATCAGCTGGGTCCAGGTTTTCTCCTCTGGATTTTTTTATTTATAACCTTAAGAAATTATACAGGGGATGGGCTTGTGCTGGTGTCATCCACTGAGTTTAATGGATTTTTTCCTGCTTTACTTTGGTGCAAGACTGATCAGAGTTGGTCCTGGTGACTTCCCTCTTACCAGTAACTAAGTCTGCTATAGTGCTGTCCTGGCTCTGCAGCCTGTGCTGAGGAAGTAGAGGAGCTGTTTAAGTGTCAAGGTCTCTCCATCGAAAACCTCAGCACAGACTTTTCATGCTCAGCTCAAACAGTGATGGCGATTTGATCTTCATTAGCCACAAAGCAGCCACTGGCACCTGAAATTTCATTTCTAAAGAAACATGTGTGAGCTTTACATACAAAGGAAAATAGCAAATTACTCTTCTGGATGTGTTAGCTTTGTCATGTGCTGTTGCCTCAGGAGTGGGGGCCTTTTAACAGTCGCGGAGAGGTGTGATGTACTCACACCTATCTGTATCTGTTTTCCTAACTCTAGTGCAAGTCTTTCAAACTTTCATTTGAGAGGATCAATGCTTCCTAATAGGTTTTCAAAGGCATGGAGCAATTTCCCACTTTCCTGCCACTTAGGTAAGGACCTTGGCATCTTGCAAAGTTAATTGGAGCTTGTTACAGCTGGACTGACCCGTTGTACTGTGACATAAAAAGGGCACCCAACTTCTTTTTTTGGGGAAGAATGATGCCTGGAACTGGCCATATCCTGGAAGGTGGTGATCTCACTTCTTCACACATCTAATTTGAATTACTCCTGTTGTGGTGGATTAATGTTGATTAGACACAATAATTAGGACAATCCTGGTGCCCCATGGTCCAGGGAGCTTTCTTACCTCTTACATGGTAATCTTTTCCACGCATTTTGTAGATGTCAAGTTGCCAAAGCAATTCTCTGGGTTTGTTTGTTCTTTTCCTGCCTCAGGATCCTACTAGTTTGTCAATGTAAAGGGTGGATTTGCTGATCCATCCCTGGGGGAAGGTTTGGCTCTTCAGAGAGCTGTACAAGTCGAGAAAATACAGCAGTGTGGAAATACTTCATTTCCCCCAGATGTAGCCATTCCTTCAGGCTCCCAGCCTGCTTCAAGCTCATTCCCGTTTGTGTCCATCTGCAATTTGCTGCAAGTCTTTTGTTGCCAAATACTTTTTGACTACACACAAACAGAAGGACCCTAGAAACTATGGGAATTGATCTAATGGAAATCTGAAGACCTGTGGCAATGAAAAGCCCAGTTATATGGCAGTGACAGGTTTTCTGTGCATAAAAAGCCTGTGACTAGAAGTCCAATACTTCATAGACTGCAGAAGTGGGAGCTTTATATCATTTCCAGCTCACTAATAGTGTTGCCAACTCTCATGATTTTATCATGAGTCTCATGATATTCTTCTTAAAAGCTTAGTTTCTAGAGTCAGGCAATTACATGAGAATCTTTCTCTTTTTTTTAACATTCTTTTCTTAGCAGCAAGTTTCTAACCCTGGTGCTTCCAAGGGGGGAAAAGAGTAAAGAAAAAAAAAAAAACAAACAAAAAACAAAAAACAAAGCAAGCTTTAAAAGATTACCAGTGTTTGTCCTGAAGACTAAAAAAACCTAAGAATGCAAACCAAAAAAGATACATAGATATTACTGTTTGCTTTTTCTCTTTTTAATCTTGTGGGTTTGTTTAAAGCTAATCTTATGTCCAACTCATGATTTTTGAATGCCTGGGATTGGCAACCCTATTTTGACAGAACTAATGCCTATGTGTAGCACTGGAAGTCCTGTTGTGGTATTTATTTTTAGAAAAGCTATTTTAGCTCATTTGGCACATTCTTTATAGCTCCATCTACCTCGTGTAGTTAGACTCATGGGGCCAGATCCTTTGCTGGAGCAAATTAGAGCAAGACCCGTGATTTAAACCATCTGGAGATCTAGCCCATGGTGCAGTCATCTGGCTTTACTGGCAAAGGGATACAAAATATAGTCCCAATAACATTTTTAAAAACTCCATAAAATGTGCCTAAAATAGTCTTTCATCGTTCTGGAGCAGATGTAATATATACAGAGAACACAGGATGGAAAGCTTCAGAGGATTTTCCTGCTGCTTGTCTGAGAGCATCCCCATAGTTCACTCCATCAGATCTGCCTCTTGTGGGTTTTGTACTCCTTCTATGCACTGCATCACAACTGAGCTGCTGCTTAACCGTGTCTGTGCTGGGTGCTGGAAAATCATCTTTATACATGTGATTTCCATACCAGGGAGATATCTACTGTGCTTCCTTCTCTTCATAACCCTCTACCCCTTGCAGTGGAACCATGAAGCTTAGCATGAATGAAGGAGCCCCTCAGAGAACAGCCCACATGGAAATAAATGTCTTTGTGCTGGGCTCTCAAAAACCCTCTAAAGTGAGACAAGATCAGTGCTGCTCTGGAGCTGGATACCTCAAGGACCACAGAGGAGCTACAGGAAGCAGTCTTGGTGACTCAGCTGGTGTCAGTCTGCCTGCTGGTTCAGCGTTGAGACGATGCCCCAGCATGATGTGAGAAGGCAGTGTTTGCTTGGACATCCTTCAGATAAAGTGCAAGGAGGGGCCTCTGACTGCTTTGTTTCTAAAAGATCTTACGAAACCTTTTTTGTAGGAACAAAAATTGGTGTATCCTTTCAGGAGACTGAAATGGTCAAAGAAATATGATTGCTGATACAAATCTAGGGAAATGGATTTTAAAAAAAATTATATAACTCCTTTCCAGCCTCTCTTCCAGATGTTCTGCAGTAAAAGTCCATACAGCATCATGCAGACCTCCTGAATGTCACTAAACCATTCCACTTTGCTGGCTATATTTCATGAGGCTGAGTTCCCCTTGCTGAACTGTTAACAGTGTTAATTAGAGTTGTTCAAAGCTGCTCTTTGACTTTGATTTCTGTGATTACTGTTGGCACCTGTGCTAGAAGTCTGTGAGCCCCTCTCCTACTGTTCAGTGATTCCAGTGATAATCACTGGAGAAAATCAAACATCAATGCTCTGAGCCTCTGCTATACCTTCTGCTCAGCTGTCTCCAGATGAGTGTTTTGCAGCTTGCAGGAACTCTTTTCAAAGGTGGTGGTGGGAAGGAGACCACAGCTCAGCAGCTCAGTCGCAAATTGTGCAATCCCTGAACCACACTTGTGGCTGGAGCTCTTCGCTCCCAGGAAGGTTTTGTATCTTGGATGACCCATTTCCTCAGGGACTGTACCCTCGTAAGACCCAGGGCTCACTGTGGTCTTCTGAACTGCAAGTTTTGTTTGTTGTGGGCTTTCTCGTGGTTCTGCCTGCGTCACTCCTTGATTGCGTTATTCTCCTACAACACAGTTTGAGCTTTCTACCTTTTGACTACAGGGTATGAGCTGTCTCGGGTTACATTACCTTTTCACTGTGTTTGCTTTGTGTTTTTCTCTGGACTTATCCAGAACCTAATTAAATAACTTTGTCCTGAGCAGTTAACTCTTAAGAAAAGCTGGAGAAAATGGACATTGGCCAGAGACCATTTGGAAAGAAACAGAGGTGGTCTGTGCACAACACCCTTGGTGGGGGTGAGGGATACAACCCAGGCTGGTGGAAAGTGCTGTGCTGTAATACTTCGTAGACTCACTCTCTTCTGCCATGGTCTTCAAAGGTGTCACACACTTCAGATGGCAACTGTGACACCCTGTGAAAGCCTAGGAAAAGGCTGGGCAAGGACAATCCCTCCGGGTGTACCTGATTACTTTTACCATGATTTATTCTTGTGTGTGGTCAGAAGGGGAAAATGTAATTTAGCTGTGTAAGAAAATGTTTGCTGGGTTGAGTATGTTAATTTCGGAACACTGTGGTTGTCAGGCAAGTTGTGGGAGCGGCGCTGAGAGAAGTCTCAGGATTTAGCAAAGTGTTGAGCTGCACCAGGATGCCATGAGTTACCAGCCCAGTTCTGGGGGACACTACTGCTGCTTGGGGGTGCTGCAACCAAATGACAGAAGGACTTTAAACAGTATTCTTTCTGATATTTGGAATGTCTTCATAAGTCAGGACTACTGGGCTGTATTCAGTGGTAGCATCTCCTGATGATCTTTGAAGAGAGGAATGTTGTTCTTTGCATTGATTACAATCTGCATGGTCAGTACGGAGGTGTTCATGCCGTAAACACCTGGCTGGGGTAAGCTCGGCTTCCCTTGGGGCTGCCTGGGTGGCTGGGGGAAAGCACAGCTCCCCAAAGCGGGATTCACAACAACAGGTTGACTTACATGCTCTGACATGGCTCGTGCACAAGTCTTCCCCTCTGCATTGATACATAACAAACCAAGAGCAGTAGATTAGACTCTCAGCCTGGTGCCCACATTTTCTGTCATTCTTACCATGTTACATTTAGTATTTAGGTTGTATCATATCAGCTCTGACAGCTGGAATTGAGAATTTTGCAGTGACAGTAGAAGATTAATTGTCCTATTAAGAGGTCATATTACCAAAGAACCAGATTTACTCCTCATTTTTATACCAACATATTATGGTAGGGTTTCTTTTCCTCCATGTTTGCTGTTAAATAATTATTTGATTGTTGATTCTAAGGAAATCAAGGATTAATAAACTACACATTAGTAGCATAATCTCTGTTCTCCTTGCATGTAAGACTGCTACTACAGTATATTTTCTAGGATTTGTTCACTCCAAATTTAGGAAGTTGTTAAGGACAGAATTTATTTGGTCTTGGTTTATTTATTACTATAAATGTTGTAATCATCATTCTGTTTTGGAAAACTTTATTTGAATCCATGCATCAGAAACAATGGATTGAAATGAGTGAATGGTTAGGAGGTGGTAGAAATTAATTTCAGATTTTTGGTCAAAGTTTACATGGTCCTCGATAGTCACCTTTTGTTGATGCCATTGTTCTATAAAGTTATTAACAGACCTAAATTGTCTTGGATTATTAAATAGCTATGGCACTTAAGACACTTAATATTGCAGTGTGATTCTAATATATAGAAGTTGCACGTTTATCTTGTGTTTGGCTATGTGACCTCGTACATATATTACCTACCACTGAGGACTCTATCCCATCTGCTTAGCCAGTGAGACATGCACAGATCACCTCTTGTGTGTAAAGCCAGCAGGATTTAGGCTCTGTTTGGAAACGTTTGGGACCATTCTGGAAGAAAGAATTTATATCAGTATTATAGAACTATCTGTATCTGTGCATATTATCCTAAAACCCAATAACAGAGAGAGAGGGAAGTGCTTTAGTTATGTGCAAAGGTTTGATGCTGTGTGCATTTCAATGGAAATAACTTTTGTCTCTGTGGATGTGTAACTTTATAGCATCAGTTCCCTAAGTGTATGTAAAACATATTCTGCCAGTAAACTACTTCTTGTGTAGTCAATATGCATATTTATTGGTAAAACATATGCACACTGTCATCTGTCAAATGTTTTACATGTTACCCAATTTCAAATTAGTAGAATAAAACAATTGCATTAGGTTGCATTATATTGGTAAAACATATTTTTCTCTTCTCATAAGAGGAAGTTCTGAAGCTCATGAGTGACTGTGGTGGTTCCTAACACCAAACCCCATTAACTAGGGTGTAGAATCTTGCCATGGTGGCACTTTGGTTTGTGTTCCTTTCATGTAGAGCACTAAGTAACACATTAAGTTCAGCAGCGAATCTAGAGAAAAGGGGTATCCAAGCATTAATCATTCATTGCAATGCTTTATGAAAGAAATCTCAGTGAAAACAAAAGCAGGAAACTCAACTATTCTGAGAAGCACTTTGAGGTAGCACTAGTTTCAGCTGCCAGGTACTTGCACTATCAATCAAAATATATTTATTTATCGGTTGAATCATATATTAAAACTCTGGGCTATGCAGAATAAGAGGCAGAAGAGAAATATTGAATGTATACATACAAAAATACTGAAGCCTACACTTTCTAGAAATAATACATAAATGTCATTTGCTGACAGAAAAACAGATTATTGTAAAAGGAACTCCGGCAATGACCTGATATCAGAATCACAATTTCCTGTGTCACAGGTTAGTGAGAAATTGCTTCTTTACAGCCTAACAATTCAAGGAATAATGACCTAACATTGTTCCACTGTGAATTGGGGCCAAGATATATATTTTTGCAGGTAGCAACAAATAAGAACAAACCTTTCAAAGAACCAGAATGCATAAATCCAAAAGCACACGGGAGAATTCACCAGTTTTGACATAAGCAATCTATAAACAGTATAACCAATTTGAAATATATTAGGTATGATTGCAAATGTTACTTGTCTCTTCAGCAAAACTGTGCTGGACATTTGTGGGCAGTACATAGGAGGGCTATTATTTAGGGATTTGGGGTCCTTCTGATGCCAGGTGTTGGTGTCACTCATTTATTCAACCAATGTAATGGTTATTCATATTGGATTGATAAGAGTTTTCAGACACTTCATGCTGTTCAGCCAGCAGTTTCATACACCTGTGTCCACATTCTTTGCTCATCACCATAAGATGTTAGTCAAGATTTACAGTAAAGGATGTGTGTTTTGGATGCGTTACTCGAGATAACCCATAGACGTCTCACTTTCAAAGAAGGCAGGTAACCTCTTAAAATCTGAATACTGAAAAATAGGAGCCCTTTCTGAAATTCTTAGGATGTATACAACTTTGACTATTGTTCTGTAACCTTTGGAGATGTTATCTTGAGAAAGGGGCCCTCAGTACACAACAACTCTGAGATGTGGATGATGTGGTCATATTCTTATTTCTAATCCTTTTATTCCTTTACAGCCTCCTAAAACTAGAACTAGCCCAACATTCACGCTTTTGCTGAAATGCCATCCAGTAGATTCGTAATTCCTCCAAAAGACTTAGAAAAGTGATTTACAAAAGTAAATAAGGTGAGATGGTTTTGAATTATTTATATATCCTTAAATCAGGACAGAAGAAAGAAGCTTTGACAAAGGATTTCTTCATGAGACAGCATTATCTAGTAGACTGAATTTGGGTCTATGAATTGGAATTTCCTTTCCAGCTTTACCAGGAATTCTTTATCTGCCCTTGGATGAGATAAGCATTAGAAATCCTAATTAATACTTATAGAACTATAAAGGTTAAACACATAAAGTTTTTTGGCTGGAGGAAAGCAAAAACTTCACTGAAGTCACTGGCCACAGTAGATAATGTTTCAGCAGTCTGACATCAGGGCAAATCAATGCAAATTATTCATCAGTATATACACACTGATACAGAGTGTGTATATGCAATGTAGTATAATGAGTGCAGCACCAGATTATACATTTTGTACTGACAGGGATTTCTATTTTTCTGCAAAACCTAACAAATTTTCTCTTCCTGGAGTGGAATGAAAAGTCTTCTCCTTAGTTTTCCCTCATGAAATATAAACATAGCTTCCAACAAATCTCATTAACTTCATATCAATGGCTGAGTTTTGCTTTCTGTGCACTGCCAACTCCAGTTGGTTGCAATTCTTCTTCGCACAATGCCACTCACAGGTATCCCAGTTACTATTAGGTGCATCCCACTCCCTGCTCTCTTCTCCTCCCTCTAAGGAGACAACAGACTTCGAGTAACCAAATCAACCCTGGGCAAGAAAACTGTTATTTGCCTCCTCATCAAATCAAGCATTTTACTAGGGACAGATGAAGCTCAGAAGGAGCCCTCCTTTTTCAAATTCCCAGGCTGGCAGAGCACTGTAGCCCATCTCCTGGATGGCAGAGGGGGCTGCAGTTAGAAAGACAGGGAGAAAAAAAATAAAGAATTAGAAACTGCAAAGTCTCATGAGAAAAGACATCCCTCAGAAGCTGCACGTTTTGTTTTCACATCCATGCCAAAGAGCAATGCTTCTGCAGTATCACTTGTTTTCCTTTCCCCACATAAGAATGATGAACTGCTGCTTTTCTACAACTGGAAACACTGTAAGAGACATAACACATCCCCAAACTTTTCAGATTAAACTTTCTGTAATTTGGGTGTTTGAGCTTGGAGTTGTTACTCAGAGCAAATTGTGCTTTCTGTTTCAGATCTGAGTGGGAGAATGGACCTCTGGCCATCTAACATCAGGCTGGGTCTGGCAAGTGCAACACTTCTTGAAAACTGTGCAGACATGACGGGCTCTGTGCATTTTGAAGAAGCTTCTGTCCTTCTGCTAAGACAGGTAATGAATGGCATGCATATCTCTAGTTCATGGTGAATGCCCATTCAAGTGGTTTGCTTATAATTTTACGAGCAGTAATTTCAGTGTATGTAGTTGTGTGAATAAGGTCTTGTTTTAGTGGGGCATTTCAATTTGTGTTTATAGTTGAGTAAGATCTTGCATGCTCTCCGAAATGAAAGGCAGGCTTCCAGGCCAGTTTTGCAGTAAATAAGAGTATTGCCTCCTTTGCTGATGTAGCATGGAAGTATCATTTTGTAATAATGGAAAAACCTTAGAGGAGTTTATGGCTTTAACTAAATATTCATGATCCAATATATATTAAACCTGGCAAGAATGGATCCTTCCAGTGCAACAACTAAAAGCTAAAAAAGCAACAACTATCAGGAAATTAGCATTGAAGTTATACTTTGGAGACAGGAGAAATAAAATAAGGTTTAATCAAAATTTAGAATGCAGGAAGATGGCACCTGCCTCAAGAAACTTAACACTGAAGCTTTAAACAAGAAACAACATATACATGGAGGGAGATAGGAATCAGAACTGCATATCATCCCCATGAGTATTGTCTCATTGTCTACCCACAGTTACGATTTCCCTCAGGTAACAGGGCCACTTTAAAAAAAAAAGAAGGGAATGTACTGTGCCAAAAAATCTTTCCCACTCTCCTAGTAAAATTCCGAGCCAGTATTGCACATGACATTATTAATTCATTAAATATCATTGTGATTAATTATATTCAATAGATACAAGTTGCATTCAGGTTCAGTGCAACTTCATTGACCCCAGAGCTGGTACAGCTGTTTAAATCAGGGCAGAACTGCTCATGTACTACTTCCCACTTGGACTTAAACCAGACATCATAGAGTTGTGTGAAACATGGTTTAAGGCCTCTATATACCAGTGATCATCCCACATGTAATTATTTTCTACATTCTAAAAGAGAAGTATATTTAAATGTGATTTTTCTTCTGGTAGATTTTACCTGTGAGTATCCTTTGGAATACTCAAATGGGCCTTTCAATTTATTGTAAGGATCTATGAGGATTTATAGAAGTAAGTCCTACAGATATGAACAGAACAGAATGGAGCATCCCCCATTGGTTTTTCAACAATTTTCTTTAAAGATGTACTTTAATAAAAAATTACAGCTCTCTTTCAGAACCGTATAAAACATTTTAACAGCCACATTTGTGCTTTTTGAGGCTAGTCTAACTTCCAGATTTTTTCCACTGACCTAACAGAAGTGGGACAGATCCCAGACCTGGATGTAGCAATCCTGGACCTGGTAGTATGTCAGTCTTTTATCATTGTGAGAGCTTTTCTTCTAAAATTGTGATTAAAAAAACCCCTTTCCTTAGTTCTGCACATTTTGGAATGTATCTTCTATATCCACATGCTCATGCTACAACAAGGTATAGTCAGTGCACGTTGTCATATATCTTTATATCCTTACTTGGTTTCATCCCTATCAAGTTGTACAAGAGCAGGAGGGAAGACCAGAGGGAAGATTTGCACTTTGACCCCTTGTTCATATTTTCGTTCTTTTATGTATACCAAATGTCAGTCATTCTGTCGTCTATTTAATCTCAGACACCTATGGAAGATTAAGAGAGGGCAGTTCAATGAGCAGAGCAGGAGAGGGAAGGATAGATGAGCTACAGCAGGCAGATAATGTAAAAGCAAACTCAAAGTTCTCAAAAAACTCCAACCGTCACCAGCCGTCATCCTTCAGACAAAAAAGGAGGAGTTTCCATTCAGGCTTGAAAATCTCCATCTTCTAAAGGATTGACACGTGTGAATTCTAGAAGGGAAAACTGTCCTTCTTTACCTAACTCTGAATTGATCCTTTAATGCTTCCTTCTTTTGATTTTAAATATGTTCTTGGCCAACAGTCCGGATTGTACATGTGTTTGTAACTGTGCAGCAGCAATTTAGAACATATTTAGTGTCAATTTTTTGCCAGCTTTTTTTTTTGATCCACCCAAAAACCTCTTATTCTAACCCATCTCCCAAGCTGCCAGGTCATCTTTCCCCAGTTAAGTAACCTGGGAGTAAAAGCAGGCTTTGTTTCTTGGAGATCAAAGACTTGTTTTGTTCCTACTTTTGGTAACCAAAGCCCCCTTTCCCTTGCATGGGGCTCGTCAGTAGTAGGTGCAATGAAACTCCTCTCAGCACAAAATTATCCACTTGCATGGGGTAAGGTTGTCCTGATGTGCTAGCATGGAGTGTATGTGTGCCATAGAAAGGGAAAGGGAATTTTTTGGAGAGAGTGAGTGCACATTAATGCCTGGCTTTGACCCAAAAAACGTTCCAGTGTTGGTGGTAGGCAAAACAACCTGTTGCCTCGTAGTCCTCCCCAAATTATCTGAATGGAATAAATGGGATTTGAGGGTGTATGAGGAGCTAGTTGTCACCCTCATATACCAGCCTTATAATGCCATCCAAAAAAAAAAAAAAAAAAGAAAAAAGGACGTGTGCAAATTTTCAGACAAATTGGTAGCAGGTTTTAGGATTAAAATTTTAGTATGGAGCGGTCCAGCCAGGTTGCTTTGCAGAGGCTAGAAGAGGAAAGTTTCTGAGTGGTTTATGCTCATTTTCCACTTGCCCAGACCTGGGCTGCATGTCGGGCAAGTCCACTGGCAAATGTTAACACCGCCCAAGGGACTGAAAGTGAAGCTGGGGGCTGATGTGGCATGCGGTTGCCATGGTGCTGGCCATAATCCTGCCGGAGTCAGATACCCTGATGATACGGCGAGTTTGAGCTTGCTCTGGGGTACAGCGCGATGACCATCCCCAACAGCATCTGGTTGCGTTTTAAACTTTTGTTAAATTTCATAGCCAAAGAAACCAAAACAAATCGGAAAACAAGCCCAGCCTGGCCGAAGCCCAAGTTCAAACTGCTGCGTTTCTCATTGGTACTACTGTTAATGCACCAGATCAGCGCAAAAGCAAAAATACTTGGGGTGGGAGCGGGGCACTTCTTGAAGATTCTTCTTGCCCTCCTCGTAGCCTCGATCCCAAAACACGAGGATTAACCTAAACTGTCGTGCTGCGGTGAGGTTGCTTATCGTGTTTGGGGAGCAGTCTTTAATGAATGCTTTTTCTCCCAGGATGTTCCTGGCGGGTATAGCCGGCCGTGTGCGGGCCGGCTCCCGCGGGGATATGGCCGCAGTATGGGGATGTTTCGCGGAGCTCTGCTGCCCCCAGCCCTGCCGGGGCAGGGGCTTGAAAAGTCGCGCAAACTCCCGGGCAAAAACCAAAATAACCACCAAAGTTGGAGGAAAACCACCCCCAGCTCCATTCCCGTCTCTGCGCGGGCGAATCTGCACAGGCCAAACTTCTGCTGTTCGGGGAGGAGGAGGGCGGCTTTCCCCAAGGAAGGGGGATTTTTGTGGGTTCGCTGCAGATGCGCTCCAGCTGAGCGGAGCGCGGAAGGGCTGTCGGCTCCCGGCCCGCTCCGGGGTGGCACGGCGGGGCCGGGGCGGCGGAGCGGATCCCACCGCGCCCGCCAGAAAGCCTCACACCCAAAATGGTGCGGTTCGCCGAGGCGGAGGGGGCGATCCGGGATGAAAGAGGCTGGGGGGAGAGAGAGAGAATCCGGAGCGGTGCGCTGCTCCCGCGCCGAAAGGATGGGAAGGCTTAGATTTCCCCTTTTTTTCTTAAAGGGCGGGGGGAAAAACAGACCCTGCAGCCAGTTTTCCTGTTATGTCAGGGCTTGAAAGCGCTCCAGCGTCTTCCTGCAGGCTGCTCAACTTCATCCCGTGTGTATGCATGTATGTGTGTATATAGATATATATATGTGTGTGTGTGTGTATAAAGTACGTATACGTGTGCGCGCCGTGTCCCGCGGGTGGCCCGGCCGGATGGGCTGCAGGAGCCGCCCCGCAGAGCCCCGCACCTCTCCACGCCGCCCCCGGCCCTCCTCAGCCCTCCCTCCCCGCCCGCCTCCGCGGAGCTGCTCCGCGGCAGCAGCCGGGAAAACGCCGCGGCACCGCCGCGATCCCCGGCAGCTTTTGGCGAGGAGCAGAGCGGAGCACGGGGGGGGAGAGGCACAAAAGGGAAGGACGGAGGGAAGGTCCCTCCCACGCCCCCCTCCCCCAAGTTTATGATGGGGGTCCGGAGGAGCAGTGCTGCTCCGCGGCAACCGCTCGCCTGCTGAAAACTTGCTGCTCCGCTTTTTGGGTAAAGTTGATGCTTATCGTGTCTTTTCATTGTGCTTTTTATTATTTTTCTCTTTTTTCCCCCCTCTCTTCAACCGCTTTTGTCGGAGCTGCCCTGCACGGGCTGGGGGCCGGGTGGGGGGCGGTGAGGGAGGCTACAAATTTGTTGAGGGTCTGTCATCGCAGGGGGTGCCGGGGGGGCCCGTCCCGTGTGTTCCCCCCCACACCTTGCAGGTGAGCGGGGAGATGCGGCCGCGCGTGTGTCCGGTGTGCGCCTCCCCTTCCCCGTCCAGACCCCTCCGGGACTGTGCCTCCATGGCCATTGTTTTTCCCGGGGGCTGCGGTGACAGTCCCAGTCGCGGGCCGCTGTCGGGACCGCCTTGCCCCGGGTCCCGGAGGACAGCAGGGCTCCCCAAAGCCAGCAGTGAGTTTGCCTTTCTCTAAAAAAAGAGAAAAATTAAGTTACCCCCTCTCCTTCTTGTCATCCCCCCCCGGGAGGGGCAATCTTTCCACAAGTATATTTGCTGAGGAATTTAAAAAATTCCCTGCTGCAACTTGATCCCTGTGTGATGAGGAGCGGCTTGGAGAGACCCGGACTCCAATCCTATTAAGGACTTAGAGGGTTGAGAGTTTTTCCCCTGGAATCGGTGGCTTTAAAACAATCAGGGAGGAGGGGAGGGAGATGGGCTCATCTAGATGCCTTTTCTGCCTCAAGTGATTGCCATCATTTCCTGGGAAACCTGACTTTTCCCGCGCGAGGGTTTAGGATGATTTATCGGTGGTCCTGCTGCCGGCTTTTCCCATGTTTGCGGGCTATTTATTTATTTATTTATTCATTTAGTTAACCTGGGCTTCAAAACTTCCCGGGCCGGGGCTGCGGCTCCGTCGCGGGTGCGGTGCGCGCAGAGATGTCTCCTCCGCGGGCCCGGGACACGGGAGGGCACCGGGCTCGGCCTCCCGGTGCATGTCCCGGGTGGGCAAATAGCCTGGTGTGGGGGGGGGGCACCGCCGACTGAGCCAGCAAAACTTGCCTGCCTGGAGCAGAATCCTCGTTTCTCATACTGCTCCAGGTGCTGGAAAACTTTGTGCGTATAGAAATCAGCGTTTCATTGGTGCATCGTGTTTATATTTTTACAGCCACAGATAGAGGGACTAGTTGTAAAAGCTTGTTCATCCCCCGCCTATCCCCTTCACTGTTTTGGGGTGGGTTTTGTTTGTTTGTTTGTTTGTTTGTTTTTTGTTTTGTGGGTTTTTTGCTTGGTTTTGGTTTTGTTTTTTTTTTTTCAGCAGAGATGGGGGATGTACAAGAGTTTGAAAGTAAGCATTTGACTAGCATGTGCGTAAACCAACATTTAAACAAATATTGTATTGGCGTGCACTGTGGAGTTGATGCCAAAAAAGTAAAGCAAATAAGCCATGAAATTCAAAATACACAGAAGTGGAATAGACTGATTTGTTACAAGACCTGCTGATTTGATCTGTTTGTTCTAGCTGCCTTGCTTTAAGAAAAGGTTTGGGGTTTTAAGGTTTTTTGGGGGGAAGGTTGGGTTTTTTCTTTTTTTGGTTTTGGCGTGGGTTTTTTTTTTTTTCCTGTTCTAAACCTAATATACTTCACTAGAAAAGAAACTACATACACCTGGAAAAGAGGATCCTGTTAAATAACTAAATAATTACTTATGTTCCTGGGCTATTTGAAATACAGCATTTCTGCATACAGCAACTACAGTTGGTGAATTGATTTGGTTCAACTTTTCTGATGGGCGGATATGGTAATTTGTATTTTGGCTGGAACTTCAGGAAATGTTGACACCTGTCAAACTGAATTGCAATAAAAATGTCATATTGAACGTTATTGCAAAACTGGCAACTTTTAAGAAGTGAATGAAATTCATTATGGCTTTTCCACTGTAAACAACTCTTGGAAATTTGTCATTTGATTGAAAGTGTGACCCATGTGTAGCACTGAAAAGTGCCTGATTCACTGAAGATGAACTTGTTAATCTATGAGTGTGTATATCCAACCTCTGGTGTGTGTTTGTGAAAGAGCTGATCATTAAAGCAAGGTGAGGTAAGATTCACTTGATCTTGAATGTTGTTATTGCTTAAAGTATGTGACTTTGAAGTGCCCAGAAATGCAACTGCTGTTCTTCAAAGGAAAACAGATCTGGAGGACTGTTTCCAACTTCCTTTCAGTGTCTTCTTTTTTTTCCAGTGTGTCAAAGGGGATGTATACAGACGGACAAATACTGTTTGTGTTAGGTCATTCAATTAAAGAAAAATTAGGGCCATAGAAGAATTTGAACTAGATGCATATGTCAATATAAATCTAGCATCATTTCATTGAAGCTGCTCCAGGTTATATTTGGATGAAAGAAGCAGAACTTGACCTCAGATATCCAGTGCATAAGAGCCTGCATTCCCACATGTCACACTGAACACTGAAGTCACATTTAGAAAAGACAGCCTTTTGGCTGCTTATATATAATGACCAGGATTTTTGTCATTGTTTTGAAAACCAGTTTAAACTTTTATGTCAAAGAACCTAAGCTTTTGACTATGTTGTCATTCTAATGATCTTACAGGTTTATACCACAACTTCCCTTTCAGTGGCACAGTTGTATAGAAGCTGTACAGGCTCTGGGGCTATGTGATAAGCTGTGTATGGAAAGGGTTATGTGATTGCTACAGGATTGTATGACTCGAAAATATGTTTTTCATGATCCTGATACTTTATTGAGAGAGTTTGAATTTTTCTAGTGAGTTTTCCAGTCCTCTGGCCCCATCTTTTTTATTTAAGGATATGGGTAGAGCATCTGACCTCATAGCAGTTGCATTATCCTCGTTCTCTGCTTCTCAGTACGGAGGACACTTGGTTAACTGCCTCCCCCTGTTTTCGGTGGCCTACTGTAAGCCAGTTGTTTGCCCTGTAGTCTGAAAGGTACACAGATACTTCATGCTTTTGTACTCCAAGAAGTGCCCTGTTCATAGTGAAGTTTCCAGTGCAGATTAGCGAAGGCAGTGGATTCAGTAAGCAGTCACCAAAATCTGTATGTATTTGTGCAGCAAACACCTATCTATTGCCCCATCACAAAGCCTCCACTTAATAATCTGGCCAAGGATTTCAAGGCAGTGAGTTTTTTCAAAGAAGCTACTTAGGAACATTAGATGTGACTATAGCATCAAACTAATTAGTTGCCACTCCATTTCTATGAAGCTTCCAGGGCTTTATAGAAATGCGATATTTGCACTTCTCACTTGCTGCTAAGGCATTGAGGTTAAGCGGTCTCTGCTTTTTGTTGGCTTTCTTACTGATGGGAAAGATTCCAGGGCATTGTTTGAGAGCTGCACAACCCCCTTATATACCTGGGTAAATATTTTAAACAGTTGCACATTTGGACAACTTGCCACAAAGCATTAAGTGGTATTTAGGGTTTGCTTCAGCTCTGTTGCCAGGGCCCTTTTAAACAAAACCAAAACAACAGGAGGTATTTGGGAATTAATTAAAACAACACTAAATAAAAATAACAAAGAACGAATCCTAGTATGAGTGATGGCAAGAAGACGTTGTGTTAGCATGTAGGTAGTACATGATTGCCTGTGCATATCTATGCATATGTATACAGCAGATGCCATATATGTGCACCTTCTAGAAACTAACTGGTGTTTGATGGAAAAGTAATTCCCATTGAATCTTGCATGGTAATCTTGAAAGTTCAAGAGACAAAACTGCAGGTTTCCCTTGTGAACAAGTCAGTGGAGTGGAAATACTGGGTAATCAGATCTAATTTTCTACAGACCAGTTCCGATTGGGAGTGAGTACATATTAGATGTGTATAGTCCAGTAGAGGCCGCAGAACTTTGCTTCATTCATGCTTCGCTACTGTAAAACCACAGCCCATACCCTTTAACTTCTTGTAAGCAAAATAAACCCAAATACACTAAAGCTGAAATGTGCTGTGTGAAGGGAGCAGGAAAGTTGTCCTTTAATTTAGAAGTTCAGAGCTGTAAAAATTGTTTGGGATTTGTGAATATTGAGTACCACAGAAAAAGAGGCCTTGGTGCCTGGAAGTGGACACCCAAATTAGAAAAAAAATTAAAATAGGCTCCCTCGGGCTCCCATTGTAATGAATGGAAGCGTTTCTGATATTGTCATGGGCATGACTGCCCAAATACGTTAGTCACTGGTGAATCTTTTCTCATAGTTTCACAATTATTTGCGATTGGCTGTCACCTTTCTGCAATTATAAATATTCTGAGAGGAAACAATACAAATTAGAATTGTAGGTACCAGGATCTTTGTACTGGATGTATTTCTTTTTACTTTCTAAGTGTTCTTTTTCATATGAAAAGAGTCTAGCAGCTTTATCCTTATTCAAGTCTTTTCTTTTTGTATCTGCTGGGGAGAAAACCATTAATTTTAAGGAATGGTGAGAGTAAGCCTTAAGCTGTCTTTGACATTTTAGTTTAACTTGAATAGGTTAATGTTTTTGTTTTTTTTTAAAGAAAACAAGTTGGTGGGAAGTGTGTTTTAACTGTGAGCGCCCGATTTTGACCATTAGCATAAGAAAAAAAGTTTTAGTGCATTTACTATTGTATTGAATGAAGAGTTCCAACAGTCAGGGAAAAGAAAGTAAAAGGCTGTAAAGAAATGATGGTCTATTCAGATTATTCAGCAGCCCAGAGCTCTGGTCATCTGCCTCTGAAATCTGTGATCGGGATATCACTTTTATCTTCCTGTGCCTTTCTCTCGCCTTTTTCACATGTTCACTTTTGTCAAGGTTTATTGATCACGTTTTCTTCTCTGCAAATCTGTGGAAAATTTAATGAACCAAAAACAACTGAGAAATAAAAGGAACTTTTTATTCATTAGCCACTAGATTGAATTTTGTTCTATAGTCACTACCCTCTTGCCTCCCATGTGCCTCATTGTGTCACTTCTGCAGCAGTTACAGTACGTACAGTGGGGATGGCAGCATTATTAATTCTCTTCCAGAGAAAAGTTTGTTTAATGTTGTGAACTCTTGGCAGCCCCAGGCCCTGCAGCTTGGCTCTTCTCTGTCCTCCTGACATTCAGATTCTTGACTGTGGTGCTTCTGTCACTAAATACCTTTAAGTGTGTATTCCGCAGAGCATTTACCTCTTCAAGAATGAAATGTATTTGCTGCCTAGCAATTAAACCCAAATTTAAATGATTGCAGATTAGTAGTAGTTATTTACAGTCCTGATTGTTTTGGTGCTGTGATCCTTGTTCATTACACATCTGCTTTGCCGTGGTGCTGCCCCAGAGCGCTTTGTGATGCAAATGCTTTTGTTAACTTACAAATAGTTTCAGTATCTAGATCATCTCAGGTGACATATTTAAGTCTCTTCTTTTTTCCCAGATGGACTTAAAAAGCTGTAATTAAATGTGGCTTCCAGTATGATTAAGCTTTGCTAACATTTTCCATGGAACGATTTACTTGAACTCTGGCACTTTCTGAACCTGTCACTGGAAGATTTTTCAATAAATGCCCCTTTTAACATTAATTTCATTTCATTTAGTGCAGCTTGTAAGTGTAGGAAAATGAGTTAAAATGAAGCATATATCTGCCTGAGAGATTTCTTGGGTGTTCCTTGATTCTAAAGAACTTTGCTGTTACCCTGTGTTAAATGCTAAGGTGTAAATCCCAGGGGAAGGAAAACCATAGAGTTCTGTAGAATACTCCCAAATACTTTCCTAATGAATGTAGCATCAATGCTTATACTTTTAGGGGATGAGGTAAAAGCCACAAAAGGGAGTCTGTACTTGAGCTTTTAATTTCAGCTACAGTAATGGCACATCTGTGACTGCATCTGTTTTTCTGTGCGTGGAGTTCTGTAGCAGTACACACCTGCAATCTTAAACTGTCTGTAAACTAGAGAAAGGACTTTGTGCCCAGCACAGTCAGCCCTGCTGAGAAAATCTGGGCTTTAGTTTGGGGGTGGGGTAGGGGGGAAGGTGATAAACAAATCTTCTGTCCCCTGTGAAATGTGGGATTTTAGTGTACATAATTTCTTCAGGTGAAACCAAGGAAATCTCTCCAGAGGAAGATACCTTCTCTGGGATGCTCTGCTGCACAGTGGAAGCCAGTGTGGGTCCAGCCCCTCAGAGATGGACCCCTGTGGGTCCCTCACCCCTGCCGTGAGGTGGCAAGTACCCCCTGACGGGGGACCACCAGGTTCTTCCCAGGATCTGCAAGGGATGATCAGCTGCACAGCTTAATTCCTGCAGTAGCAGCGGAAAAAATTCCGATGTCACAAATGCAATTCAGATGAGTAGGAGATGCTGTAATATCACAGTGCTGCAGCTTATATTCATTACTGGGAGCTTTAAATATCCAGTCTTTGGAAGTTAAATCCTTTTTTGTTTAAATGTCCAGTGTATTTAGTGATTATATTCTCTTTAAGCAAGCGGTTCAACTGGAATATTGTCTCACACTGTGTTAAGCAGTTTGATTCTGTTGCTAAAATTCATTGAAAACTCCTTGAAAACATCCCACCAATTTTTTTTTTTTTCCCCCCAGCTTGGAAAGTGGCATCCCTGGCTGGAATCAGTATATTGCTCTCCTCCACGCTGACCTGTGGAGCTCTATTAGAGTCCTTTTATCACACCGTCTTTAAAAGCAAGGTCTGTTGATTGCAACAGTGTTAAAAGAGCATCAGTTCCTAACATCGAGATCGCTCCTTTTCAGAGCAATCCTCAGCAATGCCTCTTTGTGCAGCGGACAATGCAATAAGTCAGACAGGACTTTCTGAGCCACCTCTACAAGGAACTGTAAGGGCTGCTGAAGTACACTTGTGTTAAGTTGAATTGATTGAAATTTAATGGCTGTTAGTAGCTATGAATGGTAATGATTTTCTAGAGTATCGTCACCATGCTTGACATTAATAACTGGAAAGTGTGGATGTGTGATGCTAGTATGTTATTCATTTTAAAAGATGCTTTCTCCCAGCCCTCTTTCCCATAATTTAGTTGTTTTGATGCTTTGGAAAAAAAATCTTGGGCTTCAAAAAGCACGTACATCTTGTCAAAATAATTTTGTGCTCAAGATTTTTATTTTTTCCAATTCCAACATAAATCAGACTACAATATAGTGAGAGTGATGAATTTGTTTTACATGCCATCATGAATTAATGTTATGCAAATAGAAGCTTTACAGGTGCCATGATTTACTTAATAATTTCAAGTTCTAATATTTAAGCTCATTCATTATGTTTGAGTAAAAAAAAAAAAAAACCAAACCACAGCATGTTCATATTTTAAAATGTGAAATGTGAGATTTGTGTGCATTTGCTGGGTGTAGTTGCTGTGTAAGCACATTTGATGGCTAAGAAAGAATCAATCAGTGTTTGCATTCGGCATCCTATGCCTGTAGATGTTACAGAGACATTTCAAAGAGAATAATCAAATATTTGTGTGTAAGGAGAGGAAGACGGTGGTAAAACATCCTTCATGGACACAAAGAGGCAGAAAACTGCCAAAGCAAAGTTTTTTTGCCTTTTGAATTTGAGCAGGGCAGCATGATTTTGCTATGCAAAGTGGCCTTTATTTCATCCTGAGCAGTCTGCTATGAGGTGCTCCCAGACCTTTGCCGTATGGTGAGGATAAGTGGAGGAGCTGGTGAGAGCTATAGGTGTCCTGGGTCAAAGGTGAATGCGAATGTGATCACTGGGTTTTCAGGCTTTGATATAATTTTTAGTGTGCTTCCCAAAGGCTAAGGACAAAGGGGAGAAAGTTTGACACGTAAATACATCTTGAATCTCTACAGATAAGAATAGATTTTGATTTTATTTCTCAAAAATTGAGGTCACTGTGGTCTGATGACAGGCTGAAAGCCCATCACTCAATTTTTTTCTGTTTCTTACTTTTCTCTCTCTTTTTTCTTTTTCTTCTTCCCCAAATGAACAGACAGAATCTTATTTTTGATACATTGTACATGTTGAGCTAGTGACAGCGTATTCAGGTTTTGAAGTTTGTGGCCCCAGGGTCAAGGTTTAGTTAGCATCAACACTACCTGTCCAGGTAGTAAGAATTTTACTGATAATGTCACACAAAAATCAAAGCTCTTAGATTAGGTAACATAGTGGATTAAAAGCAAATCTTTTCAAAATGTATTTCTACCATGTGTTTCTGTGATTGCTACAGCCATTAGTTGTGGGAGTAGGCTCAAGAATTGGTCCTTGACCTCTTCAGTCCCAGGGGACCATTGGCCAAGGAGCAGAGTGGTACTTGGCTTTTAGTGATTCTGTCAACTTCTTTCGCTCTGTGTTCTTGAGGAACTCAGAGGAGTGAAATTCGTTCGGATGGGCCATTCAAGCCAAGGATTTAGCTGGGTGTTAAAGGGCCATTTGGGAAGTGGCACCTACTGTATGTACCGTGATCAAGTTAATTATGTTGCTTTGGCAACCTCAGCTTTGGTATTTCCTGACTAGGATTCATTGATGGAGTCATATTCCAGTATCTAGTGTCATCAACACTAAAATCTTTTACAAAACCAGTTCATTTTTGGAAAAAAAAAAAAAAAAGGAGCAGAAAAAAGAGCCAGAGGATTTTTCTGAGAGTGTTAACAACTCATTGTTTTACAGGCTTTTAGCTGAAATAAGTTTCTGTTTAGAATTTTAAAGTATAATTTCCATTGTAGGAAATACAGTAGCAATACAATTGATTTTCTGGTGGATTCCAAGTGATTGTTTTAGAATTCCTTTTGTGGAGAATTTCGGCATTTTGAGGTTTTATTTCAATTCACGTAAGTCAGATTTGGAAATCTTAAGTTTCTTAGTAAACTGCAGTAACTATTCCTAACTTTGCTCTTTGCTTCTGCGAGTTGTAAGGGAACACAGGGCCAAGCATAGCACTTATGTTACTGAACCATGTCCATGGCTAATTTTTTCATCTTTGATTTATTGTATGTGTTGTTGGGGTCTTTCCCCCATTTTCTTTAGAGAAAAGGAAACTAAAGGGAAAACACTGTACATATTGGGGTTGCATTATCTCAGTAAAGCACCTAATTACAGACCCTGCTACAGCATTCTTATTCTCCATTTTCTGTTTGAGAAAATGTTCTTCTGCATTTTACTCCAAGGCCTCTGGCAGGACTTGCTAAAATTTAAACTATGCTTTAGACTTCTCCTGAGAAATTCACTGGTGCTGCAGGTGAGTTCATCCCTCTGGGACAGAACAAACAGGGGGAAGTGGGCGGTGAAAGGCAGGTCTGGATCTGTGTTGAGGGGACGGGGATGAAATAGGGCAGTGCTGGCAGCTGCTGGAGGTTGCACCATTCTTCCAGGAGCATGCAGGATGAGGGATCCTCATCTTTTGCTTTCCAGAGGGCATTTCCAAGGTGCAGATGGCAGGATCTTTGCCAAGGCATTTGCTTCCTTTAATCTCTTCTCAGGGAGAGAGACACCCAAGAGCCAGACTCCATCCAAGCTGTTGAAGGTGGGAGATGAGCAGGGATTGCTTGGTAGAGTGGAACTCCCTGACTGTGAGGTGGTATTGCTCTCTACTACCCATTCTAGGCTGGGCCATTTTTGGTCACCTTGGGTTCCTCTACACAAGCTGATGGCTTGCCAGGGAGGCACTGCCTCGGATTAAGCTGGAAACTTCTAGTGCATTGGGTGCAGTCAGGTGACAATGCGCTCCAGCTTTCAGGCTGAAGGAAGGGGGCACAAAACAACTTGGGACCCCTAACCCTGGTCATTTTGGTGTATTCGTGCTTTGCTGTTGAAGATGCACCTGTGCAGTCTAAGGGAACCTCCTGGTATCACTCCACTCCCTCCTTCCATCACTGCGTTGCAGTAACTAGCGCATTCATGGGGTTCACCAGAATCAGATCTTCAGAGAAGTGTAGGAACCTCTGGTGGAAGTGAAGAAGGCAACCACACAGGACGTCCTCTTCAAAGTGACTCTTCTCTCCTTTCCTCAGCCGTCCTTTTCTCCAGGCATGATGCAGTGTAGGGGCTGCCATCTGAGGCTGGCTGGATGTTAGCCCAGCTGTAAGGAAAGGAGAGCAGTTAAGGGGCTTTTTTTCTGGTTTGTTTTGTTTTTCCCCCTCTCTTGCCATGTGGTGTTAGTTGCTAGGGTGAGGTCTGTGCTCCTGGT
The DNA here is from genome assembly GCA_035584735.1 of Pseudotriccus pelzelni. Taxonomy (NCBI): domain Eukaryota; kingdom Metazoa; phylum Chordata; class Aves; order Passeriformes; family Tyrannidae; genus Pseudotriccus; species Pseudotriccus pelzelni. The sequence goes on along the minus strand of JAWMRA010000164.1, from coordinate 12,039,351 downwards.
GCACCTTCTGGGTGAGCTAAACCACTTACCCCATGAACTTCCCGTGTAGGCTGGACTGGGAGTCCTTGGTGCAGCAGTTCAAACAAAGTGCAGTGCTGCAGGTGCTCTTTTGCTGGCTGATTGCTTCAAATGTCACACCTATCCTCGGCTTAACGTCTGCGCTATTTCAACATCTCATGTGAGCTAATGGAATTTAGGCATCACCCGTTTCTCTCTCTCCCTGGAGGTTGCAGATTTCCAGATACCCTTGAGATGGAGTTTTAAGGTCATCGGTGGCATTTTTAGGTCACAGAACTGCAAGACCTTGTCGTCTTGCCAGCTAATCAAGTGACTAATTAGTTCTTATATCGCTGCTGTTATCTTTTTCTCCAGCTTTGGTTCAGCTCTGCAGGATGAAGCCTGCAAGATGACATCTGAGAATTATTTGATTGGAAACTTAGAGGCAGATATGGTGAAGAGACCAATCACTGATGCCTGTGTTAGTCTGTGTACCTCAATTCATCCATGTATGTTAAAGCATCTGTTAAAGCACAGTATTTAAAAGCAGCCTTCTTATAAGCCTTTCTATTACGGCAGTGAAGACACAAAATACATAACACTTTTAATTCCATAGTAATTTGGGTAATTTCTACAAGACTGTATTTTTATCAGAGTGTACATATATTTTAGTATATTTTAATGTGTGAGTGTTTTTACACCAGGGCACTTTGTCCTGCACCCACCCAAATGCTCGCAAATAGGAACTTGGGCAGTGCAAACCTCTGTGTGTATCACAGCCATGTTAACCCACTTTATTTCCCACTTTTCTCAGGTGTTGATGGCATCTGGTTGTGACAGATGCTTTCTGATAAAGCCTTCAGATCAACATGCCTTTGGAGACATCAGTGCTCTGTGTTGGTACTTGCAGACTGCTGTATCCAAATACTCTTCTTTAATTGTCTTATTAAGTAGAGAATTAAGCTCTGTGCTTTGACTGTTTTGGTGCCAGTGATTCTTATTGCAGGCTTTGGCACGGCACCACGTTGTGTTTTAAAGAGACAGCATCACTTTAATGATGTGGGAATTGAGTTGGAGGATAAAAATACACTGAGAAAATGGCTGACTGAAAGTACGGTACGTAAAATATAGTTTTATGTTCTTCCCCTCAGACTATTAGGTGGGGGGTTTAGTTCAAATGCCTGCGATGATTTAAGAAATAAAAAGCAGAAATTCTCCCTGCTGCCAGACCACAGGCTCCTCAGCGCCAGACTTGCAGACGAATGTCACATGTTGCTGTATGTTTTGAAAGCATACCATGTGTTATTCTTTAGCTGTCTCAGTCTTCCCCCACAGCTATATCATCTTGTCCCTAGCCAATCTCACAGAAAAATTTATTTCATTATAAGTTTTCTTCTTCCCCCCATCCGGTGCAGACCCCAGGATGTGTTCCCCTGTACCTGTCACTCCACCTGAGAGTCTCTGCCTGCAACTGTGCAGAAGTGATTTTAATTTGACTTCATGTAACTCTGCCTCTTATGCTTTAAATCAGGCACTTTTGACACTGATATTGCAGCTTATGTTGTGCGTTAGGATCAAGAGCTCACAAATGACTAAACATATGGTTAAAACTTTTTTTTTTCATGAAATATAATATGTTTCAGTTTAACTCGGCTGTGGGTCTAGATAACGAACCACCACAGCTTACCATTGGAATCATTGCATTTCCAGAAACAATTTTTTACTGTTTCTTTTCTACAGTCTTGGATTAATGTTTCCTCCAGCTCATGACAGGACTGGACATGCAAACCAGATTATAACACAGTGTGAATAGTATAAGCTGAAAATGCTGGCGTCTCACTTTATTTCTTACAAGATTAAGCGGTTTACTGTGAGGTCACAAGAAGTAAACTGAAAGCAAACAGGCATATTGATCCAGATCTCTTGGGTTCCTCCAATGATGAGAGCAGCTCCCAGGGCATTTGCTTCTAAAATGTTCATTTGAACTGTCCCCCCAACCTGCAGAAATGGAGCTTTCCCACTTATGGCCAACTTGCCTACAGATGGGAGGTCAGGGTCCAGCCACCTGTCAGGTACTGTGTGTCACTCTGGCAGCACAGCCACGGGATGTCACTCCTCCTCTTGATCTGCAGTGCCAGGATGAACGTGGCAGAAGAGATGGCAACAGCAGCCCAGTGCTGCAGCTCTTGTGAATGGTGAAGGCTGCTTTGCGTTAGAGCTGCTCCCCAGGGCTGCCTTGTGCAGGAGGTCTGCTCCTGATTTCAGCAGGGGTGGGAAGCAGCCAACGCTTTTGCTCGACATCTCTGTCAAGTTCACTGCACCAAAAGAAAAAAAAGGCTACTTGGCAAAGCCTGAGAAAAGAGCGTTGAGTTGGTCTAGTGGTAGAACTGCAGATCACATCTCTGATATGGAAGAAATTGCTGGGGAGTTACGTTTGGATAAAGGGTAGATGGTGAGGGCTGGGAAGACCAGAGCAGCTGGTGTGATGGATCATATATGCATCACACCTATGTGTGCTAGCTAGACCTCTGCTGAAAATTCATCATATTTAATTTGTATTCTTTCTAGTTTTCTTTTTTTTTTTTAAACACTGCCGTGAGTGGACTTCTGCAGTCCTGAGCCTATCCCCAACAGACTTTATGCAAATGCCTGCATCCACCTGTATCTTATAATTGTAAATGGTGTTTCCACCAGCCTAGGACCTTAGGTGCTGGGTGTGCCATCTGATGTCCCAGTTTGCAACCATTCTGACAAAGAGTCTGTATACTTACCCTACTCAAAAGCTTAGATTTGAATCCATGTTGAAATGCGGAATCACAGCCTGTGTCTTGAGTGTTGGTCTTGTAGTTCTCTCTCTAGTAGAAATGAAAGATTTATTGGGTTTCTATGAAAACAATCATAGAAAATTTGTGTTTCTCATTTAGGTGTAATTATGAGTGTGATGCTTGAACGATGAGGTGTACTGTGTTCTGAAAAAAAGCTGGCAACATCCCATGCAAGTGCAGGGTTTCCACCAGGCTGTGTCTCTGACAGATAGGTTAGACAAGTCCTGCTGTGCATGGAACCTCCTTCCTCACTAGTTCCTTGTGTTTTCTGGGGAACTGCAGTGCTCAAACCGAGCTCAGCAACCACCTGTGTTGCAGTGGCAAAAATATGGCTGGGAGATGGTAAATGCCCATGCTGGACCCACCAGCCTAAGAGAGAGCAACTCCTGTGTCCTGACCTGTTGAAGTGTATACCTTGTGTCTATGGAGAGGAAGAAGATGCGTATCTCCCTCCAGGAGTATCAGAGGGGAGACTGCTGGAGAACAGGGGCAGATCAGGCTGCAGTGAGGTAGGGGGACCATATGGAATTGAGGTAGAAAGATATTGGAGTAGAGGGGGAGAATCGCTTTCCTCAACCTGCTCGTCACACTTCTTTTGTTCCAATATGGCTGATTTTCTGAGCTGCAAACATAAATTGCCAGGTCATGTTCAGATTCTCATGAACCAACACCTCCAAGTGTTTCTCCTCAGGGCTGAGGCGAATCCATTCATTTCAATCCATTCACTGCCCAGCCTGTGTTTGTGCTTGGGATTGCCGTGACTGAGGTGCAGGATCTTATAGTTGGCCTTGTTGAACTTTATGAAGTTCACATAGGCCCATCCCTCAAGCCTGTCAAGGTCCCTCTGGATGGCATTCCTTCCCTCCAGCACACCACACAGCTTGGTGAAACAAACTAGCTCAAGGTGCGGTCAGTCACACTGGGCATGTCACCAACCAAGATGTTAAATAGTGCTGATGCCAGTGCCAGCCCCAGAGGAATGCCAGTCATCACTGGATTCCACTTGGGCATGAGCTGTTGAATGCAACTCTTTGAGTGCGACCATCCAGCCAATTCCTTATCAGCTGAGTGGTCCGTCTGTCAAATCTGTCTCTCCAATTTAGGGACAAAGATGTTGTGCAGGACAGTGTCAAATGCTTTGCACATGTCCAGGTAGATGGTGTCAGTCACTCTTTTCTTACCCATCGATGTTGTAACCCCATTGTAGGAGACCACCAAATTTGTCAGGGCTGATTTGTCCTTAGTGAAGCCATATTGGCTGTCACCAATCACTCCTTAGTTTTCATGTGCCTTAGCCTAGTTTTCAGGAGGATCTTCTCCAAGATTTTGCCAGAAACAGAGGTGAAACTAACTGACCTGTAGTTGCCTGGGTCTTACTTTTTAAAAATGGGGGTTATGTTTTCCCTTTTCCAGTCAGTGGGAAATTCATCAGACTGCCACAACCTCACAGATGTGATGGACAGTGGCTTAGCCACTTCATCTGCCAGCTCCCTCAGGACCTATGGCTTAGTTCCTTGGAAATACCAGTAAATTTTGCAGTTCTGATACCCTTACCAAGAGCACACGGCTGATCTGTATATCCCACGTTCACAACAAAGAGCTAGTGAGTGATGAGTGCTTTGTGAGATTGTGTGTGTCTGAAAGGACTTTCTTCCTGCCTTGTGTGTTACTGTTTCCCTCTCATGTGGACCTCTGTGACCTGTTTGTACTAATGTGCTAGACATGGAGACCATCCAGAGCTTGCATCAGAACAGAACAGCATCTTACCCTGCAGTCCTCCATAGACAGCCAGTGACACACATGTACTGTGCTTTGTCTGCATACAGATATGCAGGGGCCCTTTGAGATATATGCTGTAAACTGGAAATGTCCACCAGGTTTGGGACTTGCATTGCTAGGACAGACCTTTCCTTTGTAACATTGTCATGGTGGCACATGAGAAGCTACCTGAACCTGATCCCCTTGGTTTATGAAAGAACTGGTTGTAAGTTTGGTTATTTCCCATGGGGCTTCTGAGAAAGCAATGCTTTCCCTGCCCTTTCCTTATCTGAGAGAGCACTTCCTGTGGTCTGCAAAGATCACCTTACTTTTGGGGCCTTTATGGGACACGTATGTGTTACGGTTCTGGGTGGTAGCAATGCCTGCGTGGATAATCCTAGACTGAAGAACTACTGCATTACTACGTCGGAATTTCACAGACCTTTTGCAGCCTGCTGTTTTAGGGGAGATCTTGGCCTTAAATTCATTATCTTTAGCAGAAGAGGCAGAGCCCCAATAAAAGAGAAGGTTGGAATGTGAAGTTATTAGCTCTCTGCTGTGCTAGACCTGTGGGCTAGTGCAAAACCACATTTAGCTCGCAGCCAGCCACGGCATGTGCTGCCTCTTGGCTTGTGTAGTTAAAGGACATGAAGGAGTCACAAAGAGACAGATGCCCAGACAACCTGGTGGCAGCTAGGGTAAATACTGTTGGGGAAAGATGGGATGTAAGGCACCAAACCTGTAGGAAACCAGTCTTCATTAGTTCTGCAACTCATCTGACAACGTGCGTTCTTTTATTAACTTTTTATTACAGCAAAAGTGACTAGAATAAAAATAGTGTAGGTGCCAAGGGGATAAACAGTGAATTAAAAGGATTAAGGTCTGAACATTTTATTGCTTTTAGAAAGATGTTATTAGATTTACTAGCTTAAGTTAAATTTACATGGCTGAATTACTTCTTAACTTAGTAATGAGTTTTGTGGGGAAAAAACCCCTTCTGTTTAGGTGTTTTAGAAGGACTTAATCCAGAATACATCGTAACTCTTTAGGCCATTATGGAAGAGTAGAGCAGCTATCCTTTCTATCATAAGATAAATGAGTGCTGACTGGGATTTGAGTCTTCTGGAAGTCAGTGTGACCTGCACATTGTGTAGGAATTGATCGCAGCTCCAGCACATAAGATAGCAAGGGAACTATTCCTGGAGTTATGTTAGTTATATTGCCAACTGTGATATTTTTGATTATTTCAGTTTTCATAAGCTTTTCAGACACTTGTAGGTAACATGGGGGGTTTTTAACACATAAAAGTCTTTCTTTTTTAAAGACAGCTCATGGCAAACTGATGACTGACAGTGGCAACTCTGCTCGAGATCATCTGCAATAAACTTCTCTCCTGATACCTGTCAGTGTTGTCAAGACAAGCCAAACTCCAAGCTCCTGCCCTTTATAAGGGTTCAGGGTTGCTGGCAGTTTGTGTGTTGGCTTGCTCTGAATCCACACTGCTTGTGTGTGGCTGTTTTTCCCCCCACAGCTCCTCATGCAGCACACTTGCACATTGGACAGAGTCCAAATTTCCTCCCTCCTGGGGATTCCTTTGCTGTTAATTTAAGTGATGGCAAATGCAAAATTCTTGCCAGAGCTTGCTGTGTGTTTTTGGATGCTTTCTTTAGCTGTTCCCTGAGGGGTCAGCTTTTGTCCTTCCCCATCATGCTTTCTGCTGTGGGGAGAGAGGCCTTAAACTGGAGCTGATCAGTCCCACCTGGCTTTGACTGCATTTCTGATATGGCTTCAGGACCTCAGTGTCTTGTGCAGTTTTGTCAGACTTTTGCTTTGCTGATGTCCGTACAGAGCTGGGCTTTATAATAACATGAATGTAAATGTAATCCTAAAAGCAGAAGCAATCATTCATGCCTGTGTGTTTAAGTTCTTATTCGATGGTTGTCCGCAGCACTGTGACTTGATGATTATTAGATGCTTAGTGGAAGTTACAATTAGGGAAGGAAATTACTATTTTTAATAGGTATACAAAATAGCTTTTCTCTTCAAAAGTCATGTGGTGAAGACATGGTGTTAGTATAAGACAGGGTGAAAGTGTTGAAGATAAGTGAATGCCCATCTGCTGTAAGCCCAAACTGTAGATTTATGGGACAGCTTCTCGAACTGGGGATGTTCACTTAGATCAGAGCATGGTCTGGAAAAGCACTCAGTCTCCTTCCAGGTAGACCAGCAGTAGCCAGGAAAGCTGAAAGGCAGCCCTTCTGTTTGAAGTCTTCTGTGCCTTTGCTCTCTTCCCTCCATGGGGTCTGCTCTTGTCACCAGAGGGGCTTCATTGCCTGTCCCAGCCAGAAGCTCTGCTGCCCAGGATTATTCTTCAGGGCCTTTGTCCTGCTGTGCAGCTTGTGCTTGCACAACTGAGAACCCATTTAGTTGTGGGTTTTTCAGCCGTCCTTCTCTTATTTGTCCAGACAGTTTTGCTGGAGGAGCTGTGCAGCAGATCGTGTTCACAGGATGGGGAAGAACAGCGCTGGCTTTATGAAAACACAGGTGTTAGAGGAATGTAATCTGTTTATGCTTCATTTTACACATTTCAGGGTGTTTTCTGTGACCATGCACGCTGTTTTAAAAGGCAAAGTATTTGGTTTAGCACAGGCATATGTAACACCAGTCAGTGCATAGGTGGGAATGTTGTGGTGCGGTGTCCCCTTTCCTGCTGGGTTTCAAAGTCTCTGGTGGATTCACAGAATCATAGAAAAGCTCTGTGATGGCACCTGGTAAACTAGAGGAAATTATAGTGACATTCTGGATGGAGTAATAAACCCTCAAGTCTGGAAACAACATTGCTGGTGGACTCGGTGTTTGGCAAAGATGACTTGTGCTTGCAGGCAGCAGCACATCACTTCAAAATGGGATACAAGTAGGAAGAACACCTAGACTATCAGGGGAAAAAAAACCCCAGAGGAATAACATCTAGGATGCAGCATCTGTTGGGATACCAGGGTCTGCCGGAATCAAAAGTTGAGCCTGAAGTCTTGTAAATGTGCTGCTTTTGGTAACCTAAAAAAACCACCAGAAAAAAAAAAAAAAAGAAAAAGGTTTGGTTGCTCATCCTGCCCTGAGGCGGCAGCTGGGACTGAGGACGTAGCACTGGTAACTGCAGGAAGTGTAATGCATTCAGGTCTGCTTCACTCCATTACAATGGAGATTGACAAATTGGAGAGAGTTCAGGAGAAAAAAAGAAGTAACAAGAGAGCTTGAGGGATTGACTTACAAGAGAAGACCGAAAGAGCTGAATATAGATAACTTGGCTAAAGGATGACAAATGGGGTGGTTGAGATATAAATCTACAAATATCTGAAGGGTGTAAACACCAAGGCTATGAAGAATTATTTAGAGTGGTACAATGGGGTGTAACTAGAAGTAATGGGATGAAATTTAAGAGAAGGCAAATTTCAGTTGAATAATGGGATAAGCTTTTTGACAGTGTGATGTATTAGACCATAGGATGCTCTTCCAGCAGTAGTCCTATTGCTCACTACTTAGGGCACAACCCTGTTTGCTGAGAAGCCAGAGTTTTCCAGAGTCTTTATTAAGGACAGTTTCAAATCATGCCTTTGGTGTTTGTATTTGATGCAGAGGCATGCAAACCATACATCAAAACTGCCGTGCCTCTCCACATGTGCACCACATCCGGGTGTGTGTAGCGGCTCCTGGTACTGTGGCAGTGAAGGTGAGGGCAGGGGTGTGAGCAGCCCCTTGAGCCACAGCTCATCCCAGATGGCCCTGCTGGCATGGAAAGTTCATCCGGGTCGGCAGTGTCTGCTCTTTGATCAGGACCTTCTTTTACCTCCCACACTTCTCCCCATCTGGATGTTGTAGTATTACCGTTTGGGGGTTAGTTCAGTTATGGTCTCTGGAATAGGTATCAAAGTTATGCTGCAGCTCTGTGTAAAAAAACCAAGAAATCTCCCACTTTGCTTCAAAGAAATCAGGACAAACAAGGTCCCATTGATGCACATGGTCTATGGTCTTTTATAAATCTACAACACTGTACCTTAGCTTTTTCTTTAGAAACTCCCATTTCTTCTCCTGCTTTTCACTTCGCTTGAAATGCAAACTAAGGTCAGAGGATCACTTTCCTACTGGCAGAACACACTGCATTGTCTGTCATTTTAAAATGTCCTCCACAGTAACTAAGGAAAGGTTCATTTTTCTGCTATTTATCCTTAAGAGTAACTGTCTTGAATGCATTTTGCTTTTCCTTATCTAGAAGGGCAAATTAGAAAATTAGGTAAACTAGCTGCGTAAATGAAGTTAGAGTATCTCAACTAAAATGGTAGTTTATCTTCGACACGGGGAAGATGGCAGATTCATGTAATTAGAGAAACAAATGCAGCTGTAGCACACTGGCAACTTGGCTACTCTGTTGAAGAGCAGGAGGATAGAAAACTTTAAAGAACTGGCACTCTTGGAGCATAAATGAGACAAGAGCAGAAAGTGTCTTTTATAATTGTTTGTAAATGTGTTTCGTACTGCTCTTGCTGTCTCTGAAGAGGTCTGTGTCCATGTGCTTCAGGGAAATTTCTGAGTTATATCCTCTCTCAGTCTGTGGGAAGAATGAACTGCTGAAGGGTTTCATTTTCCTCTGCATGGGCATGAATATTTTCCTTGCTGAAAAATGCAGTTTTGGTCTCCTCAGAACTGGATTAATTTGGTGGATGCTTTTCATGGGGAATTTCATATGTGGGGAAATGTCAAAACAATTGTGTCTTCATTGCAGCCCTTCCCGTCACTGAGGTCTGTGGTGAGAGCTCAACTCTGAGAGGAGAGCTTTGCTCTGAACCACTTTTCATGTCCAGACCAAGAGTGGATGTGTGCTCAGGCCCGGTTGTCTCAGGAGAGCAGCATAACCACTAAGCTACCTCAAGTTTGCCACCTTAATCTAAGTGGTTTTTATTCAGCAGAAATAAATCATTTATGTCAGTATGACTCCAGAATTATTTTTTAAAAATTGTTTGGTTTCACTACTGTGCGGGAGTATCAGTTATCCTCCCTACCTTATTTCTGAGGCCACTTTAAAAAGGAATTTTAATTATTCAGCTGGGGGTCACTAATAGCATTTGCAGGAGACATCACTGGGTGTTTTTTTTTCCTGGAGATTGACTGATGATACTTTTGCACCTCTGTTAGTAGACTTGGGCCCTACTCATTTACAGGGCAGACCTTCTAGCCAGGTGCTCCTCAAGAGGACAGCACAAATGTGGTCACCGCATTGAAAGGTTTCTTTTAATTGTTGTTTCAAACTTCTCTGAACTGCACTAGTGAAGCACATATTTGCAAAGCCAAGCCTGGGCCACACCGAGGGAAGTGTCTGGGGGAAAGGGTACCTCAGAATAAACCACAGTGAGTTTTGAGGTCACCATAGCAGTCCAGGCCATTTTCTGTATTGATGGAGGTCTTGGAGCATCCTTGCAAACTCTTGGTTTGTGCTTGCAGCTTCCTGTTCCTCCTCTATCCCCTTACAGGTGTGTCTGTACTACCCAGTTTCCAGGCTGGTATTTTAGAGCTAAATCCCTCACGAAAGGGCTGTATTATGACATGGAGCATTCAGAGTATTCCCATCTTGTTAGTCTGGGTTGATAACCTGCAGCTGAAAGGACAGGGAGATGGGAGCCATGAAATCCCAGCAGGAGGTGCAGAAGTTGAGCTCCCAGAAGTTTGCAAAAGCCATCCCGTGCAGTGTGGCAGACTGTAAGGCACAGTAAGCACAGTGTTATCAGTGCAAGAAAGAAAAAATATTGCCGTCCCTCCTTATCTGTTGAGGGCAATGAAAAATCTTGAGCCACCTTGTACAGTGAAAGGATTAATTTGCTGTGGATGTTTGATTAATAAAGCGGTACTTTATCTCCTTACATTTCCCCCTAGTAATGGCAAAAGAGTTTCACATGTGCGTGGCCTTTCTTGCTCTCCTCCTGACTGCCACTCAAAAGGACAGATCAGCACCCAAACCCTCCTTCTGGCAGAACTCGAGGAGAAGCCAAAATGGAGGGAGTCAGCCCAAGTGCAAGCAACACACCTTTCTTCTGCTGCTGCTGTATGAGAGAACACGCAAGTGTATGTGTGAGAAAGCCAGGCAATGGAATTAGATTACTTTGATTATCGCAGCGTTTAAAGGCTGGAGAGTTTTTAGCTAATTGTACTGGGCAGTTGCACAGTTTCTCCACCGCCTTGTGTCTTTTCCAGGGCTTTTATTCTTCATTACTCCCATACTAGTGCCCAGCCTTTATCTCCTGCAAGTCCTGGTCCTTGGCCTAGCACTGTGGGCCTCTGAGAAAAATTGTTTATAATGTTCATTTAGCTTTCAGTGAAATCTCTTCCAGTTTCAAAGAAAGCTCTTTAGTTTGGTCTGCACAGATATAAACTTTCGATAGGAGAAATTCCATATGTTCAGCTAATGACTTCAGGACTCCAAGTGCTGCTGATTGTGCTATAGTTCAATGTCCATGTAACTCCATGTAAAAACTGTGTGCTACCTCTGATTTTGAGTTTAAGCACTGCACAAGAGTGGACTTAAGCCTTCTATACTTGCAGCATATGGTAACAGTAGCTTATTTTTGTTTACATATAAATAAGATGCCTCTCCGCAAGATCTGTTGGAAACCAAGTTTGGGGTTTAAAAAGGAATAAATAAGCAATGGAACAGTAATTCTGTCATAAGGTGCATTGTGTCAACAGAAGTGTATTTTATTTACCTCTTGGAACAGGAAGTGCTCTGACTTGTTAGCGTTTGTTGTTGCTTTCTGTTTTTTTGGGTGCTAAAATGGTTCTCAGTGACTTTTGTGTTCTGCTTTCCCAAGAAAAGCATCATATCACCTTCTTTTTACAGTTATTTTCCTTGGCAAAACTTAGTATTTTATTTATTGTTAGCTGCCATAGGTTACAGGTGAACTAACTTATGCTTAGAGCTACATAGTTCACTCACTCACTTTGCACATTAATTAAAAAAATCGATGAGATAGCACCAGCTATGATGGAAGTTTTTCCTTTGCTGCCTTCTTATTTCACAACAAATCCTGCAGTAACTGAAAGACTAAGGGCTGTTTGTTCTTTCCATCAATACCCCTACAAGGGTTTTTCTACCCAGTGGAAAAAGTGCTTTAAAGAAGTGCTTGAGAATTTTATAACAAATGCTCATGTTAGGAAGCTGAATCACAGATGGACATCTGGGGATATCAGGACACCTGATTATAGTGGCTGGACCCTTGGCTCCATGTCCTGGGAATTAGACCATTCTTCATGGTCCCCACCTGTGTCCCACTGCATCCTGCAGAAGTCAGAGATACATGTTCCTTAAGGTCTCAGCCCCTTGCCAGCATTTCAGGATACTGTATTCTAATGCAGAAGAAATTTCCCAGGATTTATTGGGATATCCAGAAAATCAGCTGTCTTTGCAGTACATCCACTCTGGATGAATCATTTCTTGTCACTTTTCTCTGACAAGATGAGAAACTGAATGGCCATAACTCTGAGCTGTGTGTGTCGTAAGGGCCAGGAGAAAAGGGCAGTGTTGGAGTTGGACTCCACTGGTGTGTGCTTAGGGGTGAGGTGCAGCTCCAGCACCTCTCAGTTGGCGTCAGATAAGAAAGTGATAAGGCAGGTTTAGCAATGTCCTGGCAGCTCACTGATGAGGTTGTGCAGCCTAGTACTGGATTGTCTTGGACTGGACAGCCCAGCCCAGAGGTGTCCAATGTGCTCTATTCACAGCACAGCTGTGTCTGCAAATGACTTCCAGAGCTGGCAGGCTGGGCACTTTGACTAGGCTAAAACTCCCTTAAAAATGTAGAAATAAAGGTGAAATAATTAGCAACCAACCAGTGCTGGTCCCCTGAATCAGTCTACCTTCGTTATGGTTTACATTTATAAATGCTGGTAGCTGCTGTAGGGAGGTGCATGTATGGGAGTGGGGAGAGGAGGAGAGAACTGCTGGTATTGATCAAACTGGATCTTAAACTCTGGTTTGTGTTGAGCCAGAAGGTCCTAATTATATATATGTAACATGCAGTGAAAAGCAACACGGCACTTGGGTAGACCATATGTCTTAAGTGCTGCTTGGGATGATTGAGAGCTGCTGAACCAAGCTTTAGATTTCGGAGATGTGGTTCAGGCACAGAATTGTGCTGGTGTCCCTAAACTTTCCTGGTTTTGAATAACATTTTTGTAGCTGAGGTTTTGCAAGTATGAAGCCTGAAGCCAGCTTAAGGGAAGTTTATGATGTGAAAATTAAGTTTTCTCTAGTAAGCTGCAGTTTGTCAAAACAACGGCACACATTCCTGTTGGGCTACAGTTTGGCAGGATGCAAACACTTCATCTCTCCCTTTGAATATCCGAAGAAAATGGAAACCTGGCATTTTAATCGTGCATGGATTTCTACACATCCCTTTCAACAGCTGGGATAAGCTCCTCTGCTTTATCACACATTTTCCCTTGTGTTATGAATCACCACCTTCTCTCCAGGCAGTTCACATACAGTATTCTTCAGTCTTTGGAAGCTTATGTGTTTGACTAAGAGGAGCAAAAAAGGTTGTAAAGGGACTTGCCCAAGGATAAGATGGATCTCAGATCTGGTTGTCTGACAAGAACTGAATTGTCATATAATTGGAGCTAGTGCTAACTGATATTTCTGCTTTTGGGGAAAATATTTTGGGAAAATTCACTCTGTTTCTCAACAGAGCTCTTAAAAGTGTCTCACAGAAAGGAAATTCCATACGTTTTTTTGCTCTGGACACAACAACAACAAAAAAAAGGACTGGTTTTAGCTGATTATTCCAAAATGAAAGAGAACAGCTGTCTGCCCTGACTCCCAGAGAAGAGGGCTTAAAGCCCCTTAAGCTTCATATAGAGCTTGAACTCATGGGGCTCACAAGCTTTCTGCTCCTGCCAGCAGACTGGGTCGGGCATTTGGGCTCTCAGGTGCAGATGGAGGTCTTTGAGGTGGGGCTGCCTGAGTATGACAGAAGCTGTGGAGTTTGAGTGTCTCCCTGGACAGCTGGTGAGGGAAAAAAGCAGTGTTCTGACCCACCCCATGAGCAGTGACCTCAAACTGATGCACAGCCACAGACATTTCCAGCGTAGACAGCCTGATGTTTTCCACTGGAAGCCTCTTGTGACAAGAGACTCCTGACCTTTGATACGTGTGTATTGGTTTATACACAGTGTTTACTATATTGCTAATAAGGTTGTATAGATATTAAAATTCAGAGTCTTGCTGGAGCAGAGCTCAGTTGTGAAAGCTGCTTGGAAGGTCACTTTTTGGATAGGAGCTAAATGGTGGTACCTAAGCAGTTGTCAGCAGGGGATCAATAAACCAGAAATGTCTGAGTTATTCCCTTTCTGTTTTGCGACCTCAGTATTTTAGAGCTTTTCCCGTTATGAAACTCACCCCCGTGTGAATTTACTCACAGCTGTAAGAGCGATTTAGTTCCACTCATTAGTGATGAAGCAAAGGTACATAGTAAAAATGAAAGGATAATACATCACCTACTGTATTTTGTTCCTGGGCTTGATGCATATGGAGCACTTTAAAGTATTGGTTGTTTTCAGATATAGTAGACATACTGTTGTGTGTTTTGGAAAACCTAAATGTCTAAGTAATAGGAGACCTCAGCCATGCGCTCCACTATTAAATCTTTTCTGAGAAGTATGGAAAAACGTGTTTGCTCTGTGTGTGTTTGTGTGAATTATGGGCTGTGCAGATCAGCAAAGTGCAAATTAGCAGTTCTCTGCTGTCCTGTCATATCTCGACTCGCAATAGCAGAGTTCAGAAGTTCATTGCTTGGGGGAGGCAAAAAAAAAAAAAAATTAAGAAAATTTGCTCTGACTTACTTGTGCCTTTATGAAGACTGTCTGGAGCTGAATAACCCCTGGTGAACTTGTATCCTCCACCCCAGCTGCAGCCTTTCAGCTCCAACAAAGACCACTCACTAAATCCAGGAAATCGAGCGGCGCGTGGGTGAGTGGCTGACTCCGCATTCACACCCTGCCTGCGTTCCGGGGGGAGAGCCGCTCCGCCCCGGCCCTGCGAGCAAAACCCTCTGCATGTGTGCCTGGAAAAAATAATCCTTCACCATCCACAGAAAGCTGCACTTTCCATTGAGTTTTTCCAGCAGTGCAGCTTTTTAGAAACCACAATAAAAGCGCGGGGCTGCACGATTTTTTTATTCTTCGCATTCCTCACTGCACAAAAAGGGGCACCAAATGTTTTTCTGGAAGAAGGATTTCCAGCCATGAGCAGTGATTTAGGAGGGTGACAATATCAGTTTCCAAGAATGTTTCGTTTGGAAAACTTTGAGATTTACTTGAAACATCACCAATCTATTTCCTCTGCTTTGATTACTCCGCTTGCATACACATTTATTTAGCCACTGGCTGTTGTTCTTTTACCCTCGAAAAATCTGTTTTGATGCCCTAAACATCGTCTTCTTTGTTATGCTAAGGCGGGAGATAGAGCGGCATGCAGAGAGAGAGATAAAAGCAGTGTTGTTTTATGGATCCTACGCAGTGTACTTTGCAGGAACTTTAAAAATAATTTGCACAGTACTTCTTAGTGGGATAAATGTTCTCTAAGATCATTTACAAAACACGAACAAAAGAATATTAACAACGGCGAGTAAGCACAGATTTCCTCGTTTCACAGGTGAAGAAACAAAGCTCTGTAGAACTTATTTGTTGTTGCAGGGTCTGGTCAGGGTTGAAGAGGGTGAGGCTCAACTTCGGTTAGTTGGAGTGAGATGGTAGTTTAAAGTGACTAAGGAAGAGATAGTCCATCATTAGACTTTGCTGCTTGTGTAACCTGACATGTTGGAAATGTGTTTAGGTGATACGGATTTCTATTACCCGGCTGTAAAAACAACCCAGAACCTCAACTGCCCTGCTAGGTGCTGCAATATTTTGTATTAAGGAACTTTATATTTTAAACAGAAATTTAAATTTTGTGGTTCTGGAAGATCAGAAGTTTCTTTGGGAACTTTGGCAGTGCTGCCTGAAATGAAGGAAGTGGGGCTGTTGGGCCAAGGGGCAGAAGGTCCCCAAAAGAGCAGCTGTCATGGAGGAGTTCTTTACTGGTCCTGGCACTGTCTGGTTCACAGTTTTGTTAAAACCAATGATTAGTGGTTTAAAAATAGTTATAATAAAGCTTGTGAGAAGAGGTTAATGCAGAGTAGTTAGAGCTTTGCACATTTCTTCCTGACTCTGCTTTTCTCCAGCTGCTGCCTGGTGGCCTCTCTTGGGAGGCAGATGACTTTCAGACTCACTGTACTTGGGGCAATGCTCGTGGTCAATGGAAGCTTTGCAGGGATGTTGTCAGATTGGGACTTGGAGCCCGCATGTCCTGCCTGGAAACCATCATGAGCTCCGCAGTGCAAATGCCAGCCTTTGATAGGCTGAAAAGTTGTGCCAGGTGTTTCGTGGAGGCAAATTCATGGGCCTTTCTGGCCCCTCCACTCCCTCCAGGATTCCCCAGTCTCTGCTACTTATGTGAGAGGATGTATTTAGGATTTTTCCTCTGCAAGGTGTTAGTCAAAGGCAACTTAAACTGATCCAGCTGTTACAGTCCTGTTTCTGTCTTTACCCCCCTGGCACTCATGTGATCATACAATATGCACATTCAAATGCTGAAAACTGATCTTTTTATTTCTTTTTTTTTTTTCTCTCAAAATCTTGTTTTTGGCTGGATCAGTTCCCTGAACTGATTGACATGGTAATTGCATTAATGTGAGCACAGGAGAATGGGAGGGAAGATGGGAGCAGGCGGAACAATGGGATCACAGCATCCCAGGCTCAGTTTGGTGTAGACTGTCTCCTTGGCTGCTAGAACAGGCTGCATTTGTGATGGCTGGTGAGACATAAATTTGAAGATAATTTGTGCAGGAGAGTACACCAAAAAAATCCGTTGATTGACATCCCAGGCCTGTATGTCAGCTACTACACAGCCTAGGTAATACTGTCTCTTAGATTTTATTTATTTATTTTTTTAAAATCAGTTGGTTTTACAGCAGTTTCAGTTTACATCATCTATGCTTAGTCTTGCTTCTGCAGAGTGATACTGCTTATTAGTAACTGGGATTATTCTGCAGCTGGAGCTGCTTCAGGAGAAGAGCTGGTCCCCAGGGACTGGTCTGAGCAGATGTAGACCAAGAGTTTTGCAGCCTGCAAATGTCAGGCTGATGTTTTTTCCTTTTCTGACTGAACGTTTCTATGTTCTCGTAACTGTAGGTAGAGCTGCCAATTCTTCAATTACCTACAGCATCAAGACAAAAATTACTTTGCTTTTCAGTGCTTCTGCCTGGGTGATTTTTCTCCCTACTGTTTGCACAAGCATCCCGGGACACAGACTGACTGTCCTGGCCTAGTCTGTCTTTGAGCTGCTCCCAACATGCTTCTAACTGTGGTTCAGTCATGTGTCCCAATGGGCTTGACAGTAAACTGGAATCATCTGTCTTGCAAATGGTCTTGTCTTTAATTAGAAAATCTTTAATGTCTGCGAAGTCACATGTGGGTGCCAGAGTTTGCAGCTCTGTAATGTAAATTCTGTTGCCTTGCTGGTTTGGGGGGTAAAGTTTTAAAAAATAATCTCTTTATCTCAGGATAACAGTATCCATTGAACCCTGCTAGCAGATGGTCCGCCGGCTGATTCTGGCCCACCCTCCCTCCCCCCCATTCATATTTTTTCCCCCAGTGAAACACTAAAAAGGGTTTTCAATTAATTTTCTCATATTTATCTCCAATGGCCATCTGTATGTGCATATTATTTATTTTCACCGTCTCGGTACAAGTGCTAATGTGCTTTTTGCTGGTGTTTGTTTTGGGTTTTTTTTCCCCTCTTTTTGTCCTGTAGTCAGGTATCCTGAGCCTGTTTTCTCTGTGTTAAGCATTAGCTTGTTTTTCTCCTAGTGACATGTTCTTTCTAGCTGTAGCTTTTGCTGTCTGGCTGCTACCACCAAGTTTTGTATATGGTGTGCTGGGTAGCACTGAGAGCAGTGTGTGACCCGAAACGACAGCCTCTTTCTGATGAGAGGGCTCTGTGGGAACACTGTGACTGCAGCCAGTGCAGAAACCATTTGGGTTCTTGGTATACCCTCCAAATCTCTCTCCCATGTCCATCCTGTGTTATGGGAACCTACCTTGCTCTAGGCTTAAAAGGAGCCATGTCAAAGGGCAGGACTTTGAGTGAGTTCTTTACAAATAAAACCTTGAATATTTTTCCCAGCTTTGTAGGAACTATAAAAGCATAACCGTGATTCGGCTCATGTGGTTGTGGAGAAAAGATGTAGCCCAAACCTGGATGGACCACAGGTGTTGTTCCCTTTGTCCTCTCTATAAATTATTTCTATATTTTGCAGTATCAGGAAAGGATGCTGCTTCTTTCCAGACTACTGGATACTCCCAACTCTGAGAAGCACTTTGTGGACAAAGCTTGCTGAATTGTACAGAGAAGACTATGAACAAAATAAAAGAGCTTCATAAGAAGCAACATTTAGTGCTTTATCTGTGAAGGAATCAGTCTTTTATGAAAGACTTTGTGTTCCCCTGATTTATTTATTTATTTTTCCATTGAATGAGCAGGAATGTTTAAAAAAGGTGGTGGGGAAAGTCACGGGGGAAAAGCCCCCTCCTCTACTCACTCATCGATTCTTATAACATTAAAAAAATTAATTTAAATTGCTACTTTCCTCAAAATGAAGTGTAAAGCTTTCATAGTTCTGTTGTTTAATTTCCCAACTGGATATGAAATTAAGGAAATTGTAATTGTTTGACCTCTCGCATCAGGGAGTCTAGGTATTTTTTCATCTGTTTCGCAGGAGTACATCTATATGAGCATAATGGCTTCCCTAGAGGCCCCATCTCTTGTAAAATACGATCTAATGAATTAAAATACATCTCCTCTTCTTGGTGCTTTTTCACGCTGTGACCTGCCGTGGGTTTGAGTTTGGGGTGGCTCCTGTTGAATTGTCCGAAGGCTCTCAGCATACTTCCTCCTACTGAATTGTTCTCCCTGAAGTTTGCCCATTGATTACATCCTCTGGATTGGGTCGGTTGTCTTTCTTACGCGGTTCACGAATTTTTCCTCACTAAGCATTGCTAATGTGCCTTCCACAAACTTGCAGCTTTTTAAGCTTTGATCCAGGAACCTTTCCAAATTCAGCAAAAAAAATACCAAAGAAGCTGAACATTTTTTCCCCCTTTCTTTGTGTCCTTTGTTACTGAAGAGGGCTGCAGATATTTAATACCATTTAAAGCCAGACAAAAAAAACCCTCTCGTTTGGTGATTTCTCCAAAACACCAGTTGATTATTGTTGGCAACGACATCACACTGGAAAGGACTAGCTGTTCTTTTGTGGTTTTGAGGCCAAAATACTGCTGGGATTGTCCCTGGTGGCTGGGTGGAGCTCGTTGGGTACCTGCCTGAGAGAGCGACAGTATCACCACACAGCAGATGGACCTCTCTTATTGGTGAGGGAATAGTTGCCCAAGAACAAAGGTCTTCTCCCCCAAAGGGTGAAAAAAAATGTACTGAATATCACTGAGGAAGCAGCAAACATTGGTCTTGAGATATCTGTGTTCTGTATGTCTGATCAGATGCATGTGAGGTTTTCCAGGGGATCTGATAGACCATCTTTTAAAGAGTAGCTGGACATGTCAGAGTGCGGGGTGAGGTTGCATTCATTTTCAGGGCTCTTACAGAGAAATTTTTGCTCCAAAGTCAGCATTTAGAGAGGTTTCCCATGTGGGAATGGAGGCTGAGCTGACTTGCCATCAGAATAAGCATATTTTGTTCTTGAAGAGAAAAGGTGAGCAAACATCAATCTCACTGATATATTTAGCTCGCAGTGATTGTAAGGATGAGTTCAACTGGATCCACAATCCCTTGCTTAGCTCTCTCTTATTTCCCAAATGGGCCACACAAGTGGCCTCGTGCACACCCATAGCAGCTGGTAAAACAGCTCCACTTGCGTAATGGAAGAAGTTGGCAGGAGAGGGCTGTCAGGAAGGTCTTGCCAGGATTTCGTGGCAGAGAGGTGACTTTGTCAAGACCGCAGAAGAGTTGGTCCAGACCCGGTCAGAAGTCAGGATCTGCTCTGCCTCATTTCAGGTATTAGAAGCTCTGGTCTATGTAGCATGTGTATCTGAGTTTTTAATACATAAAAATCCTTTCATTCATTTCTCCAATCCCGATTGCTTTAAAAGGGGAGGAACTTTTCAGCGTGGCCCAAAGAAGAGAGGAGCAGAAAGCAGAGGGTTGACCGTGGCTCAGGGCAAACCACTGCGTCCTGGGCTGGTAGAGGAGACTTGCAGATGTCGGTGCCCCTGAGAGCGGGGTGATGTCCGGGGCTCTCCGCGCTGTGCTGCCAGACCGCACCGGTGTGCGAGCCCGCGGAGGGAGCGGGAATGGGAATGGAGCGGTGCCTGTGGCCAGCAGGCAGCTGCGAGGCCGGCAGCGGCAGCCAGCCCGCTGACAGCACGGCTCTGGCACCACAAAGAATCGAGCCCTTTGTATCTAACCATCCAGACCTAATATACTGACATGGTCGTCATCAGATACAGTTGACACATGTTTAAATGGTGTATCTTGCTGCTTTGAACAAGTGGGAAAGTGTTCTTGGACTGCTTTGCTCTCTGCATTTCTACGGAGTTTCCCACTGTCCATTTTCCATAGTTACTTACAGCAATTAACTGGAATCCAGGGCTGCGGCGGCTGCACGCATAGTCTCTCAAACCACACCTGTGGCTTTTTTGTGTCACATATAATTCATGACTGAGTGACGCTTCCTGCCTTGTCATCTTTAGTCCTGGATGAATGAATGGTGTAGTTAAATCAGCTTAGCGCTGAACTAAAGCGGTGGTTCATGTTTAGCTGTGGCTCTTGTACAAGTCGTGCAGAAACTTATTTGTGTTGGTACGGCTGGCTGTTCACTGGAGGCTCCAGCTCTTTTGATATCGGATCCACTCACAGCTTGCATGTCCTGCCTCAGCTTTATTTTCCCTTCCAGGGGCATAGAT
The DNA here is from genome assembly GCA_035584735.1 of Pseudotriccus pelzelni. Classification (NCBI taxonomy): domain Eukaryota; kingdom Metazoa; phylum Chordata; class Aves; order Passeriformes; family Tyrannidae; genus Pseudotriccus; species Pseudotriccus pelzelni. The sequence continues at coordinate 12,018,718 of JAWMRA010000164.1, read as the reverse complement.
AGTGCATGAATCACTGTGTCTTTGCAGAGGCTCCAATGGGCGAAGGTATTTGTGCTGAAACCTCACCAGGCTGTAATTAATCTGTAGACGAAAGGAAATGGTTTTGTGACAGCTAAATGAAGACCAAATAATGCAATGTGATGAAAGGTATGCGCAGCAGTCTGATTCAGGATCTGAAGTTATATGCATTTAGCTTTATGGTGAGCTGAAAAGTGTTTGAAGAAAAGAATCGCCTCAAGTCCCACTTAGTAGCAGACAAAAGCAGAGGAAGGCCTGCATGTAATTATATATTAATATGCAGAAAACAGGGATTAAAAAAATTGCACCCTGTTATTCAGTGTATTTGAAAACATTTGGGAAACTTACACGTAAACTGCGAGTGCTGTAAACAGAGAGGCACGTGCTTTCTGCATTTGATCTGTGAGATCAGGGTATGTTCCAGTGAACAGGCTGACTTTTCTTTGGGCTTTAGCTATGCTGAGATAGAAAACATCTGATAACTTTTAAAACAATATTGTAGACTTTTGTAAATTAAGCTGAGGGGTTTTTTTGTTGGCTGGTTGGTTTGGGTTTTTTTTTTCCCCCAGGTTTAGATTGTTTTGCAGAAGGAAAGAAGTTGTTCGTCGTGTTTGAAAGTTAAATGTTTCTCCAGTGGAAAGTTTGGGGTGTTTTTTTTTTTTTTTTTTTTTTTTTTTTTTTTTGTTTTTTTTTTTTTTGTTTTAATGAAGGAAGTAATATTTTGAATTCATGTTTCAGCTTGTTCATCATCAGTTACACCTTTGCAGGTTCAAGTGTAGCTGGGATTGGTTTGAGCAAAAAGACACAATGGTAAATGTGGCAGCTTCCCTGTAGTTTGGTGACTGTGACCTTTGGAATAGGCACTCTGAAATTGGTTGATGCTGGACATTTCAAGCAGCAACAGCAGTGAATCGTTAGCTAACTGGATGATCTTCCAGAGCATTGAGAATTCTCAACTCCACCTTTGTAGAATCACAGAATTCTAGAAATTTCAGGTCAGAGACCTCAGGGGGGTTCTAGTCCAGCCTTCAGCCCCAGTGGGGACCGTTGTCAACACCAGGTCAAGTGGGATGTGGCTTGTGTAGTGGAGTCTTGCAAACCTCCGAGATGTCTCAGCCTCTTGGGGGTGACCCGGTCCAGCATAACTTTCCTAGAGAAAACTTTTCTGAACACGCAGCCTGAACTTCCTAAGCTTAATTTTTGGGATTTTGAGTTTTTGGGTGTTTTTCTGAGTGTGCAGTTTTGATTTTCATTTTGTTTGTTTGTTTTGATGTTGTTTTGGTTTGGTTTTGGGGTTTTTGTGTTTGTTTTGGGGGTTTCTTTGCCACTACCAGGAAGGATTTGGCTCCATCCGAGTTATAACTGGAGCCTGTCGTATATTTTCACATTTAATCTAAGACTTTGATAATGAAATTATAGTTAGACTATCTGTATTTGAGCTAAACCCACATCATTATTACAGAATTTTTATGAAATCTTAATTTCACTATGGCAATATCATGCCTATACCTTAGTAGTTATTCTGACTACGATTGTCATCATCATCATCACTATCTCTGTTCTTAATATGAACATACCATTTCAGGTTGCTATCCCTATTTTTCATAGCAGGAAGCAATATTTTTTTATGACTGGGTAGAATTGGATACTGGTAGGAAAATTAGTTGGATTCTGTTATGATTTCAGCATCATCAACAAAATGATCAAGTACTGTAAGTTTACGTTATAATTATGATGTCAGTCAGGAACAATATAACTTGGTTTTCAGGTTGACTGAGAATGTGCTCTGGGATTTTGGAGGGAATATATTCCTCTCATTTGGAAGCTGAATAAATCCTAACAGAAATATTTCAAGAATATATATGTAGTTCAGTAATGTTATACTCAGCAAGTATTTTATAATTAGCTCAGGTTTTAAGGCCAGAACATCTCATTTTGTTTCCTGTTTTATTTACTTGTCATAAATGAACTCAGGACTCTGCATCTTGTTTTCATTTCAATATCATTTGCAGCAATACTCCCTTTTGTCTGGGACGTGAATTATTCATTTAAGTAAGGAAGTTGTAGGTAACTTGAATCTTGAAAAATGAACGTTGGAGGAAAAGAGGTTTTCTATACTTTGGTTAAGACATAGGATAGTATTTTTAAAAGAGTAGAATGAATTAAGTGCTAAACTTCATAGGGACACTCTGGAATGCCTTGCGTGTGCATAGAAGGACCAGGTATCTAACTCCTCCTGGCTGTATAATACCTTTAAAACATCTTGTCATGAACATCCAAAATGCCCCACACGTGAATGATGGCAATATCTGATTCATACTGGTGTTAGTTCCCTGTTAGAGAAGATGTCCAAAGCCATAGAGGACCCTGGCTGCTTTTCCAAGTTACCTGGAGGGAACTATTCCTCTTCAAACCAAATCTTTGTACGTCTAGTGAAAGAGCTTCAGAAGGGCTTTGTCTTCAAGATCTTTATGATTCTTCCTTAAGGGAGGCTTCACTTGGTCCTACTCAGGGTTTTAGGGATTGTCCAGGACATCTTCAAGGAGATGATAAAGGCAAAGGGCACAGTGACATGGAGAGCAATACCATTTCTCATACCCAGATGGGTATGTGAGCTCACCTACTGTGGGACGAAGCAATAACTCTTGCGACAGCAGCTGGTTTTGCTTCTGTTGGTGCTGGTGTCTGATACCAGTCACCTGCTTTTGAAATAAACAGCACCCACTGGAGCTGTGGATTCTGGCTGTGCAGCAGCATGGCTCTATGGATGTGCTTTCTTACCTTCATGCCTCTCTTCTCCCCTTCCCCCACGGTTTCTACTACACTTTTTCTTGTAGACAGCAATATAGGATCAGACTGCTTTTCATTTCCATCACTTTTCCCTGCTGTGACTGAATCTGTTGCAATTAAATTTTAATTGAGATGCACACTGCTTAAATAGACACAAGACAGCTACAGCTATCGCTAATTAATTTTCTTCCAAAATGACAACATTTAATAATTATATTCCTTGTCACTTACATTATTTATACAAGTTTAACTCTGGGAATTTTTTTTAAAGACACATCAGCTGTGAAAGTGCTTTATGGTGTTAATCTCCTGTAAGGCAATTGTGATTAACTTCAGAAGTGGAAGTATGTTTATAGTGCATTTAGTAAAATAACATGTAGTTCTGCAAGTTGCAATAAAGATTGAGGTTTTTCTACAATAAGGTAATAGTGTTTCTGGTTACAATATTCAGATCGAGGGAAGCCCTAATGATAATAATTTGTGCTCCTGTAGCATCTTTGATCTGAGGATCTCTAAGTACTTTCTGCCTATGAACAGATAAGCTCACACCTTCTGCAAAGATTCGTTCCCAGTTTCTCACTTCACCTGGCAGAGCACAAAGAGATCATCTGCTGCCCCAGCTTGCAAAAGTCCTTGCCCTCTGCTACCTTGCTCTTATACCAGGCAAAGAAAATAACCCGTTCGTATTTTAGTCTGAAGAATCCATCACTGATTGCTGACAGGCAGGGTGTTGGATGAGTGGGACCGTTTGTCTGTTGCGGTGTGACAGTCCTGAGGCACTGCTGTGGTAATCTGGGGATTCTGTCTGTGCTTTTGATACATCATTGCTGCTTCATGGTATGACTTTGTGGAGAAGTGCATCACCAACCTCCAAACTTCAAACATTCACCAAACAGGTAGAAATTTCTTGGGACAGCTGTGAGGAGAATTTTTCCAGCCTCTCCTTTGGGGATGTAGAATGGTGACACTCCCTCTGCAGAACAAAGGAGCTGACTGTGCAAGGTGAGATGCATCAGCCCTGGGCTTTTACTGGCAGATCAGGAAACCTTGGGAATGACTGGAGTGTTGGAGAGCCTTTTTTTTTTCTCAGTGAGAGTCCTGTCTAAGGTGAAAGTTTAAGCTGGAAGCTACAGCAGAGGGATTTTGTGGGTCAGAGAAATAAATGTGAGAGGGCAGGACAGGTAAGACTTTGATCTCTCGGAGGACCCAGGACCAATAAAAGTCAAAACTAGATGCCAGAAGTGACTGCAAGTGCCTGGGTGTGCACATTTTCTCTGCTAGCATAGAGTAACTTTAGAAATCTCCACACCTTTCTGGTTATCACTAGCAAAGTAAAGCTGCCATGGGAACAGAGCTCTGGGAAAGTGTGTGTTTGCATTTATTAAGGGTGTTGGGGATTAGTATGGATACTGCAGAGCAGAAGGAGTTGGATGGTGCAACCCCATTCCAGGGAGACACATCCAAGGATGACATGAAAAGCAGTTGTACTGTGTGCTGCTGTGATCAGAGGAGGTTAACATGATGTTGAAGTAGAGGGCTGATCAACAGGACGTTTGGAGTGTCTCAGTCAAAGGATATTTGATTAAATGTGTTAAATGTGTATGTAGTAAAGCTCTCGTGTTGGACATATGGGACTATTGTATACTATTTACCTCACATAAATTTCAGTGTCTTCTTGAAGGCAGTCATTTCAGTTCCTTTTATAGTGAATGTAAAGCAAAAAAAGTACCTCCAGAACCTTTAGGTCTGTGTTGAGATGAATTTGAATGCCAAGCTGTCTGTCTGGTCATCTGTCTATTCTCATGCACTGTCACAGCAGCAAAGTTGCACATTACAAAAAATTTTTTCATTGTCACTTTCCCCTCAACTTTGACAACAGCAGAAGAGACTGGGCAATAATTAGGGCTATTTTGGTGTCTGTGTCTGGTTTCTTGTGCAGTGTTGCACAGTGGCAGGGTTTGATATGCCAGGGAACTGTATCTTGGATTTTTCAGAAGCAACAGAAACTTTTTGTGCCTTTATTTTATCTGATCTCAGGAGGTTGTAGATTGCTACTCTCTTCCTAAGCAGGTACTGCAGTTAATTATATACAGATTTTTGTGCTAATTATGACCAAGAGTCACAATTCTTGGCAAAGACACAGGTCATGGTAGCACAGCAGGGTGAGACAGTAGAGCATGCTGCCCACTTTCTCCACAGTGGGCCTGTCCTGGGAGCCAAGGTCTGCTCCATTGCACCTGAAGAGACAGGAATCATTTATTCCTCTAACAAATAGATCTCTTCCTCTGTGTGTTTTCCCTGAAGTTATTTACACACCATGTTGTTTGCTTTGAGGTCTCGCATGCTCCATAATTTGCATGTGTTGCTGGAGCTGCTGACGGTTTCTTGCTTTGATTGCCAGTTCTCACAGTCCTGAAGAATGCCTTTAGCTGCCAGTGCAGTTGGGTATCTCTGGGGGTTGGAATCCAAAAGGCTACAGATCTGGTAAAAGCTGGAAGAGTTTTTTGCATAACGCACGATATGAGTGTTGTGTCCAGGTCCCAACCAGAAGGCAGGGCAGAAGCCATGTGGCTTTGGGTCTGTGTTGTATCATTACACTGACCAGCAAAAGGAAGGCCTAAACATTATTGAATGTTCACAGCTATCAGTCCTCTGCTCTAAGAATCTCAGCAGGGTGCAGTGATGAAAAGCCAATTCCCCACGACCTTCAGGTCTGTTTCTCTGAAGGAATCTTCCTGAATATATTCACGAAATAAAGACCAGTATTTGGCTGTGAGAGTGCTGAGGGAAGACATCTACTGTTTTCTCAGTATGCCACTAATGATTTGGGGATGTCCAACAATTTTTGTTTTCAAAAGATACATTTTTCTCTGTTGTTTTTAATTAACATTTTATAAGTTAACAATAAACCTAAGTTTGCAGTGGAGATATTGGCTCCAAAACAGAAAGTGTGTTGAGCTGTTTCACTTACAGTGCATAAAAGGCTGGGAAAAGCCCAAGAGGACCAAGTGATACCAAATGTTGGGTAGCTATGGACATGGTTTAGAGGCAAGAAATTGTGTGGTCATCTATAGCTGGTGACAGGTCCACCATCCTGTGCCTTCAGTTCTATGAAAGTCTGGGCTCAAACAAATGACTGTAGAGATGGGAAAGAACGTATGTTTAATTTCTTCAGTAGAGAAAAAGCTAATGGGCTTTTTAGTGCGAGGTTATGAAAGCAATTAGAACAAATACTTGAAGAGGTGTTTCAGTATTTCTGTTGTATAATTTTGAATGTCAAGGTGCCCTGACACTATGTGTTAGGCAGAGGAAGGGTATGTAGGAAGTATTTTTTAGTGAGGAACAAATGCGTTATGATAAAGAGAGTCATGCCAGTAATTATTTCCTTACAGGAGGAAAACTGCAGTTACCTGTAGAACCACAGGACTTCTAAAACCAGAATAGATGTGTTTGCTGGTTCCTAATTTTCCAAGGGGATCTGATTCTCACCTTGCAGACCTGTAACAGAACAGAAGGCAGCCCAAGTCAGTAATTTTACTGGTGAAAACTAGTTATGAATAAGACTGGGAGTGGACAGATTTCTCTGGTCTGTATGACCAAACCCACTCAAAGAACACATATTTAGACCCTGATGGAAGCAAGTGCATATGCATTTGCTGAAGTCTTCCTAAAGCCAGTGAGATTGAAAGCATAGTGTGGTAGGCTTTGATAGGCTTTGAAAGAGGAGACAATGGTTGAGGCAAAACAAAAGAGCATGCCATCAAAGGATGTAAAGCAAAGTGACAGGACTGAAGTGACAAGCTAGGAAAATACTCTTTGCTCCCACATTCTGAATGGCTGTGAAATCAGCTTTGTACTCATTAGAGCCAATGTAAAGGAACTTGCTGTAAATGAAAATGAATGGCTTAGAGGCTGGTGTTTTGAGTTCAGCTGTGTAGGTGAGTGGCAGGAAGCTCAAGGAAATGCCAAACTCTGAGACATTGTGCAGAAGGAAGAAGCAGGAGTCAGAGGTGGCCTAGTGGCAAAATCTTACAGTGAGGTTGGAGGAACCTGAGGACCACCCCAGGTTTCAAACTTGAATAACAAAGGTGCTATGCTATCCACCTCTACAGCATTGCTACCTTCTAACCGTGGCCAGACTGCTATGAGAGATATTTGAGACAGACTGAATTTTCTGTGTGATTGGAGGGAATTGGATCTGAACTGTGTCAATATGAGAGTAAAATGTAGGCATGATTTAGTGGAGAGAAATGCCAGAGGCAACTCGGTACACAAGATTGGATACAGCTTAGCTGTGAATGAGGAGGAAGATGGAATGAGAGTTACAGACACAAGTGGGATTTTGTGTGGTTTTTTTATAGAGGCAGACCAAGGCAGACCAGAAGAAAGAGAGAAGGGACAAGGAGAGTAAAAGTGGCTGTGACGTGGTTTAAAAGATGGTTGTGGAAGAGTGAGGTGATTAGAGGGAAAGAGGAGATTAAACTTTAGGATCAGAGAGGGAGTTGTAGGTAGGAGGTAAAAGACATGTCATCTTGACTGTTTTCTCTAGGAAGAACTCAACAGGCTTGCATGCAGAAAAAAAGATACAGAGGTAGAATATAATTATATGCATTAATAGCCAACAGAAATAATGTACAGCAACTGCAGGGTAAACAATAACTGTAATTAGCAGTACTAAAAGAAGATATATGTGTATGTGTGTGTATACACATATTCCTGTAAAAGAATTCTGTCCTGAAGAATTTATATTAATCCTTTGTGTTTTGTCTTACATTAGACAGTATCAAGGAACAAAAGCAAATAAGGAGGAAGTATTTACAGGATCTTCTCAGGCTAGCCTTAATGATCTGAATCTTACGTAATGAAATAGTAAAAAGAATCTTTTTTGGATGTATTGTCTGGTGGCCACATCAGTCACTGCCCTGAAGTCTGATATAGCCCCTAAAGAGCTGTGAGGACCCAACTGAAGCACATGCAGTTTCCAGTGCTCAGCCCCTGGCATGGTTACCACCAAACACAGTTCTGCTTCACTTGTTTCGACTGTGTAGTCGCATATGCATGACGTGGTTCCTGAACTTTTCCTCTGAGCCATTGCAACCTGCCGACATGTGCTAAAGGTTCACTGCTGCCTTGTGTTTTGTTCCAGTAAGTTTTGTGGACCTGAGATGTCCTGGAATGTCAACCCAGCTTGTTCTGTATGTGAAGCAGACACTGCAGGGCAGCAGAGGAGCAGACCTCCTCATCTTTCCAGTCTCCTGTAGGCTGTGGAGACACCAGTGCTGGGGTTGAGAAGGGAGGTTTTCCCCTTACCTTTTAATAACAAGAGAATGAAATAGATTACAATGTTGTTTCTTTCCTTTTTTGATGACTGCAGCTTCTTGCCAGACCAACAAACCAAGTTAATTCTTGTAGGCTACAAAGTAAAAATTGTATGATATTCTGTTGGTGAAGGGTTTTATAATCTGTCTCAGTCATCAAAATACTTGTAGCAGAAAAGACATAACTGCATAGTGAAGGAATGTACACTCGGCATCATTGCCATTGGCAGGACATAAACACCTGAGAGTTTATCAGTGCTCTGGGAGATGTTTATTACTTGAGTCTGACTAAGTCCTTATCACAAAAGAAGAAACCAGAGAAGTTGGAGTTTGCTTGTCAGTAGAAACAGGCATGGTAAAATTTAATCATTATAAATGCGGCTGTTTTGATCTGTGAAGGTACGGCAATTCAGCTGTTAATAACATACTGATTCATAGGTGCACAGAGGACCAAGGTGCTGATCTAGACACCACCAGAGGTGTTTCTCCATAACACTATCAAGTACTTTCCTGTACTGAAACTCATCCACATCCCATGATGAGTCTTAGACTATAGCAGATCTTCTGGAAAAATATCTGAACAAAGTGTTAGCTCTGCCATGCTAGAGAGGCTGGCACCAGCATGAGACTAGTGTTCTTTTCTGTTGGAACTGGGAGCTTTGTTTCTAATCTGAATTTCTCTGGTTTAGCTTCTAGCTCTTAGTGTTTGCAATTGTTATTAGGTAACTGTAACTGGTTTAGCCATAGATTCTTTTCATGTCCCTTACCTCTGTCAAAAGGCATATGTTATCAAATTTTTGCTGATTGTATGTGTATTAATATTACTGATCAAGTCATCCTGCAAGTGCCTCTCTTTCATTTTTTGCACTCTCTTTCATTTTTTTTTGTGTATGGCACTGGAGCCTTTGCAATTTTCATCTCTCTGCTTGGACTATTCCATTAACGGTCAATTCAGGGTTAGGCAGAGAGACATAACCTCCCAAATTCTGTGAAGACAAAAACATATTGCTTTAATTGTTTTAATACTGGCAACTTCCATAGAGCTTGTCAGCCACTGTTTGCCCACCATAAAACTTCAAGTCATCTCCAGTCAGTGTTTCTCAAAACACAGTCTTCATTTTAATCAATTATTTTCCAGATGTGTGGCCTTGTATGTGGTTGCTCTAGAACCTATAATCTTTGTATAAAAGCCCATCTAAGGATGGAGAGCATGTCATTGGTACAAAGCAATCATCTTTATTTACCATGTCAACAGTCATTTGTCACTGACAGACTTCATGACACTGTATTTGTTTCCAGTCACTGATACACAAAATGATTGTAGCTCTCTAATCATATGAATGTTTCCACCAGATTCAGTAATCCTGGTCAGGATTAATTTGTGTATTAAATGAGCTATTCCACTTCTTGTTTATTACTCGTGTTCATAGCATTAGAGTCTACACAATTAAGGAATCTCTTCTCTTTGAGTCCCTTGGTACCTTGATTAATTTTAGTCTTGACATCTTGATTTCTGGCTAAATGAGTGCTTATTTTCACCCTTGTCTTTTGTCATTAGCTTAATACCCTCCTGAATACTTTAGCCTGTCTCCTGAAAGACTTATTCACTTCCACTGAAATGACAGTCAGCCACATCTCTTTTCTCTGTAGAAGATGGACCTGCACTGCTGAAAACTTAGGGGCTCTGCCATTCACCACTTACTTGTTAAATTTTGGAAAAATATATAGCCTTGTAACTTGAGTTGCAGATCACAGAAATGAGTACTGTTCAAAGCATTGATTTTGTTCTCCTGCATATAAAATTCCTTGCAAGGATTCTTGGTCTTGAATTTTTCTTCACCAGCTTGTTTGTGCCCTTGCAGACTAGGCTATGTTGTGGTTCATGGTCCATATCGTTCTGACCTCTCCTATTACAGCAACTGTCATATATTTCAGCAGTTTTGGGGTTTTCAGATGCTCTGTTAGTTGTGAGTATGAGACTGAACTTGATGACCTCCATAGGTCCCTTCCAACCCTAAATACTCTAGGTTCCTCTCATTCAACTCTTCTCCCATTCTCATCTGGATGACTTTTTCTCCATTCTTCTGTTTATTAACTGCCAACCATTTTATGTGGTCTGCATCCTGCCTTCAGCTGGCAACTGTAGTCTTATAAAGACAATATGTGAAGTGGAATAAAGTGTGGAATAGCAGCTTGTGTGGTGTATGTGTTCTGCACAGGAAAACGAGCCAACTCAAGTGTTGCTTTTTTGTTTTTAATTACATTCTTGTTTCCTTCCCAGGCTTCTCTCTTCTGCATACTTACACGTGTGCCTCCAGAGGGAGGATTCAATAGGCTGATGAACAGAACTGGAATGTTTAAAAATAAACCAAAATTTTGTAATGAAACATGTTCTGAAAGAACCTAGTTGCCATAGGGATTTTTGCAAGGATACAGTCCTTCATCTTTCAATTGTCAAAATAAAGGTTTTCATTTCTTGAGCCAAATGAGGGGTTTCTTATCCAAGTTTTGGAGCCTGTTCAATGTCATCCGGATGGACTAGTCACTACAAGACAATATTACTCATCCCACCCCTACATTAAACTTCAGTGCATGTGGTTTGTATTTGGGGTTTCATTCATGAGAGTTGAAAGTGCCCAAACTACTGCAGCACGGAATTGAAACCCTGAGACGATTCTCCTTCAGTCACCACCAGCCAACAAAACATTCACTTCTCAAAACCTCCCTTGAATCTGATTTCAAGGCAGCTCTTTTCCTACTAGCCAAATCTCACACTAACCCTTATCTGTTCTGTGGAATCTGCATGAACATCTCTGTTCAGCATCAGAGTTTCTGCCCCTCTCATAGTATGTGCAATTTACTTATTTAGATTATTTTACTCATAAACCTGATGAAAAGTCAATAGATTATTACTGATTTGCAATTACAGTCTAATTTTGTTGTAACCAGTTTAATGGTCCTCCACCCTGGTCTTAATACAGTCTTTTACTCACCATGTTTAGCTGTAACCCACCCTGGTATAGCTGCCAAGCACCACAGATGTTTTATCTGACATGTTAGTTATTAGCAGTTTCTGCTCTTGTTGGAGCATGAAGACTTGATGAAGGGAGTTTTTTTGGTTTCTTCAATTTCTTTTTTTTTTTCTTTTCCTATTCTTGAGGGCAAAGGTTTCCTAAAATGAAAACAATACTTCATTAGATACATGTGTGCACACATAGGTAATATTTGTCTTTTTGGGTTTGTTTTTGGAAAAAAACCAGAAAATTCCATAACAGGAAATTGAAAACTTCTTTGGACTTACATCAAAAAAAACAAACTTAGGCAACGGCTCGCCACAATTCTCTCACTCTTGCAACAAAACCAAACAAACAAAACCCAGGTGAAGATTCAGGGACCAGTTGTAATGGTGACGCATCACTTTTGAGCAATTTTTGTTTACCTGGTGGAATCCTCCCATATTTTTGCAGCATGTTAATGCAGACTCTGAATGCAGGAGTGTCTTGATTATCTTCTTTGACCTTTTTTTTGCGTGTTGGAATTCGCTTAGTAGAAAATTTCTCATGATAAGACACGTAGGTTTGGCTTTTTAAAAGTACAAGCATGACTTTGTTTTCCTGTTCTACCACAAAAGGCTCTTCCCTCCAGCCCCCACTCCTCCATCTTCTCAGTTCTTCCAAAGTAAGAAACAAAGATAACTTCTGAGGGAAAGGAGGGAAAGTCAGGTACTCCAGCCTGCATGTCTCGGCATGGACCAGTGCCGATTGTGTGTCTGGCTTTGAGCTTTTATGTCTGTTTGTATGTTTTGATGATGTATTGTAATTGTTTATAACCCAGCACCTGAAAGATAACTTCTGTTCAAGGCTTTAAGGTTGACAACTTGAAAATATACTCCAAGTGGGGAAACGATTCAAATTTGTCTGATATTTTATGAATTTGGCTCATTTGTAATGAAGCAGCTATATTAAAGTGACATTAGTGTTTGTGCAAAATAAGAAGAGCAGGCTAAACCTGAAGAATGGGTGAAATGTGAGTTTCTTTATTCAATGCCTTCTCCTTTCCAATAAATGCAGCCCAGAAAGTAAATGGCTTTAGAAAGGGAAAACCCATGTATGTTACAATAGAGTGGCCCCAGTATTGTCATCTGGTGCCACAGAATGTTCTGGGATAGCCTGACTTGTGGTTGACATTTCTGAAGGACACGTCTCCCACAGGTCCTTTGCCACATCTGTCAGCCCTGACAAGGACCAGGGTGCCCCAGTGCAGATACTAGTAGTACTCCCTTGCTGTCCAGGACCCATCAGTGACTGGCCCATGCTGCAAGGTCTCAAAGGAACATCCAGCTGCTATTGAGTTGTGGAGCAAGCAGCTGAATACTTAAAGACCTTCTATATGGTGAGCATTTCTGATTGCCACCACTAACTCCACTGTCCTTGTTTGAAGGAAGGCTGAAAGGAGGTGGAAGGCTGCTGTGGTCAGTGTCAGTGTAAGGAGGCACAGCACTTGGGACTCTGAGGTGTGTCTGACATTGTTTCCTTGCACGTTTCCTTTGGCCTGGCGCCATGTGAAGCATGAGATTCTTTGTGTGCCTAGCCACAAAGTCTAGGTACTCCATCTACAAAGAGTGATAGACCGTGCTGCAGGGCTGCATTCTTTGAAGCCGTCTTCAGGGCATATTTCTTCCATCAGAGACCATCTCAATTTTTTTTTCCCCTGTGAGTTCCCTTAATGTTTTTTGTCTCTCTTCCCTCTATGCCCTGTTCTGTCCCTGCCATATTAGACGTCATGTTGCACCTTCCCCTGCCCCAGTAGAGCTTGAATCTCCACCTCCCATGGTACCAGCTCTGTCTGCAGTCTGTTTCTTCCTCTTTCCTGTGCTTCTCTGCTCTTTTTCCACATGATTTGCCATTGCCTACCTTTGTGCCTGTGCTTCCATTCACTCATACTCTTCAGTGAGTCTGTAAGGTCATCCCTCTATCCCCTTATTTCTTGTGTTCCAGACTCTTCTTCACTTTGAGGAACCTTCTGCTCTTTCCACATCCATCCAGTCATCCTTGCAAACATCCCTCCCTCATGCCTCCTCCTCACCCTGCATTTTTCCTATCTTTACCTCCCCAGACAGACTTATGCCTGGAATATTCCTGGAACCTCTGGAGCTGGTTGGAGGTGATGTAATTATGGAACAGAGAAACACTGCCAAGCACCAGGCAGTCCTGGGTGCTCTTTGACCCCTTGCAGTAATGCAGAGTGGCTTGTTCCTTATGCTTTTGGTTTGCTGTTGCCATATGGAAATGGCAGATGGTGTTGATCAGGAAGTTAACCTAGAAGCATATCCGTTTCATGCCGTACGCAAAAGATTTGTTCATTAAACTTAGAAGTCTAATTTAAAGCCAATTAACGGAGTGATTTGAAGAGACTTGTTGTTTTTGAAGTTCAAAAGAGATTCTAAGTCTCTGATTTCAGCCTTTGTACATTCCAGAACCTGTATAACTATTGCAGTGTTGCCAACTCTACTGGGTTTTTTTGTCTCTCTCTCTCTTTTTTTTTTCTCTTTTCTTTTTCTCTTTTAATTTTTTTGAGTGATGCAACTTATGCCATGGGCTGGAACTGTTTGAAGAAGCCTTGTTAACACCCAGCTTTCTTAGCAATTTTATCCTTACGTTTGGGGTTGGGTGGGCAGAACTTGTGTGTGTTTCTATCCTCTCTGCTGAAAGTCAGCACAGCTCCCTCCTCCCTCCCTTTGGCAGCCTGGTATCGCTCTTCTCTAAGCAGGAGTTGGGGAAGGCGGTAGAAAAGTGGAATAAACCCTGAGCAGCTCTGTGCCCTCCTAATACTACTTCTGTCAGCACAGGTTTGTTTCTGCTTCCTTTCCTTCCTCCCTATGATGTCTCCCAGAACCTGGTAGGGACCCACCACAGAAGGTTTCTCAAGGGGAAGGGGCAGGAGGGGCCATGAGACAGACAGTGACTGCTCTATTCATGCATGCTCCAGCGTACAGCTCTAATTTCCATGTGTAATCAGCCCTGTAGGATTGGCCCAAGCGGACTATTCCTAAGAAGTGTCAAGATGGGAAACCTTGTGTCAAGAGGATCCCGAAAGTGATTAGTTCTGAATTAGTATTATGCAGCTTTTACCTGAGATTGGTGTTCTGTAAACACTTGTAGGTCCTTCAGCAACAGACAGCATGTTTGGATAGTCCTAACATTTAGTAGTGGCATGTGGACAGACAAAACTTTCTTTAGTAGTTCAAAGCTGTTGCTGATATAAAAGAAAATAGAGGGGTCAAGTTTTGCTGTGGTATAGAGCCTGTAACTTCACCGGGTTAACTGCTGCTACTTCCCTGTAATTGAGAACATAATTTGGCTCAAACCCTGGGAGACTGAAAAGGATCACAGCAGCCACTGTATTAAGCCAATGTTCAGAACAGTTGGCTCACACTGAATTTCATAAGTAGATCATGTATTCAGAAGGCTTTAACTGTATAACACAGGCCGCTGCAAAAGAAGAGATGGTGGGAGTATCTCTTTATTTTTCTTAACTAAAGCAGGATGCCAGGAATAGATATCAAGCCTGGGATTGTACCTACATGGGGGGTGATGTGGCAAAACTGATCAACTATCTCCCTGTGGTTGTGTGAGAACAAACCTGGTGAGAGCTGTGCAAAGGCTGCCCTTGGTTATGCCCAGCTCCCACTGGTCTTGCCAGGAGGCAGCAACATTGGAGCTGTATCCTGTCAAGATAGCTTCTGGAAGCATACTTTGGAAACCCCTTTCTGCCCCTTCCATGGGGCTGCCAGGCTAGAAGGTGACATTCAGAATTTGACCTGTGTCACAATGCTGTTGGCAGTCCCTGCCCTCTGCCAGAGAGGCTCACTCCCATGGTGCTACTTAGCTTCGAGCAGAGATGGCCAAAATTGGTCATTCATTTTTCACAGAAAAAAAAAAAAGTTTCCTACCCTGTCTAGGGGAAGAGAAGGAGGTTTCCTGATGAAAGAACAATGCTGAAGAAGGAAATAATGCCTTTTCAAAAAAGGGGTTTATGGGGGCTATGGCTGATGAGTGTCTGTTTATTCCTATACCTGCTAGCAGTCCTGCTCAGGCTGAAGCCCTCCAGAAGAGACAAGCATTTTGGGACAGCACTTGCGACCATTCCTCAAGCACTTAGCGGGAGGGATTGTTTTATTAGGAAAGTTTACAGCTTCTTGTTTTCCCTCAAAGGCAAATGTGACTTTGTTGTTTTTAATTCTGTTGGGATTTCTCTCTTTTAATATACAACACAGCTGTTAAAATAGCTGGGGTTTTCTAGGGCAAATCATATAGCACTTTCCTTGTTCAGATCTCAGATGGCTGCCTTTTTAGTGTCGCTGCAGAATTATATTACAGGGCATATGAATAGTGCTGGTATTAGTGTCAAAATCAATTACCCAACCCTCCTCCTGCAGAGAAAGCTACAAACCTTAGGAACAATCTGAGTAATCCATTCTGGTTTCTAATTCTGAGTAATGACGGAGGGCAGAGAGTTGTGCTTGAATAAGTGCATAGGGTCGTTCTCCGTATAGTCACTCCTAAATGCATGCTCTTTACAGGAAAAAGCAGGCTCCCTGTGAAACCCTTTTTCATGCCAAATGGCTCGCTGCTAAGATTAATCTGTCATTGAATTTATAAATTCTGTGTGGCACAGAGCAGCAGAAAAAGTTTAGCATCGAACAGAAAGCAAAGTATGTATTGCTTAAAAAATGGATGTTGTGCTCCTGGATAGTGTGGATTGACTGCTTCCACCAATATATCTTCTTATACTGGTAATAAAAACACTTCCATAGCCTTGTGCCTCCAAGGATCTCAAAGCACTTTGCAAATAGGGCAAAGTACTATTTCCTATTTTACGGCTGTTGAAAGTAGCTGCAAGAGAGGAGTTAAGCTTTTTGCCCAGGGACATAGAGAAGACTGTAGCAGATCCATGATGGGAACCTAAATCTCCAGAGTTCCAGCACTGAGTCCTGGTCACACATTGCACCAAAGCACTGCTGGGAAGTCTGCTGGTCACCAATTCTCAGCCATTGTCTGTGAAACTGCAGAAGGTGGGATATGAAATCAGTGTTGGTGCCCCTTTGATCACTCATCTCTGTCCCAGTCTGTGGATGAAGGTGCTGAGCAGAGCAAGATCTGGTGGGAAGGATGCTTGTGTCCTCCTAGGCTGGGATGATCAGCTCTGGTTGTGGGGCACTGTGGAAGGAGAATGGCTTTTGGTTGCTGCTGACTTGGGGAAAAGTTTGGAACCTCATAGTCAGCCCACTCTGCCCCAGGCACCTTTGCGAAGCAAAAATAATTATAGACTTATTACCCTAAATCCTGTGAGCTTAGAGAAGTTGCATTATTTATTTTTTTTCTAATCCAGTATTTGAGGATTTATCTGTTTAATACAACCACTTATTACAAACACTTGAATTTTTTTTTTAAATTCATAATTAATAGACCTGTAAAGACCAGATTTTCAAATACGGGCCTGATCTCCTGTCACATTCTAGTTGGATAAATGACACATCTAAAAAACTGGGTCCCTACTGAGGTGTCTGTGGCCGGGATTTACAGATTTTGCTTCAGGCACCTCTCTGGAAAAAAAAGCATGACTCCAACCTGCATGTTTCACAGAGCAATTTCTGTTACTAGTTCCTTCCTTCCCCTCGCTGGCCGCTGAGCTCTGCAGTGCCCTGAGGAAGATCCCTCACCCCTGGGGCTGCCCCCAGGGTCACAGTAACCAGGGAAGGGGGGATGGGGGTGCGAGGGACAGCGTCTGGTTTCAAACAAAAGTGCAAAGCCTTGAAAGGAGGGACTAAGAAGAAACAGGTGGGGGGCTAGTAATAGAGCCTCTGAAGTTTATTTGCTTAACGAACAGAAGCCCAGGCTGTCAGACCTAGGTCAAATACTCCTCCAGTTCGAGTGTATTTATTTCATACGTGGTCTGTAACCCAACCTGATTCCTGGATTAAACCTCTGTAAAGTCCTGGCCCCCCGAGCCCATCCCATGTTTGCCATCAAGCCCCAGCACATGCCGGGGCAAGACCTTGAGGGGCCACCTTGGTATTCGCTGGAGCCTTGTGTCATCAGTAAAGCCTGTAATTGTGGGTCCTGTCATTTCCAATGGAAGCTTCGCAGCTTACAGCTGCAAACTGCGACCGCAGATCCATCACTTAGTTGTCCCATTAGTGCAAGCCGTGCCTGGAGGCTCCTGGGATGAGCTGCTCGGGTCGCAGCACACAGCCTTGGTGGGACACCATTCTGCCAGAGCTGCCACATCCACCACGTGCCGGGTCCCTCTGGGGTGCCAGCAGGGGTGGGAGTTCCTGAAATCATTGTGCTTTAAGGTTTTTAGGAGAGTTAACTTTTTAATCCAAGATGTTCAGGAGTCATTTAGTTCTCTAGAGCGAAGGGAAAAAAGTTTGAGCTGGCACAGTGGCAATAAAACTACCTGCACGCACAAAAAAGTTTTATGGTTTCACAGACATTTTTTGCCTGATCCCATTAATTCTGATAAGGTAAACAGCCAGTGTGCTCCAGAGTATCTCAGGAGCTGAAAAATTTGCATTTGAAAATTTGCATGTGAAAAATTGCAGATCTGCATTAAAATTAGAAAGGAAAGAAGGAATTAGCAGTGGGTTTTCCCAAGACCAGCCTGAGGCCAGTGCCAGGTAACTGTGCGGGTTCTGTGAAAGCAGGAGTCAGGTGCAGACACGTGAAATAAAACTAGTTAAAACGCAGCAAACAAAAGTATTTGCATTCAGAAACAAACTGTGCCTCTTGGGATACTCATGTGTTTGCTTTTGGGAGAACAGCTAAGTCTGCATCATGCAGAACAAACGGTCAAGCTAATAAACTTCAGGAGCTGCTCCGTTTCATTGACCTAAGTTTAGAAAACCAGGTTATTTGCGCTGTGGTATCTTGTTGTGTGGATCTTTCACAGAACTTATTTCACCATTTTTAACGGGGATAAAACTATAGCTGATTTTCAGGTGCAACTGGTCAGAATAGAACTTTCTTGGGAGAGAGAGGAATCATGGCTGTTACTCCTCACCAGTGAGAACTGGATGGGCTCTGGCAGACCTGCTGTGGCTTATCTGTAACCATTGTGGAAAAGTTCTGGTCAGGACACTGATTCCAAACCAGCACACAGTGTACAGGCCAGCTGTGGGAAAGAAAAAAATCACCTTAAATGTATGTTTACTGGTATTCTATTGGAAATTTTTAGCTGACTGAGTTTTTTCTTATGATGGGCTAGGTAACGTATAGGATGGACATATGGGGTTTAGACATGATACATTTTTGCATCTCATCTATCTTGTAATCCTGGAAAGCCCTTTGGACCTATAAGCTTTATTGTCTAACCCAAGTTTATGAGGGGGAAATTTGCTTTTTGATCCTGATCCTTTTAGGTCTGTGAGAATACCTATCCCTTCACATGGTTGTGCCCTTTGTGCCTGTGACTCGTGTAGTGAAACGCAGAAATTCTTTACTGCTCGCCTTTTACTTTTGAGCTCTGCCGAACCATTGGCCGCTTCCTAGTGCAGCTGATTTTGCCTGTTTTGTGAGTGGTGACCAGCATTCAGTTTTGTTTTATGTCCTGTAGGGTTCCTGAGCTAGAAGATGCCCGCCTAAGATGGAAACCTCTGCTTCAACAGCTGCTGGGAAAAAAGAAGGGAAAGGTGCCATTCTGGAGGGGAATGGCTTTACAGAGACGGGGAAGAAACCCACGCCTTTAGCAGCTGCAGGAGCAGCAGTGGCACAAGGAGGTACTTTATGTTTTCCACAATTTGAAAGCAGCAGGGGTGTTTTTCATTAGACTGTAAGAATTTAATAAGTATAGTTGCGTCTGTCTTCCTGTGAACACACTGAGTTTATTGGGGTTCTTGGCCGTCGGGGGTCAGAGGAATGGGAAGCTGTGTCACCGTGCGGCATCCAAACGTCACTGCACCGAGACCGATCACGTCCAGTCCCAGAGACTTGGGTTGGGGTGAGGGACAGGATGGGTGGTGAGAGGTGGCTGTCGGAGAGTTGAGGTATCCCATTCGTGTTTGCCACCATCTGACTGGTACTGCATGGTGGTGGCAGCACGGTGCCCTCCACTCCTCCATGGTGGAGGTGAAGAATGGCTGGTGAGGCTGGCTGGTGATGGAGAGCACCCTCTTACCGTGGTCAGGAAGGGGTGTTGTGTGCCAGCTGTGATCCTGCTAATGAGCTAAGGAGACTGCGCAGTCTTCAGTAATTGCTGCTGGGATTTCATGATTAGGGAGGAATTTGGGGATGTCCAGATCTAATGCAAGAATATTCACAAAGAAAAGCCCCCACTTGTGCCATTCCTGTTAATGTCAGAAACAGCTGAGTTCCTGATTTCTTTTTTCATCAGTGTTTTTAAGCAAGATTTTGGTCTTGCTGCTGTTGGAGTCAATTGGGAAGCTCTTGTGGATGCTTATGGGCATGGAGGCATTATTGGTGGGTGTGCAGGGGAACATGCAGAGATGTTGCTCTTGCCTCCTCTTGCTCGCTGTGGCAGGCAAAACACACATCCCTCTTTGGCACACGTGTGCTGATAGATCTCCAAATTGGTGCCAGGCCCCAGCACAGTGGCACAGCTGTGGGCAAGGCTGTGCCTGCTGGCGAGGCACTGCAACTGTTCTTGCTGAGGACTGGGTGTCCTCTCTGGACAGGGTACAAGGAGACAAACTTAGAAGGGGCTGCACCAGTTTGGATGTGACAAGAGACATCCCAGCTGTGTAAACTTTGCAGGCAGCTTTTTTTTTTTCCTTTCTAAAATATACGTTATTGCTGGCCAGAGTCTACCTCAAAATGAACATTTCCCCTCCCCTTCCTTCACTGCGGGGTGGTTTTTCATCACCCCAGGAGAACAGAACAACTCCTTTGAGTTTTGTTTTTTACCCAGCTCGGTTGGAGAGTTTGAGTTTTCTGTTGGCTGAGTTTTGAAGATACTTTCCAACCCAAATTCCTTAAATCTGCTTTATCTCTCCTCCTTTTTCATAACCTTTGTGACTCAGTTTTCATTTCCCCATTGACCCGTGAAAATTCAGATGCACAGAATAAGGGTAGCAGTGGCTAGATTATAATCTATCAGATTAGTTCATGTGTTTGATGAACTTTGTTATGTTTTGTTAGCAAAAAGAAAGTTTTTCTTAAAAAAGAATCAGAAAATTTACAAAATTGTTTGAAGGGAAAGACAGTTTCACGTCACTGGATGGGTCTGAGGCACCTTCATCATGAGGACTACACAAAGTGGCAGAAAGGAAAGCTTGCCAGGAAGCAGAATTAGGGAAAAGGCAGAGACAGCAGCATGCAGAACTTTGCCATCCCCCAGCAAATCCCTGTTGAAGAAGCACAGGCTGTAGGAACTATTGAGGCAGCACACTTGAGGTATCATCTCAGCGACTGGCAGACCTGAAGGGTTGATTGGCACCAATATAGTCCAAGCATGTGCTAAAACTCACAACCCATAGATGTGCTGTTTATTCATAAATGCCTTCTCCCCACTTGCCACTTGCCCTTAACCCTCCACCAAGGAAGCAGTCACTACATTTCCAGAGATCCATGGAAACGAGGATGCCCTGAGGTAGAGTGTCCATCAGCTCATTCAGCATCCCTGGAGACCTAATTGGTTTTTAAATGTCCAGTATAAAATGTCCTGTTAGCAGTATTCTCTCACCTTTGGAAAAAAAAATTATTTACGGGCTCACTATTTCTGCTTTTATTATGAGGAAGTGGAAAAGTAAGTTGAGGACTGTTTGAAGATGTCAGGAGAATTGTGATGAAAGCGTTGTGTAATGAGATGTAAAGAGTGAAATCTGTGTCATGCTGTGAAGAGAAGTGCTCATAAATGACCCAAAATGGCCAGCAGCAAAGCAGTGTGTGATCGGACACTGGCCCCAGGACTCTGCAGGTGATGCACGTGCTCCCGTTGTTCAGAGGGCTTTCCTTTGAACTCTGGTTTGAGACATATTACAGGCTCCTGAAAGGGAGCAGCATGCTTGTGCATGTGCTTGTAAGTAGAAAAATTAATACAAAGTTTTCTTCTAACATGAGTTAACTGCAAGGTATGATTTAGCAGGTGATAACAAAAAGTCTGGTTAGAGATGAGACTGTACTTACATGGTATTCATGCTAATGTAACATTTGGTTCCCTAAACTAGAGCAATTACTCATAACAGGCCAGAAATACACATTTTAATGCTCATATTTTTACAGAGGAAAGCAGACAAGGCTTGGAGATTAATTAGGAAGTTCAGCTTGAGGAGGGGATCAGTTTTAAAGGGTGGGCCTCTGAGCTCCCCACCCTGCTTTGGGGCCATACAAACAAGCCTTTATTCTCATCCAAGACAAACTCTTGATTTCATTTATTGCAGAGGTTTTACTCTTTGTACTAGCATATGAGAAAGTGGCAGTGAGGCTCAGCTAGCACTGCAGATCACCAAGCTGCTCTCAAGAGCCAAACAAATGTAATTCACAACACATTTCTTCTCCTTTATTCTACTGAGTCACACAGATGGAGTGCCAACACAGCATGTTTTGCATGTTTCTCAGATCGTAAGGCTTTCTTTTTCACTTCTAGAGATGAATAGATTCATAAGGTTTTATTTATAATTAAGGTAATTGAAGCAACAAACTGAATATTAGCTAAATAATTGAAGAATACTATTTAGTTATATTATTATTTAGACTGCATTATCAAAAGGTAATATGTTCCATCTTCATTTCTAGTTCCCCTGCTTTGGATATTTGTCCCAAATGTTTCCAGCCTCTAACAAACGGTTAGTAGGAACGGCTGTAGGAAAAGAGATCGATATTGTTGGTGCTGGCAGTGGAGAAGAGCCCTTTTGTAAAAACAATCTGCATCCCATATTTTTACTCTTCTGAAGCTGCTGTTTTAGGGATCTTCTGTGACAGTTTTTTTTATAGTAACTCATTGATCAGATGTTCAGAAATTTGCCTCACAGAAATGACATCAGGGAAGTGTCTCCTAATTTTCTGTTTTTCCATAAATCATGTTGGCCAAGGAGTCAAAGCTCCCCTTTTCTGTTTCGGTAGGGGCAGATATGTATGTGTGACTGAGATGGAAACTCTTTATAATTGGCAGTATGTAGGAGCTATAGACAAGTCAAATCTGCAGAAGAGGCTCTCAGTTTTAGTGTGTCCACTCATAACACTTTGAGTTAAGAGAACCCTTCTGCTGAATGCAAAAGTGCATGTTGCTGCATAGGGGAGGAAGCTTTGGAGCAGAACACCACATGAGTGAGACTGGGTTGTGTCCTCCAGGCTGGCACTGCAACATCCTCCATACCTGCGTGCACAAGGAAGCCCCAGACACATGGCTGGAAGGGAAATTTAGGTGAGCCACCAAGGCAGAGATATCTAGGAAGATGGGTTTCTCATCTTGTAATAAAAATTAAATACCAATTTTCCTAAATGCTAACTGCCTGTCTTCAACAAGGCCCAGAATGCACCTTTCCCTCTCCACCCCACCCTCTGTGTGACACAAACACCAAGTTCCCAAATTGATGGTGTTTATGTTTAAAACATTTTTCTGATGTCTGGCTCTGTCAAGACTAATTTTAGCATTTCTAAAGCTGGGTAAAAATACAGCCTCATTACTTTGATGTCAGAGCATAGTTTACTATTAGTATATTCTGGGGTTTATCATTTTAGTCATGTTTAACACGGCTGCAGCAGGCATGCACTATTAAATCTGGCTTATTTTACATTCCTGTCCGAAATTATTTATTTGGAACAATTTCCTCTCTATCAAAAGACACGGCTAATGCTGAGTTTTAATGTGTTATTTACACACAAAATAACCTATTTACAACTCAGTATCTGCCGCAGGGAGAATGAATGGGGCAGTGCTCCCTTCATCCTGTTGTATCTGAGTTTAACAATCTGGATTGCTAATAGAACCATTTATCACTGGGTGGTAATTTATTTTATGTTAGCTGCACAGGTCTCCCTGCCTCTGATCTATGGAAATACTTTGTATATAATGAAGTTCAACAAGTCATTTGGTGTAAACATGGGGAAGCCAAGCTTCAGAACTAGTAAGGTTGGTTGTTTTTTTTTTTTCAGGAGGTAACAACTCTCCTCTTATATTAGGGGTTCAGTTGATGAAATACAGCTCCTTGCCCTGTGTGTGCTATAAAGGCAGAGTATGGGGCTTTTTTGCAGTGGATCAGGGATTGGGATGGAGTTCGGTCACTTGATTTATGGGCTGGCAGGAATGCTCAGTTCTGCAGAAGTAGCACACTCAGCCCTTTCATAGGCAGAGGAGAACGGCAGGGAACACCTCCCATCACTCTCCAGAGGTCTTCCGTAAGCAAGCCCCAAGTGGCATTGGCAGGGAGTCCTTATGCAGTTCAGCTTGTCTCAGTGCTAGATTATGGGAAGACCATGTAAATGAGGAGGAGGAAATGCCAGGATCCCAGCAGACCTCAGTGCACCGAAAAAATTTATAGTTTGTGCAGCCTGAGACTCAGACGAATTAGAATGAGAACAGCCCCTATGAAGTCATCTTCTCTGTCCACCCTGGAGGGGCAGGGATCTTCTCCAAGGAATGTTTTTAATTCAGTTCACATTTTCCAGGAAAAGGAACATAACCAGTACAAGCACATTCTTAGCTTCTCTGCCTTGCATTGCTTTGCTGTATACAACTTAAAACACTGAGAGATGTGTTTAACAGAAAAGCTGGAATTGGCTCCAGGAGGAAAGGGAGCAAGTGGTTAAAATTGAATAATGGGAAAATTCTGTAATGTAGACTGCAAAATTCTGCTGACAGCCACTGTCTCTTCTTGTGTGCCTACTGCGTACAGTTCAGTGACCTGCACCTTGGGTAGGGCTTCAGTGCAGCACTGCCACAAGAGCAACAGCAATCAAGAATTGTATTTCTTCTCTGACTGTTTCTGTCCTAAAACTAATTCTGTTGGGTCTTACAGTGTATTTCTTTGCTACCATAGGCCTTCAGAATGGACAGATTGCCTACAGGTCTCTCTTATATACTCACTCGTGTCCCTTTGGGCAGCTGGAAGTCTCAGATGCTCAGAGTGGTGCAATGGTGAGGCTGTTCCTCAGTCGTAGGATATCAAGGACTGACCAGTTGCCAGCTTTGAATCATGCTGGTCACCTGACACCTGCACTTTGGGATCATTTAGAAGGATCCATGTAGAGATGGATGATGTTAAAGCCATGCTACACCAGCTGTATGTTCAATGAGCAGTATTTGGTGTGTGGACGTGGCAGAGAGCGCTCTGGGAGCAACAGGTTTATTTCTTCAGCTACATGTGGTGGAATTTTGATAATTAAGATTGGCACAAACTGCCACAAAATCACCTTTTCTTCTGCCTGCCCTTTTTCTTCTATCCATGGTTTGCAATACTAAGTCTCTCTAGTTCCTCCTTTAAAATAGTCAGCAATACATCTTTGCCAGGTAACCCCTTGCTTTGCTTAAACAAGTGGAAGTTTGACTTGGAGTCTGACTTCTTGGCCACTTGGGCTTTTTTTCTCATGGGGAGGCCCCTTTCCTCAGCCCGTATAGTAGGTTTTTCTGTGATAGCCAACCCTGGGAACAAAGGTGCCTGCCACTTCAGAGTGGATGACCACTAATGTTTACAGATTTTTTGGATGAGATTGTATAGCACTTACAGATGAAGCTAGAGTCCATATCCCCAAAGGAGTAGATAATGGAGCAGGTTCATGGTTGAACTCGATGATCTTAAGGGTCTTTTCGAACCTAAATGATTCTATGATTCATAACGTCAGCCAGTATTCCCTGATTGTGTACAGCTCCCCGCAAACTGTCATATAATTTCAGCCCATTACAGATACGGGGGTACTGTGAAGACAGAGTAATTTTATCTCATCCCTAACCACACTGCGGGCTTGAATGCCAAGTTGGAAAGCTTTTATGATTTTAAAATAGAAAAAATTATTCTTCACAGGCTGGTTCTGGCACCCATGATCCCAACCATTAAGTACCACAGGAAAGACCTTCGTATTTTATGAGTGTATTATTGTTACCATTAATAATAGCTGTAATAGTAATAGCTTCCACTTACCTGTTTTGTAAGCTCCAAAAGTTTATTCTGGCAAGTACTGGTATGTCTTCTTTTCCATGGACCCAGCTTAGACTTCATTAAAGTGCCTCTCTGAGGGTACCTAAATATAACCTTTTTAACTGATGCTAACCTTACATATTGTGGATTGGTCATTTATAGTCAAATAAGAAAATCCAGTAATGATAATGGATTATCTCCTGAACTCTCTCCTCTGTCTCTCAGCATGTCCCCATAGTTTGAATTTTTAGTACCTTTGGCAGATTTTTGCCCGAACATCTGTGAATTTGCGCAGGTTTTGTAAATTAATTCTCCCAACACCATCCATTACCATGGCATATGAGTCTGCCATAATCATGGAGGACCAGGAATGGGACTTGTTTTGTTTAAAGTTGGCTGCCTAAATGTCAGGTGTTGAGTTTGGAATCCATTTGCATTAGGGTGGAGTACATCACATTGTGGAGATGCCCACTTTGTTCCCTTGAGGGCTTCATGCCTGATTCATTATTAGGTGGAAAAATCCCAGCCTTCCCAACCTTGCCAAAATTGCAGAGTGGGGTTAAAGCAAGGAACCAAGGTGGGACTAGATTAATGCTTTAAAGCCTTTCATTCATGTTCATCAATCCATAGACTGATGAGCTGTCTGAGAACCCTGACTGTCAGCTCTGAACTTAAATCTCACCCCATGGCTTCTCAGGTCGGAGGCAACCTCGATACCCAAGTGTGAACACAGCCAGGGGAGCTGCTTCCCAGAGCTGCTCCAGCTTTACACCAGCACTGACAAAGCTGGTGTTTAACAGCCTGTTCAGAGAGACAGGAAATTTAAAATCCCCACTAAAAAACAAGGGAAAAAAACCTAGTAAATTCTAAAGGCTACAAAAAGCTCCTAAAAATAATCCAAGTGGAGGAAGGCTATTAATGCAAAAGTAAATAATTATGTTAAGGGAAGCAACTAGAGAGGCCAGTTGTGTAAATCACTTTAAGGGGAACAAGCCTTAGATAAAATCCATTCTTTTATCACACAGATTAAGTCTACCTTTTGATGCTAAATAATTGATAGGGTTTGGCAGAGCGTTCCATGGCTGCCTACATGGAGCAGTGGGACTGCTCCCGAGGTCAGACGAGTGGCAGAGAAAAATGTTCTTAGAAATGCTGTGCATCCGATACCAGCACAAGAAACAGGGCATATACTCCCAGCACTTCCTAAAGAGTTTCTGCATGGCCTTGAGAAGATATCCATATACCTCAGAGTGAAAGGAGGACTTGGCATTGTTTGTCACCTCATTAAACTGCCCCTCATGAAACCAGGTGGTCTGTTTTCATGGTTTCATGTGGTGATGAGTGAGGTGAACAGAACCTGTTCCACTGCATTTATTTTTTTTTTTTAATTAGAGAAGATGAATTGTGCTGTCTGGTGGCTTCTGGGAGCCTAGGCCCTGTGGGGGGTTCTCTTGCTTTGGTCAGCCCCAACACTGCTGGAACACTTCAGCCTCTCTCTACACATGAATATCCTGGCAAGACAGGGAGAGGTCATTGCCCCCATTCTGCAGACAGGGAGCACAGAGGATTTTTTCCAAGGCCGAAGTGGCTGAAATGGGTTGAGCTGTTTCAGAGGTGTGTCAAGAACTGATGATCTCTGCAACTTTGGAAGTTCATGTGTGGCGTACATTGGACATCAGTGATAGTACAGAGGTCTTAGGTATCCACTAGCAAGTCCTTTCTCTCTCAGTGATACACCATGTAATCATGGTCAAATGACTGAAATTCTCATGCCCATCTGCCAAACGAAGGCGTTGTTTCTTTCCCCAGAGGAGAGCTGAACACAAGTTGTCTTATGCATCATACAGAGCTTTTGAGAACATCACGATGCAGCAGTCAGTTTCGTTCCTTTTGGTTGTATAAGGGTATGAAAATGTTCAGTAGCACAAACAGGATATTACTGAATTTAAACTAGTGTAGCAGTGCCTCTGTCCAGAACCTAGCACAATGGGCTCATAATTAGGGGCTACAGTTTTTTCCAAAATCAAGTGGGACATAAGTTGCAGAAACCTTACATTCTGAAATAAATCAATATCCTATGATTTCTGCGTGGGGTCTGTCTTTGACAGGATCTTAATGGTAACGACACAGAATAAAACCTCAGCCAAAATTGTAAGTTTAGCTTTGAAGAAATGGAGGGGATATAGTATTTTATTGCACATTTCTTTAGGATTATGGTAAACTTGATTTTACATGTGTTGGAAAATGACCTATACAGGGTATAATACAACTCCCGTAATGATGTTGGATTGAAATCATGGAAACCGTGCTGGAAAGAACTGAGCAAAGCTTTGGTCGCTTAGGCTGACTGAGTCCAAAATGAAAATAAATAAAAAAAATCAAGTGTGATCCCACATGAACACAAGTGAGGTTTCACACAAACTTGTTTGAAATCAATTCTGCCTTTTCTATAGGTTTTTAGAGAGCTCAGTGGGGTTTTTCTCCTCTTTTTTTTTTACACCTCCTTCCTACTCCTGGAATCCCACATCTTTTGAAGACCATTCAATTGAAAATGCTTCCAATTCTAAGCAAATTATAAATAACAACAGGAGTATTTTAAGCAAAGTATTTATATTTACTGCCACCAATATCTGATTTTCAAAATACAGCAACATTTGCAGGGATTGAATGGTGCCATTTTGGCCGGAAAGCTGTTCTTTTCTGTTCTCTTAGTGATCAGCTCATGACTGACAGATTTTCAAAAAAATCACAGCTTGCAACAGATGCATCCTTAAGTAAACAGTTAAAGTAGATGTTTTGATGACTTCAGTTGTATTGATATAAAAGATCAGTGTCTGACATTCCTGAAAACCATCCAGTAGAGGAGATATCTTCGTGTAAGCGCCTGGCCCCTGGGTATGTTGCTTCAACAGTATAATCTTTTAAAGAAGGCAGAGGTATTTATACACCTAACGAGATGCTCTGAGCCTAGAGAGAGTGGTAAGGGCTCAGCGCTCTTGACCCTGGGGCTAGAGTGTTGGGTGATGTTTAGATTTTTCCCAAGTGAAATTTTTGTTCCATTTGTGAGGTGGAAAAATGATCTTTCTTGCCCAGTTTTTCTACCTGAGGCTCGCCTTGGTTTGTGGCTGCTCTTTGTGGGGTGGACCAGCAGTGATGGGGGAACTAAGCTGCATCCTCTCCTATGTCCTGGCTGCCATGAATATCCATGTGCTCTGTGAACGCATGCAAAGAGCCTTCTTTGTCAGGCTAGAGGGTAAGCTAAACCTCTTCATGTCATTTTGCAGGTACAGCCTCTTTCTGAGGCATTTACAGCTACACTATAAAGTAAAAGCAGAGAAACTCTGAGGTGAGGACTTTAAGCATTGGTTTGCACGTCCCGTTTTAACGAGAGGAATTATTATGTGTTGTGGGAAGCTGATCCGACTCCCAGAGGCTGCATGTGTGAAGATACCCAATTTTTTGGTGGCCCCCTACAGTGAGGGCACAGCACTGAGCCTGGAGAAAATTAGTTTCAGTTCCTGATGAAGTCCCAAACTTCTTTCATGATTTTGGGAAAGCTGTTTGACTTCCCTTCGCTCCCTTATTTATATAATGAACCTGGGTTGTTCTTTGGGCCTCCAGGCCCATCCATCAGCATCTGGTTAGCATGTTTATGGCATCGGTCACGCTGAAACACTTAAGGGGTCAGACTGTGTGGAGGTTTCCATTCCCCGCTCCCCACTGCTTGCAAGAGGGTGCTGCTGCCCCTGAGCCCTGTCTTACAAGGTTGACCATGTTCATATGTTTTAGGTGTCAACCTTCTGCTGTCGGGTGGGGGACAATAAAACAGATTTGCAGGATTGGGGAAGATAAGGTTAAGTTCTTATAGTGAAGGTATTTTCAATACCTATAGTGGAGAGACTGTTTGGGGATAAAGAGATTGACTGTATTCCAAATGGCCATGCTGTGCTCTGGAGTGATAAAGTTTTGCCGGGTCCAGTTACCTGGGACTCAGCTAGAGAATGTCGTGTTGTTAATAGCTGTGCAAGTATTTTGTATCAAAACAAGAGAACATTAATTTTCTCAGTTTAAAACGGTTTCCTGCATATATGGTCTATGAGCGAGTTCAAAGTACCTGGATGGAGTTTTGGACACACCTGGATGAATTTGTAGAAACCATGGGGAGCATCATTGTTTCACCCTGACCCCATCAAGACACCCAATAGACAGTCATAGACACTTAACATTCACCCAGTCAGGCAATAGACAGTGGTCTTAGCAAAGTCTCGTGTAATTAGGCTGTTAGGAAAGGTGTTTTTCTGGGTGCCAGGTGATGGAAGGAGAATAAAATCACTGTCGTGGGGTGACAGCTTCAAAGAGAAACTTAGTTTCCTCTTTCCTTCCTATTAGTTTGCTGTGCACATGCACTCTCTAATGCTGTAATCAGCTGCAGAGGAGCTGGCAGTACTGTTGCGTGGTGCAGTTTTTTCCCTTTGAAAACTCCAGAGGAACCTTCATGTGCTGTTACAAACACGTCCTTAAAACATCTTTACTGCAGGGTCTTGTATTTCAACTGCTGGAGCAGCGACTCTTAAAATAGGTATGAGATGACTGAATGTGTGAAAAACATTTGCATCTCTTTTTCTGAGCTCTGTGTATTCTGCATCGTTTCTGCAAGCAAGCTGAAAGGGTTCAGAGTTTTGCAGGTCTTTGTGTTGCTTTTAATTCTGCTCAGAACAATGTCTTAGCAGATGAAATAAGATCCAAGGCAATCTTTTGGTCACATAATCACTGACAGTTGAAACAGGCTGGATTTATACGTAGTTACTAAAAAATATATAGCAAAATTAAAGTCTCAGACACTGAGTTCATGTGCATTGGCCATTGTAAAGATAACTAACGGCTGTTATAGGAACACTTAAATGGTTACCTTTGGGACATAAAAGGGATGTCTTTGAAGACAGTAAGTCTTAATACAGAAATGTTTACTCATAAAAAATACATTTGGAATGGGGGAGGGGAACACATTTCATATTAATGTGGGGGTTGCCTTTTATGGCAGGTTGTAGCAGGTCTTTAACCTCTGTAGCACTTGAGAGAGGATAGAAATGAGCTTCTCTAAGTATCAGCCCGAAGGGCCTTTCCTTCCTATATTTGCAGTGTCTCTTGTAAAGATGGTTTTAGTTTGTTCTTCCTTTCTGTGACCCAAATGAAAAACTGTTCTTTTCCAACTTCAAAACCTTCCAACAGTTAAGTCCTGAGGGCAGAATAGAAACGTCCTCTTGAATTTGCTTCACTTAACCTTGTTTTGTGAGGTATGGGGCTGATGGCCCAAACCGTGCTCAGATCCAGTGGGCATTTGAAGGCAGTGTCAGCTGAATAAGGTACAAGAACAGAAGAGGGAATTGGCCTTTGAATGGCATGTTTATAGATGCCACAAAGAAGGAATGATGTTTCTCCAGACTCTAACAAAGGGTGCGGGTGTGCCTAGCATTCCAAATCTGCCTCTGAGTGCAGATGAAGTGGGTGATGGCTCATGTCACCTCTGAGTTTTCTGGTAACAGTTCTGCAAGTAATTTTGAAATTCTTTTTCTAGGCAATTATTATGCTCCTGAGTGAGGCAACGGAATGTCAACAGTATTTGATCAGTGTGAACCCATAACGAGGGAGGAGGTGATTTCTGCTTCAAAGTTTTGCAAATTTATTTCTTGGTACAGTAGGACACAAGGTGCCAGTGGTCTCAGAGTAGTAGACAGAAGATGAGAGTCCTTTATGGAAACTATGTCAGATTATGGTCCAAACACTTTACTCAGACAAGACAATTTACAGAGCAGCAGAAGTAGCCTGGACCATTTGTCCAGGAGGAAGGCTGGGTTGTGCAGAGAGATTGGAAGGCCTTTGACCTGCTCCTGTCCAGAGACGTGAGGAGCAGGAATGTAACAGCAGGGTTTGAACCAAAAGACATCGTTTTGTGGGATCTTCAAGAGGAGAACTTGGTAGCAAAGGGAAAAGTTAGGAAATGTTACACACTTATAGAAGCGTAAAAAAAACCTGGATGCAGAAAAAGGCAAAAGGTAGAGAAGCCAGAAGAAAGTACCTGTTGTTGTGAAGATAAGGTTATTGAGGTGAGACAACTGGATTTCTGATGAACCTTTTCTCTAAGCCCATGGCCCAGTGCAAAATTAGCTCTTCATTAGCTCTTCACATGCCAGTGAAGGGCAGAACTATTGGTGGGCTTTGTTATTCTTATTCCAGAACATGATGCTCATCCAGGCAGTAATCCTTTAGGTAAGTAACAGAAATTAGGTTTTGAGTCACATACTGACCTGTCTTTGTAGTTAGTGCAGCATGTTCTGGTCACGTAATGAGACAGAAGACAGATTAAATGAAAGACAGGCAGGATTTTCATTCAGGAAATTGGTATGGTAATGGCAGATATGGGGTCTTGGCATGTTTCAGATAGGCTTCATCTAGCCTCTTCAGGTAGCAGATACAAGCACTGCTCTCACTTATATTCACCCAGTGAAGCATGAGGAGGTAACAAGTTCTCCAGGGAGGCTGGTATTTAATATCTGCCAGATGCCTGCTGGAGAATACTAATACAGATCCCAGACTTAGTGTGCCCTGGGAATGCAGATGGTTGGTAGCAACATGCCTGGCCCGACAGCCACATCTCCCTTAGCTCCATGGCAAAGCTGCCTAGATTTTCATCCCGTGCTATTTGGATTGTAAAAGTGATGGTTTGGTCAAAGAAGCCTTTTACTGACTTCTTGGGAGGAGGGGTAGCAGATGAGAGGGAATGATGCTGGGGTTTCAGTCAGGGTATCACACTGGTGGATGAGGGGAGCAACAACATGGATTGCACTGGATGTCACTTGGACCATTCTCTTGGGCAGGACAAGCCAAGTGCTGTGACTCAGCGAGTGCCACAGGGAAGGCTTGTGCTTGAGGAGAAGCTTCAGCCGTCTCCTGAAGTGTATGCATTCCCCTCCAAAGCAAGGGGAGAGGCAGGGTGGCAGCCCTTGTGGAGATCCCGCAGCTTGTCCTCAGGCTGAAGCGGGAAAAGAACTCCTAGGAGTTTTGCTTTCTTACCAAATAAAGGGAAGGAAAAAAACCCCAAACCCCTGTGAGGCTCCGTATAAATCAGGGCAATAAAACTGCCTGTGGTCACGATCAAATTATACGGTCTAAATCTATATAAAAGAACTGGAGCAGGTTCAGTCCAGCACTAATGTCCTTCTTGCTGTAAACAGTGAACGGGGGTGAGGAGGAAGAGGGAGGGCGGGAGGGCAGGCACAGAGCTCCCAGCACCGACACACCAGGGAAACAATTTGCTGAGGTGGTTGAAGTACGTGTTTTCAGAATCTGTTTGTGTCCATAAGGGTTTAAGAAAAGGATGTCATCTGCTTACTCGGTAACTTGTGTGTGGCCTACGAGTGGTTTCAGATACTTGGCCAAAACCAAATAATCTCTCCTTTTAGGAAATTTGAAAAGTATGTGTGCATCCCAAAAAAGAACAGAGATTTGCTCTGATGTCCCATGTTCCTGCCACAACGCCTTGTGTAATTGTGGCACTGTCTGTTGTCGAGGTGGGTAGAGAGAGAGATTGCTGAGCCCTCTCTGCTAGAAACAGAGACCAGATATTATGATTTGGGCTTTCATGAGACTGAGTTAATAGATTATTTTTAATAGGAGAAAAGGATACCAGGGTATGTCGTATATCTTCACAATTAAGCTGAATGCTGCAAAAATGTCCATATTAGGACATGATACTTACTAGAAGTGAAATAACAGAACTAGTGAGCTTTCACAGTATGAATAACTTGGAGATGAAGTTGAAATTTCTGATGGTGTAGGAGATTTTAAACTGAAGGCTTTGGCTTCTTTTCTGAGTACCCTGGTCACGCTGACAAGTTTATAAATCTCTGTGGTGTTTGACTAATATCCCAGGGATCTACACTGTCCCACTCAAAAGTGGTAGCTGCCTTCAGTATTAATTAAAGGCTGTGTTAGGGAAGAGCAGGGGGAGCCAGAGAGGTCTTTCAAGTCCGGCAGCCGCCGTTTTTGGAGGAAATGAGCAGAGACTGTACACTCACAGCCTGAAAGCCAGCAGGACTCCCCATGACTGCACATCAGCTGAACGGGGTCACCAGAAGGTGTGGAAGACTCATGGGCTTGGGGGCAGAAACGTTAAATCTCCTGGGACAAGACGGGGGGGAGAAAGCTGGTAAGCTAAAAGCAGTAGCAGGTTTAGGCACAATCCATTGAAGACCGCTAAAGGCTTAGATGAAGGAAATGGCACCAAGAAATTTAATAACCTGTTATATTTATGTAGCACATTTCATCCTCAAAGCATTTTGCGAACTTAATGATGTGCAAACTCCGTGCACACGTATCCTTTCATCTGCCAACCACTGTAGCTGCCTTCGGTGTGAAGCTGATGATGACTGCTTTGCCATCACTGCAGTCTAGGACAGCAAGTGGAAAATGCCTGAAGTGCAGGCAGATTTAGTGAGGCAAAACTTAACCTTTGGGCAAGACAAAGGGATTGAGAACAGTTGCGCTGGTAAAGTGCATGGATGGCAATATCTTCCGTGAGTACAGTCAGTCAGTGATTAATCTTTTAGAGAACCCAACAGATAGAGCTCTCTTTAGGGAAAGCTGGAAAATCCACCTTAGCTGTCTGGAAATCTGGTAAAGGCTTTCTTTAGTGCCACTTGGCAGTCTCCCACCTCAAAAAGTACTTGCTGACTCTGGCTCACATGAGCCTCTTTTCCACCTGAGATCCAATGGGATCAAATAACAAAGTTCTATGGATGGCACTGTGATGTCGCCCCTTTCTTAAATTTTTCCACTTAATGGCATTCTTGTCTCGAAGAGTGTTTATTTTTAAAAGGGTCAGTAAGTGAGAAGTAGAGATCCTGGGAGATGTACAAGTTGATAGCATTTCAAAGTTGTCATGAAAGAAAAAAAAAACACACCAGCACCTTTGCCCTTGTTATCATCCCAAGGAAGTTCTGCATTTTCAGGCATGATAGTTTTCAATGTCACCCGCCCTGTAAGAGTTTTGGTGTACTGTTTAATCCCCAACTTAATGAGTTCTGCAGGGATGCACCATGATAACTAAAGATCATTTACCTGAATTGCTTTTTAATTTCTGGAATGGGAAGCTGCTTGTGCAGCAGGATAATTACATTATAATTTACAGCAATCCAAAATCAATAAATTTAGTCATATTGAGATAGAGAAAGAGGATGAAAAATTCCTCCACCATTAAATTATTTCACACTCTGTACTTGATGTTCCAAGAACTCAATAATAAACTTTGGGGGTTGGGACAGACAACTGGAGAATTACTGGCTTAGTGAGGCTGGTCAGTAAATCAGCTTTGTCCAGTGATTTCTGTAGTGAAATAACACATGGTGTATTTGCAGAAGAGGGCAAATACAGCAGATAATGTCCTCTTTCTGATTTATTTTAATTCCGGAGTATTGAAGGAGAGAAAATGCTTTGTTCTCTCTGGCCCCTTATTCCAGTGGGGAAAAGCTGGTGAACCATCACCAGCTTCAAGGTAAACCTGGGCATCTACCTGAGCTTTGCTCCCTGCCTGAATGTGACAGGTGGAGTTGAATAATTATTGGGATGAGCCACTAAGGGAGCTGGTGGGGTTTCAAGCTCTTGATGTCTTCATCAAGATGAGAATGGAAGCTTTTCTCCAAGTTAGCATTTTTGCCATGTACAAGCCATTTGGCTTATTGCAGGGAGAAGTTCATGGAAGCCCATGAGGTGTCTTGTAAGGAGAATGGCCTATGTGGCATGTTTCCTGAGCTTCCCTGTGCAGGAAGGACCACACAAGGGATGGTTTTTATCTTCTGGAGAGTGTTCAAAACTCAGCAGTGCTCTGACTGCTGGAAATACTAAGGGAGGAGGGACGACCTTGCAATGAGAAGGTTGGTCTCAGGACCTTTACACCTGCTGCCAGCACTTCTTTGTTTCAAGCCAAGCCCTGGCAACACCAGAGCTAATGTAGCCTGTCCCTGGGCCTCCAAAGAAGCAGCATCCACAGTGCTCCGTGTTTTCAAAGGTCCACCCAGGTGTCAGGTTTGGTTCTGGCAGGTGGGAGGAATGGCAAATAGACACAGGTAGCCCAGACACACCTCTGCTTGATTTAAGAGAAATATTATTTTAGCAGACAGTTCAAAGGAGTTCAATTGGGCTCATGGAGATTGGAGCTGTGATTTTGGTTTGGGTTTTTTTTGATTCTGTTTTCTTTCAAAGAAAGCTCCCTGGTTGTATTAAATCCCGCCCGTGTCTTCACTGAGGTATGATCTGCTGAATTCATCTCACAGGAAGATGTATTAGGTGTTTTTGGACTTCCCTGGTTCAAGCTGACTCAATTTTTATTTTTCCTTTGAAACCACAGAAAAGCTGTTGATGCTGCACCCAAAAAAGGAGGTTGTATGAAAAAGAAATCACTTTGTCTCTTGCATTTGAGGAGGATTATGATCTGGCGTGACCTCATTATGGGTTAGGCGAGGATATTTCTGGAAATACTAATTAAATACTTTTTCCATCCCTTGTGCCCTTGTAGCAAGTGTAGACTTTATAACAAGAAAAAGGGGGAAAAAAAGCTGTCTGCAAGGAATTTTTTCAAGTTCTTTCTCCAGTCAAATGAAGGAAGTACAGTTACAGTCATGGTAGCAATATTAGAAGCTATTAAACAAAGTTTTCTTAGTTGTGATGAACTAGGGGAAAATAATTATCTGAAATTAGAGAGTAAAGCTGTGATTTTCCAGGCGCTTTTGTCTATGCCTGACTTCAGGAGTCTGAATAATTCTTGTAATTTCAGCAAGATCACTGTAGATTGCTTAAAACATCCTTCTTTCTACAGGTTTTTTTTGCTTTAACTTTATTTCCCCACCTTCAGGCTCAGTGAGCACAAGCAGGAATACACAGCCCCACAAACCATCGAGTTCTTAAGAGCTGGTGGTGAACTGTGGCATGGGCCACAGCTGTTAATCTGTAACTCTGTTATACTGGCACAGCCAGGGAAGAAATTTACGTGGTACCATGTCCTAATGTATTTATTAATGATATTCTCCTGTTATTTCTTATGACGGTGTTCTCCTCCTGGGTTTACCCGTTTTGCTCTAAGAGACATGTCCTCAACTTGCAGCATTTCAGTGAGTTTTAGGAGCTCCAAATCCTGCCCTGACTGTCTGAGCTGTTTCCTATTGAGATCAGTGGGAGTCTTCCACTCAACTTCAATTGAAGTTGGACTTGGCCACTGACAAAATGTCTTTTAAAATTGCCTTCAGCAAATAAGCTTGTAAATGTTAGCACTAAAATAGCAACGTGCAGGCCCAAATATGTCTGTATTGAAAACACATGCTGTCAGATAAAAATGTGTTCTTACCAAACCTTCAGACATCATCATCACGTGGAGGCTGTAAGGATTGTTAATTTTTTTTTTTAAATTGTATATTTAGCACTTTGGTTCTGTTGTGGCAGTTCACATAGGGTTGAGTCTAACGAGGCAAAGACCAGACTTCTCTGAAAGAGCGGTCGGTGGCTTTTGTTTCCGGTTATTGTTCTAAATCCAGAAACATGGTTCTTCTTTTTCTTGTGAATGTGAGATTTTCTCTGAATTGCAATATTCCACTGGTATGTAACAATATCCAGTCACGCGTTTTGTTTGAAGTCTGGTTGCCCCCATGGATATGCGACAGGACTGCTATGTTGTAGCCAAATGAGGGAAATGGACATTTCCTCATGTTAAGCTCAGGACTTGCTTATTGAGCTGCAAGTGGCCAACTTTACGTTGGAACATCACAAATGGAGAGGAGATGTGGGGGAATTGCCCACATTTTTACACTTTTTCTCCTTTCGTCCTTCACAATGGTTAAGGTAAATGAAAGCTGTGGTTAGGGTGGCTTGGGGCAGCTGATGAGTGGACATGGCTTGTCTGTCATCAGCATTCTCAAGTGCTGTACTTGAGAGAGTGATGGTTAAGGCAAATGGAGCTGGGTGGTGGCTTAAATGCCTGTTGTAAATTGTCGAGTCCCAGGAGTGGATTGATAACAGATAACTTGATTCAAGGCAAAGCAGGGGCAGCTGTGAAAATAGTAATTCCATCAGCCGTCCCAAGCCCCGCTGCCTCTGCCTGCCAGAGAGCCAGTGGCACCTGGTCTTTGGCAGAGAGAATTCAGAAGATCTTATCTGGGCTCATCTGAGATGACTTGTATAACCATCTCCATCCTCCAGATTCAAGTCAGTCTGAAAAGTCCTCCCAGCCACACAGGTGGTGGAAACTCTGTTGTTTCCTTTGTTTCTAGTTCTCTTATCAGAAGTAGGCCTTTGCAGGGGTAAAAATCAAAGCTCTTCCTATAAAGTCTATTAAAATGAATTGACAGAATATGACTGGGTCGAACAGAGAAATCTTTGGCAGGGTAAACCGTCTTGGGGAGCTAATGAAAGCTGGAGCTCAACAGATAAAACATTAAGATGGGCTGGAGTTTGCCAAGACAAGCACTTGGACTTTTTCAGACCATGTACTTGCCTCCCATGGGACATATTCTTATCAGGCCTTGATAGTCCCTGTGTGTAGTGGCAAAAGCACATTTTTGGTGCTGTTGGTTTGGTGTGACCCCCTTTCCTCTTGGGGGAGGACTGTTGAAAGAAAATCTTCTGTTAGTCAGAAGATTTTGTGTTATTTTGTGTTGGCACTTGTGTTATCTAAGAGAGGCCTCTACAGCCTCATCTGCATCAACAAAGTACTGCAGTGGAGAACACAGTTTATACCAGCAGAAGGTCTCCAGCTGAAACCCTTTCCCCAACCCAGCACAAACTACACAGGAAAATTATATTTTCCTGCTCTCTCTCTTTCTTTTTTTTTTTAACTTTTTTTTTGTGTGTGGTTGCTTTTTGTGGGGTGTTTGTTTGTTTGTTTGTTGGGTTTTTTATGGTTTGATTTGGTTTGGTTTGGGGTTTTTTTGGTTGGTTTGGCTTTTATTTTGTTTTGGGCCAGTACATCTGTCTGTGCTCAGGACTTCAGGAGGGTAGAACACGATATGGAGGAAAGGTACCAGGACCCATCCCCTTGTGAGGGAGCTGAAGACACATGCAAGTGCTTTGCAAATTTGGTGCTAAGTGGACAGTCCAGGCCATCCTCTTAGAGGGAAAAAGCACACAGAGGTATCTGCACAGAGGTCTGTGCACACCATGACATTTTTGGCTTTGCAAGAGAAGGGGCCCTGTTCTTCCATTTAGCAGAGGAGGCTTTTGAGAAGCTCCGACCCTCTTCCTCTCCAACTCCTGAGCTGAAGTAGGGCTGTTCCTTTGGGTAAGTGCACTTGTAGGATAAAGGTGCAGATGGTTCAGGTCCTGGTCACTGCTGTTGCAACGTGCTGTGAGACTAAAGCACAGCTTGGCACAGCCACTGAGCTCAAGCCGATTATGCGAAAAAGTAACACATGAGCAAATTCAGGGTGAGGCAGAAGAACAGTATGGGATTTAAAAATCTCAGCCCTGTTATTAATTTCTCAGGAAAAGGTGAATTAATGATTCTACTTTTAATTCATTAGTATTTAGGCTAAGAATATGTTGGCTCTGAAAGAAAATTATAAAGTAAAGGGGAAGCTGTAATAAAATCTGCCGCCTCCTCCTCCTCTTAAAAAAATGTTTTGCACAAAGACAATTCACTGATTAGAAATGAAAGTTGTAGTCCTGTGGGGCCAGGTTGGAATTACTGCATACCAGTTGTCTTTGAAATCAAGGCCTCCAACCTTCTTAATGTCCAGGTGGGGAATTCCGGTGGCTTTACTCTAATCCAGGCAAATCTGAAATCCAACCCTGTTGGGAGGAAACAATGTGGGAAACAGATTCATCTTGATCTCGGCTTTGTGCCTTGGAAAACGATTAAGACCAACTGTTAAGCAGCTCCTGATAGAGTTCACAAACCTGCCGGCCTCTGTGTGACACAGATTTCTCAGTTCAGACTTCACCCCTTAAAATAACAGATGGAACTGATCCGGTTAAGCTACAAAGTGGGCTTCCGTTATTCCCCAGTTGTTAAAATATTATTTCTGTAATTGCAAATGATTTTTAATCTGATTGCTTCATTGCAATTAATTTTTTTAACTTTCCATTATTACTTTAGAAAATCAAACCCAAACAATTTAGTGCTGCTGACAGGCAGACATGCTGACTTTTGTGAGAGTGATGTCCTGAGACACTAAATCCTCTGCAGCGCTGCGGAGGTCACACACATGGTCCTATCAAACTCACGCAGTGGGGTTCCTTCTATACCCTTTTTCCTGTCCCAGTCTCAGTCAAGATAACTGGTTTTATAGCAGCTTTTGAGGATTTCAAAGTGATTTAGAAAACCAAGTCCTTTGAGGTAGAAAAGTATTCATGTTCTGCACGTAAATAGAAGGGGGAAGCAGAAAAGCTGGTCTTTGTTAAAGCTGATTTTGGCAAATCCATGAAGAAAATCAAGGACTCGCAAGCCCATCTACTGATACAGTTGTTAAGAAAATGTCCTTCAGGGAACTTTCTGCCATAAGATTTCAGAGCTGGTGAAGGCTGGAAGATCCTGGCCTTGCAAAAGCCTCCTGAAAATGAACCTTAGAAAGTGTCGAGGTCTTTATTCTCCTGCAACACTGGTTAAGGGAGGGTCGTAAGAAAATAATAACTAAACGTTAATATAATCTTTGTTATTTTTCTTATATTCATTCCATGTGGCTACAGTCAACACCCATGGGTAGGAAAACTTGTTGCTGGTTTGATTCTTGGGTAATTTTGCAAGTAGTTACTAGCAGATTTACGAAGTTTGGCACCACCCTGTGCTGTTTAAGGATGGGATTTCAAAAGCTTCCAGTGGAATTCGGAGCACAGATCCCTTTATTTCTCCCCTGCAAATAGACATTTTATTCTTTATAGAGGATTTATCATTACTGCAGTTTTGCCAAGAATTTATCAGGAAATTTTCTTTAACACCATTCCTCAGCATTCCATTACTTAAAAGGCATGGACAGTTCCGTTCTTCTCCCTTGCTTTTTAGACAGCCTGTCCAATAGGTGATTTTTAAAAGTGTAATTAGACATGCAGTATTATGCACCTCCTTTACACTATGTCAAGGATAAAGGGATTGATTCTGCTTTTTTTTATTCTGTTGGAAATATTTCACTAAAACCCTCTGTGTGTGTGTGTGTGTGTGTGTGTGTGTGTGTGTGTGCGCGCGCGCTGGCCATCCATCCTTCTCCATGCTGTAGGCATAATGGATGTCTCTTGCTAGGACCAGTAGGAGCTAACAAACCAGAAGAATAGAATCTTGGAATCAATAACCAATCAAGGAATGGTTGGGTTGAAAGGGACCTTAAAGATCATCTAGTTCCAAGCCCTCTGCCACGTGCAGAGATACCTGCACATGGTAAACCAGGTTGGTCAAAGCCCTATCCAACCTGGCCTTAAACACTTTGAGGGATGGGGCAGCCACCACTTCTCTGAAAGTCCCTTTCAGCCTTAAAATTGCAGCAGAAAGTTTTGTCATTTTATCATGGGGAAGTGTTTCTCTCACTGGTGAGTTTTCTCGAGGTCAGGTTTGCTTTCTTCTTTACCAGCCCCATTTTCTCCAAAGATTGCCCTATTTCACCCCTTGGAGGCTGCGAGACACAACACATTTCAGCTGAAACTAGAGCTTCGTGGTTTGCATGATGGCTTGTGGAGTTATTTACAGCCCCATTCCCAGTGCCCAGCAGGGATTAGCAGGGTGAAGCCTCACACTGATATATTTTAGGGTGAGAGCCAGGCTGCAGAGGGCCCTACCCACCTTGCTTCTCATCTGCAGGGCTCCAAGCCCCTTCATCACCAAATAGCATCCCTGCTCCAGTAAGCATCAGTGCTCTGCTTTCAGTGCACTTTGCACATTTTGGTCCCTGCAGAGTTCAATGATATTTAAGCATGTCCTTTAAGTTGAATTTGAGTGCAAAAGTTGGGCTGAATGGGGATGTCAGTGTAAAAAATAAACACTCTAAAGTTGTGACTGATTCTGCTCTTCACCTTTGCAATTTTGTGGAGTTGCTTGCAGTTAAGAATGGGTATTTGCTTCTTCTTACATGCTGGGAGATTCCCAGCCAGGGACACTCCCCGGGCAGGTGGAGCTCGTTAGCCCTGTAAGGCAATCCACCTACGTCCTAAGGAC
>JAWMRA010000164.1:11961483-11977220 GCA_035584735.1 Pseudotriccus pelzelni | reverse complement strand
GGTGGGCTCAGTTCCGCGCACACTGTGTCTCACCTAAAAAATCCAATGCACAGGCTCGAAGGCGTAAAGACCTTCCCTGGATCTTCGTTCGCGAAGACTGGCCATTACTTACTTACTTACATGCTGGGAATGCAGTAAAAAGCTGAAGAGCATAAAAGGGAGCTCTGTTAGCACCAAGCCAGAAGCCCAGTCAGGTAGTTGAGGAGAAATTGGACAGAGTTTGAGAAAAATTCACATCTGTAACAGAGTAGGTTTTCATGTAGGAATATACATACTTAATTTATGCTTGCAGCGACAGCAGTTGTATATGCAAAAGCAGGCGTGCAATTACATGTGCACTTCTGCTTGGGATTCCAGGACTTAAGAAAGAAGCGATTATGATCACGGATGAGTTATACTCTAACGGCTCTTCATGATGCATAAGGAGCATCTGTGTGCCATATTATGCACATGTGAAACTATTTTGATTGTTTTAATTTGATTTCCATGGGAGATTGGATAGTAACCGTTTGTGTTTGATGGCTGCATAGAAATTTGCCTTGCAAAGAGTTCACTGTTTATGTATATGGCTCTTGATAAGGCAGAAGGTACCGAGATGGTTGGCATTTACACACTTAAGAGTTAGTATTTTCACAATGAGACATCCAGTTGGCTTGCCCGAGAGGTGTTGCCTCGTGAGATTTTCATTGTAATTACAAGCATGCAACTTACCAATTATTCTATTCAGGTATGTTTCTTAATGAATAACAAGTTTGTTTTGATAAGAGCTGGTCCTCTGTTCACTGATTATGAGAGAATGATTAGAGAAGATCAGCTGTGAAGGAGCTCTTGCAGTTGCCAGTGTGAGATCTCTGCTATTTATTTATTTATTTATTTATCTGTTTTGAACAGTCATTTCCTCTTAGACTTCTTCCCATGATAAAACTCACTTTTCACAGATTGTAATTTCCTGCTTTTCCTGGTTCTTCTAAAGCTTAGGAAACTATGGTTCAGCAGTTCAACCTGCTATATTGAGCTACCTCCTTCAAAAAAGAGATGCACAAGACCTTGCCTCAGAGGCAGTGCAGTATTTAAACTTTTTCCTTTCCTAGATTCATCCTTTAACTTTATTTTATACTGTCAATGGTGTTATCCATTCAGATGCATTCAGGTCTTTCATGACTTTTCCTGAAGTCTTGTCCACACTAACTTCTTATGACAAAAGGTTCCCCTGAGGAGCCACTTGTTAAAATCTCTTAGTTTGCTGGCAGTAGTGAGAGGTGTGTTACAGCTGACCATCTCAATTTCCAATGGAGACTTCAGACAGTGTTGCATTTGAGCAACCACCTTTGCTTCTGACTGTTTTTTTCCTGAGGCAAACAGTTTCTGGTTTCGAGATTGCCTCTGACACAACTAGGAATTTTTTTACTTCAAAAAAAAAAAACAAACTTGGGAGGAGGGTGCATGGATGATCAGCTCTTCATGGTTTTCTTTCTTTGCAACACAATAGCAGGATAAAGGAATTACATGGGGAGAGATGGATTCTAAATAATTATGTTGATTCAGTACACAGAGATATGCCAAGCCTTGCCGCAGAGGTGCTGCTGCTCTGTTTTATGTGGCTTTTACATAGTATAGAGGCAGCCCCAAGAACACCACAACAGGCTTTCAAAGTCTTCCAAGGGCCATTCCACTATCCTACCAGTCCCCTTCCACAAGAAGTGCTCAAGGGAAAAGATGAGAACAGAAGGCTGCTGAGGAAATTCATGTACCTTAACAGAGTGTAAGATTTTTTGGTAAAGAGTTTTTTACACTGGTAAAATAGATGTTCTTCTCCGAGTTTTGTTAACAGAATATTTAAACTGTAGAGGTAGTGTAGTGTTGATATATATCTCCTTGGTGGGGCTTTTCCCATTCTTTTTAAGGCTCTGGGTTTAATAATAGTAATATTCTTCTCATATATTTTAGATAATGGTCATCATATTTTCTTGTCTCCTTAGAGACACTGTGAAAATTAATTAGCTAGTGTTTATAAAGGAGGACACTCAGATCCTGTTACTCTGACTAATTACTCTCTGAATACCTGTATTGATTTATAGCAGGAGTGCTCCCAGGATGGGATGATGTTTTGCAGGGAGAAGAGCATCCGTGTCTGGCCAGGAGTGCCTTGGGGTGACATGGTCCTGATTACCCAGCCAGCTCTGATGAGTATATTGACAAATGCCTGATACTTAAATATGTCACCTTACCTTCTCCAGGCTCTGCAGGATGCATTTATTGCAACTATTATCTCCATGGTTTGTTAGACCGAATAAAACATGGCTTGAGGGGAAGTCCCCACGTTTCAGGGTCTGAACGTTGAGGAAGGCAGTATCTGCTGTAGGCTAATATATTTATGAGTGCGTGTGTTTGGGTGCATAGATAATGTTTGTACATGTCAGATCAGGAGAAACATATTTCAGTATGGTTTGTTGTTTGTTTTTTTTTTTTCTCCTGATCTAACAAGTACAAACTTCAACTGGTTATAAAAGCACCACTTTGTAATTGTATTTAATAAGAAGACATCTTGGAGCCAAGTTCTTGGAGATCCCAGTAGTGCTGGGTTTGAGAATGAAGCAGGTCTCAATCAGGGCTCTGCAGTGCAGACACATCCTTTCCCTGCACTCCATTCTGGCAAGAGCTCTGGCACTAAATCTGGGTGACAGGTATGACTGCTCCAGCTTTATTTTCTGGCCAGAGAAACCAGGGCTTTGGGCAAAAACTAGACCAGATGAACATGAGCTGAAAGGAAAAATCTGATGACTAAACAACCATGAAGTTCAATGGATCCCTGAGTTTAGCGTTAGATAGCAGCAGCAGTTGAGCTTTAGTGGCCCAGGCTGCAAAATTCACACCAGCACTGTGCAGAATTAGCCTGTCCCGAGGCCAAACTACCACGCTTTATCTTGCTACCCAAATAAAAGGCAGCTTGTCACAACCACCTTGTGGCTATTGGTGCAGATGAGCAGCTTCTCCTAGTAAAGGACAAAAGCCATGTACTTGCTCCAAGGGGCTGGAGAGCAAACACCAGTCAGTGGTGTAAAGAGTGGGCTGTTAGCTGTGGACATGCCCAGTTTCATGGCTTGCAGTGCTCCAGATCACGGTGCAGAAAGCAAGAAGACCAGCTCCTCTATCTGACTTGTATCTATCTGATCCTTCTCCTATCGCCAGCCTCTGAAATGAAGGAGAGTTTACTC
This sequence comes from Pseudotriccus pelzelni, assembly GCA_035584735.1. Taxonomy (NCBI): domain Eukaryota; kingdom Metazoa; phylum Chordata; class Aves; order Passeriformes; family Tyrannidae; genus Pseudotriccus; species Pseudotriccus pelzelni. The sequence goes on along the minus strand of JAWMRA010000164.1, from coordinate 11,974,005 downwards.
TGGCCAGGTGTGAAGTGAAGGATACACGTTTCTGCCTGCTATGACTCAGAAAGAAAGTAGCAGCTTTGGTCTGGCAGAGGTGGAGCTGAGTATATGTTGCAGCCCAAGCATAATAAAGATCTGGAGGGTATAAGTGGGGAAAACCATTCACAGTCCTGACTTGGCAAAGCTCTTTGAAAAGAGCTCTTTGCCCCAAGCCACAGAGCCTCCCAAATCTCAGTTGGTTCCCAGAATTCAGATACCAGTGTTCCTACAAGAAATGAACACACAGTTCATTTTAATAAGGATTGAATTGGCAGCTGCATGGAATATTAGTTGCAAGAACATAATAGGGATGGTAGAGGGAATCTTTAACCTGCTAGGAGTGACTACAGGGATATCCTGTCATTCCTAGGGTCTTTTTCCTTTGCCTTCTTCCAAACAGTCACGCAGCAGAAATGTGTAATTCCAAGGAGGTGAACATGTGACTACCCTTTCAGTGGGATAGTGCTGCTCTTGAGGCTTTCACCACTTCCTAGATTGCATTAAGGGATGTGCTTTGCTGCAGCTTTTGCTGTCTTTGCTTCTGTAGACCCTTTCCATGTCTGAATATATCGTGAGTGTTGTAACCTTTCAGCACAGCGTGTTTTTTGTGTGACTCTTGCGATATTGCCTCACTTAACAGTACTGTGGCATCATCTCAGCTTCGCAGCCTCAAGGGTCAGATGTTGTGATGACTCAGTTTCAGCAGGGACAGTACTGCTCACCATTATGAAAGTTTGTTGCTGCAGAAACTCTTTAAGTGTGATTGTGCACATACATAAATTTTCTTGTTTTACTCTTTAAGCAGCCTGAAATCTTTGTGGATCCCTGACTAGTTGCAGGGAAAGCGTAGATGTGGCTCAATTATGATTTCCTTTGGGACTTAATGGCTTTGCCTGTTGGAGCACGATATATGTTGTAGCAGAAAGGCCTTGGATGAGATACTATTTCTGTGCAGCTGAGCACAGAAGCTGTACTGAAACCACATGAAATGTGTTTGGGGCATGCTGGTGGTGGTGTACAAATGAGCAACCTTAAGGTTGAAGAGGTTAAGATCATAGCATTAGAGGAAGAACTTGAAAACTACAAGTTTCAGCCCATTTGACAGCACAGAAGAGAAGCAGTCAAAGTTACTGCTTCTCCTGATTTGGCCTCTAAGCACAACCACTCATACTGCTGCAGCAAAGTGTCTTCATCGGAGGTGGTCCCCTACGTTGCCTGGATAAACCACTGAGGATCAAACCACAACAAAATACCCTCGTCACTAAGTCTGCAGATCTGGAGGGGAAAGAAGTGAGGGATAGAAACAATGGATGTTTTTTGCTGGTTGCCAAGATTTATAATGATGATTACGATGATGATGAGTAGCTGAAGGAATGCTGCTCACATTGTAAACCACTGATCTCCTGACGCTCATCAGCAGAATTTTAGCTCTCAGATATTTCAGTGCTGGGGTGTTTTCTATCCTTATCCAAGTGGTTTATTTAACACAGCTGCAGACAAACCCCCAGCATGGTGGCTTACAACTGCAGAGCCTGTGATCCCCCTTCCCAGGCCCCGCCTTGAGGGGCTGCCATGCTGAGAACCCAGCGTGAAGAGGAGGAGAAGAGGTGCATGTCGCCATGCAACATATCTTGTTTATCTTTTATTTATCACAGGTATTTATACAGGGCAGGTCTCTCTGCTCCCAGCTCACAACTTTGCACCATTGGCGGCCGCCTCTTGCCAGGTAGAGGCAGGAGAAAGGCAAGGGAAGGGGCATGAATAATGCAGCACAACGTATTTATCGACACTGTCAAGTTGAGCCTCAGATCAAGTTTAGTGGGTAAAGAAGAGGCTTTGAATTCCTGCCGTACTACACATTAAGATTCAGATAACTTGATTTTGTAAAATAAGTGAGTCCGAGAGGCTGAAACACAGAAGTCTGTGTACAGAATGCAGCTGGGTTTTTTCCTTTCTTTTTTTTTCCCCCCACTTTTTGTGTCACTAATGTGGGGTTTGATGTGGGGTGGAAATTCCCTGAAAAATATTAGCTGGCCATGAACACACTCCTCCTGTCTCCACTGCACATCTCTCCCACCCTGCAGGACTGCTGCTGTGTGCGTGGAAGGCTTGTTCCTGTGCCTTCCCAATCCTCATGTAAAATTTTTAGGCACTTCTTTGATGTGTACCATTGTTTGTAATTGTCTAGGCAAAGCTATTCCAATAAGTACGTGAGAGGTATGGCGCAGCTCTGGGGGATGGCCATCTTGCTCCAGCAGTGGTGGAGCAGCCCCGCCTGCATCCCTGTGCTCACAGCAGCGTGGGCTTCCCTCACTGCCCCGATCAGCTGCAGGAATGGTACAGACTGCTCAGGCTTAGAGAACAGTGATTTATCTGTTTATTTATTTATCTGTTATTTATTAGAACACTGGACTTAGACCTCAAGAGTTATGTTTTGTCACAAACTACTCCAGTTGTTTTGAATGTGTCATTCGGGATGGGATTTCCTTAAAGTGGGTGGCAGTGATTCAACTTTTCTGCTGTTTGAAAAGAATGACAGTAAGTCATGAAGAACATCAAGGGGTGGGGAGGAAAGAAGTGGAGAGCAAGTTAAATTGGCACTGAATACTTCAGAACGCCCCTACCCTTCATGTTCCTATTTTCATCCCTGTGTGACATTTTCTTACAGCACAGAGAACCCTGAAACGTAAACCATCCATAGCTGCCATGTCTTTGCAACTCTGTGGACACAAACAACTTATTCTGGTATATCAAAAATTCAGTATATTTTTATATGCACAAGAGTGTGTGTAATCTCGTTTTAATACGAGTTGCTGGTAACCTAGATTGCCCTTGTGTTTTGGGTCCTGGATGCCAACAACCCTATGCCCCATCTTTTGATGTTACTTCTGGGTTTGTCCCCTGCATTTGGGGAGGCAGATACTTGTCCTGTGCTCTGAGGTTAGGAATTCATCTGCAGCTGCTTGCCCACAGGTGGTAGTTAGTCATTCCTTAAGGCATAATTCAGAGACGTTTATTGATTGTTATTACTTTTGGCTGCAAATAGTAATTGCAGATGAAAAAACCCACGGAACTAGCAAAGCTGGGTAGAAGCCAGACTGGCCTTTGTGTGGTGTGAGATACTTACAGACTTATAGCCTCTGTTTTTTAAATGTCTGTGCAAGGACACCCTGTTGTGTGTATGTGTGTGTGAAATTAAAATGGGATTGTTATTCAGCCTGCATTTTAAGTGCCTAACCTCTCCATTTTGAAGATATCCTTCTTTGTGGGAAAGCTTGTACTCTTTAAATCATATTTTTTGCTGGTGGGGGGAGAAGTCCACAGGGAGTTTTGTGGACAGTTTGCACTGTCAACTCAGCATTTTTGCATACTCAAAAACCATAAGTCTTCACAGTCAAAAAAAAAAGAGCCCCTGAAGAAATGATCTTAATTCTTAGCAATTTTTTTTAATTTAAATATGAAGGGCCTGGTATTTATTTTTTTTTATTCAAACATATAAATATTTTCCAGAAAGCAAACATAATTTCACTCTGTCTACTGCACACAAGGGAAAGAGATAAATGATTACTTGACCCCAGGACAGCACGATGCTCTTTTTTTTCCGTTGTCTGGTTGTGGTGCAGGAATGTGCAATCTGCAGTCTGAACTGGCATATGCACAACTTTTGTTTGTAAGACTGACTTCGTTATTCCTGCTGTAGGGGTGGGCTGGACGAAGATGCTTGGGATGCTGCCAGTTTCTGGCCTTCCTGTTGAATCATCCGTATACTTGGCCTGGACTGAAGGAGTAGTAGCGTCGCTAAGCTCAGATCCAAGGTCTTGGGAATCAGGGAGCAGCCAGCATTTTTAACCATAGCTTTCTAGCACGAGTTCTCGTTATCTCAGCATCATCATGGTTTTACTCCACCCCATCCCTCCGTTTTATTTTGACATCTGCTGAAACTACAAACTTTTTGGACCAGGGTCATCTTCTCACATCGCATGCAAAGAGTAGAGATGAGATGTTTTTTACTGGAGCTTTACATGGCTCTATCACATTACAAATAACTATGATCTAACGTTATATATCACCCTAGAGCTAAAAATCCCAGCCGCCCACCAGTACTTAGCTATATTTTACTTCTGATGGCTTGTGCGGTGCTGCACCTCCTGCTTGTATCACTTAATGACTGTCTTCCCTTATTTACCTTCTCAGATGCCTGCCCTAGTCTGAAGCAATTCCCTTAAGGCTAAGACAAATGCACTGGGGACAAAAATGATGTGTAATTATGTAATTAAAGCCTCTATTAATTTATGCAAGGTAGTCTGAGCAGCCCAAACTTTTGCATTTCTTCTGGAGCTCTTGAATCAACATTCTTATCTGTCTAGTATGAAAAACTTTTTTTTCATCATTTTCCAAAGTGAAATTTCTTTGTTTTCTTAATAGAAAATGCCAGTTCCACTATTCCCAAAAATGATTTTTCTGTTTCCTTTGCAACCACCCTTGGGATTTGAACCACAGACCTACAGCACTGTAACAGAGGTCTCTATCGTGTGCTAATTAAAGGAATTAAACCCAAAGTTAGACAGAAGAGGAAAGCAGCAGCTTGGGGCCAGGGGGTTTGAGGCAGGGACACATCACATCCCTACCACGGCAACCCCCAGCTGGTCATCCTGTCACTGACCTTCCCCATTTGTCGCCTGTTCCCTTCCAACTCTCAGCTGGAAACTTTCCCAGTGCTGCAGGACTGGCTTTCTCTTTCTCTCCCTCTGCTGTTATTTATCCCTCTAATTGTGTAAAATGCTTTGGACTGTAGTTTCCGTGAAGGCTGCTATGCAGAATAAAATTGGTGCTGTAGATATGAAATTGTGATCTGTAATTTGTATTTTCTCCACTGTATAACTCAAGTTTATTAAATAAGGATGTGGCTGGATGTAGTTCTTAATATCAAGTAGACAATGCAATTTGTTTTTACCATTTCCTTTTGTTTATCCCTCTTTATTACTTCTCATCTCACAGGGAGTCACAGAACATTTGATTTGTGGTTTTTTTGAGCATAGTAACAGTGGGTCAGAGATGCAGGAGCTGGAGAGGAGGTTAGCAGGTGTGGTTTGAGTCTCTGTGACTCGAAGTGACCAGCAAACTTCCCAGGGAAAGTTTAGTGTCTGTGAATCTCATTAGTCTGTTTATTTTATTTTACCTTCCTAGTATTTGGTTAGTGCTAACACTTAGAAATCTTGCACTTCTGAATCTTGTTGGCTTGGGACCTAAAGCACTGAACAGCTCATTACTATAGCAAAGCTCAACTCCTTTGTGTCTCGTGACACTTCAACAGCTCAGTGACCTGGGTGGTGGCCCTAGCAAGGCCTCTGATCCTACCTTTTTGTTAGTATAGAGAGAAAAAGAAAAAAAAAGAAAAAAAAGGCATTAAAATTAAAGTCTCATGACTGTAATGAAAAGGTTATTTCCCTTTCTCTTGCAAGTTAAGTTCTGTGCAATTGCAGCTCACTTTGTCCTGTCCATCTTGTAGTCTCATTAGCTGCTGGGCCACAGAGGAATTGAAGAGAGAGAGTTGGGGGTTTTATCTGCATGCCGTTCCAGTGTGGAAGATTCAATGAGATGATGGCTTGTCATTTTTTATTAATGAGTTGGAGCCTAATTCATTATAGATGTGTGGAATGAGCTCAGTGTGGCTGCAGAGGGAGGGGAGGGACTCTGCCAATGGAGAGGTACCCCCAGCGTGGGTCTTCTGCTGCTTAGCCTTAAGCAAACTGGCTTACCAGTGCTGCTTGCCATTGTGTTGCAGGGCAGCTGAGTTAGTCAGTGTCTGGCCCCAGTTTCCCACTGCCCAAGACCACATTTCAGCATATGGCAAGTAGTCCCGAAGGAGAAACAAGTATTTAGCAATGCTCAACAATTAGACGTTACTAAGAAGTTTCTAAGGCATTGTCCCTCAGGGTCTGCCTTTCTGGCAGGTTGGTGACTGAGAAAGTCTTCGGAAGTTTCCGTTTGAGGGGGCAGATTGGCGTGGTGGATTAAATCATGTTCTCGCCAATGGAAGCAAATAGCTGTGTGTCCTTCAGTCCTTCCTTGAATGCTGATGAGTCATATGTATCGTGTGATATGTGTATGTCTAAATATATATGTTAAAATTATGTATATATTTTTATCAAAAGCCATGTGATCAGAAAAAAACCCCACATTTGTGTTCAGAAGGCGGTATGTCGAGTGCTGGGAAGGTTGAGGGCAGGTGACACTCTTGCCCTTGGTGACTCCGAATTAACTTGAGTGGAAGTGGTCAGTGGCACTTTGAGGACCCCTCCTGCCTCCCGGCCATGCCACCAGAGGAAGCCCCTCTTGGCAGGCACAGGCAGAGGTTGGGTTGTCCCCTGCGGCTGCTGCCCCTTTGCCAGCAGCTCCCGGCTCTGGCGGCTGCACCCGCAGGCTGTGCCCGTGGTGTCCCTGAGTGACCACACATGCCTCCGTGAGATGCTTCCTAGGGGGGGAGAAGGAATTTGGGTGGAAAGAGCTATTGAATGTTAGAAAACAGGATTAAATACTTAAAGAGTGTTTCAGCCCAGTTTAAGGAGTGTTTAAACCAGCTTTAAAAGCCCACCACAGGCTCTTCTTGCACAAACTTAATGAATTCTATTTCTGGTGCTTCTGTATTTCTGCCTATTGCTAGAAGAAGCCCTTAAAAGCTGCAAGAGGAGCTCCTCTCTCACACTTTTTGTGTTATTTCTGTGGGCCAAAGAAGTGCCAGTAAATATCCCAGCTTTTGGAAGTGTCTGTGACAATAATCTGGCCTTTTCAAGAGCCATAAAATTGCAACTAGAGGCAGAATGGGCATCATTTAGCTTGCCTGTTGTATGGTGTTTATTATGTCTTTAAATTTGTAAGCTCTGTGTTCTTTTCAGAGATAGGTAACCATTCAGCATTAATCTCGGTGCAGACTGTCAGAGAGAGCCATGCAGTTGCAGTTGTCTCTTAATCTAAAGCGAAGGTGTCTGGCTGCTCTTTGTATACAGAAAAACATAAATTCCATGTGCTTGGCAGCGGTCTCCCAGTGGGAGGGTGTGGTGTGTACCCCTGTGCCATGCTGCTGCACCGACTGGCGCAAGTGTTTCTTCTCTATGTCAAACCAGGAACTGAGAGCAGATAAGCAAATATTCCTGAGTGTCTTAGAGGATCATTAATTTAATAGCTCTTGTTGAATAAGGGAAATTTTTCCTGCTTTGCATTTACACTTGCCCTTAGATAAATTCTGACTGAGGTTATGTTCTGGTGATCTGCAGAGGACAGAACATGCTGTTTCTCCAGTCTTGTTATTTATAATCATGCAGTGTGGTTCAAATATTTTAGAGGTAGCTGCACGACTGGGTACACATGGAAATAAAGATATGCTGCTCCTGTCTTTGGTGAGAGCTTTCTTTTCCAACATTTTTTCAGGACCCACAAGTATTTTGAAATGTTTGGGTGTACTGTATAGAAACTTAAATATAAACTCAGCGTGCTGTTTGTTATTCTCTGTTTGCAAGAAAAATAAAAGATCAAACTGCCCTTGCAGTAAAAGTGCAGTCTTGAAAGGGTTAATGCAACAAACAGACCTAAAGGAATCTTTTCTCCTTGTAAAATATGCAGCTGTAGTGACAGCAGTATTCCCAGAGTCAAGTTATCTTTTACATTAGTGAATGTTGTTCCTAAAGCTTTAGCTGGGGTAATAAATGATTCATGGTAACCACACCTTTGTGCACAGCCGTCCACTTGATGTTCAGTCCATATGCAACTTCAAGAAGCCTTGTGCAGGAGCTCCACGGCTGCAGTTCAGCAGCTTTCTCCCAGTAACTGTGACAGGGAGAAAGGCATTTGAGTAACAAATGGTAAGTCGAAGGGAAAGGTTTCTCTTCTGCCTCTTAAAGTGTAAATTAGCAGTGTTTGTTTGTGCTTTCTGTGCAATCTAAGTTTGATGCATGCTCCTGAGAGTCTGGATGTGGAGAGGAGGCTAAGGAGGAGGTGGCTGAGTCTATTCTCTTTGGAAAAGAGGAAGATAGGAAGGGAACTTTAAAAGTTCTGTGTGTCAGTTCTTTGAGCACATCCCCAACATGCAGCTAATGAGACCTCCCAATAGATATGTACTGCAAGAGTTGCTCCAAGTCAGATGACACTCAAAGCTGGGTGGGAGAGCAGGTCTCCCACTCCCTGACCTTCTGTTCGTGCTGTTAAGTGACCAACAGTCCGGGCTTCTCTCAGACCTTCCGTGCCCTTATGTAGCTATGGACCCAGGCTCCTCCTTCTAGGAGAAGGTGACTGACCCAGATGGCTTCTCCGCTTTGGGTTTTGGAAAGCCAAGGCTCAGTCCCTATCACCTCTGTAGTTTGCCCTGCTGGGTTAGTAATTCGACAGTTAGTTATGTCTCTTGATATGACATATTAGATGTGTTAACTAGACCTGACCAGAAGCATATGGTCGGTGCTAAACCAGTTAAGCTACTGGCATAGTTATTTATAGATTCACATCCAGAGGGTTTTTCATCTGATCTGGAGGATGGATTTGTGAAATGGCCAGGAAAATTGCTTTTGGAGGACTCTTTTCACAGATAGAAGGGAAATAACAAGAAGTTACATGTACAAGAGATGAATTCTATCTTTACTCTTCCTGGTTGCATTTATGCAGGTGAAAAGATCAGGGCAGGACATTTTCTCTGGCCCTGCAATGCTGCTCATGTCCACACAGCTACGTTGCCTTCCTCTCCAAAGCAAAATGTTCTTGTCTGTGCCACATCCTGGAAACAGCCCCAAGCCAGTGTTCCCCTCCCAGATGTGCCCTGGGCACTGCCTCCTGGGCACAGCACCGGAGGGTGATTGCTGTTAGTCAAACACAGGACCCCAGTAGTTCCCTGGTGGGGCTACAGCCCCACTGGTACTTCTCCTAGGGAGATGACTGAGAGGGTAACTGCACAATTTTGAGACCCTCTGATTACTGAAGATAAATTTGCCCAAGCAGTAAGACTCATGCAAGATTAAAAAAAATTTTGAAGAGTTGTGCAATTGGGAGGAGCAAAGTAGGTGCGAGGTTTGACCCAATTAGAGAGTGGCTATTGCTAACAGATCATTATGTCAGGACACTGGACAGTATAACAATATATAACACTCATTGTGTTCTGAGATCCAACAAAAAGTGAGTGGAAAGACATGGTATTGAAAAGCAGTTTAGGACTCGCCTGAGAAGTTTCCCGTAAGTTATGAGAGGAACCTAGAATTAGTCAGGACAGCAGACATCTAGGAATGACAAATACTAATGAAGGGAATTTGTCACAGTTCATTGAGTTTTCTTCACAAAATTATGTGGGAGACATTTTGGGTTTTGATCTTGAGTTGACTTCCAAACAGTCCTCATCTCATTCCTCTTATGACTGTCCCCTGCATGAGCATGAAACGTTGTGCCAAGTGTGCAGCTGACTTTCCCAGAGCCTCCTTTCAGGGTGCCACAGCTCTCTGGAGCAGCAAGCATAATGTATTGGAGACCTGCATTTTATGTATCTCTCTCTCCAGCAGTTCATGAATAGTAAGCACAGTGGGTTTTACAAGGACAGATATGGAATAGTCTCCATTGCATTTGAGTAGAAAGTGCAGCATACAATTGACATAGCTCAGTCTTGGGCATTTGCTAGTTTAAAAGAAAAAACAATTTCCAACAATTGAGGGTTCTTTTCGTACCAGACCAATCACAAACTTTTGAAGCATGAAATGAATTTCACTGGTCCTTGCCAATAAGCTTCTTTCTCCGATATTGGTTTTTATGAAATGGCTATAATCTTTGTAGGTAATGAATGAAAGCTACACTATGAAGTCCCACCTAACATTCTTCTTCTTGATTTATGGTGTATTGGTCAAAATAGTAAACTGATAATGATTGCAAAATAGTGATAAATCACTATGGGATGATGTATCAGAAACAATAGAAAATGTTCTGGAGGAAGAAACTTGGAGCCAGTTGGGGAGCAGCTGGGCGTTGTGCAGATATGAAAGATACCAGGGAATCCACAAAAATACAAATTAAAATGCTCTCTCCCTTTGTTTCTGTCAAGATTGGGCTGTTCCTTCCTTCTCTATGAAATGAGCTCAAGACATTTATGATGAATTAAGGTTCCCACACCCCCAGTGTATCAAATCTAATTAGAAAGTGCTGGTGGAAATCAATTTAGGCCAAAATTCTGGCTGGATATGAAGTTGAGATCTGGACATGATCATTCGATTTTGTGCAATTCTACAGAACACTGGTATTTAGATCTCACTCCTGCCAAAACCAAAAATGACCCTGGTGGATAAATTTATGCGTATGAACAATTTTCTAAAGATGAAGCAAAGTAACTGCTGTCTTGTATTGCCTAAGCTTCTGCATGATCCACCTTTTCTCTGTCCATCAGATGTGTTCAGACAGTTTGTATTTTTTTTTTTTGTTGGCATCATATAATAGTTATACAGTCTGACTCAGACGTGCTTTATCTAATGATATGCCAATAGATAAAATAACAGATGGAGCAAAATCACCCCTGCCTAAATGTAGTTTGAGGAGACCATGATGTCTTCTGAGAACCAAAAAGTTACCCAGTCTCTTGGGGACTTGATCTATCCCAAACAGATCTTCTGAGAAAGGTTTTGGGTTGAACTCTCTGTGTTGTCTTGTCTCGTAGCGGAAACTTTCTTTGGACTTGGTGCTAATCATACCAATGAGCCAGCTCTGATTGGTACTAGCTTGCAAAAGGCCTCTTTTGTTCTTGTTAGAGTATCTAACCTCTAAATCTATTTAATACCCTTTCCCTGGTTGTCCATCATTATGACACATGATTTTCCAAAGGATTTACTATTAGTTAGCAGCACAGGGCTTTCTCCCTGGGGTAGCAGCTACTTGCAGTGAAGAAAATGCATGTTCGATGTAGCAATTTGTCTTTTTTTATATATTTATTATAAGAGTAAATGAGTTATTGTGGGGGACTTCAATATTATTGCAAATTAGGTGCTACAAGCCAAGCCATGCACATTTGTTATGTTTCCAGGCATACACAGCATGCATAGCAGTTCAAAAATCAGCAGTCATATTATATCTAGGCCTTTTCCTGGGCAGCTGCTACTTCGCAGGTATTTCTGTAGTGTGACTGTTCCATAACTCTGCTTACTTCAAATGAAGGGAGGGGGGAATCTGTCACAAAAGTGATTGCTATAAAAAACGTTTTGATGAGCATGAAGGCATGAATTATAAAATCTCTCAAGATTTAGTTTCAAAAGTAGATATGGGCTAATGAATATACAGAGAGCATTGCTTGTCGTATATTCCTTCTATAGTAGTAATTTATTGACTGGGGTTGGTTTTTTTTTTCACTTGCACCTTTCGGGATGTACTTGTGAGCTGGAAACTTATCAAAATTATAAATTACTCCTTTATTCAGAAAAGTACAGAATTGAGCAAAGTACACAGAATCAAATTCAACCTGATCTCTGCTTCAATAAGGGGCTTAAATTAATTGTTGAACTTCAAATCAGCAGAATTAGTGCAATGTTTTGGTTTCAGCAGCTCACCAAAGCTGGGGTCTCTGTGGTGGGGAGGAAGAGAAGGGAGTTCTGCCTCAGGTCAAGTTTCTGAGTTTCTGGTTTGGAGGAAAACATACTCTCACCAGAAAAATCTATTTTCACGTAATTTCATCTCACAAGGATGCAGAAATGGAGAACCAGGCAAGAGACCCATGTTCAGATCATCTGCTTCCCAAATTGAGCCCTTTTTTCTAGTTTAGCCATCAGCCTAATCCTGGATTTAGAGACTAATCTGGATTCAACCTCAGTTTCTTTTGATGTTTCTGCAGGACGGGTGGTGTCTGGTGGGAGGTGAAAGCACCCCGTGTGCAAAACAGTAAGGAAAAAATTCTGAAAATCTCCTTGGCTCCAACAGCTTTCAAAAGAGAGGAATTGATAAGAACGAGGAGCCCTCCTACATCTTTTCTCTTCTAATTTTCCTTTCTTTTTTTCCCCCCAAGAAGAGAGAGCCCAATGTGTCATGTTTCGTGTATGCTGGTTATATTCATCATAGGTGACTTGGATCATTTGTACTGGTGGTTTATAGTCTCTCGACATGCATTGTTTTCTCTAGCTTGAAATATAGCACATTAATGAGGTATGTATCTGTTCAGATGTACGCCGTCAGCTCATGAAAGATGCTTTGGTAGCACTTCGACTAGTTTGTCAACAGCTAGCATTTTGGCAGCTGCAGAGAAAAAAGCATCCCAAATTCATACAAGAAACTAAGAAAATCTGACGTTAAACTTTTGTGAGCCATGTTTACACATGCTGGAGCTAACTGTGTAATTAGGCACATTGTAACCGCCCTAATCCAAGCTCCAGTGAAGTAGCTATAATAATAATAATAATGGCCAGTCTTCGCGAACAAAGATCCAGGGAAGGTCTTTACACCTTCCAGCCTGCGCATTGGATTTTTTTAGGTGAGACACAGTGTGCGCGGAACTGAGCC
>JAWMRA010000164.1:11944147-11961383 GCA_035584735.1 Pseudotriccus pelzelni | reverse complement strand
ACGTAGGTGGATTGCCTTACAGGGCTAACGAGCTCCACCTGCCCGGGGAGTGTCCCTGGCTGGGAATTGAACCCGGGTCTCGGCGGTGAAAGCGCCACATTCTAACCACTAGACCACCAGGGGCTCCTGAAGTAGCTATAATTTTACAATTAAATGCACACCCACTTCTGATGTGTCTGTATCAATACCTCTGTTCCCTCTGTGTTGGGAGTGGACTGCAGCTGGTGTAGCTGACAGTGTGAAAAGGCACAGCAGTGCTGCAAACTAGCACCAGGGTTGTGTGCTCACAGCGATTCATGCTGAAGAGTCAGGGATGGGTACGTTTGGTGAGAGGAACCAAGGATGCTGGCAGCATGGTGGGACGGCCGGGGACGCTGGTGCCTGTGCAGCTGCTGCAGCTGGACCAGGTTGTGACCTCCAGCATGGGAGATTCACACTAGCCCTTGGTGTGTGTGAGGTGGCCCATGCAAACCTGTCTGTTCCTCTTGCCTGGAAACCCCCTGTTTGTCCTTTCCTCTCCCTTTGAGCATGAGCAGCCAGTTTTTGGCAGTGCCCAGCCGGGTGTTCTGCGGCAGAGGCTCCCTGTGTGCTGGTTGCTCACTAGTTCTGATATTTGTGATCTGCTGCAGTGGCATCTCTGCTCTTCCTTGTTACAAAAAGGGGGCGCTTTTTACTATTTTCCTATGTAAGATCTGGAGTTGTTTGGTGGTAAGAATGGAATTACTGGGAAGTGCTGGGAGTCCTAAATTTAGCTCTTTCTTTGGCCCCAGGTTACTGCTTTGTGTGCACATGCTTTAGCAGTGCCTTGGAAAGCTGTTAGTATACCAGTTTATAGCCGTTGACTTCAGTAAGCGTTGGACTAGGACCTATTTGCAACATGATATTAGATCACAGGAGCATTGGGAACAATTTGGATTGTGTTCCCAGTAACCAAGGCAAGCTGGAAAGATCTTTCAGACAAATTTGGGAAGGAAAAAACATTTTTGCTAATTCTCCATCAGACAAAGAGCAGAAAAAGAATTTCCATACTGAGAATTTGTGAGGGTTAAGTCATTGTGGAGTACAGTTCTATTACTGCACATGTATGCAACTTTTTCTTATTAATATACAATAATCCTAAAAGCTGTTTCAGTTTGGCAGAAATTATTTTATTTGCATGTTATTGCCATGTGTATTAATGGATTAGGGATCCCAGTCTGGAGTGGCATCTTAGGACAAAGAACACAAAAAAACTACATCTTGAAATCTATCTAAACTTGAATAGTTCAAACCTCAAGAGGCCAAACTCTATTATAAGTATTCCTGTTGAGTAGTAACAACTCGTCCCATTAAGCAGTAGCTAGAAATCAGCATGTCTCTGAGACAGCCCAGCAACATTTATTCAGAGACCGATTTGTGGGTGAGATGAGCGGCAGTGCCTTTGTAGTTTGTTCTGAAATACTTATGCCCCTAACATCCCTCTGAGCTCCTGGGTTTCCAGAGGCCAGGGCTGCCTCTTAATCTTTGTTTACATTCACCTCTCAAAGATCAGTATTTTCTCATTACAAATTGCTGTGCTTTTTAAATGACAATAAAGGTAACTCTTAGCCCAGAGATTGAGCCAGTTGTTTGGTTTAACTGAACTAGCAGAGTATATTTAGAGGCTTTCTGATTCACAAGAGTTTGTGTATATACATTCTTAGGAGAATCTTTGCTGTCAGGAACCTTTTTTTTTTCCTTGTATAGAGACTCTTTATCAGAGCTGATGCAGTGTGCTTTGTAGGAGCTCAGACCATAAGAAGTTTCTCCCAGCTGTACAGAAATCTTTATTGCCTTTAATCATTTAGTATTCCACAGAAATAGTGTTGTCGTCATCTTTTTTTTTTTCCATGCACCACTCTGATATAAATGCATCTTTTATGTTCACAGATTTGGCCAAACCAGTATGTTATTTCAGCTACTTTTCATTAACAACTCGGGGTATGTTAGCTGTGCAGTAGCTTTTTCATTGTGTTTCTATGCTACTTTACTATTGAATGAAATTTAATACATTGCTTATAATTAGCAGTGAGGAATGTTACCCTCTCATCAATTCGCTGCTATGAGGCTTGCTTAAAGATTTTAACAAAGAAAATATTCTTTACTCTTGAAATGCTTTGCAGTTCTGCCCAGGCTGCTCAAAATAAACATTGTTTTTGAACCAAACTCCTACCCGCCCCCCCCCTTTCCAAAACAAACAAAATATCTTCAGTGGCCATCAGATAGAAATTTGACCCTAATTACATGCTTTATCTATTCATGCCATATAGTAGGGGTCCAAAGAGTGATAGTTTGAAACTGAATGCACTTTAACATAGCATCAGGTGCTGGCAGAAATACGCAGCATGTGTGTTGAAAGGTATAATGAGAGTTACGTGCTCTTGTAAGCTTCAATTTGCATATGTGAAGTGAGGTGGGATTTTTTTTTTTCTATAGTGATTAGCTGCTGTGAGACAAGCCCAGAAATCCTTACTCAGCTGTAACTGCTGATGCTCGGTCATTGTTCATATATTCACAGTATAAATGAACTTTTGCATTAGTTGAGTTTTTGTTTTGTTTTGTTTTGTTTTTAAGTTTTTCCTGCGCCAGTGTGGGATACGGTCTCTGGGGCAAATCTCTGGTGCTCAGCACCACAGTTTTACTTGTCACCTCTTGCTCCAGAATAAGGATGGTGAGTTTCAGGGATGGGGAGGTGTCCCTTGGAGCAGCTACCCAGTTCTTTGCTTGTTAAGCCACCACACCATTGCTCACACTCCTAGGCACTTCCCTGGGAGGTCTGGGAAGCCACATGGCTTCTACTCTGTCAGTGGCTGGGTAACTTCCGCCCCCAAAGTACCTGGAAAAGGGTCTACCCAGTCCAGGCTCTGCTCAATGAGACCCACTATAGAAATGGCAAAGATCTGAGTGCAGTGGTGGTTCCACTGGGGTCAACTGAAGGAGCAACTTAGTAGATATGAACATAAACAGTAGCAGTGAGGATAATAATTTGCCTATGGCTTTGCTTATGTCTGTGTACACTCACTTGGGATCAGTTGGTGGCTCGGACCTGAAAGGTGGTGCAGGTCGGTGATGGTGTGTAATTGCCCTCATGAGGAGGTGAATCACTTAGCAGAAGGATTTTTGCACTTTCCTGGGGTTTTATGACCTTGTTGCACTGTCTTAGCTCTCATGTCCCAGCTTCTTTTACTAAGCTCAGTAAGCCATACGAAGGTCCTGTCCTTCCCTAACTCAATGCCTCTTCTGAAACCCAAATTAAAATGAGTAACATTAATTTTGTTTCATTTCCCTTTGGTGGTTCTTTTTTGTTTGTTTATTTTCTTGTTTTGAATTCAGTTTATGACTTTGGTTTCTCTGATGTATAGGAAAATGTTGTGGTAGCCCTGCACAGACATTACTTCTAGTCAGCGACCTAAAACAAAAGAAGAGGGAGAGAGAAAAAGGAGGATATTGTCTCTTAGTTACAGAACAGCTAGTTTGTATTGAAAAAGAGACTAACTCTTAAAGAATGCACTGTAATTTGTATTGTAGATCTAATTTGTGTGAGGCTTAAGTGCAACCATGCGTGTGTTTGCAAAAACTTAAACTTTGAGATGTGGGAAGAGATAGAATTTAGTTTCTAATTTGTGCAAACATTTTAATCTCCCTCTCACAGAAGACTTGTCAAACCTCCTCACCCCCAGAATGTTTAATTGTTCAGACAGAGCTTTTTTAATGGTTCCAAGGTAAGCAGGGACAAACTTGCGAATGAAAATCACATCCTTGGCCTCTGTCACTTTTGTGACCAAACCTGCACTTTCCACCTCCATCACAAGAGCTATCAAACAAAAGTGCTGTGATGGGTCCTGTGTGGTCCATAAGCGATGTCAGCTGTGGCTTCTGAAGGAGGCATGAGATGAGCATGCGTCCCTATCTCATCTATAAATGACTTTTAATAAAGTGAAGAAATTATAAATACAGTCAGGGAGCCAGCATTATCGTTGGGTCCTAGAATGTGAAGGAAGAAATTAATTAGCTCAGCAGCCATTCAATACTTACAGGGAGCCTACAAGAAAGATGGGAGAAGGACTTTCTATCAAGGACAGGATGTAGTGGTTTTAAACTGAAAGTCAGTATGTTTATAATGAACCTGAGGAAGAAATATTTTATGATGAAGGGGGTGAGGCACTGAAACAGGTTGCCCAGTGCAGCTGTGGATGCCCCATCACTGGAAGTGTTCAAGGCCAGGTTGGATAGGGCTGTGTGCAACCTGGTCTAATAAAGATGGCAGGTGTGTTGGATTAGCATATTTTTGAAGGTTCCTTCCAACACATTATATAGTTCTGTGATTATAGGTTGTCTGGCTTGAAGCAGGTATGCTGAATGTTTCAGCAGCATGAGACACAAGCTGTCTGAAAACAGCATGGGATCTCAAACTGGACTTTGAAAATCTCTTAAAATGGCCTTGAAATATTTCTGTGAGTGTGCTGAAGCTCTGTTACACTCTCCTCAACCCACTCCTATGAAGACACAGATTTCGAGTGTAGCTTGCCCTAAAGGCACTCTCCCAAATAATTTGGATGTTGTGCTCCTGGTAATACTGAATGGTGTGCTATAAACAAGCTATTTTATATTTTGCACACACCCAGTCATCCATGGCCTCCTGCTTGAGCACTGTGGTATTCAGACACTTTAGCAGTAGCAAAGAGATGTAAACACATTTACACTTGTTAAGTCAAGGCCAGAAGAATGTTGGCCCATTCCCACTAAGAAAATAATAATAATTTGTGTACTAGCACAGGTCCAGCTCATGTACTGGGGTGGTTTCTGGAGTAGCCCAGGCTGGTGGCTGTGTCCCAAGGAAGATCCCTGATGTTGGAGTTGTCTAAAGCATGGACCAGTTGCAAGGCCATTGCTGCTTTCTTCTTTCTTCTGCCCTGTTGTATTCTTGAGGGATGATGGACATTTTGGTCGTAGTTAATTCCTGGCATAATGTTTATTTCCCAAACTAACCTCTGGGTTGCCAATTTCACTATTGATGATGGAAATGTGAGCAGAAATATGTTGAAACCCACCATCAGGATCTGCTTGGGCCTGTTATTTCATAATTAGCTCTGATGCTTTTGGCCCAGCTGCTTAGGAGTCGGCTCTAATCATCTTACAAAGCCAAATTTCTATTTTTTTCTGGGTTCTGGCATTGCTCCTGCAGTAATATTATGAAGTCTGGCTCCAGTGATGCTTACAGTGAGTTTGTATGAGTGACTGCTCAGGAAGGAGCAATCATACCTAGACTGTCCGTAAGTACAGGTTTCGGTAGAGTACATCACAGTGCTTTTGGCTGACAGTGTTAGTTCTATGTTTGCAGTATAGCAGTCTTGCTTTGTATGGGAGTCAATATTTTTGTACCCTCGTGTAAGTGCCAGCAGGCACCACTTTACAGGCACTTCACTTTACTGTAGTATCACTGCTCACCACTGAAGATTTCCAGAGTGCTCCAGAATAAGCTCTAGTTGGCTGAGAATACGGGGATTGAAATCAGACTCTGTGTGCTTATTAGTTGATCTAATGATTGATTTTTAGTGCATTTTGAGGGTATGTGTGGGGTTTTTTACAAGAGGCAACTTGCTATTGCAGCTCCAGTCTCGGTGGCCTTAGAGGACTTTTACACACATTTTGCAATGGGTCTTTGAAGGCAATGACTCACAAGTGGGTTTGGCCTGACTCCATGGAAAAGTGATTTTGATTCCTTCCAACAAGGGGCACCACAGCCAGTCTGTGTCAGCCAGCACATGCTCTTTTCTCCATCTGTGTATTCATATATCCCGTGAACCCATGACAAATCTGAGCATGTGTGTGGCAGTGTTTTTCTTTTCTGAGCTAAAAAATGTAGTAGCGATGGTCCAAGTCAAGCCAAACCTAATCACTTAGATACTTTGGGAATGTTCCCATTATAACAGATAGGAAAACTTCCATTGCACAGAAGGGAGTTTGCAAATCCAAGTGAAAAGCAACTAATGGAAAGCTCATTAGAATATAATCATTAATTCTTGAGCTAAATTAACAAGGTTAAATGTAATTTAGTGAGTTTGTCAGTGTAGGTCTGCCTGATTCATTAGCAGGAGTTTAAAGCAAACACTCTGTGACAACCACATTTCTTAAGAGCTGTATCAGAAGTGCTCTGGCAGAAGGTCAGCCTTGGATCTGTGATATTTTGGGCTACCCCGTGCTCTTGGGACCACTTTCAGTGTTTAACATGCAAAGAATAAATAAGTACTCTGGAACCCTATTTCTCATTTTCTTTGCTTTTTCTTCCCTCAAGTGTGAAAGGATCTGAGAAATAATACTGGCAGCAGGAACACCTTGTGCACATGAGGAAAAAAACCTGACTTGAGCTAACTCCCACTAATTACATGGCTGGAGATGGACCTTTAGGGAATCTGCCCCCTGGCATTGTTCTGGACAATCCCCGCCAAATTAGGGCCGGTCAGGCCAAATGCAAAGAGAGTGGTGATTACTGAGATTATTTTCTTTTTAAACTTGCTCCTTAGCTCTACTTTGCTGGGTGTTGGTTTTCAAAAGGGCCTTATAATAAATGTGGGCCATCTATATATGTAGCCCAACTTTTGTTCGTTTGCACAGTTCAGAAAGCCTACTGTTTGAGGTTAGCCTTGAGTAAACTTCTACCATTTACTTTGGAGCATTTCAAAGGGAACAAAAACACAAATCATGATGAGGCTAATAAGAAGTTTGGGTGTTTAGTTTAAATGTGTACACAGCAATCATTGTAGAGGAAGTCCTTCTCTTTGGGAGTACATTATTATTAAGCAGCATTGCTGTTTGCCTGGTTTTGTCTGGTCCGCAATTTGCATTCACTTGATGGATTGCCAGGGTCGGAGGTGCACTACTTGGGAAACACTGAAGTGCCGTCTCAGCAAACTCTTAAGAGGAAAGGAACACTAATACAAGCATTTGCCCAAACTCCTTGAGTCTTCTTAGGCTTCCTTAGGCTGTGCTAGATCAATATGACAGTTTGCTAAGAAGCTTTGGACATGCATTCACAAACTCTCTCTATTGGCTTTCTTGGCATGTTATTCAGGAGGTAGTTGCTAGTGAAACATGTCTGCTACCAGCACAGAAGATTTATACATGCATTTTCTTCTCCTGCTAAGTGATTTATTTACTAGCAATAATGCCTTGCAGAGCTGCTTGGTCCAGTTTGCAGAACTCATTATGTCGACCCTCAACAATCTATAGATGAATGGGATCTCTCTCCCTCTCCCTCTTGTTTTCCCCCTCCCCGTCCCTTTTTTTAAACAGTGCTCACGTGGCTCCAATCCTCTTGTTCAGTGGAGTGAGATGATCCCAAGCTGATGAACATTTCTTTCTGTACTATGCACAGAGGTATGTTCTCATGCCACCTATCTCAAAGCTATGAGGGGTTTGCTTGTTTGCTTCCTTTAATTGTAGTCTTTTGTTCTCTGACTGCTTACTGTCCTTGCTTGCAAATGGATGGGCTTTACGAGAGACAATTTATACAGCTTCTTTCCTGTTATGTACAATCCATGCAAAATAGAGCAAAAATGTAATATTACAAAAGTTTTTAATGGCAAACACTGGCCTATACTGACAGAGCATGTAAATCTCTTGTTTCTTGGACTGCCAGAATCTCACGCTGGAGCTTCTCAGCCTTCGCTCTAAAGGCTGGCTTTAATTCCTACCTCTCCTGAGCAGGAGAGATTCAGCCCTTTTGCTTCCCACCGGTGAAGGATGGGAAATTGGCTGCTCTGATAGCTCTCGCTGTCGATCCCCTCAGCTGGGGAGGTGATGCGGAGGTGAAAGGTGACCAGATCATTCACATTTTTATCTAGGAAGCACTGTTGATGCTCCTCGTGTCATGTACAGGAGCGATGGAGGCAGTCTGGGCCCAGATGTGCTGAGTGTTCACCTTCCCCTCCAAGCCCGGTGGCCCTGGATGCCAGGGAGATGCTGGCCCAGTTGTGCCAGGGCGGAACTCCCAGCACCTGCCATGGCTGCGAGTAGTGGGGCCTCTCCATCCACTATGCACTGAGTTTTCAGTGGAAAGTGCAATTCAAGATTTGGGTCATGCCATCGTTTTGGGGAGTGGGATCTTCCCACTTCACTTGAGTCTTTGCTTAGAGAGCTCACCAGCACTTTTGGCACCGTCCCCTTCCCCAGATGCTTGAACAGATATATGATTCCTTGGACATGTGACTTAAAAATGTTCCAGGGCATCTTAAACTGTTTTGCATTTTATTAGCCCTGCCAAGTTCTGAGCACACCTTGAATAAATTCATAGTTGGTGGTTGTGGCGTATGTACCTTGGCTATCGTGGGTGGATAAAAAATGTTTTATACCCCCGAGGAGCAGCGAAAGTGTGAGCGAGCTCCATGCAGTAAGGGCAGTGAAAAAGTTGGATTAAATCATGTCTGTCTGCCTGTGGTTGAACTAGCAATGAGGCATTTTCAATCAGAGGTCAGGGCTGTGGTCACATTTCTGCTTCAGTTTTTGCTCGCCGTAATTTTCCCTCATACCAGATTCTCTGTGAAACTCCAGAAGGACCGAGACACTCTCTGTGTCTGACCTTTTGGGGCAGGATTTTTCAGACAGTCCTGTTTCAATTGAACTCACTGCCAGAGCATGCAGGAAGGAAGCGACATGTGTTAGTCATACGCCCTGGTGTGTGTTTAGCATCCAATTTGTGTACAGTCCAGGAATAACCCGGCATAATTCTGCAAAGCTGGACTCACGCTTAGATGTTTTGATGTTTGGGCTAAGGGGGGATTTCTTCATACATGAAACAGGCTTTCAGCACTCGGTAGGATCAATACCTCCCCCCAGGGAGCCCAGGCAATGAAAATATTTTTGTAATAGATGCCGGAGCTCAACTTGTGCATGGGCGTCTCAGACTGCATGAGGGCATTTCAAAGCTGAAGTTTACCTGCCTTTACCCACCCAAGGCAGACCCACCACGAGGGCGCACTGCCCCGGCTCCACACACACATCACGCCCCAGGACAGCTCATGTATGCTGGTTCAGGGGAGCATGTGCCACAAAAGGCAGGGTGTGAGAAGTGTGGGAAGAGCCTGAGTGCGCTCGCCTTACCAGCCGTTGGGAACAATGCCGGAGCGGCTGCGCCAGGCTTGACATCTTGAAACAACATTAATTAAAAGTAACTTTTTAATCCTTGAGGGAAGAGAAACCAGAAGTGACAGTCTCCTGGCTACAGCCCTTCAGTTTTAATCCCAGTTTTGACTTTTTGCCTGGGATCGACAAGCCACAGAGAACAGAAACGTGTTTTAAAAGTTTCTTTCAAGGCAGATGAATGTTAATCATGAGGGTGGGATTTTTGGTTGGTTGGTTTTGGTTTTTGGGAGTTTTTTGGCTGCTGCCAGTCTGAAGGAGGTGGGACAGAAGAGTGCCTCACTTTTAATGGATATCATTCTGCTCCTTTATCTAGGACAGTATTGCTGCTCTTCAGCACTCACAGTCTACATTCTGTCTGGCTATTTTTGGGACATAAGGCTGCTGTGAAGGATGGCCAGTCCTTTGAATCAAATGAGTATGGTGCCAGGAAGGTCTTTGTGAAGGGTCATTGACTGTGGTACTCTGTGGTGGGAGGGACTGGGATGAGCCAGTATTTGGATCCATGTATTTGTGTATCCTTGAGAATGGACTACTTGAAGCCAAACTGCAAGTAGAATGATGCAAGAGAGGTTGAGATGCTGTTTCTCTTCTTGCTGTGAAATACCACACTGTTTTCACTCTAACACAACATGCTAGTCAGTAATCTGCTCCCTTACAAGGCCATGGCCTGTTAGTAACTGGGAACACTTCAGCAGATCTTCTCTTCTCAGCTACCTGCTAGAGCAGCAAGCCCAGGATTTCCAAATAACCCATCAATCCAAAAATGTGCATGTGCAGTACCGCAATTAACATTCTGAGCGCCTTGCATTAAGCATCTCTATATGTGTCTTGAAGGAAACCTCTGAGAGATTGTCTTTTATGGAGGAGTTATAAGAGATTTCTTATGGCTGAGTTCACCTATAGAAAATACAGAATTGTAAGTCTATGTAGTTCAAGAAAGAAACTGAATTAGCCAGACCCAGACAAGAATAAGTTAACAGTACTCACTAAGGAACCTTGAGTGGAATTAGGAAAGAGAAAAATAGCCTGCTGATAAAAACAAAGGCCTAAAAACTCGAAGAAACCTTTCCTTCCCCCATCCCCATCTAATCAGCCCAGGCCGGAGCAGGAGCAGCGGTAGGAGTGAACGTGGGATTTACTTGATGTCAGTGGTGTATATCCTTCTTCCCTTCTTTATTTGACCCTCTTTTAGAGGAATGTTTAGCAAAGCTGTTTATTTTGCATAAACCCAAGTAATAATGTGGCCCTGGGTGACAGGACCTGAATGAAGATGACAGCAGTTTGATTTAACGATTAGCCACCTGACCCGATAGCACCTCTGGAATCTCAACTGCAGAATAAATTCCCATTCTTCCCACATGGGCTGCATGTTAATCACGGGAAGAAAAGCAAAGGGTGGTTGCAATAGGGCCATTGTTCCTGGGGGCGAAGGCTTGAAAAGAAACTGCCCGTCCCTGCCTGCTTTGTGCTGGCTTCACGCTGAGTCTTGGACACTCAAGTTTCTTTTACTGCTTCTGTATCCCCCCTCCGACTAAATACGGGTTTCCAGTGGGGCAGATTCAGTTGAGTTCATTCATCGAGGGACTTGCCTTCCCCCTGAATTATCACTATATAGTTTCTAATTTTTTTTTCAGCTTAAAATCGGTGCTCGCAGCACAGGAGTCTATTTGCAGAGTTAGCAGAGCAAGTCAGTAAGGGATCCCAGCTTTTTCCAAACGTTCCCTAAAGCAGCTTAGCAAAGTGGTAGGGTTTTGTTTTGAGGGAAACCAATTTGGGGAAAATCTTGCTGTGCTTTTTGTTTCCTTCCTCCCCTCCCCCTGCCCTCCCAACCCTTTCAAAGCCCTTGCATTAAGCACAGTTGCAACGGTACAACCCTCAACTTGTCGGGCTAATATTCACTTACAGTTCAGCCTGCCAGCTTGGTAGCACAGGGAGAGATGTGGCAAAGGGGAATTAAAAAATGATTGCAAAGTCAATGGTTTAAAGAGTAATTACAGAGTCATTAAAGGTTATTACGGGGAAATGTTCAGCTGAGCGGCGATTAGCATTCCTGATACCTCAAGTTCACCATGGTGTGAGGACACAAGTGAGGCGAGTTATTGAGGTCTCTGCTGTGAGGGGATGGAAGTGGCACCCAGACCTGCAGCTCCTCTGGGGCTGGCAGCCTGCCACCACAGCCAGGCACTCGCTGCCCACCTCCTGCCTCCCCCAGGGCCACTGGCTCAGCTGTCAGCTGCACCAGAGCAATCCCAACCAGCTCCAAACTACACACTGCCATGCTCTTGCTTGGCGCTTCCTTGGGTTAGCTTGTGGCTGCTGATCCCAGCCAGCCATTCAAAGCTGCTTCAGTCCTGCGCGTGCAAAAACCTTCAGGTGCTGTCAGGATTCAACTCTCACACACCACGGGTGGTAGAGGGTTGCATGCCACTGTTCACATCTGCAAATAATTTTGGAATTTAAAACTCCCAGCAGACAAACAGTTAAAGCCCTCACCTTAGCATTGCCCTTGGATGGTCACCAGGATGTACTTACATGTGTCACCCCAGTGCCCAGAGCTGCTGGGATCTGGGATGCTGTTCCTGACATGGATGGGCCTTTCTCTGCCCCATTGGGAAGCTGGGAAAGTCTGGTGTCCCTCCATACTGTAATTACGAAAGTCTTGAGGAGCAGCAAGAGCAAACAGTGCTATCTCTTGTATGTTTGTATTTGTTCATATGCAGTGAAAAAAACCGCACAAATCAAACTCAGGTCTGTTGTGTCAGTGCAAGAAGAGTGAAGCATTGGCCACAGTCCCTGATGTTTTATCGTGGAGAAGGCCAAGTAACTATTTAAACAGATAAAACACGTAAGTAAAATAAAACTAAGTATTAATGACAGTATTAGCAAATTTTAAATATTTAGGTGCAAAGCAGGTACCTCTCTCATTGCTCAGGCACTTGGCCTCTGGTCTGTGCTGCTGTTTAGATTTTCTTTTGAGCCTTGAAAAGGGCATTAATATGTTGCCAGGAAATATTATTTCCAAGGTAAATTTGAAAAAAAAAGAAACGGGCAGAGCAACCCAGCTGGAGCCCTGGGATATGCAGAGGCAAACCCCACCAGAGCCCAGCACTGGGACAGGAATGTGCTTGAAGGGGAGCAATGGATGAGTGTATCCAAAGCATGTCTCTGGGGACAGTGAGGAACACTCAGACTTCCTTCTTGGGTAACATAAAATCAGATTTGTTTTCAAGGTTAAAAAGAGATGTATTTTTTAAAAAATCGGGGATGATAATAAACTACATTTTCCCTTCTGAGGGAAAAAAACACTTAGTTTGCTTACCAAGTGACACCTCAAGAGGAAAACACTGGTGCCCTTTCACCGCGCCACTGCCTCTGTGTCTCCCTTGGATGGACAGACCAGGCACGTCCCGCCAGCCCAGCAGGCTTCCCTGGAGGCTGCAGGCCATCCAAGGAGGGGGGCTGTGCTCTGAGCCTGTCCGGACAGCTGGTATTCATTTATGTTTTACAAGAAAGACTCTTACTGCAAATAGCTTTTGCAGATCTCTGAGATGTCGGAGCAGCACAGGGAGGGAGGCCACAGTTTTGGCTGCGTGGAGCTCGCTTCCACAGCACTGCTCCACACCAGCTTCCGTGTTCCCCTTCTCAGATCCATCCTAGTCTTCTGCTGCTGGGGGGATTTTCACACTGACGTGACCAAAGCTTATCCAAACACGTTCAGTTAATTCTATTCATTTAATTATTCTTGTAGGCATCTTTGCACCCTGTCTTCGTAAATCCTGTGATATCTGAGATGGGGAGCAGTGGAAGCAATAGTTTGTATACTGGGATGCTGAGGCTCAGCAAGGGCAGAGGCATAGCCAGGCATCATAGATGGAGCATGGTGCATGATAACTGCTCTGCATCTGAGCTAGTGGCACATCTGAGGCTGTCAGTTCTGCCAAAGTATCAGGGATTGAAGTGGAGCCTCTTGCTGTTGGTGCAAAAGAGCCAGCTTCCAGATCAAGAGCTGGTTTGGGACTAGGAGTTGGGGATTTGCATCACACTGTGTGAACAAGAGGCTACCCTTTAGCAAGCAAAATAGCAAAAGAGAAGGACCCCAAGCTGCTGCAGAGATCTGGAATTATTCTTTATGTTTTTTATTCTCCACTGATGGAAAGACAGGCAGCCAACTGTAGGTTAGCTCTTACGTTTAGCTGCACAAAAGACATTGCGGGTAAGGAAGACCTGAGTTAAGCAAGCATTGCCATTAATGCTGGGATGGTCGCTTCCCAGCCTCCCCTCTGCTTCCATATGCTGCCAGGCTGTGTCAGAGAGGGATCTTCATGAAACTTTAGCACAGGAGCAGCAGCAGCTTAGGTCAAGGTCTGTCTACCTCCAGCTCCAGCTTTGGGAGGGAGGAGTGCTCAGTTGCAGAGCAGGTGTGCAAAGCAGCTTCCCAGTGGTGTTCTCACGGCCTCGCAAACCTTGCAGTTTGAGGACTGGCTGATTTGCAGGTGGCATCACGGGATTTTTCTTCTGTGACTTTGTAGTAATTTTATGAAATGATATATCCATTTAGTGCGAGCACCATCATACAGAGAAGAGTGCCACAGACAGTCTTTGAACTGTGCCTTTGATTGCTGTAGCCAGCGTCCTCTCCATGTTGTTTGGTGGCTTGCAGGTTTTCCGTGAAAGGGGGTTGTGAATTAACAAAGCTGTAGTGCTGTCTTCATCCCAGCCACAACCTGCTGAACTTCCTTTAGTTGGGGTTTTCTTTTTGTTTTTTGCAAACTGATAATCATAGGTCTGCTCACTCTCTGCATAGAGCCTCATTGCAGTGGCAGAGCTCTGCGATCCTGATCTCCTGTGAGATCTCAGAGGAGAATTCAGGCTATACTGTCTTTTCTGTTGGCTGCTAATGGTATGGAGTCCTGTATTCATAGTGAGCCAAATGTATAGCTTCATGGTGGGAGTCCTTTCTGCATGGTTTACCCTTTCTGTTTGTGTTTTCATTGCAGGGAACTTGCAGTCCCTCCTTTAGGCCTATTCTCCAAGGAGCAGTATGTTTTACCTTAGAAACAAAATGCAAACACAGGGTCGTGTTCCCTGCGTAGTTAGTAACGCTGATGATGCTCGGTGCACTGTGCAAAATGCCTGGGGCTGTACAGAGCTGCTTTGTGCAGACCTGAGACCTGCTGGCTGTCCACTTTTACTTTGAAAACATCTTGCATGAGTGGCGATGCATGGGGAAAATTGAGGAGTTGGAGGAAGGGCAGGAGTCAAGTATATTTGGAGCTAAGGAGCTAAATATATTTGGGCAGGGGCTCACTAAATCTCTACCAGCTCAGCCCCAACCCTTGCCTTCTCTCGCCATTGCCCGTCCTGTTTACCTGGCAGCAGCAGCAGGGCTGGGAACGCACACAGGCACCAGTGGGAATTTGCAGCCCCTCTTTGAGTTCGACCTACCCAGGCTCTGAACACAGGTCTCCATGGGTGAGTGATCAGTGCCTTAAACAATTGCACTGTGCTCTCCCAGCATCTAATTACCAGGACAAAACAGTGCGTAATAATAGATATTGCAGAATAGCTTATTCTCCTGGAGGATTTGATCCGAACCCCAATGAAGTTGGTGGAAAGACTCCCATTGATTTCAATAGACTTTAAGTTAGGCTGTTAGCATGCAGTTGTCTGCTTTGCTGTTAGCTGCAATACTCTTTTCCCAGACTTTTTCATTTAAAAGATCTCAATTTCATAAATGATTTACTCGGAGCAAAGAAGTGCCATCCTTTTCAGAGCAACTCTCCCTCTGTCTTTTATTGTGATGCTGATTGCTGGAAAATAGCGTTGTTTTTAAATATCACCTAGTTTAGCTGTAGCAATGACAACTGATAATTGCTTGCGTTTTTGTATTTTCCAGTAAGTAAAGCTGTGCAGGAGTTTGTCCTAACATCATACCATTTCAGGAGCCTGGCAAAACATTTTATTTGCTTCCTCCTCTGAAAGCACACACGAGGACTGACATATACACTACAACACTGTTCTCCTGTGCTTTCACTCCTTGTGGCTTCAGTCTCATTAACATCGCTGCATGTAAAAGACTCCTAAGACTCTTTTTGTAAACTAAAAGTTTTTTCATGAGTATCGGGAAAATATTTTGATATGAACTGGTGGAGAAGCAGTGAAAATTGTTATAATTTGTATTGCATACATATTTTTTAAAACGTGTAATGCTTTAAAATTCTTATGGTCCAGTGCGCTTCCATTACCACACACTGCTCTAGGAAAAAATGCCTAACTTGTGTCTAACTAACACAACCATGTCCCTTAAAATGGACCATTTTCTTCAGGAAACTAAAATTTTAAAAGTAGGTGATGTTTTCTTGCTGCTTCTTCTTTTGACCCTAGTTAGCAAGAGGATGTGAGATACCATGCCTTGGCTGAAGGCTCAAAACACAGGGAGTGAACCTCAGAAGTGCTGAGGCAGATGGAATCTCGATCATCAGGGAGAAGATGTTGGGAATAATGGTGCACATCTGGTAGGGAGAGTGCTTTGGGGTATCTGAGGGTGGTGCAGACATGCCCAAGAGCAGTGGTGATGTGCCTAAGAGATAGAGAAGGGGTTTGATGGGGGAACTGGTGAGTGCAGACACCCTCAGAGCTGGGAAACCCTTAAGGAAGGAACTGGAGGGAAGCCCAGAGATGGAAAAGTGGGACATCTATTGTCATCATGTTTAGGGTGATGGTAGAGAGGCCAGAAATTAAGCAAAAAGAAAATATAGCGAGAAGGACATTCAGAGCTGCCGCAGAAGAGGGTGCCTGGGAGAGAACAACCAGTGGGTTACCATCAGTGCAGGTTGTGCAGCTGCTGAGCACAGTCCTGTCCCAAACCCAGATTTTCATGAGCTACCAAAAACGAAGTAAGAAAGTCAGTACCAGGTGGGAAGGTTTCATTGCCTATGTTACCTGCTGGGCCAAGGAGGAGGAGGTACAGGCACAAGGATCCGTCTTTGGCCCCTGCATTGGAGCTCTTCCCACTCAACGGGCAATATTGGGCTGTGTATAAACTTTAAATGACTGCCATCCTTGCACATGAATGTGCAGGTGCCTGGGTGGTGTTTTCTGACTGTAGGGCAGACAAGCCCAAGGGACACGCTGCACTGAGCGCCACGCTCAGCCTGACATGCCAAGTCCAAGAAAAACAGCAGGCTTTGCCGCCAAGAAAGAGACAGCTAAATTTGTCTTCAAACTACAAAGATTTGGAGCAGGATCCCGGCAAGGGGAAGCTGGTTCGTCACGGTTCAGATGATTATTCAAAATGCATGAAATTTGCGTGGAATTTCCTTAATCTGCCGTTATAGGAAAATTCCTTTCCCGTTTCCTGAGGGCAGGACCATATTGTTGAAGGCAGCATTCTTTAACGGGGGGATATCATTTATTATAAAGGATCACAGGTCAAAGTATCTTAACCCAGATCAAGGGCAAGGTCTGTGGGGACTGCCTGGAGCCTTCCGTGGTAACTCACAATAAAGAGCCAATTATAGAGCAAGCGGCTGACACCAAACCCACGCTGTGGCTGCAGGCGGTGAGTGCACCTACTTGGGTTTGCATCCTGTAATGGGAGAAATTACTGCAGGTTCAAGTTCCTGAGCTGGGTGACCATGGCTAGCAGGCTAATTATGCCTTTCCAGAAAGAGACCCATGTTGCTTAACGCTCGCTGTATTTTTCTCGGTAGTTTAACCTTGATATCTTTCCTGGGATTAGAGAGTGATGAAAGGTTGAATTATTTGTCTCTGAACTCCCACCGCGAGCAGTCTGACTGCATCTGTTCGGATTCCTGGTTTCTCAATATCGGTGTTGCATGTGATGCTCTGAGGGTGTTAGACACTAAGATTGTATCACTCTAAACTACTTCTGTTCATTGGTTTGAAAGAGTCAGCAGCTCCAGGAAAAAAAAAAAGAATAGACATGTGGGGAATCCCATATAATTAAAAAAATTAAGGGGTTTAAATATGCATAGATTTCTGTCTGGTGTTTTTTGAAGCCATTTGCAAGCAGTGGTATAGTTGTTAAAGGATTTTTGTAAAATTACGACAGCGG
>JAWMRA010000164.1:11849848-11944124 GCA_035584735.1 Pseudotriccus pelzelni | reverse complement strand
CATTCTGCTGCTGGGGAAACTGAGGCACAGCTCGGAAGGGAAATCTCTCAAAGCTGTTTTATAAGAAGACACATCTCTGGCCCAGGACCTGAGGTGGGAAATTGCCTGGGGGGAATACTCTGGAGTATTGTGGTATACAACCTCTGGCCTTGAGGTCTTCTTTGGGAAGTGGACAGTGCTGGAGATGGGACACCGTGAGCCTTGTCTGACCTGGTGCAGCAGCTTGGAGGTCCTTGTGTAGTGCTTGGTGTTGCAGCTTCTTGACAGGAGGTTGGGAGGAGGAGGAGACTGAATGTACAATCCTCTTCTAAGTAGTAACATCTGCTTGTTGTGCTGTTTTGGAAAGCCAAACAAAAATCGTAGGCCTGTGTTACATTCCTGTTTCTTGTGTACAGTTTCCACACGTCCAGCTGACTTGCCAAGCCAGGTGTTTGTGGGCACAGCCCTGGTGCTCGGAGAGCTCTGCAGGGGAGTGAAGGCTGCAAGAGGTTAGCAATGCGTAGGATGTCTAGGGCTGCTCTAAGTGCCAGGCTGTGCTAGGAGGTACTGTAACCTCTCCCTATGTCATTAAGGCTTATCTTTGCCACAGACAGTGATTGGAAAAGGCTTTTTGCAAGGCTGAACTGTAAGCAATAAAACTTGCATTCTGATGGAGGCATAGTGCACTTAGCTAATAAAAATAGCCTTGGTGTCAAAAGGTTTCAGTAAATGTGGCTAAAGATATTAGCAGTCACTGTGTTCGCCTTTCATTTCTCTATAGACCCAGGATGAGGTGAGGTGATAAAAACGGGCATTTTGTTTCCACTGGGACCCAGAGTCACAGAACTTTACTTAGGATGCTGAGGGAGCAATCCTGATGTTTCTCAGTGCAGATCATCTCTCTGCTCTTTTCCCTCCTTGACAGACCAAATATGCTCCCAGGTACGATGGGTTCAGTCTCAAGTGTCCCAATTTGAGCATCAGAGCTGCCTTTTCCTCTTGGCCCAGGGTGCAGGGTTGGAGCATAGGGGATGTGTCTGACATGGATGGATGGAGACCTGGCCCTGCCTTTCTAAACACCTCTGCCTGACTAGGCTGAGATGCTGATGTTGTTTTGCTTAAAAGTTCAGGCTATGAGAAGAGAGAGAACTGCACTGTGATGGAGATGAGGACATGCATCATCGCTTTCCTAACTGAGAGCTGTTTTCCAAAGCTGGAATCTGCCATGCAGCCACAGCTGGAGCTCAGTTCAGTCAGTGAAGCTATTTGTGCACTGTGGGGTTACTGGACATAAGTAAGTGTAGCAAGACTTGACTTACAACTAATAAATTAAGAGTATTTTATGACCAGACACTGATAAAAAAAGAAACATCATATAGTTGAAGAATAAACAACAATTAATGTCCCTTATTTGCCCAACTACTAACAGATTTCTTTTTATGTCTTTTGAGTCAGAGGAAAATATTATAACCAGTCTGCCTGCATTTCCCCGTTGTATGTCAACCACATGGTGTTTGCTGGGAGAGGTGATAGGGGAGCTGTGGTTACAACAATTCAGTAATAATAATTAGCACTTGTATGTACTGTCAAAACTGTGTTTGGCAATTCTTTTGGGCTGTGGATGTAGCTTTCATTGATGCTAGATGAGACAAAGCCAAGAGAAGATAAGAGAAGAATGCATCCTGAAAAATGGGAAAAAACCAGTAATCCAGAAAATTGTTGTGCTCACAAACTCATTTGTGGCTGACCAAGTAACTGAAACTTTTATAGAGATAAGTGTGAATAATTAAACATGCCATAGACATTTGTGGCCATTGGCATTCAATAAATAGTTTAGAAAGGTGGCTGCAATAACCTGTTGTCCCCTTCCTTCACATCATAGCTTCCCCTGCTCTGTTTCTTCTTCCTCTTCTTCTCTATTCTTTACTAAGTGAACATGTCAGGAGAAGTACCACCTGATTCCCGCAGAAGTGTGATAAGGCCACCAGCACGATTAGGTGTGCCATCACCTCCACCAGTTGTGACTCTGACAACCCAAACGATGCAAATAAGGTTTATCTGGGTACTTTCCTTCCTCTTCTTCAGCAGCCCCAGTGATATTTCAAGATGCTGGTGCCTACCTGGAACTGTTGTTCCCTGAGGAACAAAGTCACTTGTCTTGCAGTGTGGTTTCTTTGTCTCCCCAGTCCATGACCCAGATCTCTTCTCCTTTTGAGCACACACAGGTTGTTGCTTACGAGTGAAGAGTTGTGAAATCAGGGTTGGTGATGGGAAAATGCTCGCTTAGGTGTTCAAAGGCATCTGCTGCTGGAGCTCTGCTGGTCAAGGGAGGATGCTTATGATTCTACCTGGCAGTGGTGCCCCATCTGAGGAACATGTCCAGTTCTTGTGGGGGCTGGGTGAAGGAATTCATCCTTGGCTAGAAGCCGGGAAACTGAGCCTAAGGGAGAGCGCTGACCACTGCCGGTGAGGTGGAGCAGGTGACATGACATGTGATGACATTAGCGTGGAGATTAAGGCACTGCAGCTTCCTCAGCTGTCTGTGCTGCCTTATTCACAGCATTAGGAATTCACTTGTAATTTTCAGGAGGATAAGTGGAAAAGTTCCTCTAAAACGACTTTCAACAGAAGTGTCACCAGCTCAGAGGAGCGCTCATGTAGGCCATACTTAAGTTATCAAACCCAACAGCTAGAGGCAAATGTCAGCTTATCATAACTGCTCTGTAAACAGAAATCATCGCATAATCTTTTGTCTCAGCCATCACATTGAGGTGACAGCCCAGGAAGCCTATTAGCAAATGCCAACACGCCTACCACACTGGGGCGAGTTACGTGCCTGGGTAAAACACCGCGAGGGGAGCACGGAGCCTCATCAGGGCAACAGCAGTGAGTCACCTGAAGTCAGAGAAGTGCTAAGTGATTTTCTCGTGGGAAAAACTGAGATCTAGTATCACTGGAATTGAAAACCTCTTCTTTCTTTTTTTTTAAATTGAAAACATCATGCATGATAAAAAAGGGGCACAGAAAGAAGGTGCTTATACCTATACCACTCTGGATGAGTGTATTACAGTCTGAGTTTTGCAGTGGGAAGATAAATTATAGAAGTAACCTGAGCCAAATGAATACCAGAGCTGGGAGTAAAATTGCAAGAATTACAGTACATACTTCAAAGTAAAGTGCTTGTACTAATAGCCTGATAGCAGTACGTGTTTCAAAGTTAGAAGTGTGTTGTCAGTAAAACACAGTGTTCACAGATGTTTTGATCTGCCAGTACTGCATTTTTAAAGAACTTAATATTCCCATTTCTGCTGTTGCCCTAGTTTGGGGCCCCCGTACACAAGTGGTTGTGTAGATCCGATTCTGAAATGCCACATGGAGTTCCAGTCTGTGGATCAAAGCAAATTCAAGGGTCTTCACCAAGCCTCTCTTACCAGGATGTTTGGCCACTTTTTCCAAAAGCACTGAAAATGAGACAGAAGTCCAATATGATGCTATATCCATTGTGCAGTGGCTTTTTCAACTCGAAGCCAGTGCTAATGTCGCTTTCAGCAGATGATGAATGAATAAATTAAACCCTAAATGATATCTGAAGTTGTTTGCCGTAGGAAATTCCCCAACTTTCCGATCTCCCAAGTTAGCTTGAAGTTATCAGCACACATCAGCCGGGCGCTGAACTGAGCGTGGGGAAACAGCTCCAGTTTCTGCTCACTGAGGACAGGTGCTGATAGAGGGACATGCTGCAGAATCACCCAACTTGGGAGTGTAATGAGGTCTTTTACACATGGTGAATTTGCTATCAGTGCTAAATAGAGTTAAAAAAAAAAAAAGGCAATGCATTAACCACTAATTAATAAAACCACCCAAATATATAGAAAACATGAGGTTCCAGGGACCTGTGCCACATTTGGAGGTGCTTTCTTTTTGTGCATCCTTTAAGATGAGATGTTTTTTAATAAGAGACTGTCTTCAAAATTGATTGGGTGGGGGAGGAGTTGTGGTGATCATTACATTTTTTCAGTGCAGATGTTATTTGGTTAATTGAGGCTTAGCTTGAGACTGTGTTTAACTTTAGTCTCCCCCATTGTCACTTCTAACCCAAGAGAAAGGGTTTGCACAGGTTGTCTTAAAAAATAAACTGCACATAAATGAAGCAACACAGGTTTTGTGGTTTGATCTGGCCAAAGTAATCTGCTTCATTTCCAAAAGTTGTGGGATAGATTGACTGGCTGAATTAATATGAGGAGTGATATGGGATATTTGAACTCTTGTCAGTCATTTCATTCTGCTTTTTCCCAGCAGTAAAAGGGATTTGTTCTGAAACCTGGAAAAGAAAGAAATAAAGTTGGCAGATACAACCAGTTTATGATTTATTCGGAGTTCGTAGTCTGATCCAAAAGCCACTGAAGTCTACAGAAGTTTTTTGGGGGATTTCAAAAGGAATCTCATCAGACTCTTGATTAATATGCTGGGGAGTTGGGGGGACATGTTTGGGGCCAAGGGAGTCTTGCATATCTAATCCCATTTTTTCCAAGGGTTTGCATTCTCTTGGTGTACATCCTTTCATGCAAGTCTCTCAGTGTTCCCTGAACCATATGTATTTGGATTAAAAGGTAATATGAGAAGTGCTAGGAAAAGCTGGAGCCAATTCCCATTTTATTGCAGGAAGGCCTCGAAGTGATGTGAGGAGGGACAGTGTGTCTGACATCTGGGGCTGTGGGAACATTACTTAGCGGTTAAAATAGAGATGGGGCTTTCTTGTCAGTCCTGTTCCCCCTGTGTCCAAACTCTTGTGCTCGTGTGCCAACTGTGAGCAAATTCGGGGGTGGAAAGGAAGTGGGGGACGAAGAAGGAGAGGTTTGGATCGTGTGATCTTCTAGCACAAGCCCCTCTGTGAGGGATGCTCAGCAGGCGGCTGGCTGATCTCAGGGTGGGGGTGGAACAAGGCAAGTCGCAAAGCCTTGTGCTCTGGTGCTCTTTGCATCTTGGTTTCATGAGGCAGTGTCTGTGTGACCTTAATCAAGCCGATTAACCTTGCTGAAGCATCTGGAAATGAAGATGAGAAATAATTGTAGCAGAATTTAGCATTCAACATCTTTTAACTTTACAGCTATCTGCAGTCGTTTCTGGATTGGAAAATTTCCACGGTTGGTTTTTTTTTTTTTTTTGATGGGAAAGGCCACTATGTGATGTATGGAAACTAAACAGACTTTGCATCTTGATTTATTCCCAATCTTATTGTTGCGTGACAGGATCAGTTATCTCTCAAGGGGTGGTATTAATTAATGTTTACAAAACATTTGCAGTTCTTGGGGAAAAATGCATCACAGAACTGTGTTATTACTTGAGCTATTTATTAGATGGCACCCTAGGTGTGAAACCCCCTCCTAACTGCAACCACGTTTCAGTGTACATTGTGTGCTTCCAAAATCTTTTTTGAAGAGCTTGTCTTTTTAAACCTTATTATTTTTTCTTTCTTTTTTTTTTACTCCCCTTAAGGTGGGAGGGAATCACAGATGATCTTTCACATGATTCTTCCAACACCCAGTCATACATCAGCAGAGACTTAAAGATAATAAACTTTTTGTTTCAGGCAATTACTTAATCTCGACAAACTCCTGTGTTAAGCAGGGCTATTAACTGAGCAGGCCATAAATCAGCGTGTTGCCAGGTGGGTGAGTCTCCTGAACTGCAATCACTCTTCAGGACCTTCCAGAGACCCCTTACAGTCTTAAGCACCCTCATTACACAAGCAGCATGCTAACAACCAGCACTTTGCATGAGCTGCCCGGAGAATCTGCTGCAAACTGCACTGAGACCATTTTTAATACCAGTCGGAAAATTTTCATACCAAGGCAGGATGATACATGGGAGTTATTAGCCTGCACCAAAACCACAGCTGGGTAAAACAGATAACTTCCTCACCCCCTCTCCTCATCAGACCTTCTGCTTGGTTAAGAGCAGCAGGCTGCCTTATGCCTGGTTAAAAGAAGCTTGTGCAGTATTCTCTCAGTCTTTTATCAACTAGGAGTGCTTTGGGGACTGGTGTTCTGAAGCATAAAAGCTCCCAAAACTCTTCATTGAAAGCTATCAAGATGCTTATCACCTGGGTATAAGTGCAAGGAAAAAAATACCCAACACTGCAATTTTATCACAACTAGTAGAGAATAGAGACATTTTCTTCCATTTCTGGAAAGAAGTACGGTCAAAGTGCACAGCAGACTCGGGTTTTTTTCCAGGCTCGATTTGTTCAATTTTATAAATAAAGAAGTAGACCTTTCATACGAAGTGGGAATTTTTCAAGGCATTGCCTATAGGAACAGTTTGATTTCAGTTTGTTTTAGTGCCTGGAGGAGCATATGCATAAAGAAAGCAAACTCACTTCTGTGGTTTGGATTGGAGAGGCTGGAAATGCCAGCACTGAGTTTGAAGCACAGCCTTGTCCTGAAAGATTGAGCAAGTCTTTTTATCACGAGGCAGTACAGGTGTCCCCATGATGGCAGCAGGCAGCCCTGCAATGGGAGAGACCATTCAGGTAGGTCTGTGATCAGGGCGGGCTGGCGTGCCCTTTCTTGTTGGCATTGGCGCCTGAGCTTTCACTGGATTTAGGCATCTGCTTGGGAGTTTTTCTTCTCCAAGGCAGCTTTCCAAATCCTGCAAGTTGCACTGGCTGGTTGAGCAGACAGCTCATGGTGTGCTACCTGATGGATTTGGGGAAATGTGTTTAGTTTGCAACGGCCAGTCATCCCAGCTACTCCGTACATGTAGAAGCAGCCATGCCCCCCAGGACCAGCACCTGGGAAGTTGGGCTGTGAGCATCAGCCCCTGGGGAAGAGGTAAGCTGTCTTTCAGTGAGATGCACTTCTCAGTGCAGTCAGCCCTGCAGTCACACAAAAGCATCCTGGCCACCATAATGGAGAGTGCTGTGATGTGGGGACAAGTGGCCAAGGAAGGTCAAGACTAATCTTTCAGTGGCAGCCCAGGCTGGAAGTGGTTGCTGAACAGCAGAATTTTGCTTTTTCTTCCCCAGTGATTTCATGGTAAACTGGTTCAGGGAGTTGATCCAGCCAAAACCCTGTGCAATATAATTTTAGGTGATTAGTTTTCAACTGGATGAACTCCCTGAGCTGGCTCAGAGTGTGATTCATGAGTGCCAGTGCCACCTCCAGGGAGGGGTGTGAATGCGTGGCTGGGGGCGTGAATGCTAAAAGACATTTCCATCTGCAGACCTGCTCCTTGGGATGCGGCTTGGGATGACACTCTTCAATGAGGTTTTATTTGCATGAATGGAAGGTGCACGGTCAGGGCTCTGCTAGATTTGCTGTCTGAGGAGAATTGTCATTCAGAGAGCACTGTCTGATGGCTCATGTACTCTCCTTCCTTCTTCACTCACTGTTTTGCCCTTTGGTACTCGAGCAGTCTCGTTGTTTCCAATCTGAGGCTGCTGCACTGTCCCTCCACATCTCACCAGCACAGATCCTAGGCTTGGTCAGGTCAGATGCAGCTGAGGTCAGCAATGTTGTCTGATGCTCCTGCTGCCTCCAGGTCATAAGTGTCAATTAGTACTGTGTCCCATAAAGCCTCAATCTAATGGTGCAATACACAAATTAGCCTTGTATTTTAGGTGATCTGAAGCAGTTGCACTTTTGAGAGCCAAGGGAAACTCCTTTGGAAGGTTTGGAAGGAAAACCGCTCAGATGTAAAATAAGTACTGGGAGCAGCATGTTCAGCTGCCTATGGATTCATGCTCTGGTTCTCTGCTCCCCAGAGTCTCCACTGTGAGAGGCGGGACTGCTGTCAGGATCAAGTCTGCATGCGCATCAAATGCATTTCTCTTTCCTTTGGGTACCCAAAAAAAGAAACACATTAGGGACGTGCGGCATCTCTCACAGCCAGGTGTTGGGGACCAAGGGAGAAAGTCAGGATATATTAGGGAATACTCCAGGCACTCAGAAGTCAGATGAGGTTCACACAATTTTGTTTCACCAGCTGTTTTAAAGTGATGTGGCTTCCACTGTAAAATGAGCTTTACTGTAAAATAGGCAGGGTTTGCCATTCATTGGCCTGGTTCCAGAGCAGTCAGGGGCAAATCCTCTTGGCCCATTTTGTTTTTTGGAATGGCTGCATCATCTGGAAGTGCAAGCAGTTGCTGAATCCAGGATGCTACTGTCTTCTCAGGAAGCAGGGTGATAACAGCTTGTAAAAAACTTCTCTCCTTCAACTTCTCTCTCCTTTTATTCTGTGAACATGGCTTTCTTAGGGGATCCGTAATTTCTACAGAAGTTTTTGACAAACTGATTTTTCTCCTACTGCCTGTCCAAGCAGGCACAAGCTGAAGCACCATCTGGTCTGCCCCACCTCCCTGCCTGCCCCTTGTGTGCTGGGATTTCTTCCTTGCTGGTTGGGATTTTTTTTTGATTTTTTTTTTCTTCTTTCCATTCTCCATCAGCAGCTGTTGGGAGAGCAAGCCCCAAGATTCATCTGGTCCTTCAAGCTTATTGGGCTGTATCTTTTCTCAGCAAAGCGGCAGTGGCCACGCTTTCTTACAGGAGTTACATCATATAGCAGCAACTTGCTTGAAAAGCAAACTGCCTTTTATTTGCTTGTACTGCCTTTCTCCCTTAAAAATTTCAGCCACAGCCAAACCACAATGTAGCCTCAAATCTGAGTCAGTCTAGAGGGCTTCTTTATACTCTT
Source organism: Pseudotriccus pelzelni (assembly GCA_035584735.1). Lineage (NCBI taxonomy): Eukaryota > Metazoa > Chordata > Aves > Passeriformes > Tyrannidae > Pseudotriccus > Pseudotriccus pelzelni. Next base: position 11,935,451 of record JAWMRA010000164.1, on the reverse strand, counting down.
TCCTTTCTTTTTTTCCCCCCTCTTCTTGTTTTTTCTTCTTTTCCTCCTCTGCCTTGTGGAGGAGTTGGCACAATCCTGTGTTATTAGGACATAACTAGAATAAGTTAGCTTGTTCTAGTGGAATTTCCTGTCTGATTTTAATTTTCCCCTCATTTTTTTTTCTCCCCTCAAAGTGAGACAGAAAAACTTTTTAATTGCACTGCCGTAGGTTGGCCTTTCGGGATATTATTATTCTTATTAAGTACTTCCTGTTGGGAGGTGGCACATGAGTAGAAATAACAAGGATCTCAGTGCAGTCAGGGCTTGTGGCCTCTTTGTTTGTTAATAACTGTCAGATTGGCAGCATCCTCAAAACAAATCTTGGCCTGACAGCCTGGCAATTAAGTGATTTTCAAGACTCTCAACATTTACAGCTCACCTGTGGAATTAATAAGCTGCATTAGGCCTTTGGGGTTTCTTTTCTGCCATTCAGGGGTCATATCTTCTTGTCCAGCTAATAAAAAGCTAGCACTAGTGAAAAAGTCTTGCTCTGGAAATGCTCAGCATGGAGATAGTAACTCCTTATCAGGCATGGTGGAGTAGACTGGTATGCCCCAGGTGGGATTGGCATCCTGCAACTTCTCCGGCAGTAATGTGTGAATAGAGCAGGTTTCTGTGTGCCATGGCACTGCCAATGTTTCAGATTTCATTGTGGCACAAAGAGTTCAGTGCTTACTTAACAGAAAACGGAAATTTTGTTTTCTTTTTAATTTCCCAGGAAGCAAAAACTCTCAGCAATCTCTTTCAGAAACTTTCTATGTTGGTAAATATTGTTGCAATAAAGTCAAGGCATTTCAAGTTCATCACTTCCATGTTCTTCTTGTAGTCTAGAATAGATCTTAAACCATCTTAATCTCTCCTGTACTGCTTCTGACAGCAGCTGTAGGTACCTGGAAAATGTTTTCTGGTGGAAAACTGTTCTGCCTTAAACTTTCCACCAACTCCGACTATTTGGGATTGAAGAAGATGGCTGGTGACAGCGAGGCTGATCAAGAGACTTTTCTGATTACTGCTCTTCGCAAGCCATCAGAGCTTCGGTGTGTGGGCACCCCACTGTGGGACTTCCTCGTGCTAATGTGGTTCCCCCTGGCTGCAGGAGAGCTCTGCTTTCATGTTATTTACCCTTCCCAGAGGTACAAAGAAATAATGGTTTGTCCTCCTAAGGCTGCCGCATATCAATAACCTGAAGACCCCAGGAGTTCTTGTAGAATAATAGATAATGCATTCATTCACAGATGCCCATCTGAATGTTTGAAAATACTTCTATAGACCTGAATATATTCATGCCCACCCCACCCCCATACCATTTTGAAGTTTTTGAAAGTTTTGGATACAGCCTGTTTTACAAGAGCAAATCCAGAACTTGCCATGTGGGTTGTGAGCAGGCTTCGGAAAGTTTCCGTTTTCTCATTGAAAGGCAAAGTGCCCCATTTTTGGTCACACGTGAAGGGTGCTGTACAGCCAGCTGCTGTATGGGAGCACGTTGAAGAGTTTCCTGGTGTCCTTGGGTCTCTGCCAGCAGCAGCTGTCCCTGGCCCTTTGGTAGATGAGACAAAAAGCCCCACATGCTGTGTTTTGGAGATGGTAGATAGCAACTGAGGAATATCAGGGTTTGATTTCTTAACAACAATTCTGTGTTCTTATAGAAAATGTCAATGAACTCTTAAATTTTTAATCTAAATTTTCTATGTAGAGGGAAAGGCCATTTTTAGCCTCACTGTAATTGTTCCATCTCTTTTGCCCAGGAAAAGACTGACAGGTTTAATGCCCTTACCAAAGGTCAGGCAGTACACAGGAGAGAACTGAGTGGAGCTGCCAGGAGCTTCAGGATGGGTTAGACATTGAGGTGAACAAGAATATCCTTCTTCCATTAGGGCCTGAGTTCACTTAAGTGCACTGCCTCCTTTTAGATGTGGGGAGGAACTTTATGGGCAAATTCCTTCAGTGTTGTCTCAAGTTGGCCACGGGGCTGCAGGGGGAGTTCACTGATCTAATCTCGCCCCATCCCGGCTGCAAGAGCTAGCTCGTCCCACAACTGCCTGCCTGCCTTCCCTACTTTTGGACACAGCCTGCGGCTCAGCAGTGCTGCCCAAATGCAAAAACAGTGGCCAGGCTGAAACGTGTTCCCTGTCTGCATGGCAACCAGGACCATGTTTCTGCCTGCTGTGTACCAGCAGTGCCGGTGTCCTAGGCGGGGGCTGCATAAGGGCAGCCCTCAACATCTTCAAAAGATCTGTGTTTGTTCTTCCACCTGAGCTGAAGCAGATAAACTCCTCTGTGCCGTCCCCAAGAGGATGAATGGTTGTTGTGATCTCATTCAAGGAGGTTTCCTCTGGGATGCCAGAGAGGGGCAGCCTTCCATTTGTAGTGTCTGTTGGAGATGTTTACTTTGTCTCATGGATTTTATAATGGTGTTTATTATGCAGGTAACCCCAGGAATGGGCTTTATTCTGCATAAAGTAAGTACTGCACCCACATGGGCATTCATGTGTTCCTTCAGGGACCTGAGCAGAGAAATCAACAGCCCTGGGGTCATTCTGTGGTGGTGAGGTGCATGCAGGGGGCTCCAGCAGTACTGGAGTGGAGAGGCAACCATTCTCAGTGTTGTCCTCTGCCCCTCACTGCACCTCAGTTTCTCTGAATGTGAAGTCACACTGTCTCTGTTGTGCAGATGCTTTGAGATGTCAGTACAATAATGCTTTTTCAAGGCCTTTTTTGGGGGTGATTTTAAGCTGAAGGGCAATACATTTTTATTATTTTTTGTTTAATTGTCACAAATCTTCATCCCAGTTTGTCTCACAGAAGTTAGTTGTGTGATCTTTAATTCTTACCTGGATGGGAAGCTTGGTTTACTATACCCAACCACAGTTAAATCAAGCACGTTGCCTTCTGCAACATTCTGGCACACATTGTCTGAAAAAAAAGTTTTGTAAATCAGGCTACCACCATCTTTCTGCATTAGTTTTGTTAGAAGAAAACTGGTTCTCCATCCCTCTGGGTGGAAACAGCTTTCCAAAATGGTCTGTCGTGCTTGGGGTAGGAGAGGCTCCCACAGGTGAGCTGATGGGAGCCTGCCTCCATTTTCCCTTGGTATAATGTTCACAGTGGGCCAAAATGATCATTTCTTATTATTCTACCTGTGTGGTTCCTCTTTTATTTTTGTCAGAGCCACTGAGCAGGTAGTAAAACAACAGAACAATTAACCAATAATAATTGAAGTATGCTGTGTGAAAACCAAACCAAATGCTAACAAGCCAAACAAAAGGAAAGCAGGCATGATGCAGCCCTGTTTATAGTGCTGTCTGCTGGAACCATTATACACGTTGATATAATAATACTGAGCACTTAATTACCACATCATTTTTTAAGTGCTGTATAAACATTAACCAAACCTCTGAGGTAGGGAGGTATTATTATCTCCGTTTTAAAGAAGGGAAATTCTGACAAAGGGAGATTACTTGGTTATTTAATGTTGTGAAGACAGGCAGGTGATTGGGCAGGAGAAGAGGTTGCAGCTCGATGGCAAATCAGCTGCAAGTTTGGAGAGAGAAAAGCAGTGCTGCTGAAGCACCTCAGATGGGTTTTTGAGAAATGCACGGTGCTGCCATTCAGGGAAGGCAGATACTCCCCCAGACATGTCTCTCTGCTTAGAAAACTCTCAGATTGGTGTAATTAGCAATCACATAAGTATCCGTTTTTGAGGGAGGCACGCCGTTGGTGTATTTTGCAAAGTATTTAAACAACGTTAAAGTGAATCTCTCAAAGGGGGACTCATGGGGAACTAAGAGGCAGATATTGTAGCCTTGTCTGTGTGCTGCTCCCCCTCCTCCCTGTATTGATCTGAGTGGTGGTTCTGGGAATGGCTGTACTTGCAAAGCCCTTAATATTCTGTGTGGTGGTATATGACTTCATCCGAGGAGAATCCCACGGACGCATCAGCGTGATCTGCTCTGTCATGTTTCTGTGACCCAATTTTCCCTGTTCTTTGTCTCAGACCTTCCCTGACCTCAGGCCTATTATCCCTTCCAATAATTCACCCAGACCATTATTAATGGTGCATTAACTTTGGCTGCGCTTTCAGTGAAGATGTTTTTCTCGTGCTCATTCATTCGCTCAGCTCACTTAAACAGCTAGATCATTATTCTGGGGACGTCACACAAACACAAAAACATCTCCCTTGCCGACACCTACAGTCCTGCAGCACTTTGCCAGAGGGGCGGCCATCCAAATACAACACTGAAACGCCCAGGATGGACTACCAAAGGAGTCAAGTAGCCACACACACACTCAGTTGCTCGAGGCTGGATTTGCCTTCACTGCTCACATGCTGAGGCTGTCCAGGGATGCTCAGAACCCAACAACCCCAGGAGAGCTCTGATGTGAGGAAAATCACCACAGGAAAGCTGGGGAGCAAAGCATCAGCCTGTCTTTGCTTTTTTCGCAACCACTGTACTCATTGGATGCCAAAGTACATCCCTTTAAAATGTATGCTATGGATGAGTAAAATTAAGACTTAAAAAACTGCAATAAGAAAAATGAATACTGCTTAAAATTTCTTTCTCACTTGATGCTTCGGGCTTCTCTGGGGGATGACTGAGTGAAGAACACTTCATGTTTGTTGTACCTTAACCTTGTTCTTGAGAAGACGGTGTGTCTCACCAGCAGCATCCCACCTTCCCCAGAAAGAGGGGTGTGCCCTGTGACAGCACAGCGCTGCTGCTGTGGAACCGCTGGTAGACTCTCACCAGCATCTTCTGGAACATCCCTTTCCCTTTTTTTCTGTGCCAGCTGCCTGTGCACAGCTACTAATGACATCACAGTGACAGGAGTGTGTGAACTGTTGTCTGGAAAAGTTTTTCTCCCACTAACACAAATCCATCCAGTACCCTGGGGCTCTGAAGTCTTTTAGAGGTAAAGTTGCAATTTCTGCCTGCTGTGATTGAGGTTCACTGAGTAACCTACTCTTGTTTGGCTGTGGAGACTTGCACAAGTTATTCTGCATTGCCCTGTTTCAGCCCCTCTCGAGTAAAAAACAGGGCTGTGTTTCCAATGCATGTTTGCTTCCCTTCCTGAGGAGACTCAAAGCTCTGTTAGTCTTTGCAAGGTAGCTTGTGATCCCTTTATGAGAGCGGTGTCCCATGCATCACTAACCCCACAGGAAATAAAGCCAAAAGGCGTCTCAAGAAGTCAGTATTTGTGTTTCCTCTTTTATAAGGCGTTAAGGGGTGTTTCTGCACATTTGTTGAGAAAAGTGCTACAGATACTGAATTATCCAGACAGTGATCTTTTATTTTCTTCCTCAACAAATTACCTTCCTTTTTGATTGTAAAAATGCTTATGCGTTATTTTTGATGGCAAAGAAACCCACTTAGAGGCTGGACTGCTTGTTTCCACAGAAGACTGTTGGACATGGGTAAGAAAACCATATTTTTTTAGCCTATGTGGTGTCCTGTGAAACTTGCATGTGGTTCAGATAAAGCAAGGGGAGCCCAGAACATATTTGGTGGTACCAAAAGTGTGTGGGGGGCTTCTCAGGGTCTCTTTCCAAGCAGTCGTGCTTCAGTACCCCAGTTGCAAGTGCCAGTAGTGGATGTTCTTTAAGTCCTTTCTCAAGGCCTTTCTGAATTTTTTTTGTAAAAGCAGACTTCAGATGGAACCCAATTCAGGGCCAGGGCTGGTGGTGGTTTGTGTCTGATTTCTTTCCTTTTTCAATTATTTTATTTTATTTTCTACACAATCACATGTGTAAACTGAAGTATTTGGAATAGAAGAAGCTTACTTGACCCTTCCTAATTTTCTTTTTTGGGCATCTCAAAAAGAGGTTCTTTGGTGAGTGATGTCAAAGTAGTTCCTTTGCTTGCTGTACAAACCTATACGTGGAGTCTGTGTTTCTCTTGAAGCACAGGTTTATCTGTGGAGATAATCAAAAGCTTGCATCATCCTCAAAAAATGCCTGTTTCTGATGCCTCCCACCCTGATTCCTGGGATTTTCGGCAAAGGGACATCCCCTTTAAACCTGCACTTCTGCCTCATATCTTTTCTCTTTGAAGCCAGAGGGTTGGCTGGCCTTTGAATAGACGAGGATGAGAATACAGCAGTGGGAGGTCTGTGTCTTGCTCATAAACCTTGGCCAGAAAATCAGTTCTGACAAGTGGGGACAGGTAGCAGCGTCTTTCCCCTTATCAAATGGCACAGTGGAGCAGACACATTCCTGCAGGATCTGTGCCGGGGTGGAAGGTGGGGCCTCCTGACTGTGCCTCGCCTCTCCGCTGCTGTGCTTCACCCCGGGAGCTACGTGCCTCCAACTTGATGCAGAACTGTGTTATTTCTAAAGAAAACACCCTGTTTTCTCATTGTCCCTTCCCCTTGGGTGCTGGTTTTGATGTGTTCTTCAGTTTCTCTTCCTTCAGCAGGAACCAGAGGAAGTGTTTCTCTGTGGTTCCAGTGCTTGGGGACTTCTGGGGAATGCCCTGTTGTGCCTTTGTGCCTCATCGTATTCTACTGCATGGTTTAGTGTGGCCCAGCTTCTTCCTGGGGAAAAGCTTTCCCCAGGCCTCCTGCTAAAACCTTCCTCCCTCTTGTGTAAAACAATCATCATTAACGCTAATTGAGCAGCTTTGGAGTTAAATCTGCAAAGATTGCTTGGGTTTGGTAAATCCTCTGCCACTGCAAAGCAGATAATGCTAAACAAAAGATTGTCTTGATTAGATTAAAGCTGGCAAATTCGTTGCCCTAATCATCATATTACCCTTCCTGTGGCTATTCAGGAATACATCAGCGTAACTTACTTGAAGTAATTGAATATAATTGTCTTTTGAACTCCTATGTGTAAAACATCCATCTTTGTTAACGGTATGTGTTCCTGTCCTGCTGCCAGCTCTCAGTCCTCTTCTGGAGGGGTGGGAACAAGAAGCAGAGCCAGGCTGACGTTTATGAATTGGTAGTTGATTGCCTATAAAACCATTCATTATTTCTGACCAAGCACCTGGAAGAGAATAAAAAGGAACAGCACCAGCCACTGGATTCCGTAGGCTTGGCTGATGCTCCCAGGCAGGGAAGCAGAAGGGAAGTCGTGAACTGGAACATTGCAAAGGGACGTCACAAAAAAACAACCATTCCCCTCACCATTAGTGGCAGCCGAGCACAGGGCACATGGTGGGGCTGGAAATGGGAGTGTGAAACAGGTGTCCAAGGCAGAGGCGTTACTGACCCTCCCATGGGCCAAATAGGTTAAAATGCTAAAAAACCAAATCTGCAGTGACAGCGGGAGTGAGGAAGTTCATGGAAATTTTTCTCCCATTAATAAGCAGGGTGTGAGGAGGAGAAATTCTCTTCAAATGTCATTTTTATACCAATAGATAGCTAGGAAAGGAGGCCAGGCAGCAAACAGCCTGTGTTTTTTATTTCCCATCTCTCCTGAGTGACAGGGAAAGACTTTTAGCACAGAAATTTCCAATATTATCTCAGCAATCAATCATGTACAAATACACAGTTACAAAGTGAAACATAACTGGCCTGGCTTTTAAGATATTCAGTTTGACCTGGTTTTAGTAGTTTTACTATTACTAATAAATTAAACTGTTCTAGGGAATGGGGCATAGGATTAGGACATGATTCTTCATATCATTAAAATTCAACCGCAGTGACAAACACAGTTTCAGCCCATGTCAGTTCACAATTTCCTGCACTTTGTGGTTTAACTCATCCTTGGACCTGTCCATTACTCTCAGAGTGGCCAGCCTGTTTTGGGAGGTTGCTAAACTTCACCTATAGGCATGCCACAAGCAGGGCTGTGAGTCGATCCCGGGACCACAGAAGTGATCCTGCTCCTTTAGGTTCATTTGTATGGCATAAATATGGGGTGAGCACTGCAGGAAGCCCAGCATAGGGGCTCAGGCTGGAAGAGATGTTGTCTGCCATTGGACGTCTGGTGCAGGGCCAGTTAATTTTGTGACCATGCTTTGTATGTGATGATGTAAAAGCTCCTGGGGACAGCAGTGTCCCCAGGGAGGAGGACAGTAGCTTTAGGTGTCTGCCAGCCCGGGCAGCAGTTTGAGCAGAGCATGATTCGGGGAGACCAGAGGCTTTACTGTGCTGCAGGAGCAGGGGATGGTGTGTGACAGCTAAACTGTGGTGCATTTTTGACCTGGAAAAACACTGGTTACCTCTTAAAATGAAAACTTCTTACAAGTATCCTTATGTAACAGATCATCCCTACTCAGGACGGTTAAAGGGTGAATCTTCCTTCTGCCAAAGCAAATCCTAAAGGATGCGAGTTCATTCTCTCCCTGAGCTGCTTTTGGAAGAGGAGGGGAAGGGAGCAGAAGTGGGGGAGGCGGTTAACAGTTACTCTACTGTGTCCTGACATTAGGCGAGCTGCAAAAATGCTCCCAGTGTATCAGGTAGTGTGAAGTGCCAGCCCTTTGCTGGAGCACAGAGAGCAAGTCTGCTGCGGAGCCTTAAATACTTTCCACCTCGACTACCTTAGCTTAACGCCTTTCAGCAGAGTTGGCAGGAGGGTTGTTTTTGTGTAGTCTCTCACCTCTCCCGGCAGCCTGGCTGACGGCGCCTGTGCTGCACTGTGCTCAGGGATTGTACATTGCAATGGGAGTAGGAGCCTCAGATCCTCTTGCCGATATGCTGGGAAAGGCGTATATGAGGATTACATGCAGGCTTTGCGCGACGGACCTGAGAGGAGCACGTCCCCACCGGATGGAGTCGGCGTAGCTCTGTTGCAGCTGGAGTCACAGATGCAAAAGGCTGAATTTTAAGTCTTCCATAGAAAAAGAGTTTGGCGCTTACTGGAGTTTGCTGAGCATCAGCGAGAGACTTGGCCCAAGCCTTGACACTTTGGTTTTGGATGGTGCTTCCCCACTCTACAGAGAGATGGTACCTGTCGCGGAGGCAAGTCACAGTGAAACATCGAGCACAGACCGGGTCTTGAAATGCTCACTTAGGAGGTTGGTTTTGTTTTGCTTTTAGTCTCCAGTTAGACAGAAAGGCCAAGAAACCAGAGAAGGAATGGGAAAACCTGCAGCAATGTTAAGTGATGTTTAGCAAAGAACTTCTGACTGTTTGTAAAGGCAGAGCAAGACCAGCATTTTATCGTTAAGCCGGTCACTGCCACAAATCTAGAAAGGGGCATCTTTACAGATGCACTGAGCCCTATCAGAGGGTGATTGTACGGTATCGCTGTTGCGGTTGTATGGTATTGCTGCCGAGGCTCAGCTAATTGTATTTCTTTAGCTTCTGTAATTTTAGCAGGAAAGGCCCAGGCGGCCAGGCAGCGTTGTCGGGGGTGGCAGGGAGAAATAACCTGATGAATTTTCCATCAGCTCAACTCACTCGAATATTCTCGCTGTTAACTTTTGGGGTCAATAATAAATATTAAAACCTGTAGATTTAATAAGTCAATGTAGGTGTTCGGTGCCTTTTGAGACCACTTTATCTTTCCATCAAAGATGAAACAAGCTTCTCAAATGAATAAAAAATAGGGCCTCAAGTGATTACAAGTGAGAGCAATTTGGGCTCCTCTCTCAGAACCTGGCAGTAGGCGCTTTTGAGCCTCTTCTGACTGCCTAGACGTTCTGCATTAGCACTGCTCTTGCTGTTATATTTTTAGGTAAATATTTTCAACTTGTGTGTACAGACCTTCAGGAACAGTGTTTGCTGCCACTCCAGGCTTGAGGGACGATGCAGGTCTGGATCCCACTAGGCTCTGTTGAGTCTGATTTGCGTTGCAAGTCTAGTTTTCCTTGGTGCTTGCTATAATCTCCTCAAGTTCAAAGAGCGCTTAGCTGCTTGTCTTTGTCAAAAACCCTGTTGGAGATCTTTTATGTCGAAGATGTAGGATTTCTCCGCATGACTTTGATTATTTATTCATTCCACTTCTCTGGTGTATGATAGCGCTGATATCATGAAGACCCCTTGTCTTGCACTGCTCTTGCTCTGAAATTCATGGAGATTTAGTGCCTTTGAAATTGTTTTAAAAGGGAAGGAAAAGTTTTTGAAGTCCCTTTTTTTTTCTTCTATTCCCCATAACAGTGCCGCAGCACATTTTTCCGACCTTCCACGCTCCTTTGCCAATTGACATGCGCCACCAGGAAGGACGATACCATTATGAACCTCACTCTATCCACGCTATCCACGGGTAAGTCTTGCACCTCCACTCCCGTGCCTTGCTAAAGTGTCAGCCACATGCCGTATGCTGAATCCCACTGCTGAAGTCCCAGGAATTTATTGCCCTTCTGGCAGGCTGGCCCTACTGGCCACCCTCTACCTCATTGTCCCCATCCACTGACAATACTGACCTCCCTGGCAGGAATGCTTTACAGCTCTGTTAAGCCTATAGAAGTGCCCTATAGCAGCAGGATGGGAGTACAGGGCTTCTTCGTTGTTATCCAGCTCAGGTCCCAGGAGCAGACTTGACCTGTGTTTTTGCACCCACTGTGTTTGTCACATCATGCTTTGCCGGGGTCATTCCTGTCACCATCTTGGCAAAAACCCAAGCACTGATTCCTCCCTTTGGAGACCTTGTGTACCATTCTTCCCTGCCTGCCAGCTATGGGGTCAGTGGCAAAAGGCTGCCAGGATTGCCATAATTCAGTCTGATTTCACTGGACAACAGCCCAAATGGGCTGGGCAGCATTTTCTAAAATGTGGTAAGAAGCCAGGTTCTCATGTGGGTGTTGTGTCCACTCTGGAGGGACAGGACTCTGGGTTTTGGTGGTGGCCTTCTCATGAAAGCCTCGCCTCCCCAGGACACTTGATGAGCAGCGAGCACAAGTGCTGGTCAGGGGCTATACCCTGAGAGGTTTGTTCATGGTTAATCTCCTCATCCAGGACATGACAGGTCAATAGTCCTTGATGTCTTGAAGGAGATGTTTATAGAGAGATCTGGGTTCACCTCCTGTAAGCTTTGGTCAGGGCAAGGAAAACAGAGCCAGCAGAGATGTGAACAGAGGTTGTAATGATGATGTGGCTGGAAGGGTTTCTTCTTGTCTCTGCAATGTACCATCACCATGGGAGGTGAGGAGCAGTGTGATGGGGTTGGTGTTCCCACAGCTGTGCCAAAATTCTTCAACCCGCAGCTGTAACGCAGGGCTCAGACATCTGCTGAGGGACAGGTCCCAGGGCACTTGGTGTAGGGGAAGCAGTAAGGGCTGGAAACCTTTTTTAAGTAGAGCAAGGGAAGAACAACTAGGACTCATCACTTACAAAACTCGCCTTTGATACTCTGGAGTCCGTTTGTGGCTTCGCTGTCCGGCCAGGGTCAGTGCTCACCCAGCTTTGCCAGGACTACTTGTACTTTTTCTGGGTAGGTGTGAGCAGGCGAACAGTCCCTGTGAGGCAAGTAATGCAGACAACAGCAACCAGGAGATCTGTGGAGTCCCACAGCTACCAGGGCTTTATTCCGCTTCCAAAATACTGCAGGAAATAAATGACAGGGCAGATCATTTGGATCCTAGCAGAAGAAAAGTCATTGTCTTTTTGGCTGGCAGTCAGTTTGACTGGATGTTTAAAGGGGCAGAGCAGCTCCTTACATGCAGTGTGCAAAAGAGAAATGATAAAGCAGGTTGCTAACATGGGAATTGGGGGGATAAGGGAGATGAATGAAATAGTTCTGGTCTTGCATGCAAGTACCTGTAAAAACTGTAGAAAAAGATAGAATAATAAAACAGCACACTGGGAGATAGTTAGTAAGCCAGAGCTCTGGCTAATAAAGCGCATACTGACTTCTGAAAGGGGCAATATTAAAATCAGTGGTTAGAAGAGAGGGTAGCAATGTTCTGATGTTTGTCACACATTATTTCTGTGCTCCACTCAGTTGTTCCCCTTCACTCCTCATGAGGAGCATTGGGTGCGCTTCATCTGTCCTGGAGCTCCACAGCAGTTTCTTCGGTGTGGTCATGAAGAAAGGTCTTCTCCAAAATGCAACTACGAGCTTGCCAACTGATGCTATGTACCTGTGAATCATATTTCCAGTAATGGGAGCCAGTATTTTATTTTATCTTTTTGAGGTTGTCCAGCTGTCAACCCTGGCCAGTGTATAGTACTGGCAGATCAGGCTTCAGTTCATCTGCACCAATATTAATAATGTGCTGAGTTAGCAGTGATCACATTTGTCTGTCAGTGGACCAAGTGTCCTGCTTAGTATTTGGATACAGTTGTTGGCAAATAACTATTTTCAAACAACTATTGCCTTCCTTCTTTGTGATTCCTCACCTTCCCAGCAGCTCCTCTCACAAAACCAACTTGCAAGGTACTGGAGAGAAAACTTGGTTGTGCATCTTAGAAGAGGAAACATAATCTTCTTTGCAACTACCTGGGCACTGCCCTGAAAGGTGCCTTTGTGGCTGGTGAAGCACCAAAGCTGAGCAGCCAAGTACTTCTTGGCTGCAGTGTTTTCTTGGGGTCAAGGGAACGCCACTTCTGTTTGGCTGTTTTCCAGGTGCTCTGCACTGTGGCACAACCACATTGGGAAAATTCTCAAGAGCTGTGGAGTTAGTCTCTCAATCATTTTTCCTCTTTAAATTTTATCTGCAAACATCTTAACCTCATGTCCTGACCTTTAGTCCTGTAGTTTTTATTGTACTTTTCTTTTGTCTTTGTTCTCTCTCCTCCAGTCTCTGGAGGTCATCAAATAGCACTCACTCTCCTCACTGGCAAATGTCCAATGTGAAATCATCCAGAACATGGTGGTAGAGCTGGACTAGAACATACTTAGTGGTTGCGTGGCTCATATTCAGTACAATGGGTGGACTTTGTGGGGACAGTTGAGCCCCTGGAAATTGTACTCCATCTGATGGTGCAGAAATCAACCCTTCTTGTTTTAAAAATAAACAACGCAAAAAAAAAAAAAAAAGAAACAAGAGCACATGAGTATTTTCACTCTAGAAAATTGTGGCAAATGTTTGGAAGAAAAATTGTGTCACTGTGTTTTGGCTTTATGATTAATGTGATCGGTGCCTGACAGAGAGCCCCCAATTCATCAAGTCCATATTCTAGCCGTCTGCTGTCTTGACGGTACCAAATTTATCTAATTATGTGAACATTGCACAGCAAATTAAGTGCAGTCTCATTTGTTGCTAACTATGGGGTCTTATTATCTGCCTGCTGCATTATGTCAAAGGTTTGCTTCCTGATTGCTCGATGTGACATGTCACTGCATTCCCCTTCATCACTGTTTGCATTTGGCCTAATGAGAACATACGTTATTTTGTCTTAACTGGAGGGAACTCCAGTTGCAAGGCTCTCTTGAGCAGGACCACCTGTGGGACCCTTTTCTTGGGAACATAGATAGGAATGTGGAAACCTCAAGTAATAAATGACCGCTCTGCCAAGATGGGCCTGAAAGACTTGCTGCATTTCTCTTCAGTGTTGTCATTCCTTCTGTCTCAGTGATTTTGTTAAGTAGCATGACAAATAGTTTTCGGGACTTGAGTCTTCTTCCAAATCACTGAGGATTTATTATGTGCATCCAGAAGCAGATTATGTTGGTGTTTCCTTGAAGTATACTTTTGAGATTTTTTTCGGGGTGTTCCAGTGTTTCTCCAGTCATTAGGACAACCTACTTTTCTGTACAGTCTCTGTTGTTTTTACTTATATGGTGGGACATTTGTTTTGGACATCTTTCATTTTTGGACTTTTTTTTTTTTGCATCAATAATAGTTTCACAGAATCTTGGTTCTTGCTTGGCGTGTCTAGATAAATAAAGTACCTCATTCAAATGATCCTTGATCTCTCTGCAGGCTCTGTGGAAGAGCAGTGGTGGGTTTTACATCTGTTTTCTGCTTGCAGCTTTTATTGATTTGTCAGAATGTCACTCTTTACCACTGGTTGTGGGTAGAACATAGGTTGGAGTGAAAGTCATCAGCCGGGGTGTGTCTGCAGGTCCAAAGCTGAACCAGAGAAATTCATTTTGTAAGATTGAACAGGTTCTTTTGGAACAAAAAGGATATTTTGTATTTTAGTGAACTTCTTCAGAAAAACCCTATTTCACTTGGGCCTGGTCTCTGCAATAACTCCCATCTACTTTAAACTAAGTGGACTCAGTGTCAGCTTTGCAAGACCAAGCCCTTGACTCCAGAGGAAAGCTGCAGGCAGATATTTGAGGTGATTACTGATAGCTCCCTTCCACTCCCCACTATTTGGTGTGCTCAGCTACACTCAACTTTTTTTTTAAAGCACAACAAAAATAGCTGAAAACTACTTAGCTCAGCTTAAAAGCCCCTGCCAATGCAAGAGCCTTCGGGGCTAACCCCTGTAAACAGCATGTCTAGGCTTGACTCAGCAAGAAGCTTTTTAACAGTAGCTCCTAAACTGTGGTTAAAACCCATCAGGCATTACGCAGTGTAACAAACAAAAGCAGCCTTGTTTTTCTACCAACATCCTGGTGGTGTTTTAGGATGCAGTTCTGACATTATTTATTAACAAAATATTGTTGTAGCTCTTCTGTCCACAAATAAAAACAGTAAGAAAAACCTCATAGCTGATAATCACAAATCCCATGGCTTTCATGAGGACTGAATTGTCCCAAAGACCTAAACATAGAGAAGACTCCATCTCCATGATAATGTGGAGTTGCCCTTAATTTCCCTCTGGTAGGGATTTTATCTCATTAATCAAGGATATTCCTCCATTTCCCTGAGATCTTATTATATTACAGATTTTCCCTGATATCCAGCCTACACTTTTTTTCTTTATCTGATCCTGTTACGCCTCCTTGTTGAAGTTTGGTTTGTTTTTACTATGTTAAAAATTACAGAATACCTTTTTAGGACCAGTTCCAATGCTCCCAAGCTGTTTAGGCAGAGTAACTCACAGGCAAGGCAAGGTGACTGTTGAACTTTTCAGCATAACAAGACCATGTCTCAAGTGTTTACAAATTTGCCAAATTTAATGTCGAACCCAAGATTTTCCATGTTGAATATCTGTTTCAGACTGGTTTTCTCTTTCCTTTGTTTTTTTTTTGTGAGATTCAGCCAGGGGAGGCCAAGTGGGGTTAAGGGAAAATATGTTGTTTAGCCATACAAAAAATAATCATCATCATCTTATAACTGCTTTTAGAAACACCAGTGTCTCTTACTTTAGAGTTGGAATTTGTTATTGTCACAGATGTGCCTTTTGCTGTTCCCATTCTACAAAAACACACACAAACCCCCATCAATTTTGCTAGATAGAAATCCTTTGAAAAATCTCCCTTCCAATGCCTGTGAATGCGTGTTGGAGTTTTGCAGTGAAATTTTCCAAGTGCCCTGTGGCTCTGACCACGCTTCAGGTGAGCCTTGCCAGGGCTTACCTGATGGTGCTCCTCATTTTGTGATGGGGCCTCTCCATCATCCCCTCCACACAGGGGGATTCATGGCTCCATGGCAGACAGGAGCTGTTTGCACCACTCTTGGAGCTGCTTTTTTATATTATTGGGCATGCATAAAGTGCCTTCAGTTAACCTCCATGGGACACAGCTCCTGCGAGGCAGCAGCTGGGGTCCTATCAGGCAGTGTGGGATGGGACCCCTGGTAGTGGTTGTTCCTGCAGCAAGGATGCTGCTCATTTGAGCCACGGAACATACACGCCAATAAAACCTGTGTGTTTTCATATTTACTTTGCTACTGGAGTAGAAAATCTTTGGCAGGCCGTGATTGATGGTTCTGTGCTGCTTAGGAGACAGAGCGAGCTCCCTCCGGAGTCAAAGCAAACAGCTGCTCAGAGAGGCCTTCTTATGTGTTTTGCAAAGTTTTACGACTTTCACCAAATAGATGCATTGCTCATTTGGGAAACAGGTTTGGGGGCTCCCACATCCAATTTATTCTGTCCCCTTCTTTCCCACATGCTTATTTTATTTATTTAAGAAAGTAAGAATGTGTGAGTTTTCAATGGTTTGCAGAGGCTGGTCCCCTACAGAAGGCTGGTTCAAACCTCTCCCTGGTCTGTAATTAGCAGGAGTGTGTTGCTTTTAGGTGGCTCTTTGGTAACATACAGGAGGTATTTGGGGGATTGTCGATACCAGGATTAATACTTGATGGTCACTTGATCCATCTCCAGGAGACCACAGATTAAATACTGGCTGCTGCTGTCATGCTTTGGGAGCTGGAAAAATTGCTTTAATTCCATCTGTGCTTTATTTTTCTCATCTTTAAAGTGCCATCACGGTAATACTTGCCCTTCTAATGTCTTGAGAGCTAAGAAAAGTCAGGTAGTCTGCAACTCCTTTGGCTTCCCACATTGGGCTTGTAGCATGTTTTCAGACATAAGGAAAGACCTCTACAGGTCCTTCTACCTGTGCAGAAACTGAGAAGGTACACACGTAGCATCTTCTGGCCTCACTGGGAGGACAGGCTGATCAGGTCTTTTGAAAATGGGACAGACATAATCCAAAACACTCATCAGGGACAGAATGTTTCTGTAGGCTTTTCCAATCTGATAAACTATTCTACAAAACAAAAAACCAAACCAAAACAAAAACCCAAAACAAAACAACAACAAAAACAAACAAACCAAAAACCCCACAGCTTTCTTTTTTGAACTTTGTTAACAGTTTTCATGCATATTCCAGTATGGGAGAAATCTGCACATCTATGCCATTCCTTAAATGCAGGATATTTTTGTCATGGGTGTTTAGTTAAACAGCCTTCAGAATACTTTGAATAACTCAAACCTGAAGTGCCAGCATGACTTCAGGGTTCAGAGTCACTTAACTGTGCAATGAAATGCAGATTGGACTTAGAAACATTTGGGCTGGATCTTCAGTTGCTGAATGCTGGTGACATTGCGCTGGAGTGAGGGCCCTCGGTGAGCTCAGATGGAGTCGTGCCCAGTAGTACTTAGTGAAGATCTGGGCCACCAAGTTGCTGGTGCTGTGAAAAACTGCAGCTCTAATTTAGCCTAATCACCACCAGAAGTGTAAAAATGGCTAAGAGGTTTTAGTATTGAGAACAAAAGCATGATCTTTGAGGTCTTTTATGTAAACCTCTGGCATGTGTTCGTTTAATATGATGTCACTCTGTAATCCACCATTGCTTTTAAATGTCATTCTCAGAGCTTCATGTCAGCGAGTCTTAAGTGATAATCCCTTTGCTTACCTCACTTTATAGTAGATTAAAAGTGACTTCATGCTTCCACCTTATCCGCTGTTAAGCTTGTGCTTTAGAAAAAAAATTATTTGAACTCACTTCTCCTGCTGCTTTCTAAAGAGTTTCTAAACAGAGAGTGCATGTCTTTCAGAAGCTATCTCAATAGGATTGCCCGTTCTCCGTTGCTTTCAGAATCTGTGAAAATGGATAAATGTTCAGTGCCAACTTCCTGCCCTTTTAAACTCCAGTGTTCTGAATTTGTTTCTCAAGTTTTTTCTCAGCTAAATGGAGAGCACTGCCCCTCCTGGCCTCTTCTTTTTCTTAATCCTAAATAAATCCCCTCTCTAGATGATGTTTCACCTCTTACCAGCTTCTTACAGTCATGAAGACAAGATGATGGGACCCTTTGCGGTCTTTTGCTTCTCTGTAGCACTTTCTCTTGTACAGCACAGGGGTGTGTGGGTTCCCCCTTTCTGGTTTTGTATCTCTTGGTTGAACTTTTACTCTACTCCTGTAGCAAATCTTTTCTCAGTATATAAAGCTCTCCGTACAGATCACCTTCCTGGTCCACCCCCCATTCCTACTCTCCCTGAATTTCACCCTCCTGCTCCTAGCACACCTCCTTGTGTTACACGTCCCAGCAGATATTTGCTGCATGTTGTCATATCCGTCCTCCCTTCTCTGGCCAGCCTCCTCATTTTCACTGTGTTTCTCTGAAATCCTTCCAGTGTGTGTGAAGATAAATGGATGAACCCCATCCATCCCATTGTCTTGTGGAATGAAGCCTGTGGCACATCCCTTTTCAGGTGCTGGTTAATCTGGATTCCCAGCTATCAGTGGCCAAGGGGAACAAATCACACAAGGTGCTGAAAGATAAAAACTAATGGCAGGAATGCTGGCTTGTGATACTGGCAGAAAAAATGTAGGATTTTTTATGTCCATACAGAGTGGAAATTTTCAAATCTCATCCAAAACTTCCCCCCACGCAGCAAAGAGCAGAGAAGTCAATTTACCCTGGATGGATGAAGGACTGAGTCAACTCTGCTGGGATTAGAACATGTGGTTCGAGGGATCCTAGGTATTTCGGGTCTGATTCTCGGACCACCCAGATAGCTGGGGGAAAATTAAAAAAAAAATAATACTAATAAAAAAAAAAAGACCCTATTTGGCAGAACTGTGGATCTGCATACCCTGCATGGAGCTGATGCCGTACAGACACATCTGCACAAACCAAAGGGCAGAACTGGCTGCTGTTACTCTGGCAAATCTGAGATCTCTCCTGCAGGAGTGCATGCATCGAAGTGGGCTTTCTGGATCCCTGGCTTTGACACTAAACCACGTATGTATGATTTTCTTCTGTGTGCCAGACCATTTTGAGAATTTGTGATTTTACACAATTTTCCGCCTTAGAGGCTTTTCTTTCCCGTTCTTTTATGTTTCACCAGTGATAATAAGTAGACAACTAACAGCTAAAATTTAGAGCATTTCTCAAGGGTCAGATTTTTAAAAGTGTCTGTGTTACTTTAGATCATAAATCTCACTGTATTGGGTCTGGTTAATAATATTTGAAAGTGGATGTTGTGGGTTTCCAAATACTGTTGACTCTTAGAGCTGGCTTGTCAAGTGCTGGTAGTGCAAAGGCTCAGTGGGTTTTTCAAACATCACAGTTTATGTCAAACTCCTCCAACTTCCATTGAAACTCAGGACACTAAAGCCAACTCTACTAAAGGAGTTAAGTACCTAAAAATTAATAGAATGGATGGAGTGGACTTAAGAAACACAAGCATGTTAATGAGATGGCTTTGACATGCTTGGAATCCAGTGACTATGTCCAGGTTGTGCAGCTCCTGTAGGACCAATGGGTATGTTTTCTGCCTTGTCTCCTCTCTGTTGCTGGAACATGCATATGGCAAATCTTGTGGGAGGATGTGCTATGGAAAAAAACATATTCAAGGTTTAGATGATATCAGTTGGCCAGGCTCCACTTCAGAACAAGTTTACTGCATTCCATGCACTCGCTTTATTGGCGTGTGTGGGGTTGATTTCGGATAGAATTGATTGTGGTAGCTGATAGCGAATCAGGAGAATGTGAGTCTTTTGATGATTTTTTTAAGCTGATACTTAGGGGGGACACCTTAGAGCATGGTAGGAGCTATCCTTTTCCACTGCCTGGGCAGCAGCAGGGCCTACACCACGGTCTCCCCCCCGCTGAGCACATGATGTTAGATTAAATGTGAGGGGTAGGCTCCACCACGACCTCCTGCCCTTTCTATGAATGCAGTGGTGTAGCAGTGTTCCTTTTGTACAGAGGGAGCCTCCTCACAGCAGAGGTATTTCTTTCTACCACAACTCATTTTATCTCTCTCTTATACCTCTCCCTACCCTGCATACACAAACCCAAGTCACTTATAACAGCACCTGAGTGCAGTCAGGCACGACTGAAAAAATATATTAGGGCTGTATGAAATGCAGCTTTTTAAGTTTCTTAGAGAAATAAATGTGTGTTCTTAAAACCTGTAAGGGCCTTTAAAATATTTTTCTGTTGATCCTGTAAAAGCATCCTGGAGAAGAATTTGTCTTATTCCTCTTCTTGCCCCTTCACAAGAGGCTTTCCTAGCTTGATTATGGAGCTACTTGTATGGCTTTTGATTTGAAAACCAGCTGCCATAGGCGTGGTACGTGCTGCTTGAACGCTTCATCTGAAAGCTTCTTAAGATCCCTCAGAGTAAACACACATCCCAAAGTACCACTGGTAGAGGACAGTCTACTGGAATGTGGTTAATACATTAAAAATAAGAAGGTTTCAAGCTTACAACTGCGTTAGGGCAGTGTTCTTCCGTACTCATTCTTGTTTGAGGCTGTTTGTCTTCACTTGATTTCATATGCCATCTTTCATCCTCATTCAAGTGCAGTGTGATCTTTTACCAGAGAAAACTGCATTGTAGATGAGAGAAAGCAGAGTGTAGAATGATAGGGTGGTGAAGGAATTAATGCATTCAGTCATCAGATCAGTAAATTGAAGGAAGATCATTCTAATGAGGATTAGCAAGAAGGAGAAGATCTGTAGGAGATATTTGAAAAGAAATGATGAGCCAGTGATGCAGAGGGTCACACAGAAAGTATTCTAGGCTACAGAAACGTTGTAAAGCCTCTTCTTATTTAGGAAAACATGTAAGTATATGCTTAATTAGAAATGCCTGTTTAGGTCTGTTGACTTAGAGGAACTTAAATGCATGTTCATATAGTGTTCTGAAGAGAGGTGTTCTTCTGAAGATACCATGCAATAGAAATGTTCACTAATCCTGCTTGTGTATTTCTGCTGTAAAAGTGCTGATCTAGACCTGGCTGTTGACTTCACACCTGTTACAGTAATGGATTATTTGCTGGTATTCTCATGAAAGGCTTCACTTCAGTTATGTTTCTTTACATAATTTTTGCAAAGTAGAAATCAAGGTCTAATGAGGGCAGACTCTAGAGCTGTGGTGGTTACTTCCCCATAGTATTGCTGGGAGTTCAGCATCATCACAGAGATCCCAAAGTGGGTGTCAAACAGGCCAGTTTGGAGGAGCCTAACCACCAAGTTACTGGGTGGACAAAATGTCTCGGTGTTTGCTTCCTAGGAACAGCAAGTTTTCAAGGAATTAGCAGTGTTTGAGGTGCTCCTTTGGGTAACTGATCACCTCTCAGGTCAGACTGTGTTGATCCAGCTTGTTTGAAAAGATCCTCAAGGAGCCAGCGATGTTTTCAGTTCTTTGGGAGTAACTGAAATGAGATCTTTGCTGCCGTGTTACCCTGATCACAAGGCACGCATTTTGTGATGGCATCTCTTGGGAATCACAGTACAGCATGAGAATTAGTTTATTGTAAGAACCAGGTCAGGGTGAATAATTCTATAATCTGTAGACCAGTGAGAAAGACTTTGCCATTCGCTCCCAGGAGAGAAATTATATAAAAGTTATTTCTAATTTTCAGGTTTTTTCCTAGTCCTCCAGCCCAACTGACATCTCTGTAAGAAGTATTGCTAGGAACTGAGGAACACTGGGTTGTCTCCAAAGTTTTATCCAGTACATGTTAACGCTTAGTTATTACCTGTTTTTATGTTATTTCCAGTAGAAGTCTCTAAACAGAGAAATAGTCATAATGAAATCAGTGTCAGCAGACCCCAAACCGCTTTATTCACTTGAAAAAATAGTAAAGTTCCAAAGTCCAAATAGATTTCTGTCCATCTTTGGAAAAAATATAGTACATGCACACATAACCAAATGATTTTTTAGGCTAAGTTAGAGAAATTCTGACCCACCCTCAGGGGATATGATGGCCAGAATGTAAGAGACAAAAGTGGAATTGAGCCAGTTAGGTATTTTAAACCACATCTTTTAAGAGTTCCTTTACAGAGGACAAATACACTGGCCTTTTGGGCTTTAGCAGATAGGAATGACAACCACTTCATATTCCTCACCAGAGCATCATCATGTGGTGTTTCCTAATGAGTCAGAGGGAAAGGCACTCTCCCACCAACACCACTTCCTCTGTGTCCTGGGATTTTCTTTGCAAGTCATCAATTCAAGGCTTGGCTAGGTCTTGACCTCTCTTGGCATGTGAGATCTAAACCTGGTATGACTCCAGACTTCCCTCGACCGCGTCTGGTTTGAATCCTGTCAGTGCCCAGACGAGTGTTACCACAAGAATAAGACACTCTTCAAAGAGTTGTTTGTTTGTTTGTTTTTTTAGGGGCCGGTTTCTGCCAAATGTGAAGAGGGTAGGAGCTCTGTGAGCTGTAACTTCTTTCCCTTCAAGTCCTGATGTGCTGATGGACTTCAGGATCCTATCATCCTGGTTTTCTCCTTGCTTGCAGAGCAGGATTCGTATTTCTGGTGAATTGTGTGAGTTTCTGATAAGTATGGATGGTGAGCAGAGACTTAGCCTTTTCTGCACAGATGTCACGTTGCTTCAGGTGTGTCAGTCTGGTGCAGCATACTGGGTGAATGACCTGTCCCAGGCTCAGTGAGTAAACGGCACAAACTGAGGGATAGAAAATTTCTTGAGGTGACCCGCACTGAAGAGTAGATTGTGCTTCATTCCAAAATCTTGCACTAGATGCAGTAGTTTCCTATTCCTTCTTTTGGTTTTTGACTACATTGCCAAACTGGCCTTTTTCCAGGATCTGGTTGCTGCGATTGACCTCACTGCTTTGTGTTTCATAAACCCAACCCCAACCCTTCCAGCTCCGTGTTCACTGGTGGCTTTTCTCCCAGTTAGGGCAATTTTGTGGTTCACATGCTCACCAGTGAAATTGCTGCAATCTGTGAATTTCCAGTGCAGTAAGGATTTGTGTGTACATGTGTTGTGTGTGTGTAGTCTCCCTTACTTACCAGTGCGAGGTCTCAATCTAATCTCCTCTTCCTGTTATCATCCTCACAGAGTGAAAGCTAGGTTGGAAGTTATTCTCCTTGCCTACAATGCATCATGGTCTGCACTCCTCTGATCAAATTTGAGTTTCAATTGAAAGAGCCACTGGCATCCAGGAGCAAATCTTTGATTAAAATGAAACTGTAGAATTTTAGAAGCTGTTCTTGAAGTCTGAAGGTAGAAGATGGACATGGTGCAGCCAGGGAATCTGGTAAAAATCCATGGGTACAATAGCACGGGCTGCATTTGATGTTAACTTTTGGCTCATCAAACTTTTCTCCTGTATCATTGAACAGCACAATGAGAGTTTTCAAGTGGGACTTTTGTAATTAAAAGTTTATCTCATACCAATAGGTCCTTATAACTCTTCTTGCACTTGCTCTGTCCCTCTGATACTCTGTGACTGACCTTAGAAAATGGCCTGTGCATTCTTGTACCTTTTTTTTATTGGCTAGAAGCTCTTTTATAGCAGGCATGAATGGTTGATTAATCCTTACAGCTTTCATGAGTACCAAATGTGTACTGCATGCTGGGTAAGAGAAATTATTTTCCTATTAGATTATGAACAGCTTTAAAACCTGTACTGTAATGTGATGTGCACAAAGGGAATTGTGAGTATTAGCAGTTCAGATCTGGATAGTTGGATTTCCTTGGTTATTGATAACACTATAGATTATTTAAAATATTTTTAAAATTCACATTATTTTCACCTATTACATCCTTTGCTTATTTTAACAAATCAAGCAGCAGATGCAACTAAATTAAAAAAAAAACCCAACAAACAATAAAGTATGCAAAGTGCAGAACCTTAAGTCCTATTTTCAAAATAAATTCTGAGACAGAAGTATTTGATATCAAAATCCCATCAGTAGCCTGCTCTTAAAATGAATATATGGGGGAGCTTACACCCCACTGAAATCAATTTGGGCTGCAAAAGATACTTGAAGGTGCAAAAAGATGACTGATGGGACTTTCAAAAGCTGCTACCACGTGGAAAACCTCACTGCTGGGATTTCAGCATAGCTTTGATTTCCAGTTTGCCATTGTGTTGTCTAAAATAGGTAAAGCAATCCACTGCACCTGAGCAGTTCTGATTTCTCATTTCCAGACCACAGTACAATGGCCCTGTGTTTGCCTTTTCAAAAACCAGAGAGAAATATTTAAATAATATTTTGTGCTAAATTATTAAAATTGCTGCAAATGTTTTCATTAAAATTTGAGTATGTTTAATATCCCTTCTCTTGAATTTTAAATAAAACCAATACTTGGTGACTTAATTACCCAGCAATATCTCTTTTTTTAGTTTTTTTGCCTTATATTAATAAAATGAGTGTATTTACATAGTTCCAACCTAAGCACATCTCGTTTTACTGAATAAGTGCATCATTTAAAGGGCACACAATGTTAACACCTTTTGGCTCGCCTGAGACTTTACATCATGCAACGCGCTGAATCCCATATATCCTATGCAAAAAATAAATTGTATTCTCTACCCTTCCCTATAAAATGTTAAAAAAACTCCACAACTCTCTGGTCATTTTAAACTGTCCCCATCGCATTGAGGTTTCGTTCAGACTGCCTAGAGAACCATCTCAGACAGACTTTGGCTGCTGTTGTGGAAAGCAACTGGTGTAACCTGCAGCTGACCGTTCAAAGACAGCGGCTGTCTTCCTTGGCTCTGCGTAGTTTCAGAGTGTGCAGAGATGAGGCTGGAGGTCTCATCCCTCTCACCACTTAAATGCCACAACAGGAGCGTAAAGTGGTGTTTGGTGAGACGCAAGCAGGGTGATTTTTGAGGTTGTAGAGTGATGAGGATCCTTCTGTTTCTCCTTCTGGGTCAGCAGTATGGACAATCACCAGAACTATGAGGCTGAGGAGGATGTCTGGGGGCCTTTGTCAGCAGTGATGCTGTAAAAAAAACTCCAGTTTTTCAGGCAGCACCCCAAATCCAGCTGCAATTCCCTGGAAAGGGGAGGGTAAAGAGTGGCTTTGCCTCTGCCATTGCAGCATTTAGGAGAAAAAAAGCTTTGGGGACTTGTCATCAACCTGATGCTTTTGGGAACTAGATGCAACATTTAAGGTCAGGTTAGGATAATTAAGGATCAGCTAAGGACTGGAGATCCTGAATTTCCTGCTTTTACCCAGCTGAGTCTAGTGCCCAGTTTTAACCTGAGTTGAAGGAAGGTCTGGTGTATCTAATATTGATGTGAGGCCCCATGCAGGCAGAGAGGCAGCAGAGAGTGGTGGCCAGGGCAAGTGAGGCCACGGCACAGCACTAAGGGCAGAAGCCACTGCAGAGGGGTGGTGTGGTGATGACCTGTCTGTTCTCAGAACTCCTCTCCTGCCTGGAGAGGAGCAGGTCTGCTGGAGAGCAGCAGACCCACCGGACACCAGCACCGCCACAGTGGATGCGCAAGGGTGGCTTCTTTGGCCTCGAAAGGCCGTGTGCGTGTGTTCATCACTCTCCAGCTACGATGACAACGGCTCTTTGAAATGCTTTTCTGCATTTGCATTTACAAAAGCTGGATAAGCTTTTTTTAAAAAAAATCTGATAAGTAGCAGGCAATTGAATTAACCACTGTTGACTGTATTGCTGTCTCTTAACAAACTCCATCTGTATGGTCTCCCTTTGTAGACACAATTTTATAACTTAATTTCCCTACCAAAACATCAGTGTTTACTTAGTAAGAAATCTGTTCTTTGTCAGCTTAAAACAGTGATTTCTTTATTACCACTCTGCGCAAGGAATGACAGCACAGAGTTGGCACTGGAGCAAGTCTGGTTGAGTCTACAGCATTGTAATGGAAACAGGGTGAACTGAGGGTCAAGTATAATGGGATTTGTATACAGAAATGTGTCTGCATAAGGAATAGCTGCATGAGATAAGAGAATGAAAGATGAGGCCAGCAGGTCTCCCGTTGCAGTGTGTTGGGAAGGAGGTATTGCTGTAGGTACACAGGACTGCTGACATGGGAGATGGGGTTACCTCTGCGCCGGCGTAGAGGAGTTGCCTAAAAAACACACATGCATCCAGCACTAGCTGACATCAGTGAGTGTTGGACGGATTGGGGCGGTGGTCAGGGATTGCTCTAAGAATGTTGTGTATATAATTTTTATTGATTTTGGGAAGCATGGGTCGATGAGGGGTTTTCAAGCTATTACAGTCTATGGCCTCCCTAAAAATTTTCTCGCAGAGTTGTTAAATGTGGTAGAGTAAATTTGGCTCATAAAAAGAGGCTTGCAGGGTTTTTTTGCTGTCTTTCACAGCCCCTGAAGGAGTTTTAGTGATTCCCAAGGGTTTGGCAAACCACAGGTTGAAAAGCACTAGTGTAAACTTACAGCAGTAAACAGCTGGGGAACATCAGATCCCTATTCCTTCCTTGATAAACGTGTTCTATTTTCCTGTGCCATTGAAAAACTGAAAGAATAGGAGAGCAGCTGTAGTCAGTGACACCAACAGACCTGGGAGCAAAAGAATGTTGGAAGGATGGCTTTTCAGGTGGTTACGTGGCAGATAAGATATAAAACACCTCATCTTTTTTACCATGAGATGATGATTTCGGGGGTGGGGGAAGCTCCTTTAAGCATATTGAAGTTGTACAGTGCAGTAAGCAGTGCTGGGGTTTTGCCATAAGGCTGGGCTTCTGTTTATTGCATTTACTTTCTCCTGCTGTAGAGGCTTTCTCTGTCTTACATTTCAGGCTAGAGCTGGTAGAGAAATGCCGGTTGGTTATTGCAACCGGTTGGTTATTGCAACCAGTTGGAGAGAAACTCTGCTTTCTCTGAGTTGTGTTCATCTTTTCCTTATGGCAAATTAAATCCTAGCTGGATGTTGCCCAGATTTTTAAAACATTCATGTTTCATTCAGATTCACTTTCTTTCTAATGATTAAAAAAAAAAAATAGAAAGGAAAAAAAAAGGTTAAAATTAGAAGAAATTAAAGTTGAAGTGCTGATTTATTGTTAATTTTCTTATTTTGTACAGAAAACTCAGGACACCTCCAAGCGGAAAGCTTGTTTGAAATAAAAAGGGTTTATTCCCTGCAGTCATATCAGTGAAAAACTTTTACCTAGTTCTGCTCTTCACCATATAATTGCTTGCTTTTCAGCATACTTGTAGCAAAGGAAAGGCTGGTTAGATCAGCCAGGCTGCTGGATCAGATCTTACATTACATCTTGAGCTCTTTGAGTGCCATTAGCATTTCCTTTTAGAAGTGAAGAAATATTGACAGTTTCGTAGGTTATCTCGCATTTTACTGCACGTTAGGGCACTTCAAAGTCTTTATGTAGTGATGGGAACTGTCATGAAGTAGATGTGAAAAGGGCCTTTGGTCCAACTAAACCTGTCAGCAAGAAGATTTAGGGCAGATGGTTATTATTAGAAATCAATGTATTTATTATATATTGTTCAGGAATATTTCCCTTTGGAGGTTACTGTGAGTGCTGTTGCTGTTTAAAATGTGTCAAATGCCGGTAAAATTAATTCCTGCAGAAAACCCAGGGAGCCCCAACCAAAAGCTTTGTTATTATGGGAATGCACGTCTTTTCCTCCTTTGTGCTGTGATGCACCAGAGGCAGATACCTGGCGTGTGTGTGTGTGAGAGATGTATTTCTGTGCAGCTATCACAATCACCTCTACATACAGACAGAGCTCCTCTGACTGCTGTGTCTGGAAAGCTTTGTAGAGATCTGTGCTGTACCTGTTCCCATTTTGTTTTATTCCCCTTTGTAAACTATGGCTTTTTGGTTACTTCCAGTTAGTTACGGCAGCTTGCTGCTGCTTAGAGCAAGCACATCATCTGGCCAAAGCCTGAACACCAGTGGTTTTCCCCTGTACTTTAGAAAAGAGAAGCAGGACATTTCAGGTTTTTGTAATTAATTGGATGTAGGTTTTTGTTCCTTGGTGTCTTGTTTAGCTATAGGTTTTAAGTTATAGGACCTTGGATTATGGGAAGAGGGCATTCCCAATAGAAAAGAAGCATATTAGCAGAAGCATTAATGCTGGAAGTCGCTGTCCTGGAACAAAGATTCATTTTCCGTTCACCCCGTGATTTACAGCACATTCCAACCAAGTGATTTGGCTATGGTCTTCTGGCATAACATTGTTTGCCCTTTCCCTGACGTTTTGCATATAAAGAAAAGTTATGAGCTTCTTGGGCATTCAAGGTACCAGGAAATGCAGGAGTCTACCTAATTTGTTAACATGAAATTATAGATGTCAGACACAGACTGTGTTAGTTAACATTGGTTAGAGTAATGCTGCAGCCAGTTGATTGTATTACAGTCATGATGAAGAAGAATGGTCTTTTTTTGCTTTTCTGGGATATGACGGGTATGGAGCCAAGGCAGATTTAAAGTGTAATGAATGAATAAGCATTTTCTGTGGTTTGCCAGACTCTTCCATGAGCTCCATTGCTGTGGTGTTGCTGCCACCGACTTGCTCTCTCCTCAGTGAGTTAGTGCTGGCATAACATGAAAAGAGACTTTTCAGAAGTACGACAGGAAGAGTCTTTTAAATGTTAAACCCTTCTGTAGCGCTTGGATGTTATTACCTTTTAAGGGAGAGAAGCCCCCACCCGAAAGTAGCATAGGAAGAAGACACTAGGCAGGGATCAAAAATTCAGATTTCCTTCCCACAGACATACACTTCCCATTTGTTTTCCCAAGCCTCGTGTCTTCACAGCTGCAAGCAAAGTATTCACTTGAAAGTGCTAATATCCTGAACATGTGTCCCAAGGGAAGACAATCAGATGCAGAGAAATGGCTGTGTCACATCCGACACATCTCTCCAACACCCATTTCCCACATCCCCACACCAATGTTCAGCCCTCTCAGATCTCCTCAGCTCTGCCCTCAGGATCTGGCCCATCTGCATCTGACCTCTCTGCATCTCTTTCCCCACTGCTTCCCACCTTGCTTGCTTCTCCAGCTTACCATGCCACTGCCCAGCCCTCATCCCCTCCCAGCCTTGAGCCTGTAGTGTTTTGATATCCCAGCTCTTGAATTTAGTGACTACTGGAATCAAGTTCTCATGCTTGTTGGTTTCAACCTGAAGCTCACATGCCTTCAGGTTAGCACTGCTCCTTAGGTTTGCAACTGAATTCCTTTTACTGGCTCCTGCACTTCTATCCGTGCTTTCCTTCGTGCCTTTTCTCTCACTTTCCTTCCCTCTCTCCCGCTCAGCTACCTTCCTTGAAGTTCCCCTTCTTAAAATATCCTGCTTTCTCTGAAGGCTTTCATCATTAGTCGCTCAAGAAACTATCGTAGAGACTCATCTGCTGTGCTTTGATTTATTCGTTGTGTGGTTTTTTTGGCGAGTACCTCACAAGAACTGAGCTGGTCATCCTTCTACCTCCATTGCTAAAAGAAAGCTTGTGTGAAAAGGTGGGCTTTCAGAACTTAAATTAAAAGATCATGTAAGTAAGATAATTGGATAAAAAAGGATATTAGGATCTGAAACAGAATGTTTACTTGCTTTGATGTGCTTTGGGAACATATGTCTGCACAGTGGGTTGTGTGGCTGATTAAGTATAAAACAATCTGAGAAAAAATCACCACTATTAAGCTTAAATCAAAGATCTCTCCCCAAGACACTAATTTGATTTGGGTTTGAAGGTCCCATATCAACCCTAATTTCTGCCTTTGATGTCTTGCTTCTTTGTATGTTGTATAGTGGAGGGCAACCTTACTTATAAAAATTTGCATTTTTTTTCTTCCCTTTTTAAAGCAAATATTGATATTGTTGTTGTGTTGCAGTTGTGGCTACAAATGTCAGCCAAAACTAGACCTGTGTTGTGGTAAATGCAGCATAAATACAATAAGAAACCATATGTGGTTAGGAGAGCTTTTGATCTGAGAACTAATTCCTATACTCACGCTCCCAACCTTGCTCCCTCCAGAAGTTGCCCTTGTCCCCTGCGGCTGCCAACAACCTGTGAACTCAAAAACTTTGCTAACTTATGGTGGAACTTAGACCAAAAAAACTTGCAAGCTGTAAACCAAAACACTTTTGATTTCACTGATTAAAAAGTAATACTCATATATTGGGTGAAATCAAATCTTTGATTGGTTCTTGGGTTTAGATATTTTAGAATGAGGATTGAAGGCAGGTATGTTTGAAAATGGAATGATCTTTCAAAAGTAAAAACGAAAGATGTTTACCTTTTTTTTTTTTTTTTCTTTCATGTTTGAAACAAAAAAATTCTTATTCTTACCTGGAGCAAATATTTTAAATTTGCCTTCTACACTAGAAGTTACATTAAGTCTTGAATATGTTTTTCTAAGGGATAGGAAAAAATTATGCTAAGAAAAACCCTGCCTTAGGTTATGATACTGTGTAGATGAAAAACAGAGGAGTCATACTGGAGACCTGTTCTTATTGCTCCTGTCATCAGAGGCAGAGTTTCCTTTGGCTTCACTGGTGCATGATTAGAGTTTATGTCATGACAGCTGCGATTGCCAATGGATGCAGAATGGGATTTTTTGTAACATCTACAAAACCCTTTTCAAAGCACTGCCCGAACCATAAATTCACAAATAAGGGATTTCATATTCAGAGATCTGTGATTGTTAAGGTCCAGTGGAATTACCAGTTATGTGATCTGACATTGGCAACACTGACCATAGGATTCACCTGTTTAATTTCTACAGTGGGAGAAATTACTATTTTGTACTATTAGAACTCCAAACCTTGCAGTGAACTTGGAGCACTTTTAGAAAAACATCCATTTTTGCCATACAGTCTTGCTGAATTTACCAGTTTCATTCATAAACCCATCCAATGGGAACTTGCCCTTGCTGTTAAAAAATATAATTTTAAATAGATTTTTTATTTTTAAAAATTATTTTTAATGCTTCCTGTGCCTCAAAGACATGTTTGAGGGGAAAAGAGAAAATAGGATCTGCGTGAACCATGCCCGTTAAATTTCTGCAGGCAAGCTGTAACAGTTTTTGTCCAGATTCACAGTCTCCGTAACAGCTTCTTATAAAGGAGAGCATTAATTGCTGAATTAGCAAAGGTAGCTCTGATTTGTTATATATTCATCTTTGTGAGTATGAGAAAAAAATTATTAACCTTATTTCAGAGCCGAGAAGATACAGGGGAAAAAAAAAATAAAATTACTTGTGCTGAGCATCCCAGCAGGGGCAGGGGCTGGGAGTTATCAGTGATGTCTCATGAGTCCCCATCCCCATCTCTTTGTAGTGGGACACATAAGCTGGCGTTGTCAATTCGAGAGCCTTATATTCAAGCAGCAGGTCACTTTACTGGATAATTATCAGCTTGTTGCAGCGCTGGGAGAGCTGGGAAGCACAAGTGATTCCCCATCGCCTCATTACCAGGCTGCCCTGCGCTCCCTGGCAGTGGCTGGGGGGAGAGAGGCAGCTGCAAGGCAGCTCTGTGCTGCTCCTGCCATACATCCTCTGCTCTCCGAGCTGAAAAAAACGGGAGGGAGGGAAATCTTTGTGAGTGATCAAATGCCATGTGAATTTGATAGTCGTGGCCCAGGTTTGACCTCTGAAAGGTACCTTGTTTTGAGGGACCTCGTGGGGTTTGATCCTGAGCGTACTGCACAACTGTTGCGACCTCTCGCCCTTCCTGTTGTAAGGGACTTTAAATCAGAAATAAACAGATGTGAAGTTGAGGGACTGGGGAGAGCTGTTTAGACTGAATCATTTAGCATGAATCCTGAGGCACTTTATGTTTCCCTTTGAATACAGCTTTGGCATCCCATACATACAATGTCTGCTGTGAGAGCAGTCCACTTTTGGGGCATCTATATGGCTCTCCTCCATCTCCTTCAAACATTAGGTGATATTCTGGGTACACAGTACTTGGAAAACTAGACCAGGAGGTTCTATTTAAAACAAAATAAAAACAAGCGTTTTTATGCGGGGTTTATGCAGGATTGTTGGCTTTAAAAGCTTTTTCTCTTAAAACAAAACTCTACCAGGCTGTAATACCCCACTCCATGAGTAGCTCTGTTCCTCACTTCCGTGTCTGTTTAGCAGCTATGCATTTTTTTATTGTACAGTAAAACAATTGCCTTCAAGTGTCCATATTCCATTAAGCATATGGAAAAGTATTCAGCCCTTTGTTTTCAGCTGAATAAATTTATTTGTCACTTAAGTATTACTTTAGACTAGTCGTGGGATATTAGTGCTGGTTAATTGTCCCCATTTTTCTGGGGTTTATTTCACTGACGGAGGTTATTTCAGAAATGTGCAACTTCTTTAACTGTTCCATTCATTGCTGAGTGCCCCTTGCAGAGGTTCCAGGCTTGCAGCAGTGGTGAGATGTTACCACATCTCTGCCATGCAAGATTTTGGGATTGCTGGTGCATGTCCACAGAGGGAGAACAGGATGAGGAAAACTCACCCAAGGCCCTGTTTATAGCAGCTGGCGCTGGTTTTGCCAGTCCCTGAGGCTTTACCTTCCCAAGAGCACCAGTTCCTCAGAGACAAGGCTGCTCCTCTGCGACAGGACCACGAGGATTCTCTCTCAGCACTGAATCCAGCTGTGATGCACCGAACACAGCACACACACACCTCCTGTGAGCAGTGACATCAAAGACAAGCAACTGCCAAGCCCCAAGGGCACGCACAGGGACACAGTGATCTGCCTCACTGAAAACCACAGCCTGAGGTCTTTTTGCCTTGGTTTTCAAAGGAAATCTTCCAGGTCCTTCCGCCAGACTTTGGGATGAGACTGCGGAGCTTCACATGAGCTGTCACTCCTTTCAGCAAAACCCAAGTGGCAGGAAGATTAAGCAGATCTCTTTTTCCCTGGTGGAAGAACCATTAAGGAGAGACTAGGTCCTGGGAAACCACCACAGTGTCCCACCAGCAGTGTGTGTCATATCTCAGAAGCGGTATCCCTCCTTTTGCTGGTTGTGCTCCCCCACTGACACGTTACCACTGCCCTACAGTTCTGCTCTGCAGGCAGCTGGAGCCAGGTAAATAGTGCAAGGATTTCTGCTCTCCAAGGGGAGTCATCCAGTGCGCAGGTGGACCTACAGACCTGCTCTGTAAAGCCTTCAGCAGCTTGCATGCATCCAGCATCACCATGAGGCTCTGCAGCCCTTAGATGAGATCAGGTAATGTCTCCCACACCTCAGTGTCTCCCTCTGTTAGAGAGCAGCGAAGGAACAGCCTCTCCTGGGTGGGGAAGGAAATGAATCCAGGCTCACGTGCTTCGTCAGAGATGTAAATTGCTCTACAAGTCCTGGGCATTAATTATAGAGTCTGGGCTTCTTGCTGGAGCCGCAGGGAAAACAGGCCCCTGGCTCACATTAAATTTAATGGCATTTGGACACCCAATTCCCTTAGCCTATTTGAAAACCAGAATCCCACTTTCTCCAGAAATATATGTGGTCAGGTGAAATCCTTCGTGCTACTGCAAATGGCAACATTTTTACAGCAATGTCTTCGGCAAAGCCAGGAGCTCTCACCCCAGGTGCTGGAGTGTTTTCCTCATGCCATCATCCGTGGGATCCAGGAAGAAAGAGGGGAGTGATATGGATAGCAGAGGTCTGGGTAGGGAGCTCTATGGACAGGCTGAGAAATGTAGCTCTGGCGCAGTGGCTTCATTGCATGCGCTGGTTCAGAACACCATGCTGAAAATTGTCCTGCCACAGGGTCTGGGGCATGGAGAATCCCACTTGTCCTGGATGTAAGCTGGGCATGGGGACAGAGTTGCCTTCCCCTGGCACTGCTTCATCTCATCCACTGCCTCTAAAGACCAGGGTCTGATGGTTCTCTGCCAGGACCACACCTGTGAGGCTACAGCTGCCTCTCACCCTGTAGTTGCAATGCCAGTGCAATGGCTCAATGTGGGACTTAGGGCTTAGATAAGAAATAATGCAGCTGGGAAAAAAGCAGGAAAAAATCAAACTTTTGGGGAGTTAGGAACAGAGGATCCCTCTGGCTGAGTGAGTTGTTCCTGGTAGGCAGTTCTTGGAAGCCATGTTATTTTGGGACATGCTGTACCATGGGATGGTTTTTTGCTAGAACTGTGAGTGTACAACAGTGAGAAGTGATCCCTGCCTAGGAGGGCTCACAGGAGCCAGACCTGGACGAGAGTATGGCTGTCACAGTCCACAGATGGAACAGTGAGCAAGGACAGGCTTTAAGCAGAGCTGTAAGGAACAGCCTGCTCTCCAGCCTGGTCTTTGTGCACAGGGCCAACCTTATGTTCAAACACCAGCTGCATGCATTTTGGGAGAATTCTTGATCTTTTTCCCAGCGTTACCTCTTTGGACAGGGTGGGGTTTTCCTGTTCTGAGGGACTCCAGCATTTCTGCCCAATTTAGCACAGAGAAAATGAACAGCAAACCCTTCATATTGTTATACGCATTTTAGATGTCGGCCTCACAGTTTGATCAGCAGAGTCTCCGAAGGCTCATAAACCTGGTAATACATAGTTCCAAGACTGCATCAAAGAAGTTCACAACCCTTTTGGGAGAAGCTGTGAGTACTGATGAAAGAGGGAACTTATTGTATATGTAAGAAAACTTCTTTCATGGCTTATGTATTAAGGCAGGCTCTGTGGCCCAGGGAAGATTGGGGCTGCTTTTAATTTACATCGCCCCTCACTTATATTAAGTCTTCGTCAGAAGAAAAATTAGTCAGATGTTTTCTTAATGACATCATTTTTTTTAATCCCGTTTCATTTTTTCCAGATGAGGCGGTGGAGATTATTAGAAATGAATTGAAACTAAATCTGGAACAGAGACTTTGATTCACTTCTCCCTCCTCCCTGGTAGAAATAAATTGGTCGGCTCCGTGCTCGGATGCCTTTATTAGCAGCCTCGACAGAAACCAGCCCCGGCGGCCTCGGCTGCAGCTTTCTGAGCTTGCCGCCGCCACGGCTGACATCATGGCGAGAGGCACCGGAGAGTGACTTTGGTCACCCTATAATTTTGGTAGCAGAAGGCCATGGCGACGCAGGTGGGAAGGTTATGAGGTCTGAAATAGCCATGCCATCATCAGTTTGTCTTTCAGTGTCGTAAAAGAAAACAAGGTCAATGCTGGTGAGTGTTTCTCTAGCTAAACCCTGGCCTGGGTCCGATGAGCCCCTGTGCCAGTGGCTGTGCGCCTCAGCAAGTCCTTTATATCTGATAGGTTTTCACTACCTGGTATTTCACACCAGCGAGCCACAAGAGTGTATTGCTACAGGAAAGTACTTTGAACTATAAATATTTCAGAAGGCATTTAATTTACTACCCATCAGCAGAAAGTGTTCAAAAAGCCACAAAGTTTACTAACTGATCAGAAAGACAGAGAAACACACGGAAGATCAAACAAAGGCAAACATGCTCATTAAACTGCTGAATAAGTCTGCAAAGCCTATATTACATTTCTGAGTGGTTTTGTTGATATGCAAGAATTACAAATAAATTAAAATGCACCTGAACTGTTGATAAGACAGGGTGGGACTGTGATCCTGAGGTGCAGGAGGCATGTCTAAACAGCTCAGACCATCGTGTTTGTGGTTGTCTGTGCATGGAGAGGCAGATCTTACATGCATATAATATGCATATAATGGCATATTTGGATAGTCTTAGGGAAGGACCTTTGTAATAACCTCCCTTAGATCAGCCCACGTTCCAGATCCCTGACCTCCAGATCCCTGTTGTCTCCTGTGCCCAGGGTGCAGCCCTTGGGATGTGCATCCATCTCTCTCAGCTTTGCTAGAGCACTCAGCCAGGGACGAATCCTGTCCCTGCTGTGACCTGTGTGTCAACAACAGCTCTGCCTCCAGCAGTCTGTGAGTACAGAGGGAGCTAATATAAATCAGATTTTGCTCTTTTGTTTTGCCTAATGACAGCTCTACCTCTTTTGCTGTCTAGCTCGGATTTTCTACTTCTCCAGTCAGGGCAAGTAACTTTTTCTCCTGTTCTTGCACCCTCTGCAGTTTGTCTAAAAGGCTGGAAGGAACAGTAGGACACGTGGCTGGGAGAAGTCCACTGACTTTCTTTTCCATCCTGGTTCATCCTTCAAAAAACTGCTTAAGCACTGAAACTTTTTTTTTGTTACCTGCTGAATCCCTCAACATGCACTGACTTCTTTCTCAGGTAGCACTTGGCCCAAGGAAGATCTGAGGGATTTAAGAGAGTTGGCCCCCAGAAAGCATGCAGTAAAACCTCTCGTGAACTTTTGCCCTCTGAACCTTACCGCCAGCCTGTCAAGGAGGTTTGTGCTAGCCATGATGGACGCAGGAGGGGAGGGCTGCTTTGCTGGCACTGGCCAAGCTGCACGTGCTGGGCCGAGCAAAGCACAGCTCAAAATCACATAAATTCCTCTTGCACCATTTGCAACCTCGCATGGGCAGCCCTGTTCGGGGCTTTGTGTGCATGTGGCAGCACTAAACAGCTGGATAGCGAGGGTCAGTGGGGAGCTTGCAAACCCCCTGGTTTGCCTCGAATATCTCTGTGTAGCCAGCATCCCCATGCAAGGAGAGGGGTGGGACCTCTAGCACGGGGTGTGTTCATGCTGCCTGTGTGTGCAGGCACTGCCTAAAGCAGCTCGTGCTCGTTTTCACAGCAGCCCATTTGGGGTGAGCCACCTTGCGTAAATACATGTTTAGTGCAGTACAGGTGCTTGTCTGTGGGAAACTTTGGGCCTTCAGGCTCTGCGTATGCCAAGAGGGGAGGCTTTTCCCACTATGCACTTGAACTCCTCTCTCAGAGGCAAAGGCGGTGGGGCAGGACAGAGAAGGGTGGCAGGCAGCTGTGCCCACCCTGAGCGGCTGTGAGTGACAGCATGTCTCTGTTTTCTTCCCAGGCCTCCTCCTCTGAGCGGCAGTCCCGTCATCTCCGACATCTCCCTCATCCGCCTGTCTCCGCACCCAGCCGGGCCTGGCGAGTCGCCCTTCAGCCCACCACACCCCTACGTGGCACCCCACATGGAGCATTACCTCCGCTCTGTCCATGGCAGCCCCACACTCTCCGTCATCTCTGCTGCCAGGGGCCTCAGTCCTGCCGATGGTAAGACACTCTGCTACTGGTACTGCAGCGATTTTGTAGCTCATCAGTACTGAAATTCCCTAAAACCGGGGGATTTACAGCTGCAACGGCTCCACAGCTGCTCTCTGAAGTGGGAGAGCTGTCTTTTTTTCTTTTTCATTTTTTTTCCCCCCTTTAACTACACATTTGTTTTGCATCATCGCACTGAGAAAGCAGAGCGTGAGAATAGCTATTACTGCTGGATCATATTATAAATATTTTGCTTAAAGTACGTTCCTTTCTGCAGCACTCTTGTCTCTCTTATGAGCTTCCCTGATCTTGCATCTCTACTGGGAGTGCTGCTTCCCCCAAAGAGGGTCACAGTTGGTCTAGCTGCCTGGCCTGTCTGGGACTGACATTATAGAGGAGGAAACGCCAGCTAGGTTATCCCCTGTGGGCTTTATATCTGTGGTCAGGGTGGCTCCAGAGTGAAGGAGAAGGGCCATACTTTTTTCCTTCTTACTCCTGAGCTGCCCTGCAGCAGCTTTCAGGGAAGGCAAGGTTGTGTGGGGAGCTGGCACTGGGTGCAGGCAGAGGTGATCATGCTCTCTGAGCCCCATCAGACCTGATGTTGGGGAGCTGGGGACAAAAATGTCCAGGCAGGGAAAGGGGAAAATGCACGACACTGCTTGCACTTAGTGAGGTGTAAGTCATGCCCTGCTTCATCAAAAGACCCTCATTATGTGTTCGCAGGTGGCTGGCTCAGTGCCCAGGGAGCAGATGAGGTTTGGGGACCTGATCTCTGTGCACCCAGCAGACCCCAACATCTCCTGCCTCCCAAGCTACTGCAGGGGCAGGCAGCCCTTTGCCACAGCAAAGCAAAGTGCACCAGAGAGCAACAAGGCCCCCGGATTAGTGGCTGGCAGCATAAAACCATCTTCTGTGGCTAAAAAAAAAAATCTCTAGAGTGATGGGGGCACGCATGTGTCTTCTTCCCTCCCCTAAAACGTCATCCGAACCCTCAACCACCCGCCACAGAGAGGTCTGATGGCTGGTGTGCGTGTGCTCTGCCTCGTCCTCTCCTTCCAAAGCCAGTTTCATTGTTTGCTGTGGAATAAAGGCATTGTGTTTGGGGTTGCTTTTCTTTTCCTCCCTTTTTTTTTTTTTTTTTTGTTTTTGTTTAAGGAGGTGGTAAATAAGTTAATGGGGCAAGCGGGTGGGGAGGCAGGTTTGAAAAATTACAGCTGGGAGAAAGTGAGTGTAATTGGCTTTGGCAGCCAAAATGGTTTTATGCTGCCAGACACTAAACCTAGCTCTATGCATTAGACCTTGGCTTTAATTTCCTCACGCTGCTATCGGGAACTGGGCTGCATTTGTCTTTCCTTTCTAATAGGCAGGGATGTTAATGCTGACAGAGTTACTGCTGCCGGCAAGCTGGGCCCTCTCCCCCCCTCCCAGGGGTTGCTGGCTGCGTCCGAACGGGAGGATTATTAGAAGGGGGAACGAGAGATTGTTTATAAATTTGCGGAAATAGAGGAATGCAGAGGCCCCAGCTTAGTCTCTTTTGTCCGCAGAAGCACGCCCAAGCACACGTCACGAGAGCCCTACACGGAGCCGTGTGGCTGGGGCTGGCGGGGGGCACGGGGGGAGACAGGGCCTCCCAACGTCAGCACCGAGGTCTAACATAGCGGTGGGAACCTTCTCCCCATGTTTTTCTCCTCGCCTGCGGCTCTAACAGTGGCTCATGAGCACCTGAAAGAACGAGGTCTCTTCGGGCTGCCCCCACCACCACCGGGAGCCAACCCCGCTGACTACTACCACCAAATGACACTGATGGCAGGCCACCCAAACCCCTACGGGGACCTCCTCATGCAGGGCGGGGGAGCAGTCGGCACAGCACACCTCCACGATTACCTCAGCCCCGTTGATGGTGAGTAGCAGTTTGGGTCCTCCTTGGCATGACTGAAATTTTGGGATAGATGGGTGGGGCCACCCTCCAGGTGGAGGTTGCTATATGTGGTCACTGTGCCCTGCTGAAGCCCGTGGGTGTTGCACTATAATTTTTTACTTGAAAGGTCACTTATTTCCAAAATATACATACTTTAAAGTGCATACATCATGGTCTCTTATGTCTGTAAGAGACGGCATGGTTGCTGCATGGTTGCTGGTCCAGTGAGGTGGGCATTGCTGCTGTCCTGCTGCATTGACCATGGGTGAGCCCTGGGGTCAAGTTCCATCTCCAGCTCCCCATCCCACCCAATTTATTTAGCCTGGTTGGTGTCTGGGGAAAAGGAGGGCCATTTCCATACGTAGCCATGCTAGGCACAGTGGACCTGTCGCCTTTGTTGGGACCTCCCAGGTCCCCAGGGAGAAAAAATATGTTAACAGGGAGCTGTGGTGGGGAGAATATGTTAGTACTTCATGGGAGGAAAAAATGTGGGAATGTGGTATTTGTGCTAGTATTGAGTGTTATAAACCCAGAAAGCTCTTGCTCCTGGCTAAATGAAGAAGAAATAGAATCATGTTAGGCACTGTGGTGCTGAGTCACCCCTGTGGCCTGACTGCCGTCCTGGTGAGATGCGTAAAATCTATCTGGAAGCTTATCTGAGGTTCAGATGATTTTTAGAGCTATTAGAAATGTCTTTACTTTCACTTTATGCTGCCTCTTGTGGGAACTGGGGTTGTACAGATACTGCAGAGGGCAGTTTGGGGATTATTTCTGCTGTGAGAAAGAGAAGTCTCAGCTCAACTTTCAGACACAGCTTCTGTTTCCTGGGATGTCTTTGGATTTGCCTGTGGACCATTATAATTTTTGGAGTGGAGATCTGCATCGTTTCATTACCGCTTCAAAGTTTCTGTTGCTGAGCTTTTAAGATGAAAGACTTTGTGGTCTTGCTGCTTCGTAAAGTGACTGGTTTAGAATGATAAAAGCTGTTCTGACTGTTCAGTGATGGGGGCTTACAGATATTTCTAATGAAAAAACAGTTTCTTGTCTGCAGCTGCTGCGGAAGTTTTACCTGAACAGTCATTTTCTGCTGCCAATTCTTACATTAATCAGCAATTTGAATCCCACTCTGAAAGGGAGAGCACATGCTCCTTGGTACCATCCTACCCTCCAACACCCACAGTATATCCTGGGCTTCTCTGTTACAAAGCAGCTGGTCAGTAAGACTGCTCTGTCTGCCTTCCAAAGGGTTAATGCCTGTGGTTACAGCAGATGGGTGCAAACCAGCCCTGCCAAGTTCTCCTCGGGCTTATGAAGAAGACTCCTTCCTCCTTGCCTCCTTATTAGTCCATCTCTGACCAGCAGTGCCTCACTGAAGTGCCAGATAAACAGCCAGGAAGGGAAGCAATCACAACTGTTTTTGTGGTAGTGCAGGCTGGCTCTCAGCACACCAAGATGTTTGTCCTCTGGTTAGCTGAAGATCAGTCTTTATCTGAGGAACTGAGATGCTCCCCTTGGCAGAAGACTCTCATACTGTTTGCCTTCTCCTGAAAACAACTCTAGAGTGAATCATGTATCAAAGATTCTCAGTTTTCATGCAGCCGAGCTCATAACTATGATTCACTGCAGAGCCAGGGCTCACCAAGCATTTATGATGATCTTTTGGTAAAGCTTTGTTAATTAAGTAACTGGAAAACATTTTATGGGCCTTCATATGTTCTGCCTGAGGTGAAAACTTTCAAACATTGTGAGACTGTGACATGAGACACCAGAAGGCTACTTTTGAAGAATGTGTAAAGGAGCAGCAGCCCAGTGCCAGTCTCTGGTTTACGTGTTTGGGTTTATCCGTCAGCCAGAGAAAAGAGAGCCGTGCATTATTAAGACAGAGAGTAAAATGGATGGCTCTGAAATGCTGGCTGAGGAACCAGTGTCTCCTTCTCTTTTTAGAAAGTTATTTTAAAAATTTAAATCAGCAGGGCCTAAGTAAATAGTTGAACAGATAATTTAATAAAGCATCCTGTTATGGTGTTTTTCTGAGACAGGAATATCAGTAGCATGCATGAAACCCCAGTGAGTCACCACCTCACTGAATCTGGCATTCAGAGAGCCCTTTCCTTCTCAGGGAGCCCGAGAACATAGAAACCTTACAAGAATTCGTTTGCAGCACCATCACACACCTGTGATAACACTGGCACCTGGGAAAGAAAAAGCAGCAGATAAGCATATAATAAACCTGGCCTATTCAGTGTCACATCACCTCCAGACATCTGCAGGTCCATGGGAGGCCTAGACACTGGGTATGGTAGTTCTTCCACAGACAGTCTTTCTTATGGCTGTAGTTGTATTTCTTGGAGAATTTCTCAATGCCTTCTTGGTTTTTGTGTTGTGTTTTTCATCCCATCACATGTCTAGGGTCAGGAAAAGTAATAGGATATAAATGTTGTCCGGAGCTTGTTGGTGCCAACCCTGTGCCTCGTCTTCTGAGTGTCCAAATGCTGACTGAGCTAGAGTGCCCAGAGCTGTGTCTTTTGCAGGGTTTTCAGTGTGCAGGTAGAAGTAGTTACACCCCTAAAGTAAACGAGAGTTAAGTTTTACACACCAGACTGCTAGGGAATTGAGGACAGTTCCAGTGGAGACTAAACAACCCTTCAGTTAGTTCTCCTGTTTCATTTCCTCACCCAAAGGGGACTCAAAATCCAAGAGTGGAGTTTGAATCCAGGCTTAAACACATTTTCTGGAAAGCCTACACTTTAAAATCAAAAGTTAATCAGTTTCCAATGTCACAACATTGCTGATGGAGTAAGTTTGAGGCTAACTTACAGGTCCTGTTCACCAGATCAAAACAACCTTTTGCATTTCTATTCTAGAAGTGCTGCTACATGGTGGATTATTGCAGGTGATGAAGTGATTGCACAAGAGCATCACTGAGGCAGTAAAGGCAGGTGGGGAGCACAGATGATGCTGGAGATGGCTACAACTTTCTAAGCATGTTTAGTACATCCAGCTTTTTTTTGTCGCTAAGCACAGGCATTCCTGTGACTACCCTCAGCCTATCAGGAGGTGCCATTTTCTCTCAAGAGAAGTTTATCCAGAGTGACTCTACACTGGTACTGTTACAGCCCTGTACATCAAAAGATGTCAAAGTGCTGTACAAAGCAAAGCCATTACATCACTGGAGACCCCGAAGTAAAGAAGGTCAAATGATCAGTGAGCAGAACAGTGGCAGCTTTAGGAAAAAGGTCCAGGTCTTTGGAATAAGGACTCTATGGCTGTGGTGGGAAGTAGAGATCATCTTTAAATCCATCACTTTGCACAGCATTGAAAGTGGGATTGGGTTGTCCATACTGAATCAGGGAATGGGGAACAAACATCTTTAGTCCAACTTAGATCCAGGTGGTGTTGCACAGAGGTAGTCCGTCCAGCTCAGGAAGGCTGCATAGATGTGTTTGCTCAACCTTACAGTTAGCAATAGCAGGGATGACCCTGCAGTTCTGTCACTGAATTTTGTCCAATTCCTGGAGCTAGAGGGAGGATCCCTGCCCTGTTTCTTGCTGCCTGGTGCCAGGCAGTCACAAATATCTTGATCCACAACCAGCTGTAACTGTAACAGTAACTGGGAAAAGGCTTTGTTCAGCTCAGCGTAGCCAGCAGTTGGCACAGTTGCCTGGGATGTGGGCAAATCGTCAAGCAGGACTTTATTTCCCCAAATCAAACAGTGATTCAGCTTCACCAGCCTCTTTCAGTCAGTGCTGTTGGAGCCTTTCTCCTTGAAGGAAATGATTTAGTGGTCAGCAGGGTAAGGAGCAGGGCTGGCGGTGCAGCCCAGTGGTGACTGCAGTCAGCGGGCACGTGTCCACGAGAGGTGAGCTCAGGACTCTCTTCAGCAGGTCCATGTGAAGCGACTGCTCCATCAGGATGAATGGAGAGAGCCCAGGTTCATGGCGACCTAGGAAGAAAGTGCCTTGCCTGTGGCTGGAGGGACCAGCAACTCTGTTTGCAGGCTGGATGTGCCAGACTGCAGATGACTTCCCAAACAAGCCAGCTGTTGGCTACTCCATGCAGACGGCACGCCCTGTAGTCGCTTCCTTAAAAAACTCTCAAAGACCTGATTTTTTTTGTTGTTTTCTTTGTCCCAGCATAGAATGGAAACTTGCTGAAATCTCAGAAAAGGTCCAGAGAATGGGAAACAATTTCCCACCCGTTTCTAGCCAGCAATGCTATTTTTCTCCCCAGAAAAATATGTACAGAAGAGAGAAGAAGTCCCAGAGCATCCCATAAGTGCTGTGTCTGGAATCCTGCTGCACTCTGGTTTCTGAAGAATTTAATTTACATATGCAAGTTGGGTCGACTAAACAGTTACCTTGTGGATTGGGAGTAGAAGAATGCAGCCTTGTCTTTCAGCGAGAATTTGAGCGAAGCATTAGTATTCCTTGAACTGCAAAGTTGATCGGCCTGGGGAGGGAAGAAGGGTCCCAGGACAGCATCTGGTGCCAGAACAAATGTCCAGCATCTGCTGCAGTCTAAAAAAGAGGTGTGTTGCCTCTGCAGAAAGAGAGAGGAGAATAAGGAACTGGTTAGGCAAAGGGTATTTGTAGCTTATTGCTGCCGCTTATTGATGAAGGGACCATTCTGTTTTTATACTGCTCTTGGATTTAATTTGATGATGGGAGGAGGAGGATCTCTCTGTACACTTTGGATGGAGTTTTGTGGGTGAGTGGTCAGGAAGGGGGACCATTTTGATAACACTGTATTTACCCTGGGGCTTGGCCAGGGGATGCAGGAGAAGCAGTGGCTCTGGCTGGGTTTCAGTGGGGTGGGGGGTGGGGGTGAGCCATCTGCAGCGCGTGTGCCTTGCAGGCTTGTCCCTTAGGGAGCAGATTCCCCCAATGACCATCTGCAGTTGAGAACACAGCAACATGCTTGTCTGTAAAGACTTGTCTGAGATTTCCTTATCCTGAAGGAGCCTTGAAGGAGCTCCCACTGAGTGCCTGGTGTTTCCTCTCAGGAGGGCTTTGCTACCACTATATCTAGTGTGTCATGAGGTCTGAA
The DNA here is from genome assembly GCA_035584735.1 of Pseudotriccus pelzelni. Classification (NCBI taxonomy): domain Eukaryota; kingdom Metazoa; phylum Chordata; class Aves; order Passeriformes; family Tyrannidae; genus Pseudotriccus; species Pseudotriccus pelzelni. Next base: position 11,891,992 of record JAWMRA010000164.1, on the reverse strand, counting down.
ATCTCCCTCCAGAAAAATTATCCCTTGTCATATCCCTCTCATGGCCCACAGTAAGTGGTCAGAGTGGGAACCTCTGCTCCCACCTCCCAGATGAGTCACGATCTGGTCCTGCCACTGTCCAAAACAGCACTGGGATCATCCACAGGAGTCAATCCACAAGCTGCTACATGTGTAAAAGCTGACCATTTGGTCACCACTGACCTGCTGTGGATTAATCTAAATTTGGGAAGACTATTGCGGTTTCTGAGCAACTTGTGGATGTGGTAATACATAGACACCATAGGAAACTGCCAAGGATACTCTTACCTTCTAACTAAGTAATCTGGACTTTCCTCCGAGCTCTGGACTGGCTGGAGGACTGGGCTGGGACATTTGACAGACACAGCCAGCATCAGTTAAAAATTCAGCCTTGAATTCTTGCTAATTTAGAAATGAGCTATTTAAACACACATACCGCAGGAGAAAAATGGCTTTTGATTGTGAGCTGTGGCATTTATATTTACTCTGTGAAGATAGTGCTGCAATAAAGTCAAGTTTTTTCTCTTGGAAGTTGTTTCAGGCAGTTTTAAAAGATCTCTTAAAATATGTGGGTTGTATTTATTCTCTAGCATGTAGACCTGAGCCTGTTGCAGTCAATGTGTCTAGGTCTTTGTATGAAATGTTAAGGAAAGGCCAGTGCAAAACAGAATGCTGTAAAAATGTATCTGGCATTGACTTTTTGTAAGGCGAGGCATCAGGGTCAAAAGCCTGTGGTGAATTTTTTTATTGTCCCTCATGAGCTGCCATCCACAATGCTGCCACCAATGCCCGGAGCTTTGGGCTCAGCCTTCGCTGCAGCCGTCCATTCACCAGTCCTCTTCTCCTCCGGACTCTCAGAGAGAAGGGGACAGTCTTTTGGCTTAAAAGTTACTGTGTCTTACTTCAGGCCAGGGGATATTTTTGTTGTTGTTTGAAATCTGAAACAGTTTGGATTCTAAGAAGGTATCTTTACCTTTTGCAAAAACAAAAAGAAAATCAGATTTTTTCCATTCAGAGCTAATTTGTTTGATATACAAGATGCTATTTTGTCCAAAAATTGAGTGCATCAACACCGCATGTTTTCAAAGTGGGAAAGAACTAATTTGAAAGTAAGATGAGGTATCTCAAACAGGTGTGTCTCTAGATCAGCTTAGTAAACTCATTCCATCTTCTAAAGTCCATGAATGCATCTGCTAGTTTCAGTAAATGTTCTTTCAAGATGAGATGTAAAAGTAGCAGAGCACATTGATACAGTAACAGCCACCACTCACCCTGGGGGTGTTGTAAATGTGTTTGGCTGGAAATACTATCCAACACCAAAGGAGACAGCGATACAGAGATCTCACATAGTTTTTTCTTATTTTGCTGTGTGGGCTTTGGCTCGTCAGTTCTTTGTGGACCTCGGTGAGAAAAAAGGTTTTCTCATCTCTCAGGGATGGGAAATTGAGGGAAAGAAACTGAAGGTAAGAAACATCTCCATCTGAGGTAGAGAGGCACGGAGAAATTAATTTTAAAAACTGAAACACTGGTAGAGGAGTGGAGTTAACTTGGAAATTATTTCCTACTTTTATTGCAGTGTGTGAGTGATTAAAATTCATGTTAACCTATAAAGATTTTAGATTTTTGAACAAAACACCTTTTGAAAAAAGAAAAAATACACCTTTTTTTTTTTTTTCCTCTTTCAAGAGTGTTGATGGGGGTACTCTGACAGTTTGGGAACTTCCCCCAATATGTTTTCCAAACATCAAAAAATTCTTGAAACTAACCCTGTTCATTTTGAGAAGTCGGCATTTTTAAAGTGGAGGGGAGAGAGGGAGTGTTAGTGGTAACTGTTCGCGAAACTCTCAATCCTGTGTCTGAAAAATGGATCCCACATTCATTTACTTGTCTGGGCACAGTCCCTGCTGAAGAAGTTGTGTGTGGTTTTTCCTTTGAAACGTCACTGGACTTCAGGCAACAGAGGATTTTGCTTACATGCCCAAGTGGGTGTCAGTCAGCCCATACTGAACACCTTGCCTGTGTGTACAGCTGCAATAGTGCTTATCCATGCTGCTGCCTGGTATCATTTGTCACTCATGCTCAGTGTCCTCAGATCAGGAGATCATGTCAGGCCAACTTTATTATTAAGAACGATCCCAGTGCTGCTAATCTGATTTAGAATAATAATTTTGAAAATATTTTCCTAAGTGCACTAGTGTGCATTTCTTCATGTGTTTAAACTCCTTTTCTGTTTCCCAGATACTTCCCTTCCCAGGCAGCTTGGGCAGGCTGTCATTAAGAAGAGAGGAATTGTTCATCCATAGCACGGTTTTAGGTCACAGCTTTCCCTGGAAGCCTGCAAGACCTAAGAGGCTTTTGTGTAAAGGATGAGCCCAACCTATTGGATCTGCTATCAAACATTTCAGATAGCCCATGGTACTTGCAAGATCTGAATTAGAGTGGACACTAATGCAATGCATATTACTGGGTTTGGGCTGGAGAATTCCCAGGCCAGCTTGAAAATCTGACAGTTTCCTGAAGAGTTTTACGTGGGGAAAAAAGATGTACCTGTGAGCAGTGGGGAGGGGTGCCCACGTTGGCTGCACTGCCAAAACCCAGGTTTCTGTTGGACATCAGGACTTCTTCCCTCTGCAAATTAATGGCAGCCAATGGCTGAACCAGCACTGTGGACATAAATCATGTGAAGGAACAGCAAGAAATGAGTACAAGGCTTTTCTTTCTATTTAGTAATTTATCAAGGGAAGTGGCACATTAATAAACAGATCTCCCTTGAGGTGTGGGAGTAACAGAGATAAATATGACTGTCAAATCTGGCCTGCTTCCTTCTGTTAGAGAAGGAGGAGACTATGGGAATGCAAATGTAGGAAACAATATCTATATCTGGAAAGACGCATATTATTTGTAGGACAGAAACACTGGCAACTCATCTGAGATGGGGCCTCATTGCACCTGGTGCAGTATGTACAGAATAAAGCACAAACCCTCTCTAAAGGAACTCATCTAAATAGATGATGCTGGGAAATAGGGACACTGAAAGAAGCAGCAATTTGCTCAAGGAGGTATGGCTGGGGAGGACTGGAGACAGCACCCAGGTCTTCCCAGGTTGTGGCACATGTATTGAATCAAGATGCCTGATGGCCAGAGGAGGGAAAAACAGAAAGTTTAATTAGTTCAAGCCAGTTACATTAATGCATGCGTATGTTGCAGACAGAGGACAGTTTTGACCATTATGATCTAGACCCAAGCAACCTTCACGTTGCTTGTTCTAGGGCTCTGGGAGGGCTCAGATTTCATGAACCGTATGTGAAGGTTGAGAATTCTGCACTCCAGCCTTTGCTGGAGGAAGGTTATTTGCTCATTTTGGTTTTGTGTCCATAGTGCTTCTGCAAAGTGTCTGCACCTTTTCCAGCTTCCATCGAAGTACCACTCATCATGGCACATGGAGCTGGAGTCTTCCAGCTGCAAGCACTAGGAAGGTTTGAGCCCAGTCCCTCCAAGTCATGTAACATCTTTAACATTCAAGAGGTGGTTTTTATAGGCTGCTGCTCTTTCTGTTTGTTACCTGATCTTTGAGTCATGTTTTCTCTCATCTCCCTGTCCGTGAGGCTGCAAAATGTAGTTATACAAAATATTATAAGAAGAATGTGTTCAACATATATGCAACAATTTGATTTTTAGGAGAAATTCCCAATAATGTCAGTATTTCAGTAAAGGTATTGCATGTAGCAACTCTTGATGGCGTAGGACAAAAGTCAAAAGAGTGTTTGGTTCAAGTACCAACTTAGCCTTGGACTTCCAGTGGGACCTTGGGACCATTTATCTTGTGCAATGAGGGATATTATGGGTAGTAAGAGGATGGTGGTACTAAACCCTATTGATTACACATCACCCAGGCATGTTAATGACAGAGCCACTTAGGTGCATGGGTGAGTCATGTGGAGACTGGGAGACTGCAACCCAGCCACTGGTCTCAGGGAAATGTTGACACAAACTTCTGTGAGCCAACACAAATCAAGCTGGCAGGATATATTTTCCCTCCTTGTATGTCCCATTCACCCTCTCACATACCAGTACTGTCATTAGGATGGAAAGTTTATGCTCTTGCAAAGTGCCAGGCTTGTATTTGGTAATATGCAACCAAAATCAGTGCCTCCAAACAGCTAGAGGAAAATATCTCATATTGCCTGGCTGGGCAATTTAGTGTTTTATTCACAGTGCTTAATAGAACAGACCCATAGGAAGCTCTCTGGGGAGACCACCATTGGACAAGTCAGGTGGTGATGCAGCGCTGTGCTTATCAAGAGAAGGAAATGGAGAGGCTGAGCTCTCCTGCACACTTGGGTGGATGGCAGGAATTACCAACTAGGTCCCACGGCTAAGTGCTGTATTTTACCCTGAGAAACTTTTTTTTAAAATGGACAACCTAAACACTACTCACTTTGGAGGGATGACTCGTTCCAGGCAGGCCTAGGGTTCAGGGAGGTTTTGGATTTGGTACCCTGGTACTGAGGAATGTTGTGGTATTGGCCCACCTGCAACTCCCATCCATGCCACCCGAGAGATTTGAAGGTGGGTCAAGCCTGGGCAAAGTTTCCTCTGGATTAAGTCAGTCATTCCAGTTACAAGTGCCGATACACTGAGGGATGCCAAACTTTTACAGTAGTAACTCGTCATGTATTGCAGATCCACAAACGGGACTGGCAGGGTTGGAAATGACTTCATGCCTGAATGATTGACAACGGCTAATAGGGCCCAGGCACTGGCAGGTCCCCTCAGAGGGGGAGAGTTTGAACTTTGTGCCTGAGCTGCCAAATTGGTTTTCTTAAAACTCTTAATTTACTTTTGGGGCTTCTGGAGCCTTGCCTCCTTCATTAATTGGATGGTCAGCATTGTGCTGGTGCTCGTTTGGTTTCCGTTCCCTCTGCACATCAGCGCACACACCATTTGCAATGGTTGCCCCGGCTCGGATGTGCGGCTCTTCTGGCCCGCTGCTCCTGACACCGAGTCAACGGGGACGGCTGCGCTCATGGAAACCTTGCAGGGACATTTCCCTTTTAATTCTAAGTTAATTTAGTGCCTGTGAAAGGGGGTGATGGACAGGCTTCTGTATCCTCCAGGGACAGCGAAGCACGAGGGCATTCATGGCACTGCCTGACCCCTGTCATTCAGCACCCAGAAGAGAGGAAACATCCCATCAAAGTGCAGCTGGTCCTTGCGCTGCTTCTGGCTCCTGAACATCCCACAGCAGTCATGAATGCAGCAGTTCTCAGCACTTCCAGCCTGCCCGCAGGAAGGGAGCAGCCTACTGGTTTTGTCTGACAAAGTCTCTCTTTCCTGCAGTGTCCCGGTTTTCGAGCCCGCGGGTGACTCCAAGGTTAAGCCGAAAACGAGCCCTGTCTATCTCCCCACTGTCTGATGCCAGCATTGATCTCCAGACAATGATCAGGACCTCCCCAAACTCTCTCGTGGCATATATCAACAACTCCAGAAGCAGTTCAGCGGCGAGTGGCTCCTACGGCCATTTATCTGCCGGGACAATCAGGTAAAGCTTTGGGAACAGCTCTGTTCAGCTGAGGAACCATCCCTACGAAAAAAGGGATGATCCTCCAGCAAGGGAGACCTTCCCTTCCTTGCAACCTCTGCTTTTGTACATTGGGGCTGTGTAGTATAGTAAATCAAAGCCCCCGCCTTGTTTTGAATGTAGAAGCGTATTTTGTGACATATGGGGTGGGTTTTTTTGGCTGGATTGGGGTTACTGGTTACCACATTTCCAGCAATTACAGTATGATCATGCCTCCCTGCAAGCAGAAACAGATAATAAATTAATCTAACAAAATGCTCATTGTGAGCAGTTGGACTGGTTAAGAAACACTCTGATTTAAGAGATTGCCCCTAATTATTGGCCCACATTCTTAGAAAAAATGTTGTCTGGGTGGATTGAAGAGCATAATTCTAAAAACATATTTAAAACAAATCTAAACCCTCGAGTAAAGTTTTCTTCAAATCTTAATTAAAAAACACTTACATTAGGCTGCTGACTGTTGTCAATTCCTGCCGTGATTGCTTCACCCGTGTTTCACAATGTTATTATTCTTTTTATTACTTAACTGTAAAAAATGTTAGATTTAATTAACACTGATGTTGCAAAGCAAGGGTTATAAAGATTATGCGCTCCTAAAACTTGTGGGGAAACACAGAGGTATTGCTATTAGTAATTCGAACATTAATTTTGTAAGTTACTTTATCCAGCAGCATCATTTAGAAATTGACTGTAAAATCAAACATAATGCTGATTTAAACAAATTGCAACTCCTTGTCTGGTATAATTTTTTTTTCTAGTCATTTTACCTGTTGTCATCAGCTGGACATACCTCTAGCATCTCAGCTTATACTCAGATTTTAAGGATAATGTCTGGTATTTTCAACAAACCAGTGGAGTGCGAAGACTGACTCAACAGTCAGTTGTTGGCCTCCAAGGGAATAATCAACTAATAATAATAATAAAGAATTTGAGACTGTTCTTGGTGTTTTAAAAGTATATCATTAATGTCAGGAATTTTAAAGTGGGTTACATATATAACAAGATAATTGCTAGAAATTTGGGATGAAAAGACTTTTTTGTTATTTTTTTTAAAATGTGTTAGAGGCTGGGGTGAAATCCTCTCTGTAAAAGCAAAATTGGAAATGAAGCATGCTGCTAATTACGGCCCCATTCTCTGAGCATTCACACCTTGAACAGGTTTAGTGGTGTGTGAGAAAATACCATGAGGGTAAAGGTTCAGGGCAATCTCTTCTTAAAGGTGCCAGATAATCAGGTTTTGGACTGAGAATCCATGGTTCATGAATCACCCGCTTCGAGTATCCACAGAGCATCTCCTGTGCTTCTCTGTCTCTGCCCAGGGACTTGGTCCTGGGAATGAACCCCTTTTTTCCAAAAGCAGAGCTTTGTTTGTCTCAGACCTGTTGCCCCACTTACTCCCAAGGAGCCAGGGGTTAGCGGTGTTCCTGGTCACCACTGACCTAGATTGGAGATGAACCAGTGACCTACATAGGAAGGGTGACATACTTCAGCAGTCCCCTGAGCCAGCACTCCTCTCACCTGAATGCAGAGCAGATTGCATGGTTTTGGACTATGTTAAGTGGATACTTATTCATCCCTGCTGTACTCTGTGCCAAGTGAGCCAGGTGATGCTGGTTTTTCATATCCAGGTTATCATAACCCCAAGGTTGCGAGTCTGCAAAATAGGTCTGTCTGGGAAAACCCAGGAGCCTCGGGGGCTGCAAAGCCAGATGTGTCCAAGTCCCATCCTCTTCTGCACTCCCTGACAAGGGCCTTTGTTTTTTTTTTCACATAAGAAGCAAAGAAATTACGAAGTCTCAGTTGTGTTGGGTAAAAATGATTCACCAGTTTGTTGAGGTACACGCGAGACAGATCACGTCTTTGCAGTAAAGGAGGCTGTCAGGCTCATCCTGATATTGAAGGTGTCTAGCTAGGACATCACAGCCTGTCTCCTGGAGTCTTCAGGAAGCCAAACTTGAATCAGGCATTAGCTAATGTGACTGTTTAAAATAACTCCTCATCATTTTTCTTTCTCTTATTGCTGCAGTCCGGCATTCAACTTCCCCCACCCCCTTAACCCCGTGACATACCAGCAGATCCTGACCCAACAAAGAGGCCTGAGCTCAGCCTTTGGGCACACTCCTCCCCTGATCCAGCCGTCCCCGACCTTCCCTCCACGGCAGCACATGGCAGTGATCTCCGTCAACCCACCGCCAACACAGATCAGCAACAACAGCAACTGCATCTCTGACTCCAGCCAGGTAGGAACTGCCGTCCTGCTCCTCCAGATGAGCACTGCCTTTCATAGTGACTGTGTGGGAGTTTTACCCATTCTCTTTTTACTCACACTACCCTTTTGCGTTGCTTTTTCTTTTTCCTGGCTACTGTTTCTGAACTAGTCACAGCCAAAGTTTGCATCCACATCCCTTCCTTGCACACACACGTACCTACCCATGCAGAAACCAAAGGCCTTGATCCATCGAAGTATTGAATATGATATGCAAAGTCATCTCAGGCAGGAAATCTCCTTGAACACGTGCCATGTCCTATTGAAATTGAGGGAATTCAGCACATGCTGTAGTGTTTTCCAAGATAAGTACCTGAGCAGTGTGAATCAAGCTTCATCAGTGCCTTCGCCAATCCCTCCTCCCTTTTTTGTGCTGATGTGAACCATGCCAATAGTCTTTAACAACTGAGTGCATCCTACATAGAACCTCTTCACATTTTACTTACTGCTCCTTCTTTTTCATTAGCTTCTGTCTCAGTGTATCCCTGCTGTTGATTTTTACTGTTAAATTTTGCAAAACCAGGGGGCCAGGAATTTCAAAATTCCTAATTTTGAAAATTAGGAATGCCATGATGTGTGTGAAATCCCACACTTCAAATGCATCCTTACAAATACCCTTGAACTCACCCAGGCACATACATGTGTACGCAAGCCCTCCACATGCACTGGGTTAGTGAATATGTCTAACACATTCTTAATAATTTTTCTTTTCCGCTTACATTCCTTCAAAGTTTAAATTGCAGTCGCTTCTCTCCCCAAAGACTTATTTCACCTTATTTCACACCCATTTCAAATTGTTGTTTTAGTTGTATCATACTGAACTTTTCAGACTGGTTTATTGTTTTAGGGTTTCTCAGGGTTCCTGCACTGCAAATTCTGTTTGTTATTGCAGGTTATTTGATTGATTGGTTTTATTTTCTTCATACAAACTGGCTACCAAAATAATGTGGCTGGCAGGAGCTCTGCCTCTGTTTAATAATTTGCAGGACCAATCTTGAGCAATTAGCGAGAGTATTGAAAATGTTAATGTTCCAATTTTATGCACATACAATGGGATGTTTTTTCTCCTGAAGTTGTTCTTATTTTTCAAGAACTTAGCAGAATACAGACATAGTCTTTCATGCACCCAGCATGCCAGAGGCCTCATACATAACCAGAGCCCCCTGCTCCCCCCAGGAATTCATTTTCTCAACAAATCATTTCATCACATTGAGAAATAAAATTGTGGCTTGGGTGGGGGTTGTATAAGGCTTGGGTGGCTTTCACATGGATTGGATTGTTCTGAAACAGTGCAGCAGTGGTGAGGCCAAGCTCACTGGTGAGCAGAGGATGGGGCTGCCCTTGACTCTTCTTCCCTCTCTTCCATCTCTGTGCCTGCACAAACCCTCACGGACAGGTTTTCATATGAAACCCAAGCCAACAAGCCAATGCCCTGCTGTCCCCTGCCACTCCTGAAGTTCATGCTGCTGCCTGTCTCTCATCGCAAACCCCTGTGCCATGTCTTGACTGGTTTTCTTTCCTAGAGCAAGCAAAGCAGCGAGTCAGCAGTGAGCAGCACCGTCAATCCAGTTATTAACAAGCGCAGCAAAGTCAAGACTGAAGTGGAGGGCTTGCCCCCAGTGTCCCCAAACACACAGGTAACCTCCCTGGTGCAAGACACGTTGTGGGGCCAAGGCAGCTGGGTCTTATCTTCAGGAATGATACTCTTGGCATCTTACGCCGCAGCTGGGAGCAAGGCAGCAAGGCCTGCCAGGCAAGCGTGTGTCTCCTGGAGCATGAAGCCCAGGAAGGTACAGGGCAGAGCTGCAGTGATTGAGTGAAATATTCAATGGGTGCCTGGGACTCAGCTTAATGTTGCTGTTCTTGGATAGAAAAAAAAAAAAGAAGAGAGGAAATATAGCAAGTGTGATAATTTAAAAATCACATCTTGAGTTTTCTGTGCTGCAAAGCAAGCAGTGTTAGTGTCTCGGAGCAAACACAGATTATGAGGGAAGCTTGCTTGTAAGTAGAAGACTTGCAAAAAAAGGACAACTTCTTAATTCAACAAGGAATTGCTCCTAGAAACATCCTTTACACTGGTGACACAACATTTGACACCAAGAAGGGCCCAAAGGCCTTTGCTTTCTTTCTGGAGCTCTGTGATTGCAAACTGTTTAATGGCTGACAGTATCCATCTGACCGTCCTTTATCGCAACTGTAAACTATCAGGAGTGCTCTGGGCACTTCATTTTCATGAAATATTAGACTGTGTTATTGTCAAGCGAATGGAAGAGTTGATGACAAATTTCTCCTTCTGCCCTGGTTCAGGAGCAGGTCTCAGCATGATGCATGGGGACAGCAACGTGTGCAGTCATCAGGGGGCTGGCAAAATTGATGAAGATAGCATATCAGGGAAAGATAAACATGCTGCAGTCAGCACGATTAGGGTAAAGAGGCACCTCTCTGGAGCTTTGAGTTTAGGAGTGCATCTATGCACTGCTGCAAAATCACAAGCCCCGAAAAACCAATCTGGCCACCACCCGGGCTAATAGGACAACGTGTTTATTTCTTGCAGCGAATGAAAAAATACTTGAAAGCTATTACCTGCTTTGTCAAAGCATGTGTAGCAGAGGAGCTGTAGGACAGACAGCTGCTCGCTCAGTGGCTGTCATCCTCTGTTCTCTTCTTGCTCCGATGCGAAGTGATGTGCGCCCAGGCTCAGGGAGTGCTTGGATAGTGGCAGCCTGGCTCACCCCTCCAGCCCTGCCCCAGAGTTTAATCCATTGGGTCTTATAGGCACTGAAATCAGCACTGAAAGAAGGGGTGGAGTAGTTTAAAGTGGTGCAAGGAGATTTGATTGGAATAGCAAGGTGGAGTTAAGAACAGGAAAATGCACACTGATCATCTAATAGTTCCTAATGAGGTGATATGTGAAGTAATACCCCAAGGGAAATGTAGGCTCCACATCTTGCAGCATTTCAGTATTGACTGGAAAATAACTAGAAAGTACCATGTAAGAGACAGCCCACTCTTAGCAAGGAGGGCAGGTTAAAAAGCTGAATGTAGTGGGTGTCTCCTCTTTGGTCTAAGCAATGGCAATTCATTAAATTTGGGAATTCCTTTTCTGCAGGAGACTGAAAAGTTGTGTTGCAGTCAATTGACTGATTCATTTTTTGCCTTCTATAAAGCTCATCCTTCCCAAAAAAAGCATGTATGTGTATGTTTTGTTTTGGAAATGCTGCACTGGAAACGCCTCGTGTGAGTTGTGGTTTGGGTATTCAAAATCCTTGGCCAGACAGTATCTCCAATAATGGCTTGTGCTCTAAAAAAATGTAGTCCAGACAAGATTTGTGGGACACAGTGGAGCACCAAGCATGAGGGACCTGAGTTACTGAGCTCTCACAGATTAGCATTGAACTAGTCAGAAATAAAACAAGTCAGTCCTCTTCAACAAATAAAATGGTTTCAATTCTATTCTTCCAACAGAAGGTATAAAATCTGGGCAAAATAAGATTTTTAGTAGAAAATTACCATTTTCTAGGGACCACACTGTGAAGACACATTTGAAGACAAATTTCAACAAAAAATAATGCTCACAACTCAACCAAATAGGAATTGCAGGAAAAAGAATCTGCTGTTTGAACTTTCTTAGACTATTGCTATGGGCTGTCATATACTTTGAATCTCCAGAAGTCTTTCTGTAAATTACTACAGTTTCCTGTCCCAAGAGCCACCTTTCAGTACCTTTTTTTAAAAATTAAGAGCTAATTAAAACAAATCTCTTCCTTTCCATGTCTAAACTTTGAATTGAAAAGTCACAGCTGGCATGTATGTCATGAGCTAGTTAATGAAAATTGTTAACTTTGGTACAGTATGTCTCACTTTCCAAACCATATAATGTCATTAAGTCATTAATCATTGCAGCTCCCCAGTAGGCCTTCAGAAGGTATCGGTGGGGAAGGAGATGGCAGCCAGATAGATTTGTTTGGGCAGGCCAGAGACAGTTCGAGATGGGTCTGGCTGTGTCTGCACACATATGGGTCCAACTGCAGAATCAGATCATGAGGAACAGCGTCAGTCATCCCAGATGCTCCTGTGTAAAGCTGTCCTGTCGGCGGGATGTTTTGTTCTAGGCCATAGTAGTAACTGGGAGGAAAGAGAATGAAGGAGGACAAAATCTGCAGGGTTTTGTCTTGCTAAATTCTCAAGCCAATATTGGCTGCTGATTGCCTTGTCTCTAGTGCGAGTGTCTGATGCATTCAGGGTTGACAGTTGTCCTTACTCTGAATTGTGCTAATTATGTTTTGTGTTACACTATTGTGTACATGCCCATGCTTTAATCCTCATAGCAGCCATAACAGAAATCTTCATTTAGCACTGAGGAGCTAAGGAGAGAGCTCATAGCGTGCTGAGCATTAAAGAAACTCCTTTATGAGTCTGGAGTTCCTGGAGCTCTGTTCTGCAACCCCAGTCTTCACTAGGTCTTTCTCAACCTCCCCAAATTTCATTCTCAGAGAAGTGCTTTGAGAGCTCATCACTTTGTCCCCGTGGAACATCCCGCGGGCATAAATCTTTGGGTAAGGATTAGGTACCATTTTCTCATCTGCTAAAGGATGCAGAAAACAGGAACCCTCTCCCCAGCCCGTGTCAGGTGAGTGAGTGAGGTAACCAGTAGGCTCTGAGTTCTCTGTGGTTTCTTCATGCTCATGCTTCCCCACTTTGTCAAGATCAGAAATTTTACTTCAGCAAAGAACACAACCAAAGGTCAAGAGCCAGCTTTTTCTTTTTTCCAGCCTTTCTTGAGACTACCCACAACCTGGCTAAAGCCAGGCATTGCTGTGGTGATGGCTTCGGGATGTTTCATGTCACGTCGTTAACTCTGATCCACTTCTACCAAGACTCTGGAACTTTTTATTTCACAGTAATCATGCATGTTATGTAGCCAAAGCAAGCATGGTTTTGTGATTAGTTGATACCTGCCCTATAATCTATGAGTAATGGAGGAATTAAGATGAAATAAGTTCACTTATACAATGCACTGTTGTGTGTTGCAGGAGCATCTGACAGACCTGAAAGAAGATCTAGATAAGGATGAATGTAAACAGGAGCCTGAGGTGATTTATGAGACTAACTGTCACTGGGAAGGGTGCACGAAGGAATATGACACTCAAGAGCAGCTCGTCCACGTGAGTAATGGTTGGGAGGAAACCCCAGTGATAAATTTGGGTTTCTGTGCACTTGTCCTCATATTTTATCACTAGCTGCTGTACAGCCAGAGCTCACCCTGGGAGCTACTAAAGGTGCAAATCAGAGATACGGTGTGTAAACACTGCCAAAGCAGGTCGCTGCTCCCCGAAGAGTTCAGCTAAAAGAAGCCTCTCATAGATTATGTGATACTGCTCCCTTCTCAGCTGCTGAGGCTGCAGTTTCAGTCTCCCTTGTGTATGGCCCAATGACAGAAGCCTCTGTGCAGAAGGGGGGCCTGATCAGAAAGTGGGGAAGGGGACTGAGCCCTTCCCTCTTCAGTGGCCATATTCACTGAGCTTTCCCATGTAGCTACTCCAGCACTGGGTCAGGGATTGTCTGTGCTGTCCCCAGTCCTAGTCCAGACCGTGAACGCCTTTTATGCTGCTGTGACATGAGCTGTGGGGCCATATCACTTAGAGGCTGTTGACCTACTCAGCTCATCCCTCACACAAAAATAGAGCACTTCCAGAGTCTGGAGACATGCTTCAGTGTCTCCATCAGAGTCTGAAATACAGAAAGTGGGTTGATTTTCTGGAACTTGGGAAACAGCGCTTCTATAATCACAGTAGTGTCCCCAAACCAGTGTCAAAACTGCTCTCTGAAGGATCCCCAAACCAAATCATTAATCAGATTTTCAGTTCTAATTAATTCCAAGAACCTTTGCTTCTTCTGGGAATCCACCGTTTGGTTTCTTTTGGCTTCTGGGGTCAACAAATCCCTCATACTCAGAGCAAGTGCCTGTGAAATCAGACATGATTTCTAAGCCCCATCCTGCCCCCAGCCCAGCACCCTGCCAATCATTCTTTTGGGTCTCTTATGTGAGCCCCATTTTTTTTGAAGCCAGCCCATATCTGCAGGGAATTCACCAGCCTAGCAACCCTAGGCCTGTTGCTTGCAGCTAAGTGTTGGATTGGGCAAATTTTGCAACAGGAGCTGCTACCTTCTCATTTTCCTTCAGCCTTTTGCTGCTTGTCTTAGCCAGGCTCCCAGTCTGCCAGGGGCCACCGATGTGCAACTCACATGTTGGGCTTGTGTCTGCTCTCACCCTTTTTTACATGTCTTCTTTTTAGATATGTTTAGGTGCCACCAAATAGGCATCAGTACCATTTACCCAAGTTCTGCAGACAAACATTATCTTAGCCCAGAGGGACCACGCTCTAAATTATAATTCTAGGCACATGCTCTTCTTCCATCTAAGGCTGGTGCCTGCCCACCTCTGCCAGAAGTCACTGGTTCAATGCAACAAGTCCTTAAGTACAGGCAGATATGGAAATGGCTTTCAAGGCCAAATGAGTGATAAGGTGCTTAATGGGTTGCACATCGCATGCCACGGGGTGTTGCTTTTCTGTGGTTAAACCACAGCAGCCCTGTCAGATGGGCTGAGCTCACATTTGTCCAGCAGTTTTTGTGTGTTCCCCTCTCAGATGTAAGAAAAATGAACTCTGCCCAGAGCAAAGTGCAGAGCACCAGGCAGCTCAGCAAAATTTATTTCCAGAAAACAAACCAAAGAAAAACATTCAGTGAAATATCCAAGATTTTCCTAAATTTGGAAGGTTATAAAAATGGAGGCTTCAGTACTATGATTACTAGCAGTGTGGGGTTGTGGATTTGGGATGCCCAAAATACACATGGAAATGAAATACAGATACCGTGGGCCAACTTCTGAGAAGGTGGCATCTCACCATGCATGGAAAAACTCTGGTTTGTGTGCAGAGCAAAGTATCTGGGCAAGCAGGGTCTGTTCTCCACAGACAGTGCACAGTGCGCTTGTGGGAGAAGTGAGTGTCAACAGAGAGCTGCAGGAGTGAGCATATATTTTTGCAAGCACTACTGCTGCTCCCAACCTCAAAGGTCACACTGAATTTGAGAGAAGTTTGAGAGAAGCCCAGGCAAACCTCCAGCCAGGTGGGGGCTATGGAGCTGTAGCTGAAGTGGGATGAGTTGTGCAACTGCTCCTCCACCACGTGATGGGAAGCAGATGTTGCCCAGACAGTGAGTGAATAGTTCTGAATGGGGGTTACAGTTCCCTTTCCATAAATGTTCTTCTTCTGGCCCAAGCAAGTCCAAACGGGCAAGCCTGTGCTCTCCCCCACCACTAGCACTGCTGTGTGTAGTCTTAGTTGCAAGTCAGACTCCCACACAAACAGAGGCTGGAGACATGTCTTCCCAGTCTGGTCTGGGCATGGTTTAGCACGTCCTTGGGTCTCCTGGGAGGTTCACCAGTTTTCCAAAATCTGAGGCTAAAATCTCACACCAATGCTATGTAATAAAACCAGAACTGTAGGCAGCAGAACTCCAAACCCAAACGAAACCCCTCCCAAATGCAGCCTCCCCCGACTCTCCCAGCATGCAGCTTGGGCTCTCAGTTTTTACCAGTAGTGCCCAAGAGACCAGCTGAACCCCACACACATCCTCTTGTCCCTGGGTAGAACTGGGACCCCAATCAGCAGGTCCCTGACCCCAGGATTGGATCACAGCACACAGAACGCTGAGACTGGATTTGGCTAGAACTGAAAAGGCTGATGATTCTGTTTTAATGTACTTTTGTGTCCTCACGTTGCCTCACCACCCCGAGAAAATCTCATCCCAAGCTGCAAAATGTGTGCTTGGCCTTGGCCAAGGGGACGAAGGCGGGGGCTGGAAAAAATCTCAGCACAAAAAAAGCCAAAACCCAAACCCAAAGTGGTTTATTTTAGGATTTCCTGTCAGTGAATGTCTACTGAAAACGCAGGAGCGAGGACAGGCATTATTTTTGGCAGTGAGACCCCATTCAGAGAGACAAGGCCGCCGCGGGAACAGCGCTGCCGACAGACTGGTCTCTGGCTCTGTTTATTTTCAGCAGAGCTTCATCTGCCCTGCACTGGGAAAAAGCGACTCTTCCTCCCAGGGTGGACGAAGGCACCGTTCTGGGTCTGGCTTTTCAACACCCCAGCACAGGATTCCATGGACCAGAGTAATTAGCAGTAATTGATGCAGCCGAGCTTTCATTGGCGCATAGCTCACAGATGCTGTCATTTCCTGCCAGCCACCAGTGCTGGACAGCAGGTGGATGTCTTGGGGCCAGTGTATGGGCTGGTGTGCAAGCAGGCTTAGAAGCACAGAATCATTCAGGTTGGAAAAGACCTTTAAGATCACTAAACCCAACCGAGGTTTGTCTCCTCCTGTCCACCACCCTCCAGCAGCTCCCCAGGAAAGTGTCCCAGCTGCATAAATGCAGCACAGCAGGGTTCAGCAGAGATAAAACTTACTCTGTCATCTCCCTCAACAGTGACATCAAGTAACTGAGGGGGACACTGAGAGGGCTCTTCTTTCCCTGGCACCATGGGTTTCCATTGCATTTGCAAACCTCCCACTTATAAGTGCTTTGGAGCCAGTGTGCTGAATGCTGTGTACCTTCTGCAGGTCACACCAGACCACAGTGTTGGGTCCTGTGTCCCTGGTGTTATCTGTGCACCTGGCACCCAGGTGCAATGCCTGACCACAAGCACTGGGGAGGGAACATCTGGCTTTTGGAGCACTGTGTGTGTGCTTCACTGGCATCAGCTCTTCCAGGAGTGACCTGCTTTTCCTTTCTTTCCTAACAGCACATCAACAACGACCACATCCATGGGGAGAAGAAGGAGTTTGTCTGCCGCTGGCAGGACTGCACACGGGAGCAGAAGCCCTTCAAGGCTCAGTATATGTTGGTGGTGCACATGCGAAGGCACACGGGAGAGAAGCCACACAAGTGCACGGTGAGCTGGCAGGGACAAACGGTGCATCTCACTTGGCAAGTGGGATGTGGGACTTTGGTGGTCACAAAAATATGTGTGCAGACACAGGCATGGCTTCAAGTAGGTACCCAAGCAAGGTACCCACTGGCACCCAGCTCAGAGCCAGTCCAGCTGTTTGTGTTTGGGTTACAGCTACTTGCAGGTTAGGCCCTCGGGACAGGACAGGATGTCAAGGAGTATGGTCGAGATGCTAGTGGGCAAAACTGCATTTCCTTGGGAAAAATGGTTTCAGACTTACCACAGAGACCCAAAGTGACTCAGGACAAGTCACTTAAGGTGGAAATCCAGACAACTTCATTGCCTACATCAAGGAAAGAAATCCAGTAATGCCACACTGTGGGGAACCACCTAACCTTGGTCATGTCTAACTTGACATCACCCACTACTGCTGCTGGGACTGGAAGTTTCCTTCACCGACACACACAGGCATACACACAAGCCTCCTTCCAGCCTGG
Source organism: Pseudotriccus pelzelni (assembly GCA_035584735.1). Lineage (NCBI taxonomy): Eukaryota > Metazoa > Chordata > Aves > Passeriformes > Tyrannidae > Pseudotriccus > Pseudotriccus pelzelni. The sequence goes on along the minus strand of JAWMRA010000164.1, from coordinate 11,874,673 downwards.
GGATCTAGGCAAACACCTCCTGCTTCTGCTCTCTTAATCCAGAGGTGAGGTCAACCCTGTGTGCTTAAATCCCAAGAGGAGCCCAGTCCCCAGACTTTCTGCATACCAGCAACCCTATCTAGTGTTAAACACTGCCTGAGGAAGAGCCTGGGGTACTCTTTTGTATCTCAGCCCTGTGGATACATAGAAGAGCTGGGCTCTCGTCCCGCTTAACCTCAAGATATTAAAGCCCATATTTGCCCTCACACCTGGAGTCTCCCACCCCACCGCTGGCTGAAGTAGGGCAGCCCAGGATGCCTGATGGGGGGGCACAAGAGGGAAGCAAAGTATGAAGTTTAGTGGCTGTGGTCAACTGGTGGGAGAGGAGAGGTGTTTACAATCTCCCTCCTCATATGTTTGAGCCCTTTTTCCTCCTGAAGGCCATCCATGTCTTTTGATACCCCCTTCTCTCCTTCTCTCTGCCTTCTTCTCCTGCCAGCTTTTCATACCTCCTCTGCTGTCAGCATTACACTGTTCCTCTCCCCCGAGTCCCAGGGGGAGTCTCTTTCTGCTCACCAGATGTCTAAGCTCTCCTCCCGTATCTTCCTGCTCTTCTGCACCATTAGCTACTTCCAGCCCTGCTCCCTCCCTGGCTGTGCCCCAGCTTCTGCTTACAAATATTAGGATATGTATGATTTGCTTGCTGCGTGACTCCTTTATCAGTCTCCCAGCCCTGTGTTCATTTAATTTAGAGCATTAGCTCCCCTGGGGCACAGGGCCATGTCCTTTGCTTTAATCTTCTAAAGCACTTTGCCCAGTCTAGTGCTTTACCAATCTTCCTTAAAAGTATTGAAGAAATATTGATTGTTAGTGCACTATAAAGTGAGCACTGAGGGAGAGTGTAGCCCTGCCCTTGCAGGTAGAGGGAATTGGAAGGCAACCAGTGACTGCATCCTCTTCAGTGCTGTGATGGAGCAGGAAGAAGCACTGCTGCACAATGCTTCTTTCAAGCCTCACTTGTGTCACACTGGAGCAGTGGCAAGGTTGTGTGTGTTTGGGTCTCAAGTCATCCTCTGCCTCCTGAAGAACTACAGTCCCTCCATGTGCAATAGGTCGCAGCAACTCTCCCTGAAGTGGAGCACCACCTCTTTCCAATTGCCTGGGATACATGGCAACTCTGCAGACGGTGCCCTTCTGTGGCAGAGCATTCCTTATCCAAGTCTGGCAGTGATTTTTCAAAGCGACGTTTGTTTCAGACAAGAAGTCTGTGGTGTACATAAAGCTACAGATGAGCCCAATTGCAGCCTGGGATTTGGTCAAGGATTATTTCAACAGATGACAGCCAGAACTCCCACTGACATAATCAAATCCACACGTAAGAGTGGGAACAACTGCTTTGAACGTGCACAGGCTGCTTTGCTGAGAAACTCTTATTTGAAAATGTGGCCTTAGAACTTTTGCTCTTTATAACTGCATTTTTGTGTCAGTATCCAGCAAAACCAGAATGGACACATGAGTTGCTTCATGCTGAGTTCCCTTTGTTTTCCAGGAAGAGAAATGATATATTTCTATAACTGTAAGCGTCTTGAGTTAAAAAGGATTGTTTGCACAGAGCAAGAGAAGAAAGGGATATACCCTGCTACCTCAAAGTTGTGGCACATTCTAGGGGACAAATGGGCTAATTAAAGTTGTCTGAGAAAGAGGAACTGGATCATCCCACCCTGACAAAGCTGTGGAAGGAGTCAGCTCTTGCAGGATGTTCCTACTGTCCTTGAAGAGATCTGGATATCTAAAGAGCAGAGCAAGTTTGCCTGATGTCCACCATCCCTATGCTAGACCTTAAAGGGAAGCTTAAGTAATCCTACTTACTTTCCAGCACAACAGAGTTATGTGGGATCAGCCTGTGCTCACATGCTTCATGGGTGTCACAGGCTGAATGTTTGCCTTACTCCCCGCAGTGCAGGCAAGTCCTGTACATGTGGAGCACAAGGAGACAGGTACTGTTGCTATTGCATGCAGTTGCCATTTTCCAGACCTCTGGACACGTAGGACCACTCAGCTGCTCATGGAGAAATCAGACACCAAGCATGACCTGTCCTGGTGTGGCACCAGTTTCCTCTCTAGCCAAGACTCAGAGCAACGTGAAGTTCTGTCACATCTGGACTGAACTGGGTTTGAGGTGAAATCCTCCCATTCTGGGACAGGGCAGGTGCAGAGGGAGGGAGGAGCCTCCAGCCCAGCCAGAGTGGAGGGTGGCAGGACTTACATCACCCGAAGCCTCACCGCATCTCCCAAGCTGCTCCTTCTCGTTGTGTGGGCAGCTGGTTTTCTTCCAGGAGGAAGGTTCCTGGCCTATTTTGTCATCCAAAAATCCATCTGTCTTCAAGACTGAGAGTCTTGGGTTTTAAACTGGTAATGTCAGACAGCCTGACCACAGCATCCTCCAAGAGTAGACCCAAGCTGTAATTTGGGAAACTTCAAAGCTTGCTAGATTTCTGCTTTTGTGTTAGGGAAGGGTCTGCCCTTTCCAGTGCTGGTGCTAGTGAAGTTGCAAGGCTGGTCAAACTGTGGAGTAGCTGTCAGTTCCCTAGGTGGGAAGGAGGGGGCCTCTATTTCTGAGTGTGTTAGCTGCAGAGAGGTGGCAGGAGGGGCTAAGAGAGCTTCGGGAGGAGTGGAGGGGTGTTTAACCTTGCTGGAAAAAAGAGTCTCTTGTTGAAATGTCAGGTGGGTACCCACCAAGGAGCAGCACCTTAAATATGACTCACTGCTGAAACTCTCAGCCTGCCTAGGGAAGCAAATTCTCCCAACAAAGTGGATGTTGTTCCCTAAAACACAAGCCCTTTAAAGGGAAGGAAAAAAAGAAAGAATGAGAAACAGATGAGAAGGGTTTAGGCAGGGGAAAAATCAAATTTTTCTGGTTAATTAATCACTCCTCTTGTGTTTTTTTAATTTTAGTTTGAGGGCTGCTCCAAAGCCTATTCCCGCCTGGAGAACTTAAAGACACACCTGAGGTCCCACACTGGAGAAAAACCCTATGTCTGTGAACATGAAGGCTGCAATAAAGCCTTTTCCAATGCCTCAGACAGAGCCAAGCACCAGAACAGGACGCATTCCAATGAGGTAAGCTTGGGCTCACCGCAGCTCAACGGAGGGCTTTTTTTAAATTTTGCTGACAATAAACATACACTTTACACACTGGACTCATGTAAAAAGAAACCTACTGTAATGAGAGGTTTTTCGTATTTTTTAATGGGATTTATTTTGCTGGAGAGCCAGACCACATTAGCTTTATATTTATGACAGCCATGTTTGAAATCATAAACAGATGTTGAAGTATGCAAACTTTTTAATCGACTTTGGGTATTAAAACAAGCATTTTCCAAATCTATAATTTTTAATAGCATAGATAGTATTGTACAGTTGTGCATGTGGTGTTTAATATTACTGTGGAGCAGACTTGTAGTAATATAGCAGCTACCTTGGATCCTGATGCTCTGGAAATAATACTCCCTCCATGGTTTGATGTACAATGACAGAGCACAATGCAATGCTTTGTTAACCTTGGATAATTAAGACCCACTATTAGTAGTTGGGGAGCAGAGGAAATTGCCTTTATTGTAACGCATGTGATGGTCTGTTGCAATCAACCACAGCCGACGATTGAAATTTATATTACTGCTAATTAGCTGACAGGGGAAGAAAAAACAACACTCTAAAGTTCTAATAGTGTTTTCAGCCATGAAGAGTTCAGTCTATAGCCTAATTTGCAACAGTTAAATATAGACTATTGGAGAATGGAACGCAGTTGCCACGGTTGACAGCTTTTTGAAGTGATGCTATGTCTACAAAGGGCTTGTTGGGAGTATTTTTATCTCTGACTTATCAGTCAGTGATAACCAAAGTGCTGTGAGTTTCAGAGATTCTGTTGGAGTCAGAATAAGGACTCAAAGTCTAGAATGCCCTTCCATGCTGTGTGATGCTGAGATAGACTGAGTGAATGACCAGGATCCCAGTGTTGTTTGAATTGGTTTGGGTATGAACCCAAACATCAGGATTGTCCTCCACCAGAAAGCCACTTCCCCAGCAGGACACAATTAATTAAAATTAACCTATACCCACACTTACACTGTGTAGTTGGAGTTGTTTTAAGGCTACACTGACCTTGAGGCCCAGAGGGACCAGAAAAACACACAACCTTTTGTCTCCTCAGCAACCTGCATTCCCAGTAAGTGGTGTTTGACTACAACATCATTTGCTCTATGTTAAAGATTCTTCTCTGGAAAGGTAGGCAGCTGTGATTTAATCTCATGTTTCAGGTATTAGAAATTGCTCATTCTTCAGTCCTGGATACTTTCTCTGCCTTCCTCCAGCGTTTGATCCAGTTCATTGTTGCTTTTTCCAGCTCTGAACTGTACAGTGTGAAGCTGCTCTCCATATTCTTGCCCATAAAATGAATCAAGGCCCTGAAAATTCGCATTTCTGCAGCATTTTTTCCTGCCCTTAAAAGAGATTAACATCTCTCTTCAATTCCTAACGATTCTCATGTGAATGGAACAAGAGTGTACAGACTCACACAACCCTGTACCCTGTCTGGGTACAGACTCACACAGCCCAGTTTGTACACACTGAAGCAGTTTGTGAGCCCATAGATCACTTGAGCTCAGATCCCTAGAGCTTTACCAGGATCCTTCCTAGGCAGGGCAGAGTTACCTGTCTGTTGAGCCTGATAATGAATTTTCATTTTGGCTGTGTTATTAAATGTAATTTCTCCAGTGGGTTCAGTTTCCCAAGTGATCCAGATTAGGAGCTGCACTGGATCTGTGATGACTCCTCACTACACCTGAGCAGAGCTTGCACATACTTAAAAGTCTGCTCTTTTGGGTTCCCCTTGTGCAAGAAGGGGAGGCTGTAGGGCAGGAGTATCCAACTTCATATCTATTGTGGACCCTGATGTAATATGCTGACACTTGGCACAAGAAGTGTTGTTGCTTTTAACAATACAAATTCAAGACTCAGATAACAGATAGGGATTTTATCCTCTGCTGTTGCTTCCTCTGGAGGATGCCAAAGCCTTCTCAGGTGCAGAAACAGCACAGCCACTAGTGGAGAATTTGTACCAGTCCAGCTGACCTTACCATGGCAACTACATGGCACTGCACGATCTTACATTTCACGATCACGCTCCCTCCTGAACTGCTGTTCAGCCCTCCTTGATGCAGTACAGACATGCCCCAAGACTTGTGGGAGATCTGTAGACTGCATATAATGGCTCTGTGGGCCATATATTTGACACCCTCTCTTTGAGGAACATGTAACATGATCCTTTGCAACAGATGGAATCTCTCATGGCAAAATTCATCGCATTGGGCAGCAGGCCCAGGCGAGGGTCCTGCATCCAGCTGTGGCCATGACCACTGGGTTAGCAAACTGCAGTGAGACCTTGGCTCGCAAAACCACACAAATGCAAAGCAGAAGTTTGTGGCTGTGAGTATTTCCCATTACCCATTGGTAACTCTATTGTGTTTCCCAGCTAGCTACCTTCTAAATCTTTTCCTCTGCTTGCAGTGTTTACTTGGAATACACCACAGTTTCAGATTAGTCATCCAAGTCTCCTGTAAGGGGGAAGTTCCACATTCCCTTATTTGTCATTATCATTGTGTGACAGGATGTAGGTGTATAGTCCAAACATGCTGAAGTTCAAGACTGGGGATATATTACCACACTGGCTTTTGTTTGATTGTGGAAATGTCATATGCACTATTTAATTTTAAATTTTCAGTGACTATTTGAATTCCTTCAGGGGATACCTTCAAAGTTACTCTTGGGAAAAGGGTTTTCAGCCTGTGACCACTTTCCAGTGCATACACAAAAGAGTGGCATGGCCAGCCAAAGGCTGAGAGTGACATTTTCTTCACCTCAAGCTGAACAAGGGTAAAATGCAGAAATTCAGTTCTGCTTAGTGCTTGGGGAATTCTCCAGTTCTCCCACCCTAATGGTATTACCTTGTATGTGCATGGGAGTAGGAGGGAGGCATCTGAGAGATCTAAACTGTTGACTTCGCTAGGGCATACACTGCATTAGCTGTCAGAATCTAGATAACCCAGGGGATAGATGAAGACGTGCCAGCCAAACAGCCGTTGTGCTCAGTTCAGTTGCAGGAGGTATGGCCTGATGAAGAGAATGATTGAATCCCCTTAGGTGGAGCGTCTGCTGTCCAAGCAATAGTGATTACATTACCCTAATTGTGGGGTGTGAAAAATCAGAACTATTGAGCCTAAAAGATCTTTGAGCTGTTTATGTACAGGGATTTTTTTTAGCGGGTGTGGTGGGGGTTCTGTTCTTTGGAATATAGTTTAATAGCAGCAATAATATTTCTATAAGGCTTGTCTAAAAGGTTGCATGAGATTTTAAAACAAACTATTTTACTTTTTGTGCTTTGGTTCACCCAGTTTTAAAATATAATAAATATTTACCTCAGTGGGGTGTGATGCAGATTTAGCTGGTTTGAGAGATGTGCCAAGATCAGTCAGGACGCATGCTGTTGAATGAAAAACAGGCTTTTAGTGTTTTTCAAGTGATTGCACTGGTTTTCTGCAAAGAATATATGCTCCTTTTTATTTTTTCACTGAGGTTCCTGGACAAAATTACAAAACAGATTTTTTAAAAAAAAGAATAGGAATGGTCATTTTGAATAGCCTTCAAACAACAACTATCTGTTTTTCCTCATGGACCTATCCTAGTGCATTGGCAGAAAAATATGTGGAGTAGTTGTGAGGCTGAAAGTGGAACTTGTGATGAATTCAGAGCTTTCAGTGCAGCAGCACCAGCTCAAACAACTGCAGCTCTAATACACTTCGGAATTGGAAACTCAATAAAATGAAAAAAGTTAAAAGAAGGAAAGTATCTGTTTGCTGACTTCTGTTTTCAGAAGGATGGCTTCATCCTTGTTTTCCTTTGGCAATCAATGATTCATGAATTCAGGACTAGAGTGCTATCGTCTGAAAAAAACATTGCATGCCTGTGGTTTGTTTTGCACAATAACAGATTTCAAGGTGACAGGTGCTGGAGTGGTATGATAGATTGAGTAGGGTGAATCCAGTCTGGCTTGGATTCACTGGAATTCGATCTGCCAGACGGGAAGGTTTCAGACATTTTCTTGGTGTAGACCCCACCTCAGCAGAGAGAATGTGTTATACCTACTCCCCTACATCACCTCCCTCCCACCCTTAATCAGGAAACATTCCTGTGGCCACCCAAGCAAACACATACATAGGAAAGTAATATTAGGGAAAGTATTTCATGATTTCTTAGCTGTCTTTTAATCCAGAACATGAAAACAAGAAGTTTAGCCAACATGAAATGACTGGCCAAGTCTTTGTGGATCAGCAGCAGCCCATATATCATATCTTCAATATCTCAGTCTCACAGAATCCTGTGGAGCAGATGCTCCACATTTTGCTGCTGCCTGCTGCTGCGCTCATTGTATTTTCTTGGCCCATACACCGTACCTGGAATATTTGGGCTTATTCTAAATATAACCCAAGATTTGCTTGTGTTGACAGAAACCCTACGTCTGTAAGATCCCTGGCTGCACCAAGCGATACACGGACCCCAGTTCCCTCAGGAAACACGTCAAGACGGTGCACGGGCCCGACGCTCACGTCACGAAGAAGCAACGCAATGACATTCACCCAAGGCCACCTCCGCTCAAGGAAAATGGGGACAATGAGGCGAGCGCCAAGCAGAGCAGCAAGGTTTCAGAGGAGAGCCCTGAGGCCAACAGCACCACGAGGAGCATGGAGGATTGCTTACAAGTCAAAATGATAAAAACAGAGAATTCTGTGGTAAGAGCAGTTGCTCTTGGCAGAAATGACGTGGTCCCAAATCTCCCTGGTGCAATGGGGGCATGAAGCGTTTGTATGCCATTTATCTCTCTGGGTAGGTGCCCTTCACCTGCCAACACCCTAGAGTTCAAGTCCAGAAATTGAGCTGCAGGTCAGGGCACAGTCCAGTGCATTTTGCACCTTCCTACGCAGCATCACAAATTCCTATCCTCATAGTCATGGGGGCTGTATGATGCCCAGTGCTGAGTTTGGCCTTCCTGTGCTGTGAAAGTGGATAAAACTCAAGAGTGTTGTGGTCAAATGAGCTCTACCTATCTCACCAGTTTAAATTGAGCAACAGCCATTAGGGCACAGACTGATCATCTGTCTGAACACTTCTTGAAGCAGAGGTCCTGGTTTAAGGAGTCCCTTTTCTCCTCCTCCCTGCACCCTTCACTGTTTTTCTTTCCAGGCTGCTGCTGCTGCTGCACAGCAGTTTTGCTGGTTCAACTCTGTTGTAGGCTGTCTAATGAAACCAGTAGGGATAAAAGTAGCTGTTTTATTTTTGTTGAGTATCTTAAAGCAAGTTCAATTTCTTGCTTCTGTCCACTATACACAGAAGCACAAAATCGCTGGAGTTCGCAGGGACCCCTTGAGATCATCTAGTCCAATCTTCCTGATCAGTTGGCTAGAGCAGATTGCTCAGGAGTACACAAGGTCAATACATGAGTCCCAGCTGCCACAGAAGATTGTAGTGGGATGATGGGTCAGGGGAGAGAAAGTAGGAATAAACACGGGAGCAGCACTGTGGCCCACACAGTGCAGTCTTTCAGGCAACCATGATCATGCGTTACAGCCCCATGAGTGGCCACCAGCTGAACGAAAGATCATTTATCAGCCTTCTGGCCATTATAGCAGCTCCACTGGTACTAAGGAATTATGTGTAGTGTTGAATTCAAACATCTTCAAGCCTCTTTCATCCCGTACAGGAAGCCCAGGGCTGGTGAAGAAGATGGAGTGTTGCAACACACAAACCACTTTTGATGTTTCTTTTCACCTTTGTACCCAAAGTTCTGATCTGCTGCACCAGCTCAAAGTGGGACAGGGTATGGGCTGGATACAGCAGAAAAGACCTTCACCTGCAGAGGAGTGTTCCTATATTTCCCAGACTTCTCACTAGAGCTAAAAAGACCTTGAGCTCTAAAATATTTTTTTTTCTTGATTTGAATCCAGGCTAAAAGATTGTTATTGCTATGAAAAACATGCCCTGGAGCTACAAAGATTTTTTCAAAAGGGTTAGGAGATGTGTTGTTGAACAAATTACTAATGAGCAGCATTTTTTCAGTTAGGAAAAAATGGAGTATTTTCACATCCAAAGTGTCTGTAATTGACTAAAGAAACAGTTTACTGTGATGAGACTCTCTATTGTGTTACAAAAGCTGAGTGTGAGAACCACTGGACAGAATGACCTCTCTCCAATACTCTTCCTCCGTGTGTTTTTTTGGTTTTTTTTCCTGTGAAAACACAAACACAATGACAGCTCCCCACCCTGTTTCTCCTGAAAGTATGGGGTTGTTTTCCTAATGCTCTGTGCTCCCAGGGTTCCAGCCAAGCCATCTTGCTGGCGGTAGGGCTATGGGTCAGATGTTTCTCTTTGCTGTCCCTACCCAGCACTGGATACTTGACTTGTGCACATTTATCAGGTGGTGTCTGATCTGGTGGGCCCACATTCAACTCCTGTTTCCTGGTTAAGGTCGGGGTGGTGGGAGGGGTGAGATGCCTCACTGGTTCCCATCACTCCCAGGCCCCTTGTTTTGACCCATCTTTTGGTCTCACCCCAAACCCATGGAAACAGGTGAAAAGTCTCTTCTAGGGATTTTCATCTGGGTCCCCAAAGAGGGAAGGCAGGGAAGATGGGGTATGGGAGTGGGGGAAATGTTGGCACGTTGTACTGTATTCTGCATTTCCCTCTTCTTCCTTTTACTAACATGGTCCTTTTTGTTAATGATGTCTTTGTCCTAACAACCTGTTCTTTATTCCCACTTACCCTTCCTTACTCTACCTTCCTAAGGACAGTCGGTACTAAGGTGAGCAAAGATATCCTTTGTATTAAAATAGCTGTATAAAGCATGGTCTTCTGCAGATCTCCTGTCTCCATTTAACCCCTCCAGGGTGGAAGTGGAGGCATGGAGGCAATGGGGAGGGATAGGGGATATTTGCTTGAGTACTTAACATTAAATCCTGGGATTGCAATCTACCGTCTGGACTGATGGACAATCAGAGCCAGTCAGCCTGCCCGTGGGGTCTGCTATGGAGCAAAGGAACAACACTGCAGCACCCTGCATTCCCACCTTGGCTTGGGTCAGAGTACATTGCCTTTTCAGCACTCCCATTTTTTGCTGGAGCATGGGCCTGGAGCAGAGAAGCCAGGCATCCTGTTTGGTAGCAGCAGTAGCTACCTCAGAGCAAGTTCAGACCATATAGTGTCTACTGCAAATAAGCTACTCAACGTGAAATGCAATTCCTAATGTAAATAAAATAAATATTTATGGTGCTTATCTGCCTTATCTGCAAGTGGGAGTTTGCAAACAGCGAACCAGGTTTTTATCTGGCTGGGAAGTTTGTCAGCTAACCTGATTATATGTTAGGGTGTTTTAAAGACAGAAAGATGTGGTGTCTGAAATACTTAGGCCTTGATCCCGTGTTAGATAAGCCAGTGTTTGCTGAAATATACCTTACACAACCAGGTAACATGCTGCTTTTCTTTGAGAAACATCCATTCTTACTCTTTTGGAGGAAGAGCATTTGGTTTCTTTCCACCTTCCAGTTGAACCCACCATAGTTTTTCCAGCTGTGGGGTGCTGTCCTGACCTCCTCTCCCAGGGAAGGGGTGCCTGCCTTCTTGTAAAGCTGAGATCCTCTTCCCCAGCAGGGAAGAGTAACAAGAGAGGGGAGAGGCTGGGACAGGAGCTTTCCTAGGCCCCCACAACTAACACTGGGGATGTTGGGCTCCTGATTTCTTTCCCTCTATGTTTTACCTACCCAACTCTTTCTCCTCTTTTCCTTCCTCAAGATGTGTCAGTCCAGTCCTGGTGGCCAGTCGTCATGCAGCAGTGAGCCGTCACCCCTTGGCAGCACCAACAACAATGACAGTGGAGTAGAAATGAACATGCACAGCGGGGGAAGTCTGGGAGATCTGACGGCGTTGGATGACAACGCTCCTGTTGTGGACTCAACGGTGTCTTCTGGTAATTCAGCAGTCAGCCTGCAGCTAAGGAAACACATGACGACAATGCAACGACTTGAACAGCTCAAGAAAGAGAAACTCAAGACAGTTAAGGATTCCTGCTCATGGGTGAGCCCAGCTCCACAAGCCAGAAACACCAAGCTGCCTCCCATCTCAGGAAACGGTAAGCCCTGTGCCTGGAACATGTCCTGTAGGAACACTCCAGAGTTTGACTCTGGTTTCATAACAAAGAGTCTGCCCTGGAGGAATGAGGATCATATTTTGTTGACTCTGAGTCAGCTTTTGCTAGATAAAGATGTCAGGTAAAATGGACAGCTTGGGTGTAAACGCAGCCATCTGGTCATGTGCAACAGAAACCCAGATGCTCAGTTCTGCAGAGCCATGAAAGAAGGCAGAGGTGTTGGTGTCCTTGTTTCTGGGCTTGCCCAGGACCCAGACACAGCTGTTCTCATTGTCCCAGTGACAGCCGCAAGACTGCTTGCATTTCTGTCAGCAGTAAGAGTCCCCCAAGGGCTAATGTGACTCCTGGGAGACCAGTGGGGCACAGCAGCAACCCAGACAAGACCCTCTTCCCTAATCTTGCTCTGACAGGCCTTTTGTGACTTTGAGAGATCCTGGCTATTGCCTCCAACTTCATATGGCAGTTTCCCACTGGCTGGCAATTCCTGGTAAAAGTATCTCTATGATCCCTACAGTGCTCCTCTTAACTTTTCCAGGAAGTCCCAAGGCATAGTGTCTGGCTTATAACAGACCTCAGAGCTTAGTATATTGGAGCTTCTTGGGTTACTTGTGGAAGAGACTTTGAATGTGAACTTTTGGGCTGTCGGCCTTCTGTCCCTGACTGTGCATCTGTCCTGGAGAGCAGCTGTGGTTGTGGCTACATGCTGTCCCTGTGGCGCTGTTCACAGCAGTCCTACATTTTTCCTACTGAAAGAAGCTCACGTGGAGACATTCCCTGAGCAGCTGAGTATTGGGACATACGCGTTACAAAGAGTGTCCAGCAGAGACTACTTAACTGCTCTCCACAGCTTTCTCACTCTATTTGCATGGACATAGAGCTAAAGATGAAGCTTTGAATTTGCTGCCACAAATGAAATTCACGATCACTCCTATGACATATTTGGGTGTGGCTTTGTGGGTCTCTATTCTGTCACCAGGAACACTACCAAGTGAAATTTCTCAGCTAACGAAGTCTTTTTCTTCCCTACAACCTTTCTCTCAGGCTCTGTTCTGGAAAACAGCGGTGGTTCTTCTGCTACGCTGCCTAATCCCAGAATAATGGAGCTGTCTGTCAATGAGGTTACAATGCTGAACCAGCTCAACGAGCGCCGTGACAGTACAACAAGCACCGTCAGCTCTGCCTACACCGTCAGCCGCAGGTCATCAGGGATCTCCCCGTACTTCTCCAGCCGCCGTTCCAGTGAGGCTTCGCACCTCGGGCACCGTCCCAATAACACCAGCTCTGCCGACTCCTATGACCCGATTTCGACAGACGCCTCCCGCCGGTCGAGCGAGGCGAGCCAGTGCAGCGGGATGCCAGGTCTGCTGAACCTCACACCAGCTCAGCACTACAGGCTGAAAGCCAAGTACGCTGCTGCCACAGGGGGCCCTCCTCCGACCCCACTGCCAAACATGGAGAGGATGACACTGAAGAACAGGATCTCACTTATGGATGGACCAGACCCCACCTTGCCCTCCATCCGCCTCCCACCAGGCCCCAGGCGCTGCAGTGATGGTAACACCTATAGCTACCCATCAGCTCCAACATTTCCCCACGAGGTGCAGGGCAACTGCATGAGACGGGCAAGCGATCCAGTGAGGAGACCTGCTGGAGACCCCCAGGCACTCCCACGAGTTCACCGCTTCAACAGCACCAACAGCATGAACCCCTTCCATCCTCCACACCCCACAGACAGGAGGAATTTTGGTCTCCAGAGCTATGGGCGCTCAGACGGGAGCCTACCCCGGCACACCTACTCACCCCGACCACTGAGCATCAGTGAAAACATCACCATGGAAGCCATGTCTGGGGAGACTGAGGTGCCCATTGGAGATGACGACATTGTGCTGCCAGATGATGTGGTACAGTACATCAAATCCCAGAGCAATGGGACAGCAGCCGAGAGCACTTCCATGGGGTACAGCAATGAGATGCAGAACTTCCAGGGAAGTGGGAAGCTGCAGCCTCCAGCCTTGCCCGGCCAGCGCAGGATGGCAGTGGCTGAGGCAAGCATGAACCAGTTGGGACCCATGATGGCAGAGTGTTCCATGAATTTTGATACTTCCTCAGACATGAATAAAAATAACATGCCTGTCCAGTGGAACGAAGTCAGCTCAGGTACAGTTGATATCATGTCCAATCAGTCGAAGCAGCAGTTTTCACAAGGGAACTTAGCGGTGGTGCAGCAGAAGCAGAACTTTGGTCAGTACCAGAACTACAACCAGCAGCAAATGCAGCTGCCAGACAATGGTATGAATGTAACACAGCAGAGCTTTATGCAAAGGAACGTGGGCATGGATGGGCAGAGGCTAAACTGCATGCAGCTGCGGCAGCAGCCAATGAGCCTAGGCCCCGGTATGAACCCTGATGTGGGATTGCATACAGGGTATAACCAACCCCATCAGATGCTGAGTCCCAGTGCAATCAGTGGCAACCCAAGTCAGATCTCTCCTAATTGTAGCAACATGGCAGCAAAGTCTGGACCCCACCTTCACCCTCAGCAAATGGACATGACGACCGACCCTTCTTTGATGGTCAGGAGCAACAGTGAGCGCCCAGTGCTGGGACAGGTCATGCATGAACCGAGTCAGCAGAATTACTCATCTCAGCCAACCCACCTGAACTTCCCCATGGCTCAAGAGGCCTTCCATCAGCCCATGATGGCCTCCAATCAGCCCAGCTTTGAGCCTCAGCAGAGCATGATGGGTTCAGCTGGTCAGGCGTATCCACCTGGTTTGATGCAGCCTCGTCCTCCGCCCGAACCGAACCCGGGCAGCAGAGCCCGAGGCCTCCGCACTGTCCAGCAGCTGGGGTACATGAGAACTCCCCATCCTACAAACACCACCAGCCCAGGCCAGGAGACGACAGAGGCCACGCATAAAAGAACCGGTGACATGTTGCTGGCGCCAGCGCAGCAGTGCTCAGACGGCACAAGGGAAAACAATTTGATGTACTATTACGGTCAAATCCACATGTACGAACAGAACAGCAGCTTTGACAACCACGCGGACTGCCGGGTCAGGCAGCAGCAGTGCACACTGAACAGCAAGCCAGCCGCTCTGCCTTCCCCGGGCGCAAACCAGGTGTCCAGCACGGTGGACTCTCAAGGTCTTGAGCCGCCCCAGATAGATTTTGATGCCATCATGGATGATGGGGACCATTCGAGCCTGATGTCGGGAACCCTGAGCCCCAGCATCCTGCAGAACCTCTCCCAGAACTCCTCTCGCCTGACGACTCCACGAAACTCTCTGACACTGCCCACCATACCTGCGGGGATAAGCAATATGGCAATAGGTGATATGAGCTCCATGCTAACCACGCTGGCGGAAGAGAGTAAATTTCTAAACATGATGTCATAACAGTAAAGCACAAGGCCTTAGTGCTATCCAAGGGGCTCTGTGTGAAACAGTTTTATGAATGTGCTTTTCAAAAATAATCTGTTTCAATAGAGTAGGTTTTTTTATAAGTACTAAATACATTAAAGGGATTCAAAACAAAAATTTTTAAGTCTTTGTACAGAATTATGTAAACTATATCCAGGCAGTTCAGCACCACAGGGGTGCACCTCTAGTATTATTTTTTTGGCTTGGTTTCCCAGAGCACTGAATGGTAGCACCACCAAGCTAGGAGACACCACGAGGATGGTTAGAGATTAAACCCTCCCTTCCTGGAAGCCCTGTAAATAGCACTCCCCATCGTTTTCCATTAGTTACATTTGCAAAAAAAATCTGTTTTCAACCTGCCCCAGAAAGAAACGGGAGGATGCAGTTTTGATTAGAATAAAAGCCATACTATGTATTCTGCTGTGGTGACAGTAGGGTTTAGTTACGTCTCCAAACAAGCCCTCTGCCAGCAGTATTGTTTGATACCATAAATACCTTTGTACCTTGCAAAGAGCGATGATTCCAAACGGCTTCTCAGCAAAGTGCCTTACCATGCTTTCTTGTTAAGTAGCCAAGGCCTTTCTTCCTTTAAAAATCAAATATAGTGTATTGCCAGAAGCGTATATAAAATGTACATTTATAAAAACATAGTGGTGTTTCGGAGAAAACATTGGAAAGACACATTGATGAGACACATAAAAGGTGAATGCACTCTTTGATCAGATGTGTTTACAACGTGGTTTATATCATGTGCAGAGTGGAGCAAAGGCCTGGGAACAGCAATCACTGGGAAATAATCCCCCGTGGCAGGAAGGCTCTGGCATGCAGACTGACATACATGCATAACTTTTGCACCTTCTGAGCACAGTGACTTTCTGCGAGGGCCCCACATGCATCTTTAATGTCCTGGAGCACGCATCACTGTATCCCTGTGCAGCTTTGCAACGGCTTCGCTCTCTGTTGAGTTTTCCATGCTGAGACGCTCACATAAACAAGTGATGGTGATGGAGAAAGTTCTATGATTGTGTCAGCCCAGTGTGGCAGCACTAGGGGAGCTGGTTTATCCAGCCAGGGTTTGTCTGTGTGATGTACTCGATGCAGGGCTCTGCCCGGGCTCCAAGCACACAACAGGCATGTGGCTGCACTGATGTGGGGCCAAGCATGAGCTAATACACTCTTCCCCACAAGCAGGCTTGTTGGCATGCACCCAGTGCTATATTAACGTCCCACAGCATGA
The DNA here is from genome assembly GCA_035584735.1 of Pseudotriccus pelzelni. NCBI lineage: Eukaryota > Metazoa > Chordata > Aves > Passeriformes > Tyrannidae > Pseudotriccus > Pseudotriccus pelzelni. The sequence goes on along the minus strand of JAWMRA010000164.1, from coordinate 11,858,784 downwards.
AAAGAGCTGCTCTATCTACAACATACAGCATGGTCAACCAGGGTTGTTCTTCGACTAGTAGACTGCGCCTGCAGCCTACAGTGTAGGCATACATCTGGATAGTCTCAAAAAAAGGTATTTGAGTCAGAATAGTAGCTTGGTCAGTGAGAATCTCTTGGAAGTGTCCTTGGGGAAGAGATGGGAGGAGCAAAGCCTCTTAAAGCCAAATTCTCCACCAAAATATAATTGCTTGTAATAATGATCAGCTGTTTCCAGGACAGTACCACCTGGCACTGAAGTTACTCTTAGTTGCATTATTTATTTTTGCTGTCGTTAGACAAAAGGGTAGAAGCAGTGGGGTGCATGTACTTGGGAAGAGGCCTTGTTTAACTTTTGACTGCATTGGACAAGGACAGCTTTTCTCTTCCTTCTCTCATAGCCTCAAATACTTTGTACCCCATCTGTTGAAGGGCAAATGTAACATCCCCCTCCAGGTTCTTACAGTTTGACTGGGCAAGCATGTGCAGAGGTTCACTCTTTCATTCCTATCTCCCCATCATATCAGTGTGATGTTCTCACTTGCATCTGATTCCGTCCCCTGCACAGGACTGGATCATCTCTATAAAGGTACTTTCTGGTGTCTTCTTTTGCACAAATGGATGTCAGGATCACTCTTCCCAGCATGACCAGGGGCTGACATGACAATGCCACGTGCTTACCTCCAGGCGAACTTTGCGTTATCAGATACACAGCAGTGTATCTGGCAGCCGTGCTTGGCAGTGGTGGATTGGGACAGCACTGCTGTCAGGCAGCTCTGGGTATGGCTGGTGCGGGGAGGTGCTTCTCAGCATCCTGCACTCTCACCCCTCCTCATCCCAAATGGAGAAGGTGCACGCAGGATGCTCTCACCACTGCCCTTCACCCCTCAGTGATTGCTGCTGATATCCAGGGTGCATGAGGACAGGAAAGCAAAGCAAGGTACCTGACTGTTTAGTAGTGTCTCCCGTGAAAGTTGTGTTTAAAGGGATTATTTTATAGTCTGCTGTATATATTCTGCTGCAGTTACTGACCTTGCCCTTGCCTTTGCATTTATGAAAAGAGGGCAGTACATGTTTTAGGACACTGTATGTTGTCCTGGACACTTGGAGTACAACTGGGCATCCCTTGTGCTGAGATGGATCAGGCTTTCATGTGTCCTTCAACTGCTAATCTGATTTTTTTAACAGCTGCATAGGGCAACGATGGCTGCTGAGTCCCTCCTCACAGATATCTCATTAGCAAAAGTTCAAATAGAAAAGCAAAACCAAATCTCCAATGACTTGAGATATTTTGGACTTTGCAGTGGTGGTCTTCCTTCATTTACAGAAAAAGTATTATAATAACCATTCCAACACTGTATATATTATGTATAGAAGACATCATTACTAAAAGTACTATAGGTGAATTGTTCTGTTAAATTTATATCTTAAGAACATTTTTAGCTGTTTTCTACATCATAAGAATGGAGGTAACATGCTGAACCTGTATATAAACCTTTTGTACATTAAAAAGTAATTTTTTTTTCATAATTCTTTGTGGCTGCTGTCATTTCTTTTTATTGGTAATGGTGGTTGGTCTTGGTCTGCCACTGCCATACCAGCACAGTCAGTTGGATTCTGGTGATTGCTTAGAAACAGCTGGTGAGGAACTGGACAGGCCTGGTGCGTCACAGCACAGATGTGCAATGATCTTGCCTTGAAGAGCATCCAGTCAACAGTGAGATTGAGGTGGCACGAAGAGAGGCAGCAAGGCCAGAGTGTGCTGGCAGCAGAGTCCTGCTGCCCAGGTGCTTTTCATTGGCTTCTTGGTAGAGGTGATTTGAAGGAAAATGTCATTGCAGCAAGGACAGCACAGGAGAGGGGCTCAGAACAAGGGCAGCAGAAGTTTGGCAGCTAGAAGATTTACAGTAAAAATGGCTTGTTGACTGTTTTGGTCAGTGTCCAAAAGGAGACAGAAATAGGACAGATCAGCAGAACTGTGATGGGCTATGACAGTGACAAATTGAATACTGGGTTTAGAGAAAGAAGAAATTAATCTGTGCATTATGTATGTGATGGGAAGCAATGATACGGTGAGCAACAGACACATCAGTTGGGATCCAGTTGGAGCCACATCCAGCTCATTGATGAGAAAGATTTAATTTGACTGCAGCAAGAGCTAGCTCAGCTGCTCAAGAGACTGATTTGCAACTTGATTTTCTACAGGTGGGTTGGTGTGAACTGAACTACAGCTTTAAGGGAGGGTGAGGAGACTGTTCACAGGTGATCCTTATGGGCACAGCAATCACTTTGGAATGAAAGTCAGTTGCTGAGCAAAGCAGTTGTGCTGTGAGTCACACTTGGTGCATGCGGTTTCATGCAGAAGCAACTGAAGAGGGTGCAGTCCTTTTCCTCTATGCAGGACCACTGCTGAGCTGGCTGGTAGAATCAGGTACGTTTGGGACAAATCCTTACCTTATTATGAGGGTTCCTTCATGGTCCACAGCAAGAGATGGGCACATCCCTCTTGGGAAATTTACCTTTTCTGGTTTAGACATGTAGGATGCTGTGACTTTCCTTTGGAAGACATGTCACTCTCCTCATTGATTACAGTGACACCCCAAGTAGCTAGCTTAGATACCTTCTCCAGTGGGTGAGGAGAATCCCATGCTGCTGTGAATCTGTTACACAGATCTAGTAGTCACCTTCAGCATGATCTGAGGTTGAGTCATTGAATGTGTTAATGATCGTGTTAGTCTGTAAATTCTCTGGATAAATACTACACCCCACTGTACTGTCCAAGAATTACAGAATCACAGTAAAAAAAAATGCATTAATATTATTAAAAGGAAATTGTTCAGAGCTTTTTTGTTGACAAAAGGCTTTGGAGACAGATCAGCTCCTACTGCTTTTCTACTTCAAACACTTAAAGTGGGTTTCTAATCTAAATCAAATGCAGCTTTTAGCTGGTGTTTCACTTCATAGTTCAATCAGGGCACACCTCTGCCTCTGTGAGAACATATTTATTACTTAAACTGGGCTAAGGTTTCCTAGGAGCCCACCTGAGGTCATGTACCAGCATGTGCATTTTTTAGTGCTTCGCCATTCTGGAATAAACAAGGATCGAAAGGCTTATTGCTCCAATTGTAAGCAGGTAATAACCCTTCTGCAACAAATGTTTATAAGCCAGAGCTTGGAGTTTATACTACTGTGGCAGCTGCATAATATTCAATTAACCTTCTTTTTAATCAATCATATCCCTTATGAAAACAAACCGTCCTACCAAGTCTGATTCTGACCCTCTTTGGTGAGGGTTAACTTCACTCCCAAAACCAGTGGGAGCGTAGGAGGAGTAAGATCCCAGTCTGGGTAAAGCCATCACAGCGCTTTAATATTGCACTAATATCTCAGGTTTTCCTGGAGGGGAGAGAAAGCCCATAAAAGCTACTGTTGCTGGATCTGATTGCACTTACTGAATACGGAGTCATTCCGACAGCTCTTTATTGCAGTGGTCTCAGTAGGGATGACATAGGAGCTCTTGTTCTTTACGAGCTGTTGGATCTACTTGGAAGAGCCTATGTGTTGTAAATAAATGGTGTGTTTTATAATATTGGAAGGACAATTTATGACCAAGCAAGGCCTCTTGCAGACAGCTATTTAACTTGTAAGTAAAATGACCTAACACTTAAGAAATTTGGAAGCTACAAAACAAAACAACCTATGTTGTGGCCAATACACTTATTTCTATTTGATTTATGCTTCATGTAAAACTTGAAATGGCTATATTAAATATGTTTGGTGTAAAAATGAAAAAAGAACAAAGCAATGTTTTCACATATGCTGAAGGTTTGTGACTACTGTAGCTTCCTCCAGTTGTACCAGCATCTCTGATTCATTACACAGGTCCTTTTCCCTCCCTATTTCCATTTTCCCGGCACTGACCTTTCAGGCAGACATGTAGGGGGAATGGTGACATGCCCGCTGTCAACTTTGAAAGAGCTGCTGCATTCAGCTACAGTGGACTTGTTGGAAACATCCCTGCATGTATCAGTTGCTTACCAAAAAGCAAATTGTGGCTATTCCGTTTGTCAGAGGCTGTTTTGCCATCACACCTTTACCGTCATTTGTAGGATGGTATCAGCAAGGACCAACAGGCATGACAACACACCATGAAAGGCAGCTCTTACATCAAGAGACAGGGAGTGGGTCTGCATAAATCTTTGGTCTACATTGCTCTGTCTAGCCTTAACTCTTATTAAGTACAGCCCAGGCTAGTCTTCATAGAGAAAGGATGTTTAAGGAAGGACTTTGAAGCAGAAGCTTGGTCTGATGCCCTGATGTCTCTCCCTTTCTCTATTCACTATACAGAAATCGTACGGATAAAGACAACCTTCACAAGTGCCTCCTCTCTCCTCTGTCACTATGCTTTTTCTGTTCCTCTTTCGGAAGGACCCCTGAGTGCTCTGCCCATAAAAACATCATCTCTGCCAGGCTTTGACAGACAGACAGTTGTATTTTTTGACTCATGAGCATGAGGAACAGCTTTCCTGACACCTGCAGAGTGAATCATGCAGAAGAAGAGCACACATTTCACAGCTGGATGTTGGCCAAAGCACCAAGGTTCGTGCTACAGTGTGGTGGTAATGGTTAAAATAGATCAAATGAAATGAGCAGAGTAGCAGGGAAGGAAGAAAACTCTGGACAGAGCAGGACTAATTTTCTTCATGACTTTGTGTCTTCCAGTGTATCTCCCACCTGGGAGTTCCAGGGGCCATGTGGAATTACTGGCCATGACAAAAACAAAAGAAAGAAGTGAAGCTTATAAGGGTATAAGAGAGATCTGTTTTTGAAGAGTAGATCTGTAGAGCTTCACAGCTTCTGGAACAAAAGCAGCATTTTTAACTGTGTTACCTCTTTCGCCCACTGCTTGGTTGAGCAGTTGTGCAAGCAACTATCACCTGAAAGAGCAGTGTGATGGTGGCACAGTAGTCGTGCAGCACTTGGGGGACTTCAGCCACCTGCTGGGCTGGAAACGGCGGTGGCAGTGACAGCAACAGAGGACTCACAGCAAGCTTGGAAAGGTGAAGCAGCCCCGAGCCTAGAGTCTGTAGGTGGGCTGCCCCACCCTTTGGCAGCATCAGCATCCTGCCCTTGGCTGCAGACCTCGGAGCAAAGGCACTCCCAGGCTCTGTGGCTCAGCCAAGCTGCAAGAAGCAAACCTGCTTCTCCCTTTCTGCCCACTATTACTGTATAGCAAGAACTTGGTAATCTCCAGGTGGCTTTATTGGGCCCATTTCCCAACTGGTGAAGCAGCCCTCCGAGAAGGTACCTGGCTGCTGCACCTACCCATCTGATTGGCATCTGAGCAACGTGTCTCCACTGACTGAAAACTGATGGGTTAATTTATTTTTTTTTTTTGAGCAGAATGTCTTGATGTGAATCGTTTAACCTCTGTGTCACTCATCAATAATGACGATAAGTGAAATTCGATGAAATGCACAGAGGATTAAACATCACTCCAGGCACACTGAAAGTGGGCGGTGTTACTGTATCTGGGAGATCTTAGGGAGGGGTGAGAAAATGGGTTTTTCTCTGCAGTCCAAGAGGCTGAACCCCCTGTAGCACCAGCACCGTCTGAGGAGGGTGCTCCAAATGGTGATCCTAATCAATTCCTGCAGGCCAGTGAATTTCTTTTGTAAGCAGCCATCCAAGAAACAAACAGGTCTCACCTTGCTTGAGGAGCTCCCAGGAAATGATCACCTGTCTTTGCAATGTCAGGAGATTTGTCAGAGAGTATGAAAAATGGTTTCAGGGAATAGAAACTGGGGCTGAGCCAGGTGAAGGTTTCTACTTAATTGGAAAAAAAATAAATCCCAGCATTTCCATCATTAACTGGAAATAAGTGGGAGCATTTTGAACAGATCAGCAGTGGTCTAAGTGTTGAAAGCACCAATGACACCAAAAGTATTTGAGAAGGATTTTCTTAGAGATGAGAACCAGCTTTGTGGTCATTGGACACTTACAAAAAAAAGGTCTGTAATTGCTCAAATTACAAGGGAAATTTAAAATCTGAACTTATTCAAAAGCTTTTCCAAAATTTAACACATACTTATAGTACATCAACAACTTTATCCTAAAAGCCTTCCAAATCTAAACCTTGAATTTACAAGAGCATGGGGCTGAGACATGACTTCTCAAGTAGTCTTGTAGAAAGTGACATCAAAAGGATTTTCAGTTAAACTATTATGTGCTCATTTCTTAAAAAAATGTTTTAACTGTCATTTACATTTTTAAAAAAAAAAAATTAGTATGTAAAAAGCCGGGCTGGTTTCATCATGGATGAATAAGTACCAGGAAAAGTTAAGTCTCCAAGGAACCCATGAGGAGCTGTTTACCACCCTTGCTCTTCCTGCAAAGTTGTTCCACTTGTAAGAATTTGGGATTGGGCAAATCTCACAAAAGACAAAGGTGTAAAATAAAGTAAGGGGCTAAGAGCCTTTTAGTTTAGCATCGTCTCTCCTTATAACAGAAAACCCCACATTGTTAGTGGTGTTTAAAATTATTCTGGGTAACACACCAAGCATTGTACTGTGTTGCAATTAGATTAGCTGAGGTAAAACATCTTTCCCAGCCCTTATTTCAGTGCTGACACAAGGTCCTTCAGGCACTGGTCCACGGATGTTTCAACAGATTCAGCAAGGCTTACAAATGGCTCATTTGGGAGCACAACTGGTGAACAGAGTGAGTATTTTCTCCCCTCAGAGTAAACCCCATCAATAGAGAGGAGAAGGTTTATTTATTTTGAGATATTTCAAACAAACACCTCTACTACTACTGAGAATAGACATGACCATTTTTTGAATAAAAATACCTGTAGAACCATCAGGGGATTACAGTCGTAAACTTGGTCTTGTGCACATGCATGAGTGTTCTCTATTACATTAAATGAAAACTACTCAAATTAGAAAAAAAAATCCTCACATGAACAGAACTGGATCTTTTAATTCTGCCTCACTGGCACTGTCTCTGCTGGAGGAAAATCTTCTTCGGGTTTCGTCATGAAAACTTGCATATAATGTTACTTTTCTTTCAGAGGAAACTTCTGCTTTACAAGGGAAATAGCCCTTGTCCAAGCTGGACAACCAGCAATGGGAAAAGAACAAACCAACTTAATTTAGGTTCAGGGCTAAAACAGTACCAGTTAGAGGTGAGTGCCTTCAGTGGAGAAGTCAGAGCTTTCCTTTCGTCTCCATGACTGCAGAAATCCAGCTCAGAACATGAAATCCTTGTGAAGAATGTGGCAGCTATTGAGAAAAGTCTTTTCTTTTTCACTGGAAGCTGTGATGAGAGAGACAGTCATGAGCACCATAAAATCATAGAATCATTTATGTTGGAAAATACCTCAAAGATCATAAAGTCCAATCATTAAACTAACGCAGCCAAGTCCACCACTAACCCATGTCCCTAAGCACCACAACTGCACATTTTTTGAATACTTCCAGGGATGGTGATTCCACTACTTCCCTGGGGAGCCTCTTCCAATGCTTGAGCACTCTTTCAGTGAAGAAATTTTTCCTAATATCCCATCTAAACCTCACATGAAGTGCAACAGAAAGCAGTCAAAGAAGCAGGAGCAGGTCTGAACTTAGTGCCTTAGAAATGACAAGTTGCATCAACTGAAGGACCACTAAGACATACAGCACAATATGTAACAGAAGGCTCCATCCACCTGCAGCCTTCACAGTGTGCTCAAGGTCACAAACAATGAAGGACTGCTTGGTATGTGCTCCATGTGTCAGGAAGATGGAGATGGAGCAAGTCGGGGTGTACCCCAGTAATATGGGACATTTAAAAGACCATATGGATATATTGCAGGCACAATGACCCTTAGGATAGAGGGGGTTTTGGCAGCTGTAGAAGATTCTTGTTTTGTAATGTAAGGGATGAGACAATGTGGGTACCATTGAGGCTTAATCTCATTTAAAAGTTTATTTTAATGAAGTCACAATAAGGCCTCCAGCTGGAAAGGTTATTTATTAACCTCTTATTTACAAATTGAGCCCTGATTTGAAAATTAAGGCATTGTAATTTAATATTAACCCACATGTCAGAAAATAATGAGGCAAACTACAGGGAAAATTGCATTCCATATTGCAAAAGACCCATTTTATTTATAATGACCAGGATTACAAGTCATGCCAACATTGATGGATCATACTTTAAAAATCTTGATAGCTCATTCATTTCTATAATTATATTTATTACAAATTAAATAAGTTATGGACACCCTTGATATACAAAGAGACAAAATTAATTTGTGAATCAGTATTAATCTGTCATCAAACTAAATGAACTCCCTTTCTGGCAGTCTACCGAACATAATGTACTGTACCAGACTTTTCATGATCCTCAGGACATGAAAGCAGTGGAAGTGCAAATCCAAGCTGTTGAAGGAACACCTTTTCACTTGGACGTATATAATTTCTCAGTGTGGCTTTTAAAACCAAGAGATAAGACCACAGCAGAAAACTTTCTTTGCCAATTTCTGGAATTCAAAACACTGGGGCAAAAAAAATCCTGCCACGCACTGTGGCATCAGTGCTGTGTCATTCATGAGTGTCAGCCCGAGCAGTGCAGGTGACGCTGGCTCCCCTCAGCCGAGGGACAAGGGGACTGTTCAGATGTTCCTGGATGAGATTACAGACCTTAATGCTCAACAACTGCCACTGTGGTTAGCCAAAATGTGTGCCCATCTGCTCTGGGGTTTTGTGCCTGTAGACAAGGAGTTCTGCCAGCATCAGGAGAACTCAAACTTTCCTCCAAGGATAAATTTGGAGGAAAAAAAAAAAAAAAAAAAAAAAGCCAAACCAAGAGGGAGTCAAAAAAGAAGATACTCTGATGACTGCAGTTCTGAATTATACTGTAATTATTATTTTTAGT
>JAWMRA010000164.1:11756650-11843747 GCA_035584735.1 Pseudotriccus pelzelni | reverse complement strand
AATAAATCCTAATATTATTTTCTCCCCAATCAGATCTCTTTGTCTGCATAAACCTTCTCTCGCCTTAGAGCAATTTGGGGGGGTGTGGTAAAAGTTGTCCCTAGGCAAACCCATGACAATTTCAGCTGGGTCTGTCTGCTCTCAGTATTGCCATTACAAGGTCACCGTAGTCAGATATGTGACAGTCTGATGTGCAGTGTGGCTCCTGTGTGCAGACCTGGGAACATCTGGTGGGAAGCCAACTGATGTGGCAGGTTCCTGGGATGGTCCTTCAGCCATAGGGAGCGAAGAGGGAGATGAGTAGCTGGACTTGCTCATTCAGCTGGTGCTGTGCAGGGGGCTCAAGGCTGGAAGCAGTTCAGACTGATGGATCAGGGATGACACATACATGAGTACAAATATCCCCTGTCCTGCTACTGGAAAGAGCAATGAAAGCTGCTACCCCAAGTCCCTTTCTCTCCCTCCCATTTCCTACTCTGAGCACTGAGATTTTCTGAATATTCCACTGTTTTAGTTATTAAAATTGGGTTACGTGCAATGGATGTGCATCTCATAAAGAGTGCAGGAATCTCTAAATTACATCATACCCCAATTTTACGCATCACATAACACTATATAGTCTCCAGGGTGAACTACTGTCAGAGAGAAAATCAACCTCATTGGCAGCTAAAGACTTTTTTTCCCAGACAGCAGCGAGAAAAGATCCAGCACAAACCCCTGACCGTCCTGCACTGCCTGTGTCTACACTTTGATGGCAGAAGTGCTTGGGGGCTCAGTCAGAACAGCTTTAGCTGCTTCTGTCATGTCCCACACATCAAAAAGACACACAGGCGTTTGTCGTCCCTTCATCCAATAATGTCAGCAAGACACTGGCACCTCAAAGTTTTTGCTGACCCTAAATATACTGGAATTCATGAGCCAGCTATGCAAAGTGCAGATTTTAGCTAAAAGAAAAAAAAATTTATTTTCAAAGTATTTAAGATTCTCCTCTACCTGGCCTTAGCTCAGTAATCCTGAGTGCACTGCAGATTGCAGAGAAAGCCCTTGATGGACATGGGGGCAGCAGCAGCCAGGCTATTGCTCCCACAACTCTGGCCAAAACAGCCTGACCCACTCACACTCCATATGTTGCTGATCCGAACAGACTTGGATGGGTTTTGCCTGGAGGAAAAATGGGGCACTTGGATAAGCTGCTCTGGAAGCAGTGATGCAGTGACCCCGGAAAAGGGAATCAAAGAATCATAGAATATGCTGAGTTGGAATCGATCCATGAGGATCATCAAGTCCAACTCCTGGCTCTGCACAGAGCAACAGTGTGAGGCTGAGGGAGAGCAAGGCCAGGGTCCTGGGGTATGGTGCAGTTGCTCACAGGCATTGCATAGTGGAGGGGTCGCATGTGGGGCTTTGGCTGGGACTGCCACATCAGGGAAAGAGGTTTCTGACACTTGAGAGCGTCAAAAGGCAGTGCTATGATAAAAAACTGTGCAAACAGCAGGAACATTTCTTTAATAAGTCTCCAGACAGATAAATCACAGCTTAAGGAGAGATTGCGGTGCTATTTATTAGTCATTTGTGCATGATTTGCTCACACTATTGGTAGTGGAATTTCTTTTCTGGGTATTTAATTTTCATCACAAGTGATTTGTGTGCTGCACAGCACTTTGTACTGACACCAGTGCCCTGCAGCACACAGGCACCTGTAACCAACCACCTACAGACAGCTCCAGTCTCCAAGAAAAGTACTGATGGTGACCTCCTAAAGGAGATGACCCAGTGGTTAAGTGCATCAGCTTTCATGTATATCTTCATTATTTTTCAGAGCTGTTAGGTTTCCTTGCATGGCTGAGCAGTACCCACCATGTAGGACATGGTCCTTTGAGCTGGATTCCTTACTTCCAGCCATTTCCACATCCCAGCTTCACACTGGGAAGCAACACGCTGGGTGGTAATGGGTGATGAGGCACAGAATGAGAGCATTAAAAGGTGTGGTGTAAAGGAAAACAGAAATCATTAAACACACACAATCACTTTCTAGAAGACTGAGGTAAGTTAAATGCCATCCCAATCTGTAACTGCTGTTAATCTAAGGGGTTAAGTCAAAGCTGACTTTTCTCCCTGTACATAATATCCAGCAATACAGTAGTGGTAGGACTAAAGTGACGTTGTAGAAACTCTAGAGCAATTATTGTTGAGAGATCTTGCTGTTTGAGGCTTCTCCATAGCAAATATTCCCAGGTTTTGGAGAGATAATTAGCTGTCTCTCAGACATATTCATTGTGGGACCTAATCGTTGGTTTGATGGTATATATTACTGGGCAATTTTTACATTTCCACTAGCAAAAGGTAGCAAAGCAATATCTTGCATGCTTGCCAGAAGCTTTACAGCTCTCCAGGACTAGCAACAGCAAAGATTACTTTGAATAATTTAACTAACTTACAAATTAAAAATTATATCCAGCTCTTATTTTTCTGATAGTTCAAGACACACTCACTTTTTCATTCAAAGCCTCACTTAGCAGGGGCAGCTGTAAACCAGAGGGTTGGGACTTTGGAAGCCATTATCTGAGAAGCATGAGGAACCCCAGACTAAGACACTGCCATCATGTGAAATCCATTTTTTACCTTACTCAGACACACAGAGAAATTCAGTCCCTAGTCTACTCCCTGCCCAAGTCCTTGAACTTACAAGAAAGACTAGCAGATGTTCATTAGTGCATTGGTAGCTAGAGAATTGAAGGTACTTGTCAGCTGTGTATGTGATGAATAAATGCTGTAAAGTTTCTGCTGGGGAATAGTACTTTTGGTTTGGGGCCAACTGGATGCCCTCAAAAATGGTTTGTGAGGGGTGGGGTCAGCAGTTCCACTTTGTTGTTCCTGTTATTATTAGTTTTAATTGTAAGTGTGAGTTGCCAAACACCTGCGGATATCTACCCCCTACTGAAACGTTACAATTAGCAAATATTTGGGTGAGATTAATTATTTTTTCGAAGTTTAATACAGATTTCACTGCTCATGGGTATAATGCTCCCTGGCACCACAAGAGCCTGGATGTCACAGTTACCCTGCAGACCAACAACCAAGAAGCTTGCAGAATGTTTTCCTTCCCTGAAAATACTCCTCCAGAGCCTGATCCCACCAACAACTCCTCCAAAATCCAGCAGATATCCCTTACCCCCTGGGTAGCTGTCACTTGCACCAACTTGTCTTTTTAAAGGGAAAGAGATACTTCCCTCAGCATTGAACTACACTGTGTGTTTCCCAGGCTGGCCTGGGACTGCAAACAAGGTAACACCGCAAAGAAAACTCCTGAACTGTGCAAGGGAACAAAGGCTTGGTGGTGGAGAAACTGCTACACTTAGAAAAACTCAAATGTTTAAGCACTTCTTGGTAAAGTAATTCAAAAACGCAATGCTGGCCCAACGGGGGAAAAGCCAGAGCTTCTCCCAAGGCAGCTGTCTGAGCCAGAGCTCTCTCTGTATGTGGGAGTGAGAAGCTCCACTCGGTCTGTTAGCAGAAAAATAACTGAAAGTGATCTCTTGGAAGCTGTCTCCACACACAGGCATGAGGACACAGAGACACGCACACACATAGAGCTTTGTTATGTGGCTCTGACTTAATTATAGCTGGCAAACACAAAGGCCAGATATGCTTGAGAATGATGCCTGACAAAACTGTACTCCAAAAAGGAGAACTTGGTTTCCCAGAGTAAAATAAAGCAGATAGCGGCCACATCTGGATTTTTTCTCACTCTCACATCACTGTGTAATTCCTGGTTAGAGCCGGGATCCCCCCGAGAGGCGCTTTTCTTGTGGTATTTCTAGCTGGGACTGGATGCACCACAAATCTCATGAGAAGGTTCCAAGATTCATGAGCTGGAGGCTCATGAAGCACAGATAGTTCGGGGAAGTGATTGACTGTGTAGATGCTCTCCAAGCTCTTGGCCCCTTGGGGGGTCCGGTAGCACTCACAATGATATAGGGTCCCATCTCACCCCCTTCCCACCAACATGGACACTGCCTGGAAAGCTCATGTCTTAAAAAAGTTTAAAAGTGAGACAAGAAGTCCTGCTGTGTCAGAGCAGGCAGGGTTGGAAGTCTGCCTGACTGCTTCAGGGCCATCTAGCAGGCACCTCAAAGCTGCTGCCCTAGCTGATAATACACCAAGAGGAGAGGGACACCACAAAATCACCCAACTGCTGATTTACATTTCCATGTGAAACTGGCTCTGGTGCATGCTGGAAGGTGAGCAATGTCCAGTGAGAGCCTCAGACTTCTTGCAGAAAAAAAACCCCCTCGGGCCAACACAAGCCTTTCACTCAAGTCAATTCTGGTCTAGTCCACCTCTATAACACACATATGAGTCTGTGCTTGGCTTCAGGGCTTTCTGAAAAGGTACAAACCAAGCAGTTGGAAAGGCTTTTATTTGATCGTGGGATACTTAGGATCCCAATTCCCTATCCATAAAAACAAGAGGGAGAGAGAAATAACAGCATTTCCTGGCTTTCCTGGGACCTTGTGAAGATTGATGTACTATAGAACGAACTGCATCAAGATTCTCCAAAGGAAAGGCCGGTTAGAAGGTCAGTACAGCACTGAGGAGGAGTGTGTTTCAACACCAGGTTTGTTTATTCCATGTTGTTCCTGTCCAGGGGAGATTTGAAGGTTCAAATTAAAGCAAAGTAAGTGCAACTCTCTCCGTGCTCCAGAGGGGAATGCTCAGTGTGTGAGCATATACGAATGCTGTCAGGACAGGAGGTTTAACACTACTGTGAAAACTGTGGTGAAGAAGTAAAACTTACTGAATTCCCCGAGGAGCCTTTACTGCCAATCACTCAGCGATCCCCTCATGGGCAGAAGCTGGTGAATACAGACATCCCTGCTCTTTGACCCAAACGCAAAGCCTGGAGCCACATAGTCTGAAGGGGCTCAGCTACCAAGTGTCAAATATATCCCTCCTCTGCCTGTCTCTTGTGGCTTCAGGATAGCTCACGTTGAGACCCCAAAACCCAGCAGGCACCTCATGAAAACCTTGGCACAAATCTGCAGGGTTAGAGACCCATTTGCTATGTAGTTCTGCTCCTGGAGCACACAACCCTCCTTCCTTTCACTTCATCATCCTTCAAACCTGAAGACTTGTAGCTCTGTCTATCCTGAAGGAATTCTCACTCTAACAGTGTGTTTTGGCACAGTATGCGCTGGCCAGGGTCATATCACATGGGAACTGTGGTCTCATATTTTATCACAGGACAATGGGGCTTCCAGGACCTTTCCTTTTCACACGAGTCAGCCACTATTCAAGAAGCGTGGAGCCAGCTGGGAGCTGAACGCCCTCCAGTTCAGTCTGCAGCATCTTGCTGCATGTTTATTTTCCTTCTGGACCCATGAGAATCATATTCATGAAAGGGGACCTTTCTCTCCAGGGAAGTTAATACTGTGTATTCAGGCTTACTTCAACTGACAAAGGGAAAAAAAAGCCTAAAATTCAAGTCCACCATCTCCTGGGCTCTATTAGGAAATGTCTACCATTATCATGAGCCTATCTGAAGAAAACTGAGATATTTCTATTTAAGCACTCATCCTGGACACCTCAGCACAGGGCACACTGCCTATGCGTCCTCATGCCATGAAAACACCTCAGGGCTGTAGGAACCTTCTAAAGTTTTTGCAGGTACCTTTAAATTCAAACACGTCACTGGTACTTTATCTCAGCTGGGTTAGACCTTTCATCACACCCCATCCCAATCAAGACTAGCATGCTTAGGAAATCCACTGCATGGAAAATGTAGGCATCTGAGCCAGTATTATGGATCCCAGTGCAGTGCTGAGATTACAAGCACTCCAGGATGAGAACAGCCCTGACTGCTCAGCTGCACAGCTTCCATTCATCCAGTCTGCCCAGAAGAGTTAGAGAGAGTCCACGCTTAAATGCCATTGATGTAGCTCGTCCATTTAGACTTCAGATAATTCAAAGAAACAGAGTCAGTGCTTCCACCCTCCTCTGAATTAAAGAGGTATACAATTATAAATCCAGGCAGGATGTTTGAGTGATGGGATCCTGACACACCCCCAGTCTGCAGCACCTGTCACCATTCCTTCTTTGAACTATTATTTTAGATAGGGCAAAAAATTCCTGAGGTGAAATGTGATACCCCAGAGGCAGGGGAGAGCGTGGGATGCAGAGGCTGGTATATTGCTCCCTGCCTCAGCTTCTCACTGGGGGTCCAGCTCCAAACTCCCACAAAGGAGCCTAGAAAGCTCAAACTAAAGCAAGCAGGTACTGAAAATTCAAGTCAATCTTTGTTCTAGCAGGAGTCAAAAGTTCTGGGTGCTGACCCATTATCACATCTGCCACTTTGCCTGGACCCGCTGAGTCTGAATCTGAAGGAAGATTTAGATAATGGGGAAGGGCACAGAGAAAATGAGTCCAAGGGGTAGAGGATAGATTAGGAAACACTGATACCTGAGTGCAGGTCTAGGAGTGGGCTTCAGATATGCAATAAACTGTAGTCCAAAGGAAAAACACTTTTCCTGCACAGGGTGTATTGCACAAGAAGTCAGGGGCATCGAATGCAGAAAAAAAAGGCACAGGTTAGACAGCAAGAAAGTCTCTGCAAGAATAATGGAAATGCAAACTGTGGAGAAGCTGCAGAACCTTCTCCATTAGAGCCCTTTAGGAACTGGTCAGATGAATAAATACCTGTTTCTCAGGAACCAGGTGTATTTAACCCTGCCTTCAAGTGTGACCTCTTCAAGCCTCTGCCACTCCTCTGAGCTTTCAGAGTGTGTTGAAGAAGCCCAAGCACACCAGTCACCTGGGGCTTCTGTGAATCCCAGCCTTGGGCTGTCCCTGGGAGCACTGGAGATCTCAATAGAAAACTACTTTCTTGAGGTGGCAAGGCTCTTCCTGCCAACCTGCTCATCTCTCTGTCCAGGCTGGATATATGAGTCCTACTTTGGAATAACTCATGCATCTGGCTAGAACTGCTATTAATGCAGACACATTGGACTTGTGACAGAGGCAAAAAGGGGAGATACAGGGCGTTAACATCAGTGGAAAACACTAAAAGTGCTGTCACTAGTACACAGGCAGTGCAGACTTGTGGGTGAAGCTCAGCAGCTCCGTAATGGGCCGTGGCGATGCAAGACTCCCTTGCAATCAGTACGAACACTTCCTCCTCCCCCTTTCTTTTTATTAGACACAGCCCATTTCAAAACATATTTTCTAAGACCAATCAGTAAAGGATCATAAAATACCCACAGATGTCAAAACAAATGTGCCACCAGTGCCTGGTGCAGCAGTGACAGCGGATGGTGATGAGCAGAACTCAGTGCTTGCTGGGTGGCTGGCACGCCTACCCTGCTCAGCACCCTGTCTGCTCCCCACCTCTCCCCCAGCCCTCTGCAACAACCCCCCTCCTGCATTTGAGTCTGCTGGAGTCTCAGCTTAAAAAGAAGTCTTCAGCTTTATAAGACCCCTCTTCCCTCGTTCTTAGCTGTGAGAAACGGGAGGACTTTCAGCCAAGCTCTTCTCTACCACCTAGTGGGAAGCCAAATTTTTCCCGTCACAGTGAGCACAGTGCTGAATGGGATCTCTGGTGTAATCCTGAGCAAGCCCTTTGCAGCCCATACCCACTGGAGACATCCCAACAACCCCAAGGACCTGAGCAGCACTGGGGCAGTGGGGCCCTTCCTCACTCTTAGCAACACCCTGGCTTAGGAGTCAGAAAGGCACATTTGTGAAATTTGCGCCCCTCCAGTATTCACTTTTTCTCCTGTAGTTAGGGACTATCCACACCTATTTTCCAGTCAATCACCAAGAAAATGGGCACCCAAATTTGCAGCATCTCAATTCCTCTCAGTGCAGCACCCACATACACACAAATAAAGCTGAATTTTCTACTTGTGCACAAATTCTCCATGTTTCCCCACCTCCATCCACCCCAGACAAGGTTTGGGCATGACCTACAAGGCCGCAAGCTGCCCACAGCCTCCTGAGCTGTGCTGAGCCCCCAGCACCTGAGCACCAGCCATTGGCATCCGGCCCTGTGGCAATGCTCAGAGGAGCGGGGCTCTGGCCAAACTCTGGTGCAGGTAATTGCAGTCTGCACATTTAAATTACCCCTGCAGATACAGCCGCCTTCATTTCCTGTCCTAAACTGTAGGGTAGTGTTGCAGTGTGTTGTTAAACAGCTGCCACGCGCTACCCGGAGGGACTTGTATTTCGACGGTGGTTGGGTTTGGCACACTTCATGGATGGTGTGGAAACAGCCAAGAAGGGCACTGGGTTAGGCTGCTGCTTTCCTCCCCACTTCCCCAGCATGGTTTAGGCATCGCTGGCTCTCTGTGCTCTTTCTCACACGGCCAAAATCTGGATACGACCTTCCCCTTTTCTGCTAAACAAGCGCCAGTGGGGAAAGCTCAGCTTTCCTCCAGCAGCTGCCAAATGGGAGGAGGCAAAGGGTTAACGGTGCAGCCGCCGAGGGAGGGTTCTCCTCGCAAACTGGAGACCCCTGCAAGTTTTATGGGGAGGGCTGATGGGGGCGGAGGGACACGGCAGGGGAAGAGAATTTGCTTTATGGCTTTGACAGGAACTCCCATCATGGTATAATTATGGAAGCGAGAAGTCTGCATGTAATGAAGACCATATGCCGTGTTAAAACACACATGCACAAATATTAGGCTCCCGTGAGGCCTGCGGGGGAGCTGGGGAGGGGATCAGGAAGGGGTGGGGGACCCAGCCCTCCCGCCCAAGTCTCCTCACAGATTTTCCAGCTCAGTCACAGCCAGGGCAGCAGGGATGAGGAGTGGCTGGGGAGCCTGGTGCAGCTGAACAGGGCTTGTTTGGGGTGAGAAACATCCGGTTTAAATGAAATTGAGTGGAAGGAAGGACCCCAATGCCAAAAAAAGGGTTTGCACCCTGCATTGCTGCAGACAGCCCCCGAGAGCAAGGTTTCCTTCAGCAACAGTTTTTCTTCAGGTCCTGCTACAATTTCCCTTTCCTTTCAAAGTGTGCCTTCCTTGCTGCTCTTCCCTCAGTGGAAAACATCTGTATGCAGCTGCCTGTGGAGGCAACCAGCTCTCCTCCTTCCCCAATCCAGCTGTGCTGGCGGGAGCAGAAGGAGCCACATGACATCCCTAAGCTCCTGGGCTGGGGAAGATGACTTCAGCAAGCACCAAGGCCACCCAGATGGTGTTTGAAGTTCCCATGCCATCCTCTCCAACACCCTTCCTGTGCTTTATATTGTGAAGCTTTCTTGACTATGGCACATTAATCTCTCCTCCCTGGATCTCCCATGTCTTCTGCTTTATGTCTCCCACTCCCTCTCTTTATGGGTCCTTTTGGCTTCTTTGAGGCTGTTTCTTCCTTTGATGGCCACATGCTTTCAGGATTATCTTCTTCCCAGCTCACTTTCTGTATCTGTCACTCTGCAGGTCCCTGTGACACCCAGGCTGCCTCGCCCTCGCACCCACAGTGCCAGCCCACCAGCACACACTCACCTCAGCACACTCAACTACCCACCACATCTCCCAGGCAGCTGTTCCCCATATTAACCTTCCTATGGATGGACACATATGAAGCTCTCCTTTACAAGTATTAAACCCCTCTGCAATATCCATCCCTCAGCTTTGTCCATCCTTTTCCCTGCTGACATAATGGACTCTGACCTGGCACATATGATCCTACCCTGGACCATTTTCTCCCTGCTGGTGGTGGCTTAGCTGGGAGACCCACTTAGAGCTGCACTCCACCAGCCTAGTTTGCTTGTCCAACTATTTTGCCAGCAAAAAGAGGAGATATTGCTGTTCTATGAGGGCTGGAGGTGAGAGCTGTGCAGAAGGTGCTGTGGGCAGCGATGCTGCTCTTCTTGCCAAGCAACATGAATGGTGTCCAGCTGCAGGTCTGGCTGGGGTCAGCAGGGCAATGCAAGGGTATGGGAAAGCAAAACTGACTAGCTCAACATAAGCTCTCCTTGTATCAAACGAGGGGAAAATACATCCCTCTGGCTCTCTGGTGGAAAAGAGAGATGATAGGAAAAATCCCATTCCCCGTGGAAGAAGTACTAAGCGCAACATTACATTATTCCAACTGTTTTCACTGGCACTGTAGGCAACATGCAGGAGAAGGGAGCCCATAAATTGTATTTGCCTTATTTTTCATACAGCCTCCATTAAAATATTCTTTTCATTCATCTATACATACAGTATTGTGCGTCCTCCTAAAAAAAGTAGCTGTTTTCCACCACCCAAAGCTGTTGCTATAAACTCACTACAAACAAGGTGTGGGAGCACAACTCCCACAGCATTGTGGGGCAGTATTAGAAAAAGGTGACCCCCTCCAGAGGTGAAGAGTTCACATTTCCCAGGCACGCAGAGGGGATCCACCAACAGTACAGCATAGAAAATGCCTAGATGAATGCTGCTGCCAAATGCACTGCAATTTTAGGACGTATCTGTCCTCTTCACTTTATCAGTCTAAGTTCCTCCCACATGTTTCCCACCAGCATCTGCTTTGAGGCAAAGCAACCATGAGCATTCAGTGGCAGGAGTAAAATTTTTAATTGTTGCTGCAATTAAAAGTATCCCTCACCGCAGTGGCTACAAGATGCTAATACTCAGGGTTTATCCTCCCCAACACTCACTACCCACATGCTGCAAACCCTCCTCTCTGTTGCCTCTCTGCCTGATGAGAAACAGAACCATTCCCAGACAGGCCCAACCGGCGCAGCTACAATGCAGTGAATTTTCTGGGGCTCCTGCAAACTTCTACATCCATTCTTACAGGGGGGATGTGTCACATGGAGGTGAGTCACAGGTGCAGTGCCACTGGCTTCCCTCTGCTGAGGACAGCAGGGCGAGGAGCAACCTCTTCTGTTCCTGGTGTCTGCTGCGATCCGTGATTCCCGTCATGCACAGTGTGTCATTTCCCATGAGTACCTGCCTGTTTCTGCCATCTGCCATGATTTATAGAAAATGGGCAGTGATTAATAGCCCAGTCAATGCCGAGTGAAGCCATTTTCTTTCATTTACCTGCTCCCTGACCTCCCCGCACAGTCCCAGACAGGGGCTGGGAAAGTGTATTAATCATGCACTTAAAATATATTTAAAAGGAGAGATTGGCTAGGAGCTCGGTGGTATTTATGGAGTCATTTTCTACAGAGGGTGCAAGCTAATTGCCAGATAAAACAAATGGGCTCTTTGAAATGGAAATGAGTCACTTGGAGGCACTCAATGTTTGGTCCTTGAGTGATGCCCCAAACCCACACTCCTCCTTGGGCTCTCTGTCACCTACCTGAGTACAAGTCTGGCAGCTGCAGCTTTCAGACACAAAGGATGGGGGATGATTCACCAGCTTGAAGTGTGTTCACAGTAGTAAGAGGTCTTTGTTACCAGAGAAGTCTGTGCTCCCACTGTTGCACAGCCACAGCACTAGGGTAGGGGGCTGCGGGGGTACAGAGAGATCCTGCCAGGCTACAGTGCACCTGAAGAGTTCTTGCAGCAGAGGAAGGAGATTTGGGTGAAATACTTGACTTCCTATGACACAAGCTGCATCCACAGAGGATGTGGAGGCATTTGGCCCCTGTCTGGATCCGCAATAGGAACAGTGAGTAGGTGTGCTCCACATCACCCCTCCAGACACCAGGTGGGCTTTCCACAGCATTTTTATGAGCTCTGAGCAGCAGGACTGACCCTGGGGCTCCTCTTCTCCCAGCAGGACAAGATAACTTCTTGGGGATAAGCATTAGTGTCTCTTGCTTCCCCAGTCCCAGGACAGGAGCCCCTGTTCACCTCTGTCCTCTGCTGCACAGAACCATGATGCCGTATCTTGGGGTGGCACCCCACAGAATCACTAAATGGGTAAGGTTGGAAGGAACCACAGTGGGTCATCTGGGCCAACCTCCTGGCTCAAGCAGGCTCATCCTAGAGCACGTGGCACAGGATTTCATCCAGATAGTTCTCAAGTATCTCCAGTGAGGGAGATTCTGCAACCTCTCTGGACAATCTGTTCCAGTGCTTGGTCACCCATACAGTGAAGAAGTTCTTCCTCATGTTGAAGTGGAGTTTCATTTGCTTTCTTTTGTACTAAAGCCCTGGGACAGCACCACGTGCACCATGTCCAGCTCTGCATGGCCTCCTGGAAAATGCCACTATGCCATGGGCCCCTAAGGACAGCTGGGATGGATAGCAATAAAACAAAAATCCCCTGTCAAGCTGAACAAAATTATTGAATTATTCTCACCAGCTGGAGACCAAAGGTTTGTTGACAACTTAATTAACTGTATTTGTAATGAATTTTTGGCCACATGCAACAGACTAATTATCAAAGCAAACATTAATCTCTTTCTAGGCACATCAAAGTATTGAGAACACAAAATATTTACGTGAGTCTTAGATAAAATTCTTTGCACTAATTCTAACATAATTAAAATTATGTCGGGGATAAGGTAATTATGCAAGGTGCTTATGTGGCATAACAGTGTAATACAAAACAGTGCTTATTTTTACCTAAAGTTAATCAGCAAAGTCCTCAAATTAATGTAATATCTATTATATGCATTTTCAAGGGAAAGAAAACAGCACCACTTTTAAGCTCACTTAAGGCACTTTAAGCCGTCCACTAAGGCCAGATGAGATAAGCCACCTACATTACCTGTATTACCTGAGCTTTTCCCAGCAATAACTACACATGACTTTTAAACAGCGCTTGCAGCATTTCCAGCTGCCTCTGTGCAGTAAGTGATGGTTTGCTTTTTCTTCCCTTCAGAGTGCTGATCTGAACTTGATGACTGAGAGGTGGAGCAGACTGTGTCAACCCATCATTTCCTCAGGGATGCCTTTCCCAAGAACAAGGTGCATGACAGGAAGAGAGAGAAGACCAGTAGAAGGGAAAAGGACGTGCTATCTTTCTGGGGTGAGCTGTGACAGGACACCTCTTTGCTCCAGAGACAGGACACTATGACACAAAGCTGGCACCTCTACCACAGGAGATGGCAATGTCTGAACACACCCCAAAAGCCCCAGAGAGCAAAGAGAATCAGAGACCACCCCTGTTAGTTCCATATCCTCTGCCCAGCCCTGCAAAAGTGGCTGTTCCAGCCACCCCCATGGCTGTAGAGGTACTGGCTGCACATCATCAAACAACTGCCTGCAGTGCAATGCACCAACTAAGCCTATGCATGATAAAATGACCAAAAGGCAAGGTCATTCCCAGGTCCCACCTGCCATCTGTGCTGAGAGTCACTTCTGCTGTCACAGAAGGTGACCTAGTTTCAGGGAGCAGGTCCCAAAGATGTTACCCACCACATCCTCCTGTCCCTGGGACTAGCACACCTGCGACCCAGGACCTCGTGGTAGGGGCCATGCAGAGAGTCCATGGTGACCCACAGAATCCTTCAGCTGATGAGCTGAGAAGGCAGGAAAAAAAAATGTTGCCTTAGGTCTGCATCACCAAACTGCAGAGGTCCCCAGCTTGCTTCGTCCCTGATGTGCTTGTGCATGCTTGCCTGATGCTCTGACCCACCACAATGAATCTCCAGCAATGGAAATGAACACCTTGTCACTTCATGCTGGCATTCCCATTAAGAAGTTTTTAACTCCTTCCTCACTGGTGTGTGAACTTCATGCCCTACCAGCCAGTGGTGGGCAGAGCTGGATGCCTTCATGGGCATGGTAGCCTCATGGATCTCATGGATGCCCATCTGGCACCTGACCCCCCTCACAATCCAAAACGAGGAGGGTTTCCTCCATGTGGATTGTACTAGGCTGGAGCCTTCAGCAGCAGTTAAAACTGCCCATTCCTGCCAAAACATGGTGCTCAGCTCCCTCCTTGCCCACCACGCTGGGTAAACAACAGCAAGGCCACAGGGACTGATGCTACACCACCACTCAGTAACTGCAGCTGTGAGGAACACCCAGTCCCAACATCATCCCTGCCACAGATGTCAGGGCAGATGTTATGTTTTTCCAGCTACCAAAATCAGCTCCTTTCTATGGCCTTTAGAGACATTTGCCAGCAGAAAGGCTGCCTTTGAACAGATTTCTGCTGAGGTTTTACTTCACTAATCAAATCATTTCTTGACACAAAACACCAAGGACCTTCTGAGGGTGCAAGGCTAGAGAATGGTGCCATGCCAAGTGGCTCCAAGGGGCTGCCCAGTGGCATTTCCACAGACACACAGCTTTGAGGAAACTTAAGCTTTCAGTTTGATTTGCAGAGCCTAAAAAAATTAACTGGTAAGTTTGGAGCAATGATGAAAACAACTCCTTCCAACCCTGTTTTCCCCACTATCACTGTCATGCTGGTAGGGCTGCAGTGATGAACCAGACCTGACTGGTGGGTTTGTCCCCACTTCTGCAGAAACAGTCACCCCCAAAAAACACAGGCAGGACTAGGTGAAAACCCAGGCACATCTCAATACACCCATTCCGGGCACACTCAGCTCCTCTGAACACCCAGCTAGGCTAGAACCACCTAAACTTGCCCTAAATAACTTGCTCTCTGTGATTCCCAGAGACTGAGGCACAACTAGAACCCCTCTTACTTTTCAGGCTTTTGCATCAAACCACTCTGGAGTTAAAGCAGTATTTTGTTTTATGACTGGACGAGACATCTGATTTCATATTTTACAACTTTTTTGCCTCCACAAAGAACAGAGCATCAGACTAAACAGAGACAGAGATTAAGAGACAAGTGAATGAGCAGAGAAGACGTTTTCAGGGACTAAGATCTTTGATGCTCCTCAGTCTCAGCAGGTGGGTTGCTGAGAAGACTTGTTGCTCAGCTTCCCATTAAGAGAAATGAAGAACTCTTCATGGATAGCAAGAGCTCTAGAAACAGCTCCCTTTTTGGTACCTTATTAGCTGGTTTTACTATCCACAAGACAACTAACTTTACACCAAGAAAAATAGAACAGTACCACATCTCAAGGTCCTCAAAAAGTGAAAGAGTATAGAGTCTATATGGACTTCTTCTATAGTGGTGGGGATTAGCCTGGAATTACTCAGGAGACAAGTTCTGCTGTTTGGGCATATAAATAACCAGATAGGTAATTGCCCTGATGCATCTGATGGATGGGATGGAGGAAAGCCTGGTCATTAAGTCTGTGTGCAGAATAGAGCTGTAAGAGCCTTTCCTGACTCTCTGGCTGAAGAGTTTTGCCATTTGTTCAGCATTTCAGCAGATGAAGCCAAGTCTGAACACCCGACAGACTCCAGTGCAATGCTGCTTCTCAATGCCCAATTGCCCAGAAGACAACTCCCACATTCCTCAAGTTTCTGAGCAGCTTTATGTTTGGGTTTTTTTTTTAAACCTTCAAAGCTCCTACAGGATTAGCACTTGGCTCAACCTCTGGCAGAACTGACAGATGCTTTGGGAGCTGGAAAGATTTTAGGGCTTTGTCCTTGGTCTCTCAGCAGAGGCCAGGACCTTTATATTCATGTCACCTCCCAGCCAGAGAGTTGCTGGGGGTGCTCCTTAGAAGCAGCCTGCAGAGAGAGGAGAGGACTAGTGTACAAATGTTACCCTCAACATCTGGAGCAGCTGAGATAAAAACACAGCTGGGGAGGAAGGCAAGCTTTTGAGATGCAGGGAAAAACAGAAAACTAGCTAGAGGAGTGGCAGGCTACTGATTGGTACGCATATCTTCTGCTCAGGTTGCTCTCAACAAAGAAGTGTAGTTCTTTTCATTAGCTGTCCAAAGAAAATTGTGATAGCTGTTCGGCACACTGCTTTTTAACTGCTTGCAGAAATAAATGGTCTGGGTGCCTTTACTGTGGTAACCCAGCAGCTCCACACAGTTTTTTTGACTTTTTTTTTTATCCTGACAAAACTTGCTTGAGAGTAGGGGGTGTTAACCCCATTTTAGTGATAGGAAACAGAGACAAAAAGAGTCCAGGCATCTAAAGGTTTCTTATCATTGGTGTAGAGGAAGTTATTCAGCATCAGTTAAAAAGGTGCATGGACACCCCTCTGTATTTTAAGAAATTATAATAACTCCAAAATCTGGATCTGAGCACAGAGTGGTTTAATTTTAAAAGGTATATTTGTAATCTTTACAACATTACCTTTTGGGGTTATGAGAAATAAAGATTGGGAATTAAACAGACTACTGAAATTTTTCCACTGTCCAGAGGGGAACTTATTCAAAAATCTGTGGGGAGAAGGGCTTGTAGGAAGATGAAATTTAAGAAAAAATAAATCCATGAACATTTTCTACTTGCTACAAAGACTTCTGGCCTTCTCTGAGAAGAAAATAGTGATCTCATGTTATTCCCAAATTATTACTCCAATCCACCTGAAAATCATGGGATTTGCTTATTTAAGTAAAATCTACAAGAATGGGAAAAAAGAAGGTATGACTCCAGCCTCTACACAAGCTCTTGCCACTAGCTGCCCACTTTTGAGGGCATGCTGCCCTGGGCTTGGGAGGGTTCTTGGTGGGGTGGGAGCAAGAGCTGGGTTTTTCCTTCAGCTGAATCAGAGTTCAAACTTTTTTGCCTAATGCGGAACAAAAATAGAATCTTTATTCACAAATCCTTCAGCCCCTTGTGGTGAGCAAGCAAATCTAAGACTAATCCTTGTTCCAGGGAGGAAAACCGCCGCCAGCGCCCGCAGCCCCGCTCCGGGATGAGGCCAGCGACAGCAGGTGGAGCTGCTCGATCGCGAGTAGGACCTGCTACAGCTCCGGCTACCCGGGCAGGGAGGAGAAACGTTCGGTTTTAGGGGAGCTGGGACATCCCAGGTCAATGTGGCCTCTTGTAGCTCCCCCTCCTTGTAACAAATCAAAAAAAGAAAAGGGAAATGTTTATTTCAGCTGCAGGCTGGGAGGGGTCAGAGCCTGCTGGTTTTTGCACAGGAGACAGATGCTCTGAGGTTGGGATGTGGTGTCCAACTCCTGGCCCCACTGCCAACGCAGGCTTCATGTGCAGCCTTGCCTACATCACTCGGGGAGATACCATTTTCCAGGGAGCTTAGGCAATTACCAAGCAAATGGGCTCTGGAGAATCCCAGTCCCTACGCCCTCCTTTCCCCTGGCAGCCTCCCAGGATACCTGCTATCCTAATGCCTCCTGCAAAAGCTTTCCAAGGTAGCTAACAATGCCCTTCTGCTTGTAACAAAAATGTGAAGCCACAGTTTACCTAGGGGATCTGGGGACTCCTGGGACTCCCTCCCAGGGCATAGTTGGGGTTTGCCAACTCTGAGCCCCCTGAATGAAGAGCTCTGGTGCCAGCCCCAGTGGGTGCTCCAGAGGTGCTTTTTTACGCCTTGCTTTGATAGGTTATAAAACTCCCTGGCAAAGTAAGTGATTACAATTAACTGAAGTTTTAGAGATGTGGAGTGCTCTTTGATGGTGCTGGGTCACAGGAAGGAGTGAAGAAAGAGACTGATGGAAGTATGCCAAGGCCAGCAAGGCCAGGCTGACCTTGTGACAGATTCCTTCATCCCCTGACCACATGCTCAGCACACCAGTGGCCCAGGTTGGGAGGAATTTTATAGAAGAAATAAAGCAATAACTGAAGTGTAATAAGCTCACTCACAACCCTCCTTAGCTTAATTTTTAACTGTGAGAGTGACAATCAACTAGCAGAACAAAATGTCTAGAGGGAGCAGGTGGATTTGATATCCTCAACGGATCAGATTCCTGTCATCCTGTAAGATTTTTCAGGCGTGGCAAACCTGCTTCCTGGGCCAGGCCTGGCTGACACACCAGCACCTGATATGACTTCAAAGATTTTTAAAGACAAGCTGCATGCATGCCATTAGATTTAACTCACTGCTTCTGCACAAACTGCAGTTCAGTTACATGTACACTAAGCTGAGCTATCACACCATCCTAGGAGTCTCAGCACAGGGCTGGATCACACGCTGAGCTATCAGCAGCCCTACACACCCTGGGAAGTTTGGATGAAGCTGTTCTGCAGGCCGGGTCCAGTCTATTCCAATTATCATCTTATTTATGGGCTCAGGGCAGCCAAATCAGGAGGAGTTTTTAGTTCAGGGTACATGGGAGACAACATATGACTGCAATGGCTCCTTCTTGCTTTTACATCTCTGGAGTGCTTCTGCCACACAGTAACAGCAGGGAACTAGCTGTTTTCTCCACAAGCGTCACCACAGCCTAACAGCGCACGAAACACGTAGGAACAAAAATAAAAGCATGTTCTAACCATGTTGCAGCTATTGTTCTTCTACGGAATTTTCATCTCGTGGCAATTTTTGAGGCAGTTGAAGTCTTTGTGGTTTCTTGCATTTGGGGGGAAAAGAAGATCAAAGCGCAACACCCTCTGAGATCTGGCCTGGGCGACACTGTCCCCAGATGACTTGGTGGCATGTGACATGGTAGGCTGCAAAACAGGCTTTAACAAGGCGAGATGCACGAGCAGCTCAGGGCTGGCTGCCCCACCATGAGGCTGAGCAGTAGGATGAGGTGGGTAGAGACACCTGAGCCCTTCGCAGGGTGTGGTGAATGAGACAGCTGTGTCCTGGGTAAGGGCAGCACAGTGTCCTACAAAGTCCAACATTTGAGACTTCTTCCCTGTTGTATGCCAGTACTGTCTGCTCTGAGACATGAAGTCCCTTCATACCCCAGGTCAGCTCCCACTCCCAAAGAAAGAAGGATTAAAAAAAAACAATTCTTGAAGGAAAACAACCTAGAAGCTTCTGGGCTGTCACAGAGGGTGTCTCATGGTGCCTTGTCTGCCTACACAAGCTGTAGGCATCCAGCCCCTGTAGGAGCAGTGCACAGTGACCAAGGAGCCTCTCAGCCTTGTCAGGCAGGGCACATATGGCATGGGGTCAGCAGAGGAACTAAGGCTTCCCACCTATCCCTGCAAACACCTCTGCCTGCCCAGCTGCCCTGTGCTCACCTACAAGCCCTACAAACCCTGAAAGGCCCCAGGCAACCCGACCTGAGATGAAAGTGAGCCCTGATTAGAGCAGGGAGTTGGACCAGAGTCTTTCCAGCGTGATTTACCCTGTGTGCCATGGGAGGTCATCCCAGGCCACCACTACCTCTTCCTATGCACTTGTCATAGAGGCTAAATCACCCAGTGCTGCAAACCTTGACACAGAGGCTCTGCAGGCAGATTTCTCCCGATATTTAGCTTATTCCTTTTGCCAGCTCAGCTGGTACAGATCACTGCTTGAGCTGGCACAGGATATAGAAGAGCCCATGCATCACTGCTGACTCAAGTGCAGCCTTCCCAGGATTTCTCCTTTTGTGCCAAACCAGCAGAACAAACCCACACGCCCCAGCAACATTTTGCTACAATTGACCAAGATGATGCAGAAAGTCCAGGGCTTAACTCCTAAACCTCTGTTAATTTTGCAAGACTGGAGCCTGAGGGACATCAAGACCCTTCACACAGCAGCCTCAAGAGGCAAAGCAGAACTTTGAGCCTGGGAACTTTGATCACTTTGGTAAACAAGCAGGCGAGGATTGGGAGGCTGGAGAAAGACTCCTCTAACATCCTGGTCTGCCCATAAAATGAAAGAATAGGCTGTACTTTTAAGAACTTTGCATGTTTTATGACATTATTGTCTGTAAACCTTCTTAGTTTCCTTAGTAATCAGAAAACCGACTCCTTTAATAGAAAACACGGTGTACTCACCACAAGAGCAGAGAATGAAAATTGCTCTCCTATGCAAATAGTTCAATTATAATCAAGCACAAACACTGAAAAAGGTCAGGTTCCCAAAAGGATGTATGTTTACATTATAAATAAGGAACTGGGAAACGGGAACAATATGACAGTTTTACTACTTGGGAGCTGTGACTCGCTAAGGTAAACTGCAGTTTCACAAGGGGGCCTCAAGGTGTGACAAACTCCCAGTGGTGGTACTATGCTGCTTTTTTTCCCTAAAAAATGCAAAAAGGCTTATTCTTTTTCACAAAACCATGAGGTTGACCCCCAGACAAGTTTCTATTTTAATTCATCCTTGATGTTTGCATAGTTGACCTGAAATCAGCACAAATGGAA
The DNA here is from genome assembly GCA_035584735.1 of Pseudotriccus pelzelni. Lineage (NCBI taxonomy): Eukaryota > Metazoa > Chordata > Aves > Passeriformes > Tyrannidae > Pseudotriccus > Pseudotriccus pelzelni. Next base: position 11,823,771 of record JAWMRA010000164.1, on the reverse strand, counting down.
GAAAGCAGAATTTGCCACTTAAACTCTTTCACTGAGGATAAAATTGTATCTAAGATAGGTTCACATCCTCAGGGATGAGGAGAAATCAGTTCCTTGTAACTGTTTTTTGAATCCTTTTGGTCCCCAGTCATGGATTGTTAGTACAGTCTGACTTCAAGTCATTGGAGCTTTTTTGCAGTAACAAAATCAAAACCACTAAATATTTTACTATTTATAAGTAATCTGTTACAGGCAAGTAATGGAGTCCTACTATAGCTTTGAATTAATGTATAACTGAAATAATGGCTAGCCTAGTGATGGTTTACATCCGGGAAGGCTTTAGGCAAAAGCAGGGCCTGATGTGGATGGTTGAATAACACAATATAATGGAAGAGAGCCTAACACAAGCAGTAAAACAAGCCCAGTATAAGGAATTATAAATATAAGACAGAAAATACATAAGGCAATATAAGAGAGCTTTTTATAAGCAAAGACTAAAATTTCCCTCTTTCACCTCACAGGAGGTGCCTCAAGTTTTGAGGGCTGCAGGTTTAGCTCATAATGGATCTCCAACTTCCACCTGCAGGAAGAGGTTGAGGCTGGAGATGATCTGCCACAGATACTATCTGAGTGTAAAGCATTCATCACAAGAAACATTAAAATGAGGTCACATGCCCAGCAATGAGCCGTGACTTCTATACCACTTCTAAACCCCTCTGAGTGTAAGAATGGCACTCTCCTGTAACCATCCGTGCTTACTCTAAGGCACCCACTTGGAGCAGATGCTCCCAGACAGAAAGCAGTATCCATATTTCCCCTGGCCCATCATGCATGCTCAGCTACTCAAAAAACGCTGTTAGAGAGATCTTTCAGGAATGTCTTTCCTTCTCTGTTTTAAGCTGGAAAACTGGAAGCTCAAAGGAAGCACCTCTGCAACTGCTTTACAGATGGAAAAAGTGAGAGGCAGAGAAATCAAGAATCTTCACTTCACTTTTGATACACTGAGCTGGATGTGTTCACTGATTTCAGTGTTTGTTCAGGAAAAATCCACGTAAGGAAAAGCTGTCATACAAACGTATGTAACCGGTATCGAAGGAGCCCATATGAGTCGGTGGTCTCTAACTCCTGAATCAACTCAATTTATCAGCATAATCAGCAGATTTCCAGTTCACTAAAATCACATTAAGTATTGCTGACTTTCATGAGTACTTCCAAACAAGCACAACCAGACACACAGTGCCTACTGCCTAAGACCAAGCTACCGATAACGTTGTTCTTTTACCTTAAGAGCTCAGGGTATTTTAAGCTATAGGAGAAGTTTGGCCCAGATACGTCCCTGCTCCCAAATGCATGTTCAGCTTGTAGCTTGGAGGGACTGCAAAGATAAAAGGACACAGAGCCATATGCCAGCAAGACTCTGAGCCTGCCTCCTCTCCCTGGTCATCACACACGCTGCTTAAGTTCGGATCTCCCATCAGCTGCATCTGGCACAACAGATCAGATGGTTCTTCACCCAGTTGCAAATGTCAGAAAGGGAGGGGAGCACACACGGGCCAAAAATGACCTGTTGGAAATGTAGGGTGGCGAAACAGGCCTGGAAATGCAGGAAAAACTCAAGTGCTGAAAATACCCAGAAGAAGAAAGGAGATGGCCTGAGGGCCTGAGTAATAAAGTGCATTTTCTCCTCAGAATCTAAAGGAGAACAGTCAGACAGAGACAAACAATCCTGCCCCAGCTGAAAGAGGGATTAGGGACTGCTTCCAAGAAGAAGGGCCCATCAGTAAATTCAAAGAGATTCAGCAAGAATCACAGAGCAGGATCTAGGTGACAGGACTTGATAATCCTTGTGGGTCCCTTCCAGATCAGGGTATCCTGTGACTGACAGGAGTTGTTTACCATGTGCTCATACAAATTTTAGGAGGACTTTATTTACTTCTCCTCTTCTGCACATTACCTAAGGTTGCTGTGCAGCATTTAACAGCTGCAATCCCAGATCCCTGGAGGTGACTGCACACGAGCAGGGTGAACGAATGCATACAGCACATTAAATGCATACATCTCTGTCTATACATTAACCACTGATCCAGGCTGGCTGCAGAACGACATCTGTGTAAGACTCGGTGCCAGTGCTGCACGACCATTTTAGAAGTTAGAGCGAAGAAAAGCAAAGATGTTTTCCAAAACCCTTCAGGACATTCTGACTGTTACCAACAGCTGGGCAGGCTTTCCCATGGTAACATCACAGCAGACAGTAATCCAGAAGTAAAGGAAAAGCTGGGGCCTGAGCTGAGCTGCCAGCATTCCAGCAAGAAATGTTATTTCAATAAGGAGCACAAAAGCAGATGCTATTTCTGAGCAGAGCAGAATCCTTGCCCAACAATTCTCCATAAGCTGCTTGAATTTTCTACCATCTCTCCTGTCATAAATGAAGTTAGTTATCCATGTGATTCATTAAAGAAAAAAAAGAGAAAAAGGAAAGAAAGAAAGGAAAAAAAAGGGCAGGCTTAGGTGTTTCTTGCACCCAGGCCTACCTGTGTGACTGCAGTCACTTGGTCTTCACCTGTAGTGGGAAGTCCATAGTCCTTGGTGGGCCCTCCATCACACAGAGCAGTGGAGGTGCTGGAGTCAGGATCCAGCTGGGAAGCCCACGGAGGGGAACCTGTTGCATTTGCATTATAGTCACAGGGCTCACAAGCAGCAAAGCCATTCTGCAATGGCTAATGTTGTTTTCTCACACTGCCTCTCCATCACAAAGACAAAGGCTTGCCAAGATGAGCGTGTTTGTTGAAATGAGCCAAGACCTCAAAAAACTTCCCTCCAGCCACACAATATGTGAGGACAAAAGTGACCCCTCTCAAACAGGTCTTCAGCATTCAGAGGAATGTGCAATGTTTTGCCACATCGTTTGAACAAGTTTGTTTCAAGAGGTGTGCAGAACAAGGAGGGGCAGGTACCAATGGGTTTAGCTCTTTGCATGAAGAGGTGTAATTAAAGAGTGAAAGGCAAAGTATATCTCAGTGCCACATATTAACACAGTATTTACAAAAGCTCTGTGACTGTACCCATGAAAAAAAAATTACAAGAAATGTACTTTGAGCAGCGCAAACCTATATTGTCACATTACCACAGCTTCTTTCCAGCTAAGAAAAAGACATCACAGGGAGTCAGTGCACAATAAAGCCTTTTGTTTCTTTCTTTTTTTGTAATTAGGTCTGTCTTACAAACAAACAAAAAATGGAGATTGGCCAGACTTGTGGGAGAGTAACATAGGGAACCCAGAGCTACACACGGCACCTGTAAATCACTCTGTTTTTCTACCCTTCTCTTTTCAACTGCTCTGTTAGGCCCTATACACAGCATCTTAATGCAAATATTCATGTTTTTATTCTACATATTGTGTTAGAACCTAGGAGTCCTCCATCGCAGGCAGCGTCCTCATGGGGATCAGTGCTTTGGTAATGTGGAAGCACAAACCAGTTCCTGACCACTTTTGAGGTAAAAGCTATCCAACATGAAAATCTCTGGAATACCACCCTAGTTCCTATGGAGCACTGTCAGAAATCAACTGTATCCCTTATCTTTAATCCATGAGACCCACAGGCAGAGCACGCATGTCCGGCCAACAAAGCTGCTTTTCTGGTCACACCATGTCTCTTTGAGATTTGGTCCACTGTCCGAAGTGCTTTTACTCTCTGTTTTAATTGAGAAAAATGCAGAGAGTGCCTCAGGCTCTGTTTGTACCAACCTGCAAAGCAATTCAGTTATAGTTTAACTGCTGCTTGAAAAGAGGTCAAGAGGTGAAGACTACAAGCCAAGGAGAAATCCCCCAGCAAGCATGTGGTTATTGGGTGCACCACATAAAATCAGCTATGCCATCTCTATGCATAACCTTATGATTCATCACGTGCAGAAGCCTTTGCAATCCATAGAGGACAGCTATTGTCCCTGGAAATACCAGCTAAATTAGGTAAGAATGTGATGACTTTTGTTGTATTCATTAGGTGCTTTCTCCCACCAGATGTGGTACTGGGCACCCCAAATTTTGCCCCAAACTTTGAACTGGCAAAAGTCAAAGCGTGTAAGGATCTATATTCAAATACATCACTTGTTTTCACTCTGTCAGGGCTTTTGGAACTCTAAAAAGCTTCTCAGGCATCCAAGATATGACTTTACAAACTGCAACATCCCTCTCCCTTTCTCTACAAGCAGAGAAAACCTTGCTGTTTCGCACAGGTCCCAAAACACATTATTCACCCTGGAAAGCACAGAAGGCATTAAACAAGCAAGAGCTTAAGCAGTGAGGCACCTGATGTTGCGAGTGTGGTCTTGTTAAAGGGGAAAGGCACCACGAATGACATTTCCTAAAGCAGGGCACTGTCCAGAGAAAGCACAATACTCACTACAATGCAACTGACCTGGGTAAAAGTGGGGCAAGCAGATGTGGAGATGTGGTGGTACTTATTGATCTCACAATTCTGTCACCTCAGTATCTTAGCACAGTCTCAAGCTTTTCTCAGTAAACATTTCCACAGAGCAGCAATGGTATGTGTTGACTCTTTCCATTTGCCCTTTGTATTTCCCAGGGTTGCAGGCGATTTCCCATTCAGGGAGGCTATGAAGGCCTTGCCTTGAAGCTGAGGGGAGGCTCCCCAGAGGATACGGCCAAGCACAGAATGTTTTTCTCTCTCTTCTTTTCCCCATGGTGATGGTTCTGCCCTGCCCTTGCCACCTCTTAGCCCAGTTAGACAAGTCAGACAGTCTCCATTCTGACTTTGCTGCCTCCCTCCCCTCCTGCACATTACCTTGCAACATTTACCATGGCACAACAAAAGTGCATGTCTCCAAAAAAACTCTGTGCCTGTCCCATACCTGACCATGGATCCTTCTCAGAACCAATTTTCAGAACTGGGTGTAGGTATTTCAGTAGGCTCAAAGTGTTCATGCGGCCTTCATCCGTAAGATTACTGAATGAGCCCCCAGTCCTTTCTACTTCCTGGGATCCATGGAAAATAATGGGTATTTGACATTTATATCTGGACTGTTTACAAGATACTACTGATCTTTGAAGAACTATTGAGCTTGGGAAGTAGCTGTCAATCTAAATAACTTGTAGCTGGAAGATTTCTCCATCTACCCATCTCCAAACATCTGGGCAGATCTTCAGCTGGTGTAAATCTGTGTAGCTCTGTTCAGTTACTCCAGCTGAGAATCTGGCACATATGCATTATAGCTCCTTCACGATTAAAAACACATTCTCTTTTTATGTGTGTGCAAATATTTATGTGATGTTCTTGGGACAATTTTATTATTTTTGGTGCAGATTAGCATTCCCCAAAGTGATGGGTAAGTAAAATGGTTGCAGCAGTTATGCTTTATTCAGTCCCTGGTTTCTCTGTTTCTTCTGATTCTTGTTTGCATCATTGTTTAAATGATGTGAAGGGTACATGTAAAAATCCATGTATGGGAAAGGAACTGACAAAGAACCAAAAGCTAATTACAGATGATATGCAAAGTGCTTATTGGGCTTAATGCCAGCAGAGCCAAATAAGGCCCCTTGAGTTACTTGGGTGCCATTCTTGAGTTGAAAAGCAGACTTTATACATTTCTAAATCTTATGTGCCAGGTCACTATATTGGAATACATCCATTACCATTGAGATAGCGGATATATGATCATTTACATCAGAGATATATAGATCATTTACATCAACTGGCCACTAATCTATACATGGAAATTTATTCATCTCCCTGAGATTAGCCCAGAAATTTATCTTTAGACTTAGGTCACATGAAATTGAATTTAAAATATTTGTGTCACTGTAATATTCCAGTTGCTCTAAGGACAAGATCCATGCTCTTCTGCAGCACCTCTGTCCCACACTCATGTGGGAGTCTGGGGAATCTTTATTTCTCCAGCTGTGAACTTCTCCCTCAGAAGATTTTTCTCCTGACTTTCATTGCTTTTCACATCATTTGATGGCCATCCCTTGAACACTAGGGCAGACTTGCTTGATGACTTCTGAATCTTGACTGCAGTTCATCACTGTTTTTCACAACGGTTCCTGAAACAGCTCCACGTTAACTACTACATAAATCTCCGATTTCCCCCAAACACAGACAGTTTGGAATCTTCTTCTGTGTGACTAGAGAGTTTTTCCTTCCCATCAGTCACACTAGATAAGTTATTAAAAACAGTGCTTTTAATAAATCCCAGAAAGCTATGTGTTTCCTGTACATGCACGGCTAACAAAAAGGCTCCTTTTCAGCAGTGCCACATGCAAAGCTTCTGTCATCTGCCAAGGAAACTATACCTGTACTCAAAGCAGCAGAAATGAGTGAACTAGAAGAAGAACCTGTGAATATTTCCTTTACCTACCAACCTCCAGCTGCTTCAGAAAATTTACTAGGAATGAGATTTCTATGTATTTTTAAAGCCCACAGGATTCCTCTGTCAACATTAGAAAAAATCCTATTGCAAAAACTCTCTCCATCTTGTCTTCTCTGCCTACAGAATGAGCTGGCTAAGAAATGCAGTTTACTTGGTCTGTTGCAACATCTGGAAGTCATATTGACACAACCAAGCAAACGAGAGCTGGAGACCAGCAAGTTACAGACAGAATGAACATGTCTGGCTGACCTTCTCCCAGACACTGCATTATCATGAAGGGAGGCAAATGGAGCCCAACAAGGAAATGCAGGTGCAAGAAAAGGGTTTTGCAGGTACACTCACCTTCATCATTTCAAAGATCCTGACTTTAATTTCTCTTTAGAAGGAAAGCTGAAAATTCACATAATCAATACATACATTTCTATCCAGGAGGTTAAGCGAGATATAGAGAAATGCTGTCAGAAACAATCAGCGAGGTAGTAAGTCCTAAACTTTATTTTTATCTCATCAACTGAGTTAAAGAATGGTTCACTCCACAGGCAGACTTTACTATCCTAGTAGTCATGACTGCACTGAAGTCACTGGTGACAGCATCATACCTTGCAAATAAAGCTCTGCTTGTACATGGCATTTCTTCCGTAGTGTCTACTGACTGGCAGGATTTCCATATTTTCATGCTACCTCTTTTTCCAGCTCAGCATCATACCAAGCTCCAATCTGAGCCTCATCACGATGCACCACACTGGCACCAACCAGGATAACTGCTTGTTATCAGCAGTTCTCACTTGATGTTATCTATATTACATCACTAAAGAAGTGTTGCTTAGCTTGTCCTACTGTCTGCTTTTGGAGGCCACCAGAGCAGTGCTAAACACAACTGCCAGGCCTAGCATGCTGGCATGCTCCAAGAGGGCTCATACATTCTGCCTGACCATATGATGTGCACTTCATTGCACAGATGGCATTGGTGATATGTCTCTTGAATGCACCAAACATAAATAGCAGGTCCACGCCTTGGAGCCATCCGACAAACTGGAATACACTGTTGCTTTGTTGACCTGAAACTGGTGTGAAGTTTAATGCAACACTGTTCCCAAACTCTGTATGATAACCTCTGAAAGACACACTTAGTCTGCTGGAGAAGTTTTGCAGCTTTTCACTAAATATGCCATTTGCAGCTGCCCTACTCCCTAGCATATCCAGGCAGTGGGTGGCTGCTCCAGGCCAGGACAGTTGGCACAGTGAAGGCAGGAGATACTGATCTGGTTAGGTATGTCACATCCCCTCTGGTGTGAGGGAGGTAGTGAAGACCCCCAGATCCCCTGCAGCAGGTAGCAGCAGTGATTAGTGTAAATACCATGCCGGGAAATGAATGCCTGTGATTAGGTGGCCCAGAGCTATCACCTGGCAGAGGTCAAAACCTGCACCTAGGACTGGAAGACTCTACCTGACACCCTGTCTCCAAAACAGCTCTTTGAACAGCTCTTACAAGAGGCAGTGCAAAGCCAAAACCCAAGGCAAGAGTCAGGTTTAATACAAATTGCATCCAGTGCTCTCCCTATGCGCTGCTACCTGCCCTCTCATGTTCCCAAGGAGTATCCCAGGAGCATTAGCTGCTCTAGTGGCAGCAGACTGCTCCAAGCTTCGTTCCTGGGCTAAGGTGAAAAGGGGCCAAGACCCACATGGGGAAGCAATACAATACAACTCTGTTGTAGGAGACCACCAAATTTTCAGGGCTGATTTGTCCTTAGTGAAGCCATGTTGGCTGCCACCAATCACCTCCTTAACTTCCACGTGCCTCAGCTTAGTTTCCTGGTGGATCTGCTCTGTGATCTTTCCAGAAAGAGAGGTGAAACTGAGTGGCCTGTAGTTTGCTGGGTCTTCCTTTTTTCCTTTTTAAAAATGGGGGTTATATATTCCCTTTTTGAGTCAGTGGGAACTTCACAGGACTGCCATGACATTTCAAATAAGATGAACAGTGTCTTAGCCACTTCATCCACCAATTTCCTCAGAATCTGCAGATGTGTCCAATCAGGTCTCATGGGCTTGTGCACCTTAAGTCATTACACTGAGCAACAGGCTGATTGTATGGCATTTGTCTTCTGCCTAAATATAGTTTGGGATTCAAGTTATGTATCAATGGCTTTTAGGGTATTGGAGACACAAATCTGACTGAAGTGATGGCATGCAAATTTGGGATTAGAAACCAGATCCTGCTCCTGAAATGCTGTCTCTGAATCAGAATGGAGAGCAGCATTTGGACAGGAGATCAGACATCCCCTGTGCAGACTTTCCTCAGAAAACACGCAGCATCAAAGTGATTAATTTATAATACAGAGTTTTTTCTTCATACAGCTGTGGTCATGAATAGGAAAGTAATTAATTCCTGTAGGCCTTACAGGAAGTTTATTGTTGTTTATAAAGAGCCCCCATAAACTCATAAGACTGGACAATGCAGACAAGTGGCACTGACCATCTTTATGTCTGTTAGTCCTATATTTTTCCAAGACCACTGTGTTCTAGGTGGGGAATAATTTAAATTTTTCATACCCGGAGGCACTAAGGAGCTGTTTTAAAGGCAGATCCGGGCCCCCAGCACACGGCCCAAAATTTCAAACTGCAGGAATTTTGAAGGCATCATTCCATGGCAGTTACCTATGTCTAGTTATTGCGCTGAATTCAATTCAGGTCGCATTTCAGGAGCCCACCTAAAGTTGAATGTGTGCCAGACATTCAACCTATGCACTGAAGAGATCAAAGAGCAAGTACTGCATAAAGTATAATAAATTCCTTCAGTCAGATGGGGAACAGGCTGGTCTTGATTTGACACAAACAGTTGTAGAGCTTTGTTGAAAACTACAACCATGCAAGTATTTCATTTGTTTTTACTCTTGGCTGTTATCATCCCTCTGGAGCTGGCTCAGGCAGAACCAGGTCAGTTGGTTCCAGTCTAACCTTTCATAGGGGAGAGGAAGAAGGAGGGATCACTTATTTGCACTGCTAAGCAAAGCCAATCTTTCTATCACCACCTGCCCTTCTCTTTTGGTAGATAGCTTTAAAAAAATAAAAAAAAAAAGAATAGCTAGGAAGGGGAAAAAAATCCATACCCCACCCAGCCTGCCTCCACTGCATAGCTGCCCTAATCAAAGGTTAAAAATGAACTTGGGCCAATGAGATGGAAATAGAGAATAAACAAGCAGAAGCATCTGAGATTTACTACTCAGATAGGACTATTTTCCATAGGATTTGACTAAGAATTCCTGGCAGTGAAATGGAAGGCAAATCTGTCCTTTGAATGGAATGGGGATTTTCAGGTCTTTCTCTGTCTGAGTAAGTGCAGGCATGTGCAGCTTTCATTGGATGTGAGCAGATGTAAATACCATGTTCAGCAGTCAAAGGTTCAACCTTAAGCTTGCTGTTTTCAGAGGATCTGAGTTTTAAAGAAAGCTCATAAAGACAACAGGAGCATTCCTTGACTCAAATGCCTGGTCCAAAAGCCCAAGGAAGCAGCACGTCAGAGTATGGATGATCTGCTCATTCTGAGTATGAGAGTTTTCACTGAAATTCATTAGGAAGTTTACAAAGAACACTGCAATAATTAGGGCCAAAAGGTGCAAATTTCCTTTCTGCCTCTTCATTTCAGCTAAACAACTCCAGGCCTTAGCAAATTCCAGCTCTACAGCCCAAACACTCAGGACATCTCTCTCAGCAGTCGTAAACACACACAGCTGTCAGTATATGCCAAACCCATTTTCATGCAAGAACTGTTGTCGCTAGAGCAGTGAGTCTTTCCCAGTCTGGGAACACCACACATGCCTAAATGACATGTTACACAGACAGGACATCCTTAATTGAACCCCATATAATTAATTTTGCTTCTCATGCCACTCCAGACACCTGAGCAAGATCTCTGCAAGATGTTGTTCTAAGAAACATCTGCTCCAGGCTAACTTGAGTACCTCCAAAAACCCTGCAGAGCACAGACTGATCTTGTTCCCATACACCTTCAAAGAGAAGAGTCATTCCATTGACTCAGCCAGCCCAATGCAGTATAAAAGCCCTTAAGTTTTTTAAGTTCACACAAATACATCAGTCAATTTATTTAAAAGTTAAGCAGATGGACAAGAAGAAGATGGCTTCAGACTCAACATAAAATCTGTGTTAGTGTATAGGAGGCAAGTTGCTTCCCCCCCCCGCCCCCCGATTCCCATAAGAAACAATCCTTAACATTGTCTGTGAGGACCTGTTGGCACAGTACTGACCTGTTTATTGAAGTCAATCTTACAGCTGTAAAATGGCAAGTAACCTAGTATGTGGACTCCCACTCAGGAAGCCCTGATCCCTAATTTTGGTCCACTGAATGGTATCTCCAAAATTGCCACCCCACACCAAGCCCTGCAGTAGACACAGAGCAAATGCAGAGTAGGAGACAACCTCTGTCTTTCTAAGCAGCTCCCACAACCTAAATAAACAATCAGGGGAGCAGGGCCTGGCCATTGTTTGGCACTGCTCTGGCCCCAGCTGGCACATTCACTGCTGATCTTCCCGTAACTACACGTTCCAACACTGACATCACATGAGGAGAATCGGTGTGAGGACAGTTTGCTGTCTCCCTTGTTCTCCTAAAATAATGTTTCTAATGCATCCCTTCTGCTTTTCCCTGTGATTTTCCATGTGACTCCTGTGGAGGACAGGGATGAGGGTTTGGGGGGAGTGCTGCTGAGGGGGCAAGGACCCTAGCTCATGGGCCAGGAATGGGTCACGAGAAACCCCCAATTCCCTTGTTCTTCCTGGTTTTGCCCTTCTGTGAATCATACATGTTATCTTGTGTCAGGGGGACTGAGGAAAATCACTCCCTCCAGTGAAATCTGGGGACAGGAAAGCCATGTTGCAGCGTAGAGCTGCTATCCCACAAGGTATTGTGAAAAGAATCCAGTGTTGGAAGGAAACCTGTGAAAAACCAGGAAAACACTAAAGCCAAGGGAAGGCTCCACATTCTAAGCTGATTGCAGTTTCATTGAAGCACAAAGACCAAGTCCTCAACTGGTGGTAACTAGTGAGGTTGAGTAACATCATCCATTTATCTAACCAAGTTCAGAATATTCCTTGGGGCTGCATCATGCTTGGCAATAGCCTCCCTGTCCTATATGTGCTCTCAACTAGTACAGCCCGTGTACGGAGATGAGATTTCCAGCCAGAGCATTTTTCGAAGTTTGGGATTTGGAGGTGGCTCAGCAAGTGAAACATCCCACATGATTTTGGTTCACAGCAGTGGTCAAAACCAGAGCTATGCACACTGACTGGAAAATCCAGAACAAACAGAGCAATCAAACCAGACCTTGCCGAGATGAGCAAAGTGAGGCTGTGGCTCAGTCTCTTACAGTGCACTTATTATGTGGCCATCTGGGTACACCAAGTAAAGAGAGGGTGGGGGGAGAGACTGATTGGATGCTTTTGGTTGAGCCATAAGTATCCTTCCCTCAATGTATTCAAACTCTTAATATGGTTGATACTATCAAATGGCTCAATGGGGCAAAGAAACTTCCTATTTTTATTACACAGTTGCATCACAGACTCACAATGTGATCTTGAAACTGCTCAAGGTCCTAACTCTTATCAGTGCATCCAAATTCCTCTTTAAGAACCTAAATATCATTACGAAATTTAATCCCAAGAAGCTACTTATTTTCAGATCTGCTGAGCCAAAAATAGAACTAAATACCCCTTTGAGTCTACGTGTAGATGGCTTATCCGTCAATCGTGGGGCATTCATCTGTCTTCAATGGGTCACGCAGGGAAAATCCACGCAGATCATTTTGCGTTCCCACATCTGGGATTCCTGCACAAAGAAAAGTCCTCACATGCAGAAAGCTTAGTCTGGGTTTTCCCTGGAAGTATGTTGTCGTCCAAGTGCCATGCAAACTGAGCTGAATAACAAGCCTGCTGCACCTTCCATACCCATCTGCCAGCTTAAGCATACAAGTCCATCTCTTGCTCCTGGCATTTTGCATTAAGCAGAGGACAGTGACAGTATTTTGCTTTTTCCCCACCTTCACACACAGCAAACCCAGCGAGCCCCCTGAACACAGAGCTGTCTCTTCCCATCTCCACCCAATGTTTAAGTTCATGGACTGAGTCCAGGCGGGGTTTGGTCTTAGAGCAACCAGGATTCAACTCAATGGATGTTTCAGGACAACATTTCTGCTCCATGGTCCTTAGCCAGAACTGTTCCTCAGCTTTCATGTAAGAGAGAACTCTGACATGTTCCAGAGAGCTGACAGCCTAATTCTGCTCCCTCTCTTCCTGAACACTACCAGGTCTAGCAGCAGTTGAGAAAGTAGCTTGAGCCAGTCCTATTCTGGACCATGGTCAACTCCTCCAGTTTAACTCAAGCTGATGTTATGTCACCGACAGCTCTCCTTGGTGATGAAGTTTTCTCTCCTTTAGCTCCAGCTTCCTGGAAATGTCCTGACTTTTCCCTAAATTATGATAAAACAAGAACATTTTTTTGCTTTCTTGTAAATAAGAAGCTAACCCAGGTTCCACACTTCCTTCCCCAGAATTAAAAGTGTCAACCAATGAAAAGCTGAACTAAGGAAGCAAGTACAAAATTCAGGAACTAGTTCATTACAGAAAAAAAGCTGCTAGAAGATTTTGACAGAATTTTCAGAATTGTTTTAAATGCAAGACAGCTAGAGGAACTTAATACCAACAAGCACAACCAGGGATTATTTAACACCAGCATGAACACAAGGCAGCTACAACATAAGCACCAGACCTTTATTAATCATTTTGGCATCCAGCTTCTGTTCAGGTCTGTGTCCTCAGGGACATCTTTGTGTTGCTCTGTAGTGTGTTTACACTGAGGTTAGGAGCTTTTGTCCTTATCAGTCTGCTGTGCTAAACTTCTTGTAGCACTGTTTTTTGTGTAATGTTCATAACAGAAATTCAGTATTAACAGGCATTATGAAAACAAATGTGAGTGAAAACAAAGATCCAAGAAGAACTAAGGCTTACTATAAGGAAGAAATGACCTGAAGAATATCTTTTTCAGTTTCAGTGTAAATATTTAAATGTTCCTGAATATGTAAGTCTTCAAATACAGCACTTAGCAATGTTTTTGAGTGACACTAGGTCAGGAAGTGCATGGCCACATGCTTCTGAGGTACATTACCTCATCTACAACAGCTATCCCATGTTAACCCCAAAATATTTATCTATCCATAATTACACTACTTTCTACTAAGATTGTCTGTCCAAAAGCTTGCAGAGATCAACCTTTTGCTCCCCAATAGTATTTTCTTTGCTGTCAACCCAGGAAAGGAAGCAAAGAGATTTTTCTGCATGGCTAGAAAAACTGACAGAAGGAAGAAAGTATTTCAGCATATGTCAAAGTCTCTAATAAAAAAAAGTCAGTATCACAGTTCCTGATTGACGGACAGGAAAATCTGAGAAAGAGAGGTTGTGCCTATCCTGGTTTGAAAGAACAGGCTTGAGCAGTACAGGCTCCCACTTGCTTGCCTGTGCTTGTCTTTAGACAGCCCATCAGGCTTTGCCTGGGGGCACAGTAAGCTGCTGTGTGTGCCTGGGTGGGTGAGATCATGGATGATGCTTCAGGCATGGGTCACTGGCTGGTTGTTCAGCAAATGAGGACAGCCTTAAGGCATACACTGCCAAGCAGAGAGCTCAGACATTCCCCAGGCCACTTCTCAGAGCTGAGAGAGGGACTACAGACTCCAGATCCTGCTTTGTCTATATCCTTCAGTATTCTACAAGCATTTAAAATATCCCCCAGCTCATCTAGAGAGGCTTCTTTTCAAGACACTGACATTCAATGTGAGGATAGTCGTTCTTCAGCAGCAAAAATGTGGTTCAGAGTATCCAGCAGCTGTGACAGTGACATTTTCATCAATACACCAAGTGACATACAGAGTGCAAAGCAGGGGATGGGTGCTAAAAGGGTAAGTATACAGAGGGTCTCTTTTTCTCTGTAAAAGCCAACCCTCAAGATATGTGTATTGTGTAACAATGGGGTTTAGAGGAACAACTGGGATTTACCTAAAAGCTCTTTTTCTTTTCCTTGTTTTCTAATGATACCATGCCTAACACTGCATTATGTGCTACAGTACATGATGGTAAAAATTAGGCCATAGTATAAAATAACATGTTCCAAGCACTAGAAAGGGTAAAGATGTCTGCAAAGTGTAAAGGTCAATGTTTAAACAGCAGAAGTTTTCACGTAGGTATTCTGATAGGAGTTCTAGCATGACAAAGACAGTCAAATAGAGTACTTGTTTCAGCTTTAGATAAGTGTCTGCTGGATATGCTACAAAGAATTGTTCTAAGCACAATGACTGTGGATTTGCTGTACAGACTTTGAAGACACATGAGAAATCAGACTCAGCGAGACTTCAGTCCCACCTGTGCTAGTGCATAGTTCTAGAACAAAGGCACCAGTGCTACTAAGTAACTAATGCTATGGTAAAGCAGATGTTTCATGCAAGTTGTAAGTCCGGTTTTCTTGATATAAAGTGCTGGAAATGTGTGTATAATAACATTGAAGCCAGATGTGCTACAGGGCTTGAAAGTTTGTTTGGTGTGAACAACTTATTCCTTGGACGGGTTCTCTCCTTGGGTGAATCACTCTGAACAAGAAGTCCTAATCATCCACCCTAAATCAGATAATGTTCTTTACCTGGTGCAACCACATGCTAGCACTTTCCCATACTGAAGTCAAACTGCCAGTGATTCACTCACTACTGTAACTGGTACACATCCAAATATAGAGCTTTCTCTGATTCAATTTATTATCCAAGAAAATCAAAGAAAACTGTCCTTCCAAATAAGGAATAGTTATCAGGACAGTACTCACTTAATTAGAACAAAACTACCTAAGTTTTACAGGAAGAAATTAGTCATCTTGCTCCTCCACCAGTGTGCCCGTTACTATTTCACCCACAAAGATGCCAGCTTTTTATGTAATTTTCGGTGAATCTCAAGGGATTGGGTTAAACAATCCAAGACTTGAAAAGCTATTTGACCTTCTGAAGTCTTTGAGGTCTGGTACCAAATACTTAGTCATTTAGATTTCCAGCCAAAAGCAGAAACATGAAGACCCACACAGGTGAAAAACAAGGTGGTGAAGGGCATTCATTGGTCACTGGAACTGATTACCTTGCTGACTGTACAGAGCTGCAGAAGTCAACAGCCACCATTTCTCCTCGTGTGACAATCACTAGAAGACATGGGTGTAACAGCTACCAAAGGGCTTTTCCAATTGGTTTCTGCCCCAGCTTTGTTTTCCAAGCCAACTCCATCTTTTTTGGAAATTGCTCACAACTTTCTTTAAGGATTCCTTTGGGAGATGAAGTTTTCTAGGCTAAGATTCAACCCAAAAGGTTTTAATTTTAGCCAAATTGATTTGACCATTTTTGAGTGGTGAAGGAATGGAAGAAAATACTTTTCCCATATGTTCCAGACAGAGGAGTACGTTTGTTGAGAAGATAGAATCCTTAAGGAGACAGAGGGGGAGAGGGAACAAATATCTCTAAAGGATAAAAATATTTCCAGACACAACACCACCATGAGCTAAGCCCTAACCTTGCGTCAAAGAACACAGCAGCCATGGCATTTGCGTTCACACCAGCTGAGTATCTGGCCCATAAGAATGGAGAAGAAAGCTTTCCATTAAAATCTTGGATAGGATGCACCAGAATCTAAACAACATGGAAAAGCTCTCGTACATTAATTCCTTTCTTGTTCTTTCTCAAGACTAAAAGACAGCATATTCCAATGCATAAAGAAGACAGTTGTCTATAAACCTTACCTGAATGTCATGACTTCCTACAGTGAGACATCTCTGCCCAGACCTTCATCAAGACCCAGGACCCTACAGAGATCTGGGCTCATTAACCCCAAGGGATTGCTAATTGCTGTGTGCTCCTGGCAAATCAGCTGCTGAACCTCCCTGGGTCAGATCAAGCCACCCATATCTCTACCTGTTGCCTCTTAGTTGAAGTAAGACAATACAGAAACCAGTAAGAAAATTAACATAGTCAGTGGTGAACCACACTTAGAATTTGAGCTGCCAAATCTTAGCAGTTCCAGTATGAGGGAAACACAAACCTTAAGACTAGCAGCTTCCAGTTCTGACTGTGGAAGCCCATGGATCTATACCACAAGGCAACCTATGCTGCAATGCTACCTTAGGCAGAATTCATCAGGCTTGAGGCATGTCATGTGAATCAGAGTGCCAGTTCTCACAAGAACCCACTGCACAGCATGAAGCCCAGAAAATCAAAATCATAGTTGATTTCTTAACTTACTGTTAGTAGAGCCTCTAAGGTTTGCACATTCTTGGTGTCACGTGCCAAGTCGCAGACACTCCAGTTTCCTCAGCTTCCAAAGAGATTTTTATCACAAAGTTGCATGGAGCTGTGGATAAATGAGACCCTGGAGTCATGAGCAGCACACTCATTTTTGTTTAATAATAACACCATTATTAAATACCCATGTCCTAGGTACCTCATCAAGATTGCTAGGTGTTATGCAAAAGTATGAATTCTCTTCCTCAGAATTTACAGTCTATAAAGATGAACAGCAAATAAAAGAGAAAGTAGGCAAGGACATAAACAGAGATTTTTATAATTCAATATCACTTCGAAGCGTGAAAACCTATAGGTATACTAACAAGTACCTATGAACTGAAAACCTATAGGCATACAAACTATTACCTATGAATTAACTCCTGTGCACACACACTCCTTCCCGCTTGGCTGTTACCTGTCTACCGGATCTTTACATTAGTATTTTTTATAGATGTAGACCTTGGAGAGAAAAAAAGTGATTTTGTTCTCTGTTTCTTACAGCCTCCTTTGAAAGTCTGCTATTGAGCTCTGCTAGACACAGGCTCCTTAAAAGTGCATGAGCACAGCTGGAGGACACTGAGTACTCCTAAGTATTTGATAGGACACAGGTGAGTAGAAGACAGAAGGCTAAGTAATGAAGGGGGGAAAAAAAGCCAATAAAGTCTGAAAGGCAAGGCTAAAACTCCCATACTTGGTACAGGTAGACAGAGAAAAGTAATAACGGAAAATAAGTGCAAATGGCTAAAACAACAACATTATAAATCAGCAGATTTTCCTAGTGGTCATCCAGCTTCCGTACCTGTAAAAGTAGTAGTCTGTGGGAGGTTAGATAAAAAAAAGGAATGCTAGCAGAAGGCTGAGAAGGAAGACAAAGACGAGAAAAAGACAGGAGAGCACTTTCAACATAATAAAAATAATGAAAATGTTGACATGGGCTATATGTATGTAGTAGAAAAGAGTCACTTAATCCAAGCATTAGTCACTTGATAGCCAGAAAAATGGTAGAAAACCAACAGGATGGTATTTTAATTTTAATTCTGAACAAAATTTAACAGTAGCTGGTTGGTGATGATGAATAACCCATTTATATTCCATGCCATGGACACCTGGAGAGATGAGTGTCTGTAGTAAGATAAGACTAGTCTATTAGAAAAATTTCTCCGATGTAACTATATCAGCATGAAGAAACAAGTGCAGACAGCTTACAAAAGCCCTCATGCTGGGACAGTTTAGCTTGAGTAATGTAACTCATCCAAACAAAAGGCTTTTTTACCCTCTTGCTTTTTACACAGAAACACTTTGCTTAGCCAGCAAAGCTCCACTGGATTTGAACATTGCTGGTCCACAGCATATATAGGTTCTCAGAAAATACACCTATCTCAGCTCCAACCCTGCAACAGGGTTGGCAGAGAGGTTTCATATATTGCAACCAGCTAATTTACCTGCTATTGTTAAATCTCAGTAGTTAAAGATGAGTTACACGCTCTGAGAGCAGTATGTTTCGGTTAAACATTACATGGGTTTAAAAACATGTTAGGTAATAAACACTGGGCTTCTTTTTTAACTGCCTTTTGTTTAGCGTTGTCAGTTGTGTGTGTTAGAACCGTGATCACAAATAAAGCTGATTTTTTTTCACCCTGGGAACTGCAGCCAGAGCCAGGTGTTTAGGATTAGCTCATTGTATCCCCAGAGCAACACTGCAATGTGAACCCATGGCATCAGCTACAGTCTGCTTGGCAAGCCACTCCTCCAGGTCCAGACACCAGTGAGACAGTGGCATTGCCACACAGGGGAGTGACCCTGAATCTGAATGTGGTACAGCCACGCTTTGCCAAAGATTAGAGGATTCTAATTCAATTCAGTCATGGTTATAAATTCTCTTTCATTTACTTCAAGAGTATATTTAATTTTGGTTCAGAATAAGTACGCTGACTTTCAGACAAGCATCAAGGTGCTGAGGTGCGATGGGCAATACTTTGATGTTTCAGAAGTTATTCACTCTTATGAGATAGAATCTGCCACTATACCAAAATCAGCTACACTGAAGAAAAACAGGAGAGTTCTGTGCCCTTACTGCCAGGTCTGGGCTGTAGTTTGGTGAGGAAGTCCCTGAGTTGCAACATTAGGAATACAGTAACCAGGAAAGGAAGCAGCACAAAAGCAAGCCCCAAGCAGAGGAAAAGAAAGTAAGTTACTGTAGTAATTGTGACTCTTGAGTACATGTTCTCTGAGGACCTCAAAAGTCTTTTGAATAAATTGGTTACCATGAAGTTTTGTGGGTTCCCCCCTGAAAAGGAAAGAGAAATGATACCCATGAATAGTTCTGCTTACTTGATGATGGGGCACACTCATCTACACCACCCATTTCCTATTCCACCAGCATCAAGGATTGTGTTGACCACAGAGCTGCTGAGAGCAATCCTAATATCCAACTGAGACGTGGAACAAATCTTCTCTGGTTTGGATTTCAAGACTTGGCCAGAAGGGAGCAGAAGAGCTCCAAGCAATGCATGTCCTGGGCACAGTGTTGTCCTGCACAGAGCTGGCTTTGCTGTCTGTGTGTGGCAGCCAACAGATATGACAACTGCAAGAGTAAGCAAGCTCACCAACATCACCTCACACCCCGGGAAATTGTAGCTTTGCAGTTTTCTCTATATGTGCGAGGCGTATGCCTACAACCACGCCAGCCCATGGAGACAGTAAAAGTTGTCTGTTTTCTTTCCCACTGCTGATATACTTCCAGTTTATAAATACATGTACACCAGAAGAGTTCAACCTTATGTAAAAGGAACATTGACTAAGTCCAATTTCACATACTTTTCTAAAAATGGAACTAACTGTATCTATGCTTACTGATAGGACAGGTTAAGACCAACATAGGACCCTTGCTACTGACTTGGCCTGATATTTCATATCTGTCCCAAAGTCAGTCACAGTCTCTGGGAAGGCTTAGAACCATGGTTTTTTCTCAAAATTCTCCTTTCACCTATTGTAACCACACTAGTGGACATGGTAGGTGAGAAAGTTTGGACAGCCAGCACAGGAGTTTTGTTGCACAGTCTGACTACACCTGCAGGTTCAAGACTTGTTAGTACTGACAGAGTTTACCTGGAGCACGTGGGCACTCCTTAAGCTTTTCCAGTGCAAGACCAGCCAGCTCAGGGCACACCATTTCTGCCAGATTAAACAGACAGATGACCCCTTCAGAGAGGAGTGGCATGTTATGGTCCATCTGCCAGAGAGCACTTGGAACAAACAGTTTCAGTAGCAGCTCTGAGCTGGCCCAGCTGATTTTGCCCAACATGAAGGAAGGCAGAATCACATCTGCTGCCAAGGTGAAAGAAAATGGCAACTCAGCAAATGGTGGTACGCTGGTGGTGACCAGAGAAGGAGAGATCTGTCTCCAGTCAAGAGAGCCAGGCACAGGTAACACCCAAAACTTGACTGCACATCCTCAGAAACATGGTCAGCAACCCTCTGGGCTGAGCAATGGATCCTGTTCATCCCCTCAACTCAAAGCAGAGTAGGAACTCATCAAGTTTTCGTAGCAGCTGGGCTATATACACAGAAAACTGGGTGTTGACATTTACAAGACCCAGAATTCACTTCTGTTTGTTTCTACACACAAAGAACAAAGCATTTAGGTACTTTTCCATCTAAAATAACTTTACTCTTGTCTTTTTGACTCAACTGTCCAAGAATGAGGGCTGTGTGTGACCAGAATAGGGGAAATGCTTAGAAATCCATCTTAGTCAAGTGTTGCTGTTCCTTGCTGACATTTAACCCAGACAATGTGAGCACCACCCTCAGTTACACCCAGCTGGGCTCAGTGACTTCACTGGGAAGCCATGGTGCAGCACAGCTGTAGCCAACAGCAAAAACAGCTCGAGTGTTTCTCTGTGAAGCATGAGATTGTTTGCTAGACTGATTCCTTACTCAGTATATTTTGGGTGCAAGATAAATCTTGCTGCACTGCTCCTGCTCTCCTGGGTAAAGAGCACAGGGTAGAAGAGATGGGAATACAGATTCCCTCCTCCTGGCTCTGTTCCAGAGACAGCTCTCACCTCTGCTCTGACATACTTGTGGCTTTGCGGGACCTTGCAAGCTGGAGATGAAAGAAGTCTGAAAACCTGCCTGTTGTAGCTGCTATCACTCACACCTTCCAAAATATCCCCTTCAAAGGGTGATAGTGAATCAGAGAGGGGAGCTTAGGGAGGACATAGGAGACCCCACGCAAAAGGGGCAGGGACTCAGACTGCCTCTTTGCTGATCAAGTGACATCGTTTCAGTGCTTCAAATATGAAAATCTCTGAAATCAGTCAGTGTGGCTGAAACACTGACCCAAATGAAGACATGCCCTGGCTGAAAAGTGAGATGCAGCCCTAGGTGGGGGATGAAGGCAGAAGAAGGGTCATCTCCCCACCAGCCACATCCAGCTAGGAGAGAGCTGAGACCAGCTTAGCACTTGCCGAAAAGATAGCTCTGAGCACAGTGCAAGACCCAAAAATCCACATGTTGGAGGGAGAAAACCCCATCTGCACCTCCAGCTCTGTGACTGCACACCTCCCTATACCACCCCAGCCCTGGTGTTCCTCCAGGAATCCTTTCACTGTGACAGGGATTTGGTTCTTACTGTGACAACCACATGTCCAAGTCCTGTCTCTGGCTGTGGGTCACCACCATTGCCCTTTCTGTGCCTATTGCAAGGGCAGGCCACTCGTGATGGCACATGGAACACCCTGCACGGAGCAGCTCCCAGCCAGGACCTTCAGACAGCAAAGCCGGAGTTCCTTATAAGTAACCGCCGGTTTGCTCACTTCACCACTGGAAACCCTGTTTTCAGTTCTGGCCAGCCTTGCACTGCTCAATTTATGTACACAGGGCAGAGCACGCCTGAGCGCCAGATCTCTGCGTGTGTTTCAGCCCGCCCTGTCCAACAAGTGTCTCCTCTCGCAAAATCTAGAAATAAATTAAGAAATATAACAGCCAGAATGTCCCAGTAAATGATTAAGCAGGGACAGTTGCACAACTTCCCCTGGAATGTCTGTGTTGATGGCTGCTGTAGATTGACGGGCTGGAAAGGCAGAAACAGACGGCGAGGAGAGGATAGGGTCCAGGTGATGCAGCAGCCACAGCAAGACTCAGCAGGAGATGGGCTGTTCTTCTGCAGCAGGAGGCTGTTCCCCCTGAGAGCACGTCAGCCCCAAGCTTCAGGGATTTAGTGATAGCCAGGCTCAGCAGGTTGTGGGAGTCCTACCATCATGGGGAGCAGGAAAATAAAGCCTCACTGTGTGTTTTATACAACTGGTTCACTTGCAGGCATGGGTCAAAGCAAAGCAAATGCAAACCTTATGCCTCAATATCCTTATACATGTGTTTAAAAGAACACAGCATGCTTATAAAAGGGCTGAAGTCTCCAGCCCTAACCTATAAGTGACAAACAAAAATCAATCAAGATTGATGAGTTGGTTTTTTTGCAGTGTTTGGCACATCTGACTTTACACTGGACTTTGAAAAGCCCCTCAGGAGCAAGAACCAATAAATATCTAGCATAAATACAGTCAAATAGGAGCTCAGACACCCAACTGTTCCTTTGCATGGGCATGTCCTGTACTCAGAAATGTGGTAAGCTTTCAAGTCAAATTCCTGGAAAGATCAGCCTAATGCACAACTCACAGATCCCGCAGGTCATTAGGAAAAGACTCTAATGCAACACCTTCCGAGCAGTCCATGGGAGCAGTCCATGTGCATGCTGGCAAGGCAGCTTCTTGAACACATTTTTTGGAGACAAAAATCTATTTAGCTGGTCATTGGGTCATTTCAGCTTCAGAGTCATCACCCAGCCACAGACAGCATCCACCCAGCGCTTCAGGGTTACAAGGAACAGAGAAACCCAATGCTGCTGCTAAAAAAATGGGTTAGTGAATTGATTCATCTGTAGGAATAATGTGCCTCATGACACACCTTTTACTGGTTCCAGCGGAGGGCATAAGGGCACACGTGTAACGGCCAGCACAGCGCGTGGGCTATTTAATGATATGTCCTGCAAAGAAAGCTCTCCATTGCCAACTTACATCATTATTGAAAAAAAATACATGAAATTCCCTGAAACAGTCTGCTTGAAGGCATCTGGAGGTGAACAGGTCATTTCCAGTATTAGCAATTTGTTCCCCTAATAAATTTCAGAAGGGGAATCGCTGTAGAGGCTGCTGAAAAGCAGGGTCACAGAGAGCCAAAACAGAGGGAACAAGGGAAGGAGGGATGGAGAGACTGCTGTGGTCCCTCCGGGAATGGTCAAGAAGGACCATTTTCAGGCAGGCTCCAACCTCCAAGCTCAGAAACCACCCCATTTCTCTCATGCTGAAGAAAACACAGGTCTGTGGACTGACATCTGTTGCTAATAATTTATCTGCACCACACAGATACCTGACTCACCTTTAAATGCGCAAATTTCTCAGTTTTGAGACCAGTTCTGTTCCTCAGCAATGCCTTGGCCACCCACTGGTCCCTGCCTGGTTGAGACTGCAAAAATGCTTCATAACTAACAGCAATTATCATTCTGGTTTCATCACTGCTTTTCCAAGCAGCTTCTGTCTCTGCTGTTTGGAAACAATGCTCAAGGCTACCAGCACCAGATCAATAATTCATCTGGGAACAAACAACTGCGATGAAGGAAGATGGTCAAGGGAGGACCTTTTTGCCAAGGGAAGGTTTTCCACCCCATGATAGGAACCAGATACATTCGTGAGAACATGGGCATGGAGAGCAGAGCATGAAGAGGGGAGGCCAGACGCAGCGCAAAGAGAATCACGCGCTGGAGAACATTGCTACATTTTGCTGACATTAGTTGTCCTCAGCAACTTGTACTACAGTCAGCTGAGAACACAAGACCCTTGTAGCCATGGAGGCATCCTATATAAATCCCAAAGTTCCAGAAAGGAAGCTGATGTAACTTTTATAAGGAAGCCCTGCTCCTAAAGTTCACGGGCTGGGATGCCCAGGGTTGTGTGAGACAGTTTCAGGGGTACAAGAGAGGCATTTATTGGACACCAAAGGACCACTGGAGTTTTCTACAGCTTGTCACAGGGAGAGATGAGTTCTGTATGCACACAGCAGTTGCTGGGAGGGAGGAAGGGAATGAGGAGGGCAGACATGACAGTGCTGTCAGCGACAGATGGCCTTGTGGGTATGCACGTTCCTCACTGTGTTTCCCAGCCCTGTGCTCTCACTGCTTTCCAGCAGGATGGCTATATTCATCCATGTGGCCTGCATGTACAGCACTGGCAGCTGTCTGAGCACCCTCAGTGCTCTGGGCATACCTAGTCTCCCTCCATGGCTTTTACCTACCAATATAAATTAATTATTCACACATCTGCTGCAAATGCTTCTCTAAATACAGTTCATCAAGTATTCAGTTTTCTGATTTTCTGACCCTGATCCATTTCCAGTCAAACTTTCTCTTACCAAAGGGACCAAGAAAGGGTTTGGAAACCAGAGCAGAGAAGCAAGATCTTTGAAAAAAAAAAATAAAATAATCTTTGCAGCTCTTAGCCCCTTGCAGAGGGCAGAGCCCAGTACTGCACACCTCATCCACATCCATGTGTATTCATAGGGGTGAAATCTGTGCTAGCAGAGTTCTGTGTTGGTAGGCGTTAATGTCCACCGAGAACACCAGTAGCACGCATTCCCTTGTATTCCACCTCAGGACTGAGCTGCTTTGCTTCCTCACCTCAAGTTCAGTTTCAGACAATCTTGCTTGGCATGCCGGGGAAGGTGAGTAGCATGTGCCATTTCTATACAGCAAGAAGTTGCTTTGTCATCTCAGTAATACCCAAGAATGGACTTTGTTTCCATTTGCAACACTTTGGAATAATGAACACTCATACATTATAATGAATTAATTAATGTACACTCACACACCTCTAATCCAAATGCTTCCAAAATACTTTTTACATGTTCTTGTTTCCTCCCCATGTTCTGGGTATTAAGTGAAAGGTTTTCCACTATAATTTTTTCCAACCAGCACATAAGTGGATTTTTTACCAATTGGATGATTAATGACTGTGTTTGCCAAGAGGTGGAGCACAAAATACTGTCTGCCTATAACACTATTACCCAAAGACTCAGATTTTGATAAGGATTCAGCCCAGTATTTGTGCTGGGCTAATGTCTCATAAAAAGTTCAGCAAGGATCTCTCCATCATGTATCCCCATCCTCACTGCAAGGAACATCCCTCTCCAAGAGAAGGGAAAATATCATAAAACACACATGTGCACCTACTGTCCCAGAAGGGATCAAAGGGACCACCATGGAGGGAAATGCTCAGATATTATGAATAATATAGTGGCATAAAACCTGCTGAATGTAGCAGAAAGGAATAAATATCAAGCATCAAACTTCAAGCATCTCTCCTAGTATGTACGAGGGTCTTTTCTCAGCAAATACTGGGTATTTGATAATGAACTTCATTATCATAAGTATAATGAACTTCACAAATGGCATGGCTGCAAACACTACTACTCTGATAATTCAGAGAAGTTAAAACCAAAAGGAACCATGTTGCTTGCCAGTTCTCTTTCTACTTATTGGCATGGTTTCTTCTGCTTAAATCAGTCCCCTGGTATAACTAAAACACTTCTCAGCAGTTATCAAGAGGCAGATAAATAATGCCATCCCATAGTAGATTGGTTATTCACCTTCCCATTAAAAGTTATCCTTTATTTTTAAGTTCCAGTGTCTCTCTTCAGCAGCTCTTCATGTTGCTGCTATTTCCAGAAGAAATGGCATGCTGCTCTTGCTTCTGCTGCTGCTCAGGGTGATAAAGTCAGCCTGCCCTGCCTGCCCTGAATTAAAAAGGCAGAGAGAATTTCTTATATCTCTTACTGTAAAGAGAGGCTTCTCCCAATAGCCCTTTTGGGGCACTTTTCTGTGTCCCATTCATTATTTTTTTAAATGTCTTTAAAAAGCTCTGGAGGTGAAGGTACTATGCCAGTGTCAGTCTCACCTATACCTGATGAAATCCAGCAGAACAGACAAATGAATGACAGAACTAAAAGCTACAACTCTGCTGAAGTTTTAGTCACATACTCGACACTTCACCACCACTGAAATGCAGCCAACTTCCAAAAGCACTATTGGTGCTTTAAAACTACACTTCAAATACACACCTATTGCTTTGGCCATGACAAAGGCACTACAAAGAACATAGTGAAATAAAATGAAATGTAACACAGCATAATAAAATATAATTACTAGTACTGCAGAGGTTAATATCCCCACATTTAGAAGTGCCTTTTTCAATCTTCAATCCTTTACAACCACTTAATTTTATTATAGTGCCACTATATCTGTGCTGCTGCACGTGATTCAGTCTCTCACACAGCCATGTACAAGAGATTATGTTTTGGTTATATTTTAACTGAGGTAAAAATACAAGTCATGCGGCTCTTTCATACATGGAAGTATCTTGTTTGTGTAATGTAATCAAAGCCCACTCTGAGAGCTCATATGCCTGTTAAAGATGTCTTTGGTCAGTAGAATTGGACTACTGGTAATGAATTGGTTATTAAAACCATTCTGGATGTCTATAGCACAAGCTGCATTAGATCACAAAACCACAAGAACAATTTTTCTAGGTCACAGATAAATATATTTGAAACAACTGTTGATTCTGCCCTCAAAAATGTTTGCAAATTCCTTAAGTATCTCATAAAATCTGTATTTCTCAGACTGCCCTGGCAGGGATTTCAAGTTTGCACTTTGTATCATCACTGAGGAGTTCATAAAAAGCAGACTTCTAAACTGGACATGCTTTTTCACTCTCAGCCACACAGTATGTGATTCTAAAGGCATTGCAGTTTTTCCATGAGTCTGCCATAAGAACCAAATCAAATAACTCATAGCTTGTAGCTAGATCAGAAATAAAAGACGAGCAGGAGCAACAACCAGACTGACAACTTGCTAATTCAAACAAGATGATCTGATCATATTGCAGGGAAGGATTTTCTGGGAGCTACTGCAAGAACAAGGGAGTTCATTGCTATTTCAGACACTCTTTAGACACACTAACCTTCAGCTGGATTTGTAATTGTCCCTCAGAGTAAAAATTGCTGTCAGCATGCATAAGTGATAGGGCAAAACTGAGAACTCAAAATTCAGACCACCTTTTCTGGGGAAACCTATGTTGCCTTATACAGCCCGTGTAAGGTGGAGCCTGTATGAGTGTGAGCACATGTGTGCAAATCATGGAGCTGTCTAAAAACATGACTGGCCAGCTCTATTGGCCAGCCAATTATGTTTTCTAAGAACAACTTAGAATCTCTTTAAATGGGGCACATACAAAATTCTGTTCATGGGTGTTTAAAAACTTAAAACTAGCTTAAACACAGAAATCTGTGTTTCACAGAGGAATTCAATGCTCCGATATGGATTGTATGTTGTTGAATATATTGATTTTCAAATTTAGATACTCAGAACTTCTAAAAAAATGATTGGCAGCCTATTGTAGAACAGGCACTGTGATAAAGGATAGAAGACAATATTTTCCAGACAGTGTCTGCATCTGCACACTGCATGTCTTATCTCCAAAAAGCAAGACAGAAGAGTTACAGCAGTAAACTCTCAGTTACCATATCTCTGTGTGAATAATTTTCATCTTGTCACTAAAACAGCAAAAACTTATATAAAACTGAACAAATCATCAAAACAGCTCTAAAATATGATTGATATTTCTGTAGGTATTTGTTGAAAAATGAGTCAAGATTATTTACAGACAGTTATGTAAATGAAAATACTACCTATATGTATGGCCTTGCACATATGTGTGCATTATGTTCATCATGAAAAATACACTCACAGTTTCTTCAGATGTGTTGGTTTGAATGGCTGCCATTCCCTTCTCACCATCCATTCTAAAAAGCATTCCTTGGTTTCAAAATTGTAATGTGTTTTATGGAAAACTAGCTACAACCAGCTCAAACAGGTTGAAATTTATGTCCTTTCTATCAGTAATCAGTCTCTTGCAAGGAAAGTCAAGGGGAAATGATCCTTGACACACTACTCTGGGTGGCTATGAAAGTCCTCCTAATTGTACACTAATCCTGACAGTGACAATAAGGGAATAGTATTTGCCAATAACACTGATTGCCATCAGTCTGGGGTTACTATACCTTCACACATGTAAACTGCATCTCAGATAACCCATATACAAAAGTATGAGAGGTTGAAACGTGTCCTCAGTTCACCTTGGCATTAACTGCCTCCCACAAAAAGCTGGAGGTGGAGGGAAGTGCCACCTCGAGGGGATCAGGCAGCACAGTGATGCAGCTTCCCCTCGTGTTGCACTTACGGTCTCTCCGACTGCTAAATCACACACACGTGTCTCTACAGGTGACACGTGGATTTGTATATTGCTACTTTAAAATACCCATAAGATAAAAATGAGGGTGCCCAATGACATAACTGTAGCTGGCCACGCAAAATCCTCTGTCGCTTGTCACTTTAGACAGCTTCCAACAAGTAGCCACACGCCAATGAAAGATAAAGAAGGTGCGGGAGTGACAACGTGCTGGTTTAGGTGGACACAGCAGTACCCTCTCGCAGCCACACGGCGGGGTTGGCTGCACCATGCAGCAGGCAGGAAGCACAGCAAGCTGCATGTGACGTGCTGAATCACAGAATCATAGCCATTTAGGTTGGAAAAGACCTCTAAGGTCATCGAGTCCAACCGTTTACCCAGCACTGCCAAGTCCACCACTAAACCGTGTCCCTAATCGCCACATCTGCATGGCTTTCAAATACCTCCAGGGGCAGTGACTCAACTGAAATGTCACGCCAGGCATTTCCAGCAAACCCTAATCTCCACAAACTAGTCCAAAGCCTGGCAGAAGTCCTGCTGCCAGGACTTTTTCCAAGGAAGAATCTTATCTGTATTATCTGTTTATAAGATCATCACTAACTGAAGTCAGAAATTTGGGACCCCTCTATTTCTGTCAGCAGTAGGAAAGTCTCTTTCAGAGGTGAAACTAGTGGGATGGGCAGTCACATCCACCCCCATCCTTTGCAAATTTACTTTGTTCAACACAACGTACAAACAAGTCATGCTCCTTCATCTTCCTTGTGCCTTTTTGTTATTCTGATTGTCCCAGGCGTGCTTCTCTGCTTCTCCTGGTTTTAGCTCATTTTCTTTGACTGAAAGGCACCAGAGATGTAAACCAGGACTACAGAGGAAATTGCTGCACACCAGCAGAGCAAAACAACAGCCAGAAGCGCGTATATTTAGCATGTCCCAGAAAAAGGAAGAGAAACCTAACTCTATTGTATTTACAAAGCACAGGAATAAGCGATCCTCAGAGGTGGTGTGTTCCCTGGGTCCCCCATCACCACCATGAAGGTCTCCTGTCTTCTGCAAATAACTGCTGCATTTGTCCCAGGGGGTGGTGCCCACAGCTCTACACACTTCCCGATTATGCTGCCAGACATTTTCAGCAGCAAAGGGTCCTACAGCCCTGTAACAAAATACAGAGGACCAATCATAACAAGCCATTGATGTAGTTCACGGTTCACAGGGACGGGACACAGTTTGATTGCAACCAGGATACTCTACATGTTATCATCTGCATAACATGCCCACTGCAAGAGATAAAGAGAAACATGAAGCGGATTGAGGTGATGAGTGATGCCGGGAAATTGTGCACCCAGAAAGGAAACTGAAATCTAGTATGCAAAAGTGTCCAGCAGTCTGAGTAGGCGCATCTTAAGAGTTGAAGACAGCTCACAAAGCATCAGCTATCCAATACCACACAGGAACATAAAACTAAGATTTATCCAGACACAATAAAATGAGACGCATTGGTTCAGTCCCCTTGGAGCAGCAGCAAAAGTGGAGACAAGTGGCTTCTGTATTATAATAACAGCAATGCCAACACACTGAAACAGGGAAAGCAGCTTTGGCTTACAGGTAAAAACTATTGTAGCCTCATGAACTATAAAATGCCCTGTTGATTTATATTGCCAAATATTGCCTGCAGCTCGATAGAGATTGCGAGCTCTGCAGATTGTGGGACAAATGTGGGATAGAGTGGGGAACCGAAGAACAGGTTTGATAAAAGCAGAGAGGATCGGAGACCATAGAGACTGTGTGTAACAGTTCTATGAAGAAAAAACTTGTCTGATCTCAGGACAAATGGTGACCACACTTGCCAGAGTTACTGCTGAGAATTAGACACTAATTAAAGTGCAGTCAGGTCACGATGGCATTTTCTCATCAGTTCAAGGTGAAGGTTGCAGTAACAGGCAAGGTTTTGTTGAAAAGGACCAACAAGGGGCTCAACAACATTACAGAAAAATATTGGTGAAAGAATCTAAAAATGTTATTTGAGAATTAAAAATTAAATAAAAAGTCCCAAACCCTTTAGACTGCCCTTAAACGAGCAGTGACATGGGTAACATTAGTAAAGTTTGCAGCACAGACAAAGGTTTCATGCTGGCAGAATAAGAAATGTTGTCCTCCCTAGTGCAATGAATGTGCAGTTCTTTAAATTTAGTGAGAAAGTAATCTGTATTTTTATTCTCACTTCTTTAAGCTGGAGATAACACAGCCAAAGCAACTATTTCATGTCAGGTATGTTTTTGCTGGACACAGTTCATCTTACATAGGGATGGCAGTCACGTAGGTTATAGCTCTGTTGGGTTTTAAAAACCTTAAGGTGTTGTTTCAACAAATAACTGCTTGACCTCACTGCTAGCAACCCAACAAGCCACTTTAAAACATTTTTAAAATAATAAAATAACTCCTGAAAGGATTTTCACTGATGCATGTTTAGCCCTGCTAAGGGACGCATCAACCCCATTAAAACCTGCAAACATTTTGTGTAACAGAAAACTGAAAATGAAAATGCCTGGAATAGCAGAATCTGAGACCAAAGGAAATCAGGATTTTAAAGCATATCAAGAAACAGATAAGATCAAGATAAAAAAGAAGCCTGCCTGAAATGAGGTGGCAGGAATGCCCCCACTTCACCAGCATCACACTGACCCATCCAAGCAGGAAAACAAACAGGTAGATCACCTGCAGCTTTGCAAGGCGGGGGACATTGAGAGAAGAAAATTGTGGGCAAACCTCTGCCTTCCAGCAAAGAGAGGGATACACTTCTGGAGGACTGGGCTCAACTAATTCAATCTCCAGCATTTAAAAGTCAGGCATCAGTATAAGCCATCACCTAGATTCCTTCTGCCTATCAGTGGCATTCACCCCAAATGGATGTGGAGACCTGAAGCAGGCTGGAGTAGTTACTCCCTGCAGGCTGATCACAGTGGGGTGTTAAATCACTAGCTTCTACAAGATACTTGACTTTTGGATGGTTACAGATGACTCCTAAGTACAGTTTGCCATTTTGCCTGGAAAGGTTTCAGTGCCAGGCAGCACAGAGCAGCTGCAGAACCAAGCACTGCCTGATCTACTGAAACCAGGACTCATTTTTCTTTCTTGGGTAATACCACAGCTTTCTACAGGTCAACGCATCCAGGTCTTCTTCACATGGAAACCCAGATTGCCTTGAGGCACAGCAAGATCAGGCACTGGGTCTGGCAGTCACAGTAAAACTACTTTTGGTCCCATGCTGCTGCAGAGTCACTGCCTATTTTAAGCATTTCTGTTTGTTAGGCCAGGGACATGGCATTTTTCTAGAAGGCAGAGTCATGTAGATTTGCATTGCTGAATACTGAGGGTTTCTTTCAATATCTGCCCAGAGTGACTCCTGAGTCCTGTTCAGCTTAGCTAAAGTTATCATCTAACTACATTCAAAATACCTTAAATTCATCTTCAAGGGAAGGTTTGTTCTGAGCACTGACAGTATCTCTTCCATAAATGTCTTCTAGAAAAGGTAGAATACAGTAAATCTCAAAATATAGGGGTCATTTAACAACCCTGGATCTTGCGAAAAAGACCCAGTTAAATAAGCAAAATACCCAGTTAAATCAGAATATGAGCTCACAGCATTACAGTGTCTCATCTCAGCAGATACTGTCATCCACCAGAGGAAATATCTGTATTCCCGAGTCAAAAAATCAGAATGTATTTCTCCCTGAAGGCATGAGTTTAATGTCTCATTCCTTCCATCAACCACTAATGTCTTCTTTAATGTTAGAAAGCAGCTTATTCTCCTTGCACACATCAAGTTTTTCCCCATTATTTTCCCTTCAGGAAGGCTTTGCTGCTTCTGTATGTTAAGCTACTTTCTCTCCTTGGTTTTCAGTGATGACAAAAATTACATCACCAGATACCCTCACACCAATAATCCAGATCATTGTTTTGCCTGGTTATACACTGCTATAATATTTAGTTTCCATGCTTAGGGCCCACAATCAGGTTCGCTGCTAGTAGACTTTCCTTTCCCCATTCCTGGTGTCTCTTATGAGCTTCTTTAGTTTCATTGCTCTCTGGAAGAAGCAGGGTTTCTAGGTCAATAATTTTCCATCTTTGGAAGCTCTCCAATTAATATTTTGTTATTTCTTATGGTGTCCTTGTGACTATGTTGAGATGCCATTCTTAGAACAGTTTTTGACTGCTTTACTCTTCCCCTTCTGGGAACAGAACATACACTCATAATTTACATCATCTTGAATACATTCTTGACAGCACTGCACACATTTCCAGCACTTTGCTCCATTGTAGCTTGTTTGCATTGTCCAAGGATACATCCCATAACACTATGCATTGTCTCCACCTTTGTCAGTGCTACAGTCAGTCCACAAACCCAGAAGTGGCACTTGTAACTCTTGCTTACTATACAGAGAGATAATTTATTACCCTAATGGTAAGATTCACATCTTCTGCTGTGCCTGGTGCATTGGGTTTGCAGCTCAGATGAGTTACCAGACCTGAATGTGCTGTGCCATTCTCAGATCTAAACAAAGCCCTTCTCTAAACACCATAAAAGAGAGCTGTCAGAGGCTGTAAGTTGCCATGGCTTTTGGAAATTAGTGGTATAGCTTCACCAGCTGGTATTTAAGCTAACTTCATCAACTGATGAGGCGAATAACCCATGAAGTCATCTCTCTTTTTGAAATGGTTCTATCATTTTATTATATTTTTTAATTTCTGTCTACACTTCTGGTCCTAATGTTAATCTTCAAGTTTCCAACTGAACTGCTCTCAGTTTTTCAGTATCAAACCATTTTTGGTAACACTAATGATTTCTGTCTGATGGTCTAGGTACTTGGCTTATGCCCTTTCACTATTATTAGATTTAGTTTTGCTGTTATGTGGTAACTGGAGGTTAATACCATATGTTAACATTCCTTTCTAATTAGCTTCTACTTTAAACACATGTGACAAAAAGAAACCTTTAATTTAAGATCCCTGAATGCCTTGCTGTTTGCTTTCCTAGGTCTTCTAGTGTCTTTAATCCAGTCTGTCTCCAGTCCTCTGAGACAATGACAGTTTGCAGAGGTGACATCAGCAGAACTCTGAAGGCACTCATTCAAACCTTGTTATTTTGCTACACAAACTGTCAGTGAGAAAGAGAGAGCTAATCTCTTCAAAGCTCAGTGTTCAACCTAATACAGATGATCATAAGGTTGCTCAAGTTATCTGGCATGCTTTGTCACATCTGTAAGTCCTGCAAGCTAAGGACAAGCAGGAACCAGGCAACATTCAGCCTGTATGAAGGTGGATGAGAGCCAGGAAATCTGGATCCAATCCATGCAGTACATGTCTCATGGATATATATATATGTCTTTTATTAAGAGTCACATAAGGTGGCTAGACGAGACAGTTTGATTCCTGCCTTTTTTGTGTCCTGCAATAGCTTTTTTGAGGTGTCAGTGTTGCCTATTGCACAATCCACACTTTGCTTGCTTCTTTTCCATGTTTAAGGAGAAGGTAGGTCTTAAACTGCTGTTCACATGGTGCTCGACTGCAGATCTGCAAGAGGAACCTGTGGAAGCAGCGGATGCCAGGCTCTGTCCCAGCAGGCAGTACCCAGTCACTCCAAGTCATCTCTGAGATGCTGCAGTGATGAGAACGCAATGACCAGGTTGAACAGAAAGAAGAGAAAGCCACCAGGTCAACACACACGGCAGAAGTCTGCAACACCAGCACAGGTGCACGAACCACAGCCAGCTGGAAACGAACAAACCCTTGCAGGAAGGCAGACAAGCACTCTACTACCACTGCTCATAAAGGGCAAAGCAGAGGCAGGGAGGTTGAGTAGTTTACTTAAGCTATGGAGTAGAGACTAGTTGGGCATCCTGGAGCTAGGCTTAAGCCACTGCTAGACCAGCAGCTTTCAAATAATCATTTCATTCCCACAAACTTCTTCTGTGGTGATATTCCTGAACAATACCAGGGAACATTCCACCATAAATTGTGCTGTGTTCCAGTTTCCACATTATAGCTATGATGTAACTCAGTAACACTTTGTCCCATCAAGCCCAACAACAATAGATTTAATCAGAACATTTGTCTCAGAGAGACAATGGGGAGTTCTGATTAATCTGGCACCAAACTCTGGCAGTTGCCTGCAAGGGATTTTTTATTTTATTTTTTTCTAAACACTCGCCCTTGGCAGCCCTTCAGCCTGCAATGTGCCAAGCCTGTGCCTGCCAGGAGAGCTGTGAAAATGCCCCATGCCATCTGACATGCAAACAACATACTTCATTTCAGAAGCGTAACATTTCTGCAGAAGTGCAAGGAGGAAGATGCTGTTCCCCAGACATCCCACCAGCCAGCCACATGAGCACTGAGGACGTCAGACCACAGAGGACAACAGACCACAGTTAGATGCAGAAGGCTTGTCCTGTGAGACCTTGCTGGTGGAAAGTGAACAGCAGGCATCAGGCTCTCAAAAGGGGAAAGGGGGCAAGGGTAGTACTGCAACACTGCTCTGCAATGGCTTGGTTGGCACCTTTTTCACCTCTGCTCAGACCACAAAACCTCTATGGGTTGCTGCAAAGTGGAGAGGCCCCTTCACACAGAACAGGAGCAGATGGAAGCCCAGGTGAGAAGTCAAAGCATATCAAAGAAATCACTCTAGTACAGTGATTGGCAGACATCACAGTCAGTCATCAAAGGTACAGGGCCACAAGCTACAGCCCTGCATGATTATGAGCAAGGGCAGAGCTCAATTCTGCTTCTCTGCATATTTCTGCAAAGATTGGGGTTGTGGTAGGACAGTGTAACCAAGATGACAAACCACCCTCAACACCTTGCATGGCCCTTGATAACACTGGCAGTAAGTCTCACTGCTGCATCCAAACAGCAAGTGGCACCAAGCAGTCCCCTCAGACCTACAGGGTGGGAGAAAGTGTTTTTCAGTTTGGGCTTAGGGGATATCCTGTATTGTCCCCTCATGCAGCCTTCTGTGATCACAACCCATCCCAGACAGCTTCCTCCATGGCTTGCACGTGGACAGCACCCCAACATCTTCCATGCAGCTGCCTGCTTGCCTCCTTAGCACTGCAGTCGCAAAAAAACCCTTCCATAAGGGGCCAAACTATATCAAGTCTGAGTCTCAGACTAGTCCTGAAGTGGATTGCTGCTGGGCAGTAAAGTTTAGGAATTGAAAATGTAATTACAGTGTCTATCTCAAACTAGCCCTTGGCATTTGCAATCTAAGAAAGTTTGGCAGAGGTTGGGGGGGATATGAGAAAAATAAAAAAAAATAAAAAAAAAAAAAAAAAAGAGAAAGAAAGAAAAGAAAACAGTGAATAGGAAAGAAGAAATATAGTAACCAAAGCCCGCAACAAGGTCCCAAAGCAGCTATCAGCTTCCAGCTCTTGCTCCATCCTTCTGCCTCCAGCTCAGCTTTGGTATAGCTGCTTTCTCTGCAGCAGCACAAAGGAAAGAGGCCAGTAGTGCTAGTGGAGATTTGGGTCCAGAGAAAGCCCTTCCCCAGGGCTCACAATGAGTGCAACTATAAATAACATTTTAGCATAGCATCTTCTGCAAATTCTTTTTTTCCCCACCAAAAAATAACAAGGCGGCTTCTCGAAAATCTGAGACCAGACAAGATTCCAGGTTGCCTAGTTTTCACCAACATGCCTTTTTTATGTTTGGCATGAGGGGTCCTTCTGCAGTTACAAAAATTCTTGTGTGTGTTGATGTAATTGAAGGAACTTTCTCTGGATGGATCTAGTCAGATAGAGAAGCTTGAGGGTTGTTTATGAGCATGCTGCTCATCTTGACCAGATCCTGCCTCTCATTCACTTCAAGAAAATATGTCTATTTTGTTATAAATCTTGATTTGATTTTTGGGACATGAAATGCCCACCCCTGCCAAGAAAAAATGCTATATTCTGCATGTCACCACTATGTCCTTCTCTTCTTAAGAGCCTGATATTGTGAAACAAAGTGATCAATTCATGTTAAGACCATATTTTTATCAGGCCAAGACTTGTAATGGAAGGAATCTGTGCATGGAAAAATACATTAAAAATTACTGAGAGTTACTAAAAAAGCCACCAAAGCAGTCACTGCTCAAAGCATGTAAGCCACCACCTTCTTTACTCTATAATTTATCCAAAAAACCCTAACATTCTTATGATAGTTGTACTATTGTACCAAAATACAGTCCTGAATCTCAGAATTAATGTAAATAGCTCTCAAATAATACAGGCAGATCACAAAGTGTGTGATTAGGAATAATTAAAAAAAAAAAGAAAATGAAAAACACCTTCTCGTGAGCTTTCTTAGAGAGCCTTAAGATATCAAGTGGAAACTCCTCTGTTTCCTAAGGACCTGCATTATTTGTTCATTACAGGAACTGTATTCCTCCCATGGAGATATACAAATGTTTACAGTCCAGAGCTTTTGGAGCTATGCAATAATTAGAGTTCTTCCTGCAAGCTCAGGAGGCATTGGAATATTCTGGAGATGTAAAATATAAAAATCTTCTCCACATGGTTGCAGAGAGGTTGGACAAGCAGACAGAAGACCTAGCTGTACAGACAATTATCTTCCAATATTCTTTGGAAGCCATTCAGGAGCAAGTAACAGTGTACATGCACCATAGTTCTGTTCCCCTGCCATCAGTAGACTAATACATCTACAATTACATTTCCAATCAACGTTACCCACATTTCTAATTCAAGGAGATTAATGTCACACTTAGCCTCTTAGTTTAAAAATATCCATATGGTTAATAACAATCTATTCAATTGCTCTGTATCTTCATTATGGTTTCAAAACAGATTTTTGACAACCCAGCTTTGGGGTCATTCACCGTGTAGACCTTGGGTCTATCTTTTTCAATGAGTAAGACCTACAGAAACGGTGTTCAGGGTAGAGCAGCCTTTCATGCAGGGGCTATTTACGCTTACAAGTTTGGTTCAGGCCTGAAAATAATTTTTCCTAGGCTTGAGCATGGCACGTTTACCACAAGTAAACCATGTGGTGAAAAGGATCCCTGCAGCTGTAAGGAAACAGGCCCTTCTCAGTGGATAAAGCAGAGATATGAAAAGAGGAACAGATTAGCATGGGCTAAAACACAGTCCTATTGACCAGACAAGAAGGCTTTACAACTCTCAGATACTTCTCCCAGAAACTATTCACAAAAGAAGCCATGTCCAGTTACCACTTGCTCACAGAGGCTTGCAAATATCCTACAGCTACAGAAAACCAGGGCCCAAAGCCAGCGGTCCCCAGGCTCATCTTGATATGTTATTTATCTGCTCCTCACTCTCTTTAATATAAGGTATTTGAAGTTCTACCTCCAGATTTACTCTTTCCATGTGCATTTTTTCAGGTCTAGTAGGTTTAATTATTTCCAGACCTTGCAGCAAAAAGCAGAATGCTGAAAGAAACCTAAAACATATGATCAGAACATTTTTTTCCTTAAAACACTATGAATAATCCATTACAATTATTTATGTCTTTGGATTGAGTCAAAGTAAGAGAACAAGTATGTAATAAATGACATCTTGATGTATTCTGGTATACCACTGAACTGCGTCAATGAAATTACTTTTAACTTGTTCACATGAGGATCCTGACAAATCTTATCAGGGTTGTTGCTGAACACAAGCCAAAGTTGGCATTGTTTGTATTTTGACTTGCAGATTACAAAACACAAGAAGTGTTTTGAATAACTCTTAAAGACAACTAAATGAATAAATGTTTTGAGGAAACAGCAGGGGTTGTGATGGTCCAAGAGCAGAGGCAAGGCAATGCCTGTAAGGAGAAGACAGTATCGCTGAATTGTTCTTTCGAAGCCTGAAAACCTACTGACTTCTTCCAAATATAATAGCCAGCTTAACAAAAGATGATGTGCTTATCCACAAAATTTGCCCTGATGACCTGTACCTTCTACCTCCAATCCTTTCCATCCCTTCAAGGCATCCAGTTGCTTTAAGTGAAGTAGGAGATGAGTGAAATTGAAGTGATGACCTATTGAGAATTAATACCAATAACAATGGTCACAGTATTTATAAACACTTTAGATACATGATGGTGAAGAACATCACAAATAATAGCATGTGCTTGCATCCCTTTCATAGTCAGAAATCATTGAACTGACTGGTCTTGTTTTCAACATCAAGTTTGCCATCATAGGATAACTGAAAACACTCTTTGCTTTACTAGAAAGTTTGATGATATAGTACGTTCTTCCGGGAAAAAAAGGTCCCTAATCAATTCTCTTTCATTAGCCCTCCAGAAAAATACTCTTTGCATTCAGCAAGCAATATTCATGCTAAAAGCAAGATATGGGTAAATTTTTCAGTTCTGAAATATCTGTTGAGATTAGCAGCTTTCTCCTTCACTTCTGAAACTCTAAAATTTCTCTACCACTGCCTGTATTCAAAAATTACAAGGATGGATTTCTGTCCTTGCAATAAGCATTCGGCCCCTGCAAAGAGCAAGAAGGCTGTGAGCAGCCTAAAGCAAACTAGCTCGTTCATTCCTCAGAAATGGTCAGCACAACAAGGAAAATTTGCACTGCTCTAAGTTCAAAGCAATTAAGTGAATCTGTTTTCCCACACATCACTGACCTCTCCCAAAGGAAGCAACAGGCTGATGGCTTCCCATTTTAGCTGCAAAAACAACCGGCTATCAAGGAGGACTGCAGAAGTCAGGACTAAATAAAAATGACAATTTATGCTGCCCTGCAGAGTGATAGGCACTCTGGCTTTGGGGTTTTTTCCAGTTAATACTTAAAAAAAAATAAAATACTGCAGTGCAAGGATTTGGTCTGTGTATCAATTTTTTCACTTTTGCCAAGCCACCACATCTCCCAGTTTGTACTTCTGCAGTGCCAAATCCCAAGTGAAACTAGTTTTGCCACAGCAGGGCTACCTGTGTTGATTAACCAGTGCAAGCACCAAGCCTCCACTGCTGCCATGCTGTCTTGCTAGAACTTCATGCAGCCACGACTCATCTTGAAAGAGCAGTTCTGATTCAAACCTTATGGAAGAAGTCGCACACAAGAAGTTAAGCAGAATTAGTGGTGCTGGCATCTATGTGTCATAGCAGGTAGAAGACCTTAAAACTTCTATGCACTCCATGAACTTTAGTAAAATGACATCTTGAATTCTTTAACATGTTGTTTTTCGTTAACAGAAAAACCCACATCAAGCTGTTTTGCAGCTTTATTCCTAAAAATCCATGACACAACGTCTGTTGTTGCAGAGAAAAATGAGAGCTCTTTGTGTGATGTTTCCTGGTTTGAGCAATCCTAAAGCTTTACATAGCGTGATGTTTTGAGAGGGCTAACAAAGTCATTGAGAGACACTGAGGGCTTTGGCTGTTTTCCGGCTTTCTCTCAAGGGAAAATAAAGAGAGCATGGATTTGTCTGTCTTTTAAGGAGCTGTACTTAGTGGAAGCATGAAAACAGGGAGAGCTCCACTGGGTGATCAAACAGTAGTCCATATAAAGTCGTGATGCTGCTCACACTGCTTTTTAAAGTAAGTGCAAGTGTGAGGAGCTGTGGCTGCACCTCCTCACCCCATGTGCTGCACAGCACTTGCAGCAGGAAGATGCAAGCAGCTCTGGATCTGTGCTGCTGCCTGCTCCCTCAATAGGCTTTTGGTCTGTTTCTCTGCAGGCTTGTGTTTTTTAAGATACCTTTCCTAGCTGATTGCTTCATCCCTAGCTGAGGACTTCAGTCACAAACACAAGGTGCTTGGTGAGATGAACTTCCCTATGGAGCAGCAAAAAGTTAAGATTAGTCTGGGCCTTTGCAGGGCACGGCCAAGCCATACACCCCAGTCTTGCCTTCTGATGTGCTTCAGCAGCCTGGGAGGGAGGTATTCAGAATCAAATCAGGCAACTGACCCTACCTAAAGAACTTTTCTTTAAGTGCTCATCCCTCTGACAGTGCAGCTTCACCACCACCTATGCCAGAGGCACTCTGGGAGATGAGATGAGGGGACTAAGAGGGCAGCTACACCCCTGTGGTAGGAAGGGGGTGAAGTTAATCCATCAGAGGGTTACTCCCAGAGGCTGGGGGAGATGCTAATACACTGAGATGTGGGCCCTCATTCAAACTCCCCTGAAAAACTAAACCAGACCCCCAGGGAGTACCACAACTTGCTGACCTCTCTGGTATTGTCTGAAGGAGGACAAGACGCACATTTCATTCAAACTGCTACCATCATACTTGAATATGCATTTTCTTTCTCCAGCCATTTCAAACACCTTGTCTTGGGCCAATGTACTCGTTGTTGTAGCTATGAAATTAATCAGATCAGGAAACACTCCCAAGTTAAGACCAGTAATTTATTTCTAGCCTGGAATAGCCACTGTGCAGGCACTGGCACGTGGCACAAAGCAGCACACCACAGCCTAGGCAGATCGGTTTTGAGATGCAGGGCAGGAATATATTGGGGGTCAGTGCTGCAGACAGACACCTCCTGGGGCAAGAGCCCACTCCCACGCAACCCACAGACAAGCTCCTCCCAAGCCAAGCAGTGCAGGATCAGCAGCAGGGGTAGGGCAAATCCCATGTAGGAAAACTGATAGAAAAAGGGCAGGGGGAGGGGCAAGGAGAAATACTGTGGAAGGGGAAGCCACGCAGCAGGTGTTTTCTGGTCTTACCTACAACCGTGTAGTGAGTGGTCATTAACATGCTCATGAATCCCTAGGACTGTCCAGCCAGACAACACCTTAACCCAGGCAGTGTGGCAGACCAGGGAGGAGGAAAGGTTTGCTTCGATCAGCTAAGCAGTAAAGCGCAGGCTTTCTACAATGTCTCCATGAGGATTTTACCTCTTGATAGTTCACAAGACCATAATGTCTCTGAAGACATGCGAAGCACAGGCTGGAAATGTCAGAGCACCAGCGGGTGATTGCCCATGGCCCTTACCTTCCCTGTGTGTCAAGATGAAATATTGTTCCTGCCTGCACAGAGCCAGGAGTCCCACCTCTGAGCTTTAAATCTCCTGTGACAGTGGGAACTGGAGAAGTTGGGGGTCCCTGCTCCTTGTCCCAGGGACATCCCTGGCTGTGTTTTCCCATGTGGAGGGCCCAGTCTGTACAGAATGATATGCTGTAACTGCTTGGTGCTGATCCAGCACTCTTACAGCTTCTCTTGGAGGGCACTAACCCCTATGCTTGACCGTCATCCAAACACACTCTTTGCACCACAGTTTTAATCTCCCCGGCTGGTAATTGCACCAAAGGAGGCTCTTGGATAAATATCAGGAGTAACACTTTCTCTGTCACTTGTCATTGTTCTCCCATGATTCAAACAGCTTCAAATGACAAGTTTGAAAAATGGCCAGGGGTTGTAAAGTGTGGGAATGGAAAGTTCCTGAATGCTGGCAAGTGCTTATCAACCCCTGCATTGTAATATCAGTAAACGTGTGGCAACAGAGCTGAGCCAAATTAGGTGGAAAAGGAGCGCACACAAAGAAAGATCAATAGATCCAAAGGCAGAATTTCTGTGAGCGTGAGGACTCCTGAATAATTTCACCCACTATTTGCTACAGCAGCAGTTTGTCTTCAGTAGCATCTTTAAGTGTTGTTCCAGTGGCTCTCAAGGAAGCTGATACAAACATCCAAGCTTTTCAGCTGCAGGACAACATATGCTTCATCCAGTTTTGCAGCTTTTCAGCAAAACCAATCCAGTATCTCAGCCATAGTTTGTTGGGGAAAATATTTTACCAACCCATGAACTCTTTGCATCTGGTTAGGAATAGGAGAGTGCTCAGGTAAACCTTCAAAGAGTAATGTTACATGTGCTACATGATGTTACAGAAAAGTTCTCCTCAAGAACATATAGTGAATATGTCATTCAGGGTGGTGGGATGCACTCCCTGACCAGATCTGAAAAACATGGTATTATTCCACTGACCTCCACTGAAGTGATGCTCATGGTTACAGTATGTGCAAACCTCAGACATCACGCAGTCATACCCTGCCCACCTCCTCCCTGCATGCTTAGCCATGCTTCACTAGCACAGTTAATTCAGTTCACAGGATTCTGACAGAACAAAACTATTTTCACACTACAGAACTTCCTTTTCTTGAAAGATTTTGTGGGGAAAAAAAAGACCATCAATCCCTCAGAAGTCCTTCTGAGTACTACAGAAGTGTAAAAAAAATTTCTTTCGTCAGCAACTTTTGCAAGAATGAGGATATTTTTGCCATGCATGG
Organism: Pseudotriccus pelzelni; assembly: GCA_035584735.1. NCBI lineage: Eukaryota > Metazoa > Chordata > Aves > Passeriformes > Tyrannidae > Pseudotriccus > Pseudotriccus pelzelni. The sequence continues at coordinate 11,781,445 of JAWMRA010000164.1, read as the reverse complement.
CTGACTGTCACACACTAAGGAAAGTCATCCTTAACAACATTAAATTACCCCAGACAAACACCATGTCTTCCTAAGTTCTCTCAAAGGCACTCCATTAAAAATATATAAAGAAATCAAACGTTGCAGACTAGTTAGCAAAGGCTGGGCTTAAACGTAATGCTAAGTACCTATTAACCCTGCAGATCTCAACTGATCTGGTCCCTGGGATGTTGCAAGCATAGTCAGGAGACATCCAGATCTGTCCAACCTAATGCTTTCTTCCATGGGTCTTGTGGATGCCCCTGCCCTATGTCAGGCATGGCTACAGCAAAGTCCATAAGGATAGCCCTGCATTCTGGTCTCATTCCTCCTGAAATCAAAATGCTTAAAAACATGATCCAAGACTGGGTTTTAAAAAGTGCTCTCAGCTAATGAGTATAACACCCATATCTCTGACTTCAGCCATATAAGGTATTCTGCACAGGCTGGAGCCCACAGGTAAGTCATGTCTCTCCATCCGGGCACCAGATGGTGTGGAGGTGAGTCAGGTGCCTAAACAATTTACAGGCTCTAAGTCTAAACCTCCTTTGTTTAGTTTCCCCTCACAGAACAAGGCACCTTCTGGCCTCTTTGGGCTCTTGAAAAGAACCCAGGACAGGGGGAGAAATCTCACAGCAATGCCAGCAGAGCAACTATTAATTTAGCTAAGAGGGACACATAAGGATCCAAGGTACCAGAGCAGCTCAACAAGCCAGTTTGCCCAAAGTTCAAGTAAAATGAGTGATGTTCTCTAGGTTTTCTGTACTATTTTTTAGCTGAAGGCACAAGGGACCCTCATGCTGTCCAAGACCAGCCTACCTAGGCCAGGACTAGCAGCTTGCACCACTGCAAACATGGCAAGTGCTTTGGCCAAGCCATTAGGTCAGGTACCTGTTCTGAAGGCAGTTTGTATAGTCAAAGCAGTGAGAACAAAGCGTACAGGCTAAACAACTTGATAAACAAAAATGTACCTTAGGCAATTGGTGTTCTACCCTGCTCTGCTGCCCTTAATTTACTGCGGTGAACAATGAATTAAATAATACTTTGCCAAGGGAAAAAAAGAACGTCTGTGTCAGGACATCCCATTTTGGAAATGAGGCAGGAGTATTTTTGAACAGCAAAACCTAAATTTACTATTTGTTGAATCGTGGTTTTGAAGTGGTATTTTCACCCTAAATATGGTTTACTCAAAAAAAAAAAAAAAAAAAAAAGGAAAAACACCAAAAACCCCTAATTACCAGCTACAAAACAAAAAAGAATTCTTCCCTTTTCAAAAGCTGTATCATAGACAGGTGGACTGTTTGAGGGAAGTTTAAAAATGAAATTCCACAGAAGCACTTACTACTGCAGACCACGGTATCCACATATCCTCAGTAATGTTGGCATGGACTACTCACAATAGCAAATGTGTCAGTTAAGATGTTAAATAGAGAAAAACATGAAATATACAACTGTTTTATTATCATCATCAGATTATGCCATTTTCCACGTTTTAGGTCTTTCAAGGGTCAAAACCTTTCTAAGATGTGTCTCACGTTCATCTGAGGGTGTTACATTTAGAGCTGGGCTCTTCTGTGTGAAGCCCATGGTCACAACTCAGATGATTCCTATTAGGAAACTGCCAAAGCACCTTCTAGAATTTTCCCCCTTTTTGAAACAAAGCAAGACAATCCTTCAAAGGAAAGGAATGAAGGCACCATGTAATGTTTCTTATGCTAATAGCTTATGAGCAGGCTCAGCTTGTAAGTCTTATCTTGGTTTCTGGGCAGAAAGTCCTGCCAGTTGCAGCCTCCTTATCCAAATGAAGAAGCACTGAAAGGAAAATAGCTTGCACCTTCATTTACTTCAACGCTGTAAATTAAGGATAAGCATCTCTTACTTGCTAATCTACAGCAAATTCTCCTCCTGTTTGTGTGTTCTTTCACCATGTACAAAAAAAAAATGCCAAGGTAATGCAACCTCTCACATCCAGGTTACATGGGACACCAAAGCAAGCAAACAGAGCTTTGAATTTGCAGCACACAGCCAGCTGCACTAGAACCTAGTTTGGAGATTTAATGCATTCGCAGAATAGGCTCCCCAAGCTGCTCAAAATGCAGACTACGCTGCCTTGCACTGCAGCACATGTGGGGTAAGATGGCATCCATGCAGTATGGAGAAGCTCATCCATTGCAGTTTCACCCCAACTTAAAGCCCACTAGACTCCTCACACTGCCAATCCCACCCATCCCTGTGAAGAAGTACTGTTAGCAAGCAAAGCCTGAAGTTTGAAGTGTTCAGCACCACTGTGACAAGTTACATGTTAGCTGGAAAATACATCAGCACAAGAACTGCCCAGCTTAGTAGAAAGTGGTTGCCAAGTTATATTCTTTCTATTTGCTGGAGAAAATTGTTAAGTAAACAAATATATCCCAATTTAATTTTTAAATAGGCATTCTTAAGGGATGAACTGAAAGATAATTATGGCTTGGCACACCTGTGTTATTTTACTTTTCTCCCACCCAAAACTGGAAAGACAAAAAGCTTTTCTTAGTGAGGGTATTCATAGATTATCTGAAGCAAGAATGAGGTATTAAGATCCCTGGCTGGATTTCCTGGCTAGCGCTAGCCATGGGCTTCCCCTTGCTGACCCTGCACAACACCAAGCAGCCTTTGGACTGGTCTTGCTTTGAGAAAGGTCTGGGCCAGATGACTTTTGAAGATTCCTTCCACACTAAATTATTTTATGAGCTTATGAGTTTACAGCCTTTGTTACAATCACAGGTTGACGTCAATCACACATTCTGGCAACACGGTGAAACCTGATACTAAGGCTTGGAGCAAGTTTCATCCATAATGTCAGTTTTCATGAGTAATTATCTCATTGAATGCAAAATCACCAGCCTGTAATTAATTTAATTGCATCCTCCTGCAGCTCCCACCAATGCCAAGCACTACACAACCGGCACTGGGTTGGTAATTCCTTAAACACCCACAGGTGAGCCACACTGGGAAGGATCAGCACAGTTTACAGCTGCAGGCAATACTGCTGGCTGTACCAAGACTTTGGCTTTATGGTTTGGGGTCTGAAAATTACTTGTCTGTGTGCCTGTTTCTATTCCCTAGACAGCTTAGACCAGATGACTTTTGCTCTGAATCACTCAGGATTTGTCTCATTTACACAACCAGATGGGCAAACCCTCAAGTCATACAGACCCTTAAGGAGCAAGGCAGAAAGTGCAGGTGGAACACCACTCATTAGAAAGAGACCATCAGAATCAGTAGACGTTCCCATCACAAAACTTTTCTAAACTAGGCCATAACCTCATTCCTAAGGAAGTAGCACCCACTGCTATAACAGCAAAGCCTTGTATCACAGTTGGCATGAACTAGGCACTGACAGCCCCGACGAAATGAGAGAGAAGGACAGAGAGGTGGGGAAAATGCTGTTAAGGATTGGGAAAGGGGAAAGCAGTAGAGATTTTCATGTTGTGAGATCTGGAACAGACCTCTAAGGAGCCTTACTGCAGCTTTCAGTAGTTAAAGGGAAACTATAAGAAAGGTGGGGAAAAGCATTTGAGCAGGATCTGTTGCAATAGCACAAGGGGTAATGGTTTTACACTAAAAGAGGTTCAATTTATACTAGGTATAAAGAAGAAGTTTTTTACAAGGAGGGTGGTAAGACACTGGAACAGGCTGACCAGAGGTAGATGCCTCATCCCTGGAAATATTCAAGGCCAGGTTGGATGGGGCTCTGAGCAACCTGATCTACGTGAAGATGTCCCTGCTCACTGCAGGGGGCTGGACTGGATGACATTTGAAGGCCCCTTCCAACAAAACAAGTCTATGACTCTGTAATAAAGCCCAGCAAGAAGCACAGCACACACTACTAGTTAACAACACACAGGTCTAGACTCTTCAGCCACTCACCTGGGATGAGTCTCCTACCCCAGCACTGCCTCTGCTGCAACCACCAAGGAAGAGAACTGATTGGGTTTATAAGGCCAGGTATCCTGACTAGGTGCAAGGAGGGCTCCTTATCTATGTGCTAGTAAGGTTGACCCCATCTTGGACCAATCTTGGAAACTAAAACTCCTGGGAACACCTGCTGGCTCATTTACACCTCTCAGAATATTCTCCCAGTTTAGGCAGAAAGGGGATTTCCAGCTCTGACTTGCTTTTAAAACCTCCCAAAAAGCCAAATGTGTAGGTAAAAAAGTGTCATTCTTCATTAAGTTCCATCATTTTCTTCCCCAGCACTTACTAATAAGACGCTTCCTTGCCCTCCACCCACCTGTCACCCTGATGAAGGTGACAAGCAAAATACCTGAGAAAGAATCCAAAGGCTCATTTTCTCAACTGCTTTGCCTGTGTAGCCGGCCAGCAAGTGACCATAATCATCACCACAACTAGATGGAAATTTCAACTCTTCAAGAACTAAGAAGGACAAAATAAAACCAGCCCAAAACTGAGTCTAGCATTGCATCACTCACACAGAACAGCAGGACCCTCCTTGCTGTGCAGACATGCTCAGCTGTGCACATCGAGCAGGATCGTCATGGTCCCCCCTCCTTCCACAGGGAGCTGTCAAGGCCAGTGCAGGTCACATCCAGCTGTGGGCACTCATGCCAGACAAAGGGCATGGCACTGCCTCAGAAACAACATGGGAGGGTGAATGTTTCTTTTTTCACAGGCCAGCTGAGTTTCAAAGTGAGCCAGCAGTGTGTTGTCACTTTCTCCTAATGGTGTTAAAAGTGATTCCTGCTGGAGTGAAGTGGAGGCTAAGTTGCTTCCTTGCCTTAGTGACCACCAACTAATGGTGGCGGGTTTGCTTGAATTCCCCTTGGCAGATGGACTGGAGGCCATTTCCAATGGGATCCAGCTCCATTCAAAGCAGGGACACACTAACCAGAAATCGAACACCCCAGCCCTGTTCCTACTGCTGCAGGAAGGTGGGTTACAAAATTTGCAGACTCGCTTTGTTGAATCAACTCTGGAGAGCAGAGTCCTCATGAGCAGGCTGTCAGTATGTTGTGCTTCTGAGCACTGTGTTCAGGAGGTGGACATGCACTTAAACTAGCAGCATGGCTGCATTTGTTTGGGAACAGGCACTCCTCTTCCTCAGACACGTTGGGAATGCTGCAAAGCCACTGGCCAGGACTGGAAGAGCCAAAAGGGAGCCAAAGCCTTTGAAAAAAAGCTCCTTTTTTTTTGCCTCTCCCCTTTTTTTTGCCCCCAGTAATCACTTCAGCGATCACCAGATTTATCCCCATGTTCTCACTTGGACTCTGTTTCTTTCATGACACGCATGTGACAGTAAATAACTGTGGCTGCTGGAGAAGCAAGAGTCGTGGCCTCATAGGCATGCTGTGAAATGAGGTAAATAGTGATGGAAAAGGGAAACTGTGGGTGGTTCTGGAATAACTTTGTCTGGGACCATGTTTTTTGTGCTCAGGACAGCTGTGCTGAAGCACGCACTTGGCCTAACGTATGTGGCCTCTACGCTTTTGCACTGAGCTTTCCTTTGTTGGGCTGCTCCGGCCATGCAGCCTCAGCCTTCCTGCATTAAGCCATGCTGTTCATCTTTTTACTCAGCTTTTCCCTTATTTTACTACCACAGGTTAAACTGTTAGGTGATGTCATGGAGATTTTAATTCCCAAAGTGGTGCCAACCCATCCAGGAACTTTTTCTTCTCAGAGCTTTGAAAATATTTTCACAGAGAAGTTCCTCCCAGCATTGCTTTTTTTTTCTTCTTTTTTTGGTGTATCCAATATTTCTAGCATGTCTCCTCTCTAGAGCATAATCTTAAGTTCAGCATTTAAATTCTCAGCATTGGAAAAATTATTTCTCAGTGCACTAATGTGCTCAGCTAATTTTGGATTCCTGCTAATCAAACTTTTTTCCAGCTGTATCATACTTGCTTATGACTTAACATCAGATAAATCAGAACTAGGGCTTTTCTAGACTGCCACTGGATAGTGGCACTGTTTGCAATAGTCAAAAATAGAACATTTTGCATAGGGTAGGACCAGGACAGGACAGGGCAGGCCTGACTTCCTAGGCCACACATCTCTGGGTAGCAGGGAAGTCTACACTTGTCTGAAACTCCAGTTTGACCAGGACAACCAGCTTCTGCTGTAACATACTAAAAAAAGATAAATAATAAAAAAAATTAATTTATTGCAGTGTCAAATCTTTCCCACCCAGGTAAGCCTAGAAGCATTTACAGAAAGAGTATGACAGATATTATTTCTCTGCCTGCTCCATAGTTGAGACTAATCTATTTAACTGAAAGACTGCACTGTTTTGTGAATTTGAAAATTAATTTTAAAATTTTTGCTTGCTGTTGAGAATTTAGATGAAATTAGGCCAATGCTTTGACTAAGCATCTACAGTCTTAGGTCTTCCTTCTCCTCATTCATAAACAGCTCTTCACCGCTCCTGTCCAGTCTTACACCTGCCACTGACTTCTGGGTATATTCCCTCGGAAATCTTTAAGTTTCTCTGTTGGTGTGTTACCCATAGAAATTAAATTGTGAAGAATTGCTAGTTTCCCTGTCCTAGAACCCTTTTTATTAGGTAAAAACCTTCCCAGTGTTCCTTTTTGCATTTACCAACCCCTGCCAGCACATGTCAGGCTTACAGAAGAGGGACAATTTTGCATGGAACTTGGTGGGAACTATCCATGCACTTGATGCTCACACAGCACCACACCCCTTGTGGGGCTTGGGGAAGAAATCACTTCTCCCTTCTGAAAACCCCAGGGATGGCCCCTGAAGCTGACAGAGCTCATACATACACCAAGTCATCAAGCACTTGCTGCCAGTGACCTCACATACTCAGCACCTTCCAGATAGCCCTGGAGAGCCCAAATGCCAGCCTTGGACTCTCAAGTGCCTACTCAGATCCCCTGTTGCTGACTGCAAGTAGATTTTAACCTGTGCTAAAGCTGAGTTGAACCCAGCGGCCCTGTGACACTTGATGCTGCCTAACCATGCACAGAGCAGTTGAACACTTCAACAATATCAGGGCTCAGAGAGCTGGACTTCTGCCTCCAGAGAAACTTCAGTAGAAACAGGGATAGACATTCCCTTTCCTCTTCTCAGGGATGTCACCACTGGGGAAAAAATACTGATTTGTCATCTACCTTCATCAAGAAACATTGCCTGTGCCCTTATACTTTGCATATAAACTGATACATTTACAGGCCCAAGCTGCATTTACTAATTTGGTGATTCAAACATTTCTTCAGCAAAGGAAAGGAGCTGAAATTGCTCGAGGTCAATTCAGATTAAGGAGCATCTGTACACTGGTAGTACATCTATTCCCCCTTCTCTGCCTTAAGGGGAAGTTTGGCTGCTGGAAGATACTATTTGCAAACTGGGCTTCATCTTCTCCTACTGGAAAATGAAACTGAACATCTGCTAATTTCCTGTATGTTACTAGATCTATGGCTTAAACCTCAGATACTAAAGTTCTTCCACCCAAACCCCTGGGAATGGTTCATATCCAAACCTCACTGCCTCTGCTTCAGCATGTGTCCCACAGCTGCTAAAGGGGACAGAGCATTGCTACAAGGAGGGACTCTCTGCTCATCTCTGATGTCACCAAGGACCAGGCTCTGAAACGCTCGTCTCTTCTGAGCACGGCAAGACCAAAGGTAGCTGTCATCTAGCACAGCTTGTGCTCTCACTAAAGCACATGCCCATTGTCACAGCATCTTCATGAATGAGGCATTTCGCCTCGTGCCTTGACCTGGATTAAACACGAACTGGTCACTGCATTGTGCTGTGGAGAAACGAAGTCTGTCCCAGCTCGAAGAAAATGCTGCAGGACATTGGCTACAGCTGACATTTTCTTGCCAGCACTTTACAGCTGCATACCAAGCAGGAGCCGATGCCAAGGCTCTCCTGTGCCCATTCACACCAAGTAAAGCAGAGACCAAACCCGTGCTTCTTACAAACAGATTTATTTGCATTTTGACTGGAGCACAGATTCTAGATACAGATTTCTTCTGCACAACAGTACAAGAGCCAGTGCAAAATATGCTTTTTTCTTTTTTTTTTTCATTTTTTATTCATGTACAAAAACCCCCAAAAACGAAACAAAAAGACAAAGAGTGTGGCAGTATTTACTCACAACTGGTAACGCCTCAGCCTCCCATCGACCCACCTCCACTCGCCCTTGCCCGTCATGCCAACTTTGTGGTCAGCATCGCCTGCCTCGAACGGCTGCACTGTCAGTGAAGAGAGGTAACTCCCCGGCCTTTTGAAAGATAAACACTCACCCCAAGCAAACTGGGACAACACCAGGCTACTTAAAGAAGTTGAACACACCATCTGCTCGACAGTGCATCCCCCACCAGGGAGCAGAATTTTGAGGGAATGGCAAAAAAATAAACAAACCAAAAAAAAAGGTACAAATCAAAAACGCACAAAAAATTAGGCACTAGCTTAACCCATTTGTTAGAGAGAGGCAAGGATGTCATATATAGTCTGCCTTCTCATATCCACCCGCAGTAGTGATGATCAAAGCCAAACACTCCCCACTCTGAGTACCCTGTGCTGTCAAACAGATTATAATCTTATGAAGATATTTCTATTAGTACCATAAAGTTAAACCATTTCATAACTGGAGGAGAAAGAGAAGCTACAGTCTGAATATAAGCATTTCTTTGAGAAGTCAAAAAAACCCAAAACAGATACAGACAAAAAAACCTGTCCCAGTCATCCACCAGATGATTGTTAGAATTACAGCCAATGCTTAAGCAATACAACATTGAGCTATGAAAAGTCATTGTATGGTTGTTCTGCTTAGGGAGTAGCCTTACTAGTTCACAAAGCGTTGGGCAATCTATTTCTCTGTTATTCTAACTAATTTTCAGAAGCTGCAATGTAGAACTGCAGTGTTAGTGCAACAATACGCTCTTCTTCACCAAGGCCTGGGATTTATATTGCAGAAATTCACCAAATTTACATCACTCCAGGTGTACTGTGTCCAAATCACCTAGAGTCGCTATTATGGACTCTTACACTTCTACCCAAGGAATGGTTGGGTTTTAAAGCTTGATCAACCAAAGTCTTTTACATTGAACTGCTATTAAACAAAGCAGAGTACCAGTTAAAGCCAAAGAACACATGTACTCAGCACAAATATGTGTTGATACAGTACAGTATGTATGTGGATATATATATATATATATGCATATATATGTATATGTTACATTATAAGAAGAGTGCCATTCAGGGCTTCTCAACTGCAAGAATCCTTTTACCACATCCAAGTCCTGAAACTTCAGCCCGTTAAATTTCACACCAAGACAATGAGAACTCCAATGTTTTCCAGATTGAATGATTATTTTTATTTTAGCCAATTAACCACGCAGGGCCAGCTAAAGAACAGGAGCTTTCATTTTAATACGACCAGTACTGACACCTCAGTCAGATGGCCAAATTTTTATCACCAGATTATTTGTCCCTTCCCTGCCCTGCAGTTGTGTATCATGGGAATTTCTGTGAGTTCTCAGGACATCACCAGTCATACTAACTGATCTGTATCAATTTACTCAGTTGATAGAGAAAATGCCACAATTCATGAAATCATTTCAAACAGACAGTACAGATCTGATGAGAACATGGGCCTATACTTTGCAGTACTGGCTGGAGTATTGGTATAAATCACATGATGCTTCTGCCTTTTCATTCCCAGTCAACTTCTACTCACAGTGGCTGTTATCATACATGCAACAGAAGAGCTGGACGGTTTGGAAAACCCTATCATTCATTGTTATCCTAAAACCCAGTCCTTATAGAGGTCTTCCATACAAATTTCATATATAGCTGAAAAAAAGTCTCATTTAAATCACTTGCTGAAAGTTTCATTTGTTGCTTTTTAAAAAAGAAATAGGAGCAACAACAACAAAAAAGCAAAAATAAGTGTAACAGACACTTAGGAGCAAAGAAAATGCAGAACTCTTTCGGATGTTTAGATGAGCGGGAGCTACTCACCTCCCTTGCCTTTAACCTATCTAGAATTTAGATATCTATCCCAGACTAATCATTTGTGCTTCCTCCCATCTTGAGGAAACAAAAGCTTTCTTCTGTAGTTTGTCACATCCCCAAACAATTCAAAGGAGTTCTTCCACGGACAGCAGACCCTCTGCAGTCACAGGGAGAGTCTAAGATTACCTGGCACTTACACAGATGAGACAAGTCTCTCTCTCATTCCTCACATAAGCTACTAACATAAATCCTGAAGGCTTTGCATTGTTCCTGCATGGACAAACTCAGCTTCAAACAGGGCAAGGGTTTGTTTTTATGATTCTGGGAAGCAGAGGGGAAGATTCCTCAGCAGTGCAGTCTCACACCAACATTGCCCTGGCCACATGCACCACCCCCTCAGCCATGAGCAGTCTGTTTGCCCCTGCAAAACAATCAGTTGGTTACACAGCATCAGGGACCAAGGGCAAAGGGTGCAACATGTTTTCCTGACACCCAGAGATACATTCTGCACCTTTCTCGAGGGGGAGGTCCTGATTTATTCTCTCTGGTGACCAGTGACAGGATGTGAGGGAATGGAATGAAGCTGAATCAGGGCAAGTTCAGATTGGACACTGGAGAAGAGTTCTTTACTGAGAGGGTGGTTAGTCACTGGAACAGCCTCCCCAGGGACTTCCCTGGCCCTTGATCATGGCACAAAGCCTGCCAGAGTCCAAGAAGCAAGGATGCTCTGGATGATGCTCTTAGACATCTGGTTTAGGTTTGGGTACTTCTGTAAGGAGCAGGGCATTAGACTTTATGATGCTTATGGGTCCCTTTCAACTCAAGATATTCTATTTCTAAGCTGCAGTAATTCAACAGGCTCCTAGACACCAAACCAGCTGTGCTGTATCTTCATGGGTGTGTATGTTACTTGACCACAAACCTCTAAATTTCTGCTGTGACTACAGAGGTTCAACAAGGACTAGAACTACTCTGTCAAGGAAGTGTTGGTAGTACACACACATTAAAGCTATACAGCTTTACAAGAGGCTAACACAGATAAAACAGCAGAGCCCACCCAGGAGGACAATATTTATCATCTATGGGATTGTTTGCTCTGGTATACCCTCTTAGAGCGCAGAAAGAAAAGCAAGATATACTGTCAAATTCACCCTCCTCAGTATAAAATTATTTTATTTTAAAAATACAGCAAAGCCCTAACAGACTTATTTTTGTTCAAAATTGATCAAGCAAGTGCTAATGACACAGTATGAGGGCTTTTGCCTATAATTCCTTAGGGGAAAGAGTTGTTTCTTAGAGAATGAAGAAGTCAGACTTTTTAAAATAAGCAAAGAGATCTCAGTTTCTAACTCTGGGAGCAAAGCTACCTCTATCCTTTCTCTACTCTGCTGCATTTCAGTATTGCTGCGTTCCCTCAACTACAGGGCTACCACATCTAAGTGGATATGATACAGACTGCACTCCTGGCAACTTCAAGGTCTATTTTAAATGCTTCTCACAAGGTCAGATTCACCTGAGTCACACGCCAATAACAGCCATACCCTGTATTGGGCCAATATTACAGAACGAGATGAAAAAGCACAGCAAACATACACCTTCAAAAGCACTTTCTAGAACATAAACCAAACAGGTCCTGGTACACAGGGGCACATTGGTCCTTTCTACTCACAAAGACATCTGGAATTTATTCACTGTTTTGGAAGGCAGCTGTAACTGTGTAGCTGCCACCTGGAAGCCCCATTGCCCACGGCCAAGAGCTCCTCCTCACCTATGCAATCTGGCCCTCAAACAAGAAGCTTCAATTCCTTTACTTCAGAGGGAGGAATCATCATGTCCCAAAGCCTAGGCACAGTTTTTGGAGAAACACTACAATTCATGGAGGATCCAGGACAGCCAGTAGAGCAAGATCGTGCCTAAGTACGCACTGTAACTCAGTTAGCTGAGTTGGCTGAAGGTTTTCCATTGTAACACGACTTTTCTATTCTAGTATTATTTTCAGTAAAAAAAAAAATAAAAATATCAGTGGGGATGGGTGGGGGTTTTGCGCAAAACTTGTTGCTTTTAATGAAAAAAAGGTTGCTTGTCTCAATATTTTGCTGTTTATTTCTGTGGGGAAAACTTGAAACACATAATTTTTGTCAGAAAGCTATCAGTCCATGTCTGTTCAAATTCCTTTAGTGTCAGTTGGGAGCTATAATTCAAGGGTTCCATAGCCCCCTCTTTCCCTTGGCACCTTTCCAGCCTTCATGACGCATTCCCTGTTTGACTAACCCATGGGAAGAGCATCATGGGATCTGTAATTCAGCCAAAGAGCTCAGCCCCAAGGGGGACACATCGCGCAAGGCACTTGAATGATAATTTCTGAGGGCTGCAACAGTAGCTCAAACTGATGCTGCTTTAAGGGCCAAATGGATTTAATTAAATGTTTCCATTTCAAAAGGCTGGAACATTTTATTCAGTGTTTTCCAGCTGACAATTTCTCATTTTCTGAAAAATTTCCATTCCAGGAAAATGTCTGGTATTTCAGCTTTCCATGTCAATTCAGGATGAAATTAAATATTCAAGAATTAGATTTTGATGCTATATAGACATTCAGTTTGGGAAACAGCCTTATTACTTAGCTATTAAAAATGAAATGGCTTCATCCCAAGATGAAGCAAGAAAGGTGTGATCCAGTTTGCCTTTAACATCAGTGGAAGCCAATTTTTTAGCTTAACGGAGCCTGGACAGCATCCCAAAAGGCCAGGGAAGGGTGAGGTTGACCATAGTTACAGATATTGGAAACAGGAGTCAACAGTGAAAGAGGAAGAATGTAAGAAGCAGCAACTAAGATGATCTGTTACCTGGACTTGATCAAAACTCTTCGTTTTACTTCAGTAAGTAACAGGAAGATAATTCATTAAGATTATAAAACCTAATTCCCAGTTGCAGTAAAGACAGCAGTTAATCACTACCTTGTAGCGTAGAATAAATCCACAGTATGAATTTGTCATGAGCACTATAACTTTCAATGTTCAAAGCATTTCCTCAGAAAACCTTCATATACTCCATTCAGGGAGACTACTCTAAGATAAAGGTATGCTACTGAACTGCTTGCCTCAGGTTGTCTGTCCTCGTTTGAACCCCCCCAAAAATTGGCATTACAGAAACTGTCAAGAGGGACGAAGGTCTCTGGACTCTGAGCACATCTGCAGGTGGAGATCAGCTAAGTGTGGGCTTCCAGAGCTGACACTTTGGGTGAAGACTGGGCACCAAATCCATCCTCTGTATTGCCCAAACTGTTTTTGGATGTAGCCCCAAGCCTTCCACCTCAAGAAGTAAACAAGAAGCCCCAGGGAGTCTACGTCCATCCACAACAGGGTGTGTGTTGAAAGCAAGAGAGCACTCAGAACAGTAAGTAAATCAATTCACTCAACCACAAGGGTTCTAGAGAACTGGGATTTGTTTATCTTTCATTTCCCTTTAGTACAAGGCAGATGTTTCTTAAGTAATAAGCAGAAACCTCTATAGCTTCTAAGACTGAAGAGGAAGGGAGGGAGGAAGAAACACGTACAAGCTTTGAGGATGTTCTCAGCCCCAACTTAAAAAAAGAAAAAAAAAGGCAAAACCAAAATCACACACCACCAAAAACGTATATCTGTAAAAGCAAGTTTTTCCTTAAGCTGTTTGGTAATTCTTAGTTCACAGGAGCATTTATCCAGAAGGTTCTTCATGTTTCCAGTCTAGGTTGTAGCAATCTCAGTGAGGCACTAAAATTTTACGCTGTTAAAGTCTCTCTGTGCAGCACGGTCATTTTAAAATGATGTGGTAGCCATCATTGCTTTCAGCTGCAACAAAGAAATGCAAAGCACATTTTCATTGCTTTTAGGAAACAGAGATACAGAACTTCATATTTTCTTCCTAGGTAGTCTACAATAGTTTATACTCTTGGTCCACAACCCACCCATGAAAATCAATGCTGAGCATCTAGGTCAAATAATTTATGTAAAAAACCTAACATAATGTCATCTTTTATAATTTTACTGCATTTTTTTCTGCTCATTTATGTTAGTGGTATCAATGGATTTATGAAATTTTCCTAACACTGTAACTGAGAGGAAAGCATAAGATCAATCAGTCTATTGTAGTGCAGTCAACACCCCAACTTACACTAAATTAGATTATCTTCTCAGGATAACAACACTGAGTTTGTGACAATGTTTAGTGCAACTGAAAGCATGAATGATCTTTAGAGCCACAGGTAATAGCAGCAACAATACATACCTTTTAATGTGCTGATAACAAAACAAGATTCATCTTGGAAGTTTTGCACCATCTGAAGGGCAAAAGCAAAAAAGCCGAAACAACATATTTTTAGCAATGAAATTCAAGTTTCTTTCAGTATCAGTATAGACTTGGAAGAAAGGTATCAAACAGAATTTGGTGTCTAGTCCTACACAGTCCTGAGTAACCCTGCCCATGAGATAATTGAAGTACATGACTGATTAATTAAGGTCCTCGCAGTTGCTAGTGTGCTCAAGAGAAGCTCATACTAGAAGTGCTTGCCCAGAGCTGATCCAGCTTATTCAGCACTTTACCATCCTCTTTGCAGCTCTTGATCCTGCCGGTTCTTATATCACTTCAGTTATTCTATTAAAGATCATGCTCTTCATTGCCTTCAGTGAAGCTGTTCTAGTTCAGACTGGACGAAGATAGACCCTTTCCTAAGATCTAACAGTGGTAAGTACACATTCCGCTAAACTGTGGAGCTCAGTTGAGCTTACATTAGCATTTAAGTAACACCTAGAGGTGGGTAAGCCCCAGGAAATGGACTCCTTGCTGGATAAAGGAATTGCTACTGAAAAACCACCTTGGCAGTGTCCATCTGGTTACTTTGACCAGACATTAGTAGAGATGCTGTGCTTGCAGGAACCATTTACCTGTTTGTATTTCATCAACAGGAATCTTAGTGAAACTGCTATGAGAGGCAAGGCAAATCACGGGAAGGCAGATTAGAACCTAAAGCTATTTGAGTTATTCATGAGAAACAACTGGATTTTCAGAACAGGTGCAGGTTCTAGAGACACCTCTAAATCAAGAGGTGAGTTAAGAGATTCAGATGACTTCAGATCCAACATGAAAAGCCCATTTAAGCTTCATCCTTAGTCAATGCTTCCTTCCATCTTAGAGTAGTTATGTGGGACGGAGAAGGTGAACTACCTTCAGGAGGTGTCTCATACAGTTGAGGCAAATGCTGGACACAACTTCAAAGGAGGGAAATGTGACCAGAACCCATCTGATGAGCTCATAAAATCCAGCTTTAAGAAAAAGCCTTTTCCTAGATACTGAATAGCATTCAAGCAGTGCACTTTCCAGCTCTAAGTTCTCACACCAAAACAGCCTTTTCAACTTAGACCAATCTTCCTATTCTCTTTTGGGTTTAACATCCAGATCCTGCTCCTGCAAATCAAACTTCACTGGCCAGTTTGTGTTTTTCTGCCTAATGATGCATGAAGTACATTCACAGAGTGCCTCACTCTTGCCACTATAGTACTAAAACAAGAAAAAAATATTTAAAAAGCCATAGACATTGTTAATAATTGACTTACACAAATACTTTAAGCCTTATACACAAGCTGGTTTATGCAATTCCCCTACCAAGTGTTGCCTCCAAGCATTTTGCATCCATAAAGCATCAAAGTTTCAGATTTAATCAGGCTGGAATAGCAAGGAGACTTCAGGAATAAGCATTACAGCCTTCAGTTTAGGCTCCAGTTGAGACCTATGCTCTGCTTCATTTGTTTTAACAATGCTTCTTATAAATGAAGTTCCTTAAGTGATTCTAGTGCATGAATGAGTAAGTAATTTAGTAGGGGGAAAAGAGGAAGAAGGGCAACTCACTATTAACCTCCAAGTTAATGGAATGGACTAAATTAAGCCATCCTATAATGGGAAACAAACAGCTAGCAGAGGTCCATTAAATTACAGCATGCACTTATATGGCACCGACTGACCCAGTGGCTGTAATCACTGGCCAAGATGCAACACTAACTGCCCTACAGATTTTCAAACTTGCCTTCTTCAGAAAACTTACCTATTTGATTTTAAAAGTTGTTCTTACTTTAGATCCTCACTTCCAAATTTGTGTAAGTAGTAAAAATGAAAAGAAATTCACAGAATCATTTAGGCTGGAAAAAACCTCTAAGATCATCAAGCCCAAATGCTGACCTAGAGGCAGCAAGTGCACCACTAAACCATGTCCATAAGTGCCACATCTACACATCTTTTAAACAGCCCCAGGGAGGGTGACTCAGCCATTTCCCTGGGCAGCCTGTTACAGTGCTTGACAACCCTTTCAGTGAACAGATTTTTTCCTAATATGCAATCTAAACTTCCCCCAGTGCAACTTGATGCCATTTCCTCTCATACTGTCACTTGTTACTTGGGAGAAGAGACTCAGCCCCACCTTACTACTCCTTTAAAGTAGTTGCAAAAACAAAAAATGAGCAATTTTATTGTGTTTTCTTTCGCTTTAAAAAACAAACAAAACACAACAGACAAAAAAAACCCCAACCTCTTTTACAAAGCAAGGGTCTTGAAACCACACCAAAATCAATGCTATGCATGACTGATTCGCTCTAAGTATTTACTTTAACTTGTTGGGATTAGTAACTTTGCAATGCTTGAAGATGCATTCCATTATGTGAAAGTTCATTCTAGCATCAAGAAGTCAGACAATTGTTACAGCTCCAACACAGTTTGCATTAACCCCTTACCTCATTGCTCACCAACACATGGATCCCTGTGGGTCCCTGCCGATAGATCCGATTTATCTGCTGTGGAGAAATGCTGTACAAGTTTGCAATCTTCTCCATTAATTCCAGCGTGGTCAATTCCTCTAAGAAGATTGCATGATAAACTGCAACAAATTGAAAGTAATTACAGAAGAACACATACAGATTCTACCAAGATGCTCAGCATCAACAACCAAATGGGTTTAAAATGAAGGTTCAAATCTTGACAGCAGATAAACAAGCTTTGTTCCTTTAAAATATTCTCCAAATATCTAGCTGGATGCAGAAAAAAAAACCCAGTATTTGGATGCAGCAGGCAGTTAAAGAACATATAACACTGACCTAGAGGAAAACACAGGGAGTAGTGACAACATGCATCATGAGGCACTAAAAAAGCACTCTCATAAAGATGCTAATATTGTTGGATAACCTACTTCCAGTGATTTTGACATTTTAAAAAAATATGTCAAACTTCTGATACTATGTTACACAAAAGCAGTGTTTTATTAGATGCCATCCACTAATCCCATAGATACAAACTAAATGCATAGTTATAATCATACAATGCATAAGGTAACTACAGGTGACAGTATTGATTAATAAATCCAATCCAAATTATAGGAACCGGGTAGGAAAGTTGTGCCTGGTTATTACTAAGTGCAAGAATTAAGGACAATCTCTATTCCCATTTGATTGTACATCATGCCATGAGGGATAACAAGTTCCCAAAAGCTGTGAACTTTCAAGAATTAGAACCTCACTTTGGGGCTTACTGACCTTCCACTTCCTGGAATTTTTCCAGACAAGACATAATCTAAAGTAAATTGTGGACAGAAGGGTAGTTTTTAATGCTCTTTTCCCAATTAAAAATTGAATAAAGGTTTTGCTGTGGCATTCTGCAGCTAGGCTGTAAGTTGGGTCTGTTCCGCAGGCAGATGGTATCACTTGGAATTTATGGCCCTGAAACTATAACCAAAGTGGCAGAACTGGGATAAACAGGACCTCTTCAAACACTCAGGACACTATGGCATCTCACACAGGATCTCACGCAGAAGCAGCATTCTTACCAGGTAAGTGTTTAATGAGACCCATACATAAAAACTTACCACAAAGACTGCCATCTCCATTTTCTCTTTTTTGGTGGAGATGGGACCTGTTCTGTTCTGGTTCTTGACAGACATAAATTGTCATCTTGGGCCTTACATTCCTATGGATTAATAAAAAACAGTAGTAAATTATTTAGTAGATCTAAAACTGTTTCAAGTCAGCTACCAAACAATGAGAGATGGAATCATTCAGGCTGTGCACAGAAAACAAACTAAGGGACAGTCTTGATGCTGGTGACTAGATGTCTTCGGACATCTATTAAGAGAGCCCTGGGAGCCAGTGCAGAGCACCTTAATCTTTTCAGGATCAGGTAAGACTAAACAGTTTACAGCAGTTGTCAAGCAGTTCATCACACCTGCCTCTACTGATTAAAATCCTGCCCAGCTGTAGAATTTATGAGGTTACTGCAATGAAAGTACATTTAAGAGTCACTTGAGGCTCCAGGGGTTCATTGTTTTGTTGTTTGTTACCTCTGATGAAGATTTAACATAGGCTATTGCAGGCTGTGTCTCTCATGAAATGGATGTAAGCTATCAGCTGGTAGCAAATAAACCACTGGAGATTCACATTATGCTGCTTCATATTTCGGCAAAATTTCTGAGCTGTGTTTGGACTTGAACACCATTGTGATCTCCAGCCTCTGAGATAACATCTCTGTCATATTATAAAGAAGTCTAAATGCTAAAGCTCCAGGATTAACTTCTACTTAATACTGAAATTATCAAGGGATGCTGTCATATAAAATAAAAAAAATATAGCAAGGAAATAGTACAAACCTTCCTTTAATTGCATTAAAGAGCCGAATTCCATCAGCAGGTCCACAGATTTGAACAAAATCTTCTTTGGACATCTTCAGTAAGTCAGCACCTACATATTTCAAATTGATTTTTTTTCAGAAGTTAAGCAAATCTTAGCATCCAAACTGTGCATATGGACAACAGGAAAGGGCAGGGGGAGAGAATCCACAAAACTAAACCAGACAGCTTTGCATAGAGAAGCTGCAAATTCAGAGAGGTGTTCACTTCAGATCAATCCTTGTGAAACAGAAAGCTAGACGCTGCCAAAAGAGCAGTACTGCACTAGAAAATATCCTAGCCAACTCAGAAACAAGCCAGATATTTAACTCTGGCCATTAAATGACCCAATTTTCTGTAACTGTCACGTTCACTGGGTTATTTAATCATGTTGCAAGTCAGAGAGATGCTCCTCATGATTTCAACATCTCAAACAATTGCCCCTTCCACCATCTTAGTGGTGTGTACAGCTACCTAATGGGAGGGTACACTGAAGATGGAAACAGATGCTTCTCAAAGGTGCACAGGGACAGGATGAGAGACAGCAGACAGAAGATGGAAAATGCTGATTAGATATAAGAAAAAACATTTTCACTGTGAGAGTAGTTAAGTATTTGAAGAGGTTGTTTAGAGAGATTGTGGGATTTCCAACCTTGGAGATATTCAAAAGCAACTCCACAAGTTCCTGGACTTGCTTCAAGCAGGGTGTTGCACTTAAACTCCAGAATTCCCTTCCATTTTAATTAATTCTCTTCCCTCTTCACCTATTCTGTACGTCTACAAACTGTTTTGACAAATGCTAACTAATCTAAGAACAAAAGAACAACCACATTGGATCAGACCAGTGGTCCCATCAACAGTGGCCAGCAGCAAATGCTACTGATATGAAGCACGAGCTGCACTTTTAGAAAAGAGAACAAAAGCCAAAATAATTGGACTGTTTAAACTCACCCGAAAAACTTGAGAAGAGTCTACAGAATGGAGAGAACCTATTACGATGAAGCCACTGCTGGGCATCTTGAATAGAAGCAGAAGGAAGGAGATGCTACATTGCAAAAAGAATAAGAAGGTCTTGAAATGAACTGTTCACCAGTGTCCTAAAAGAGAAAAGCACCACATTAACATGATCTCAAGTACTTACATCATTGCTGGGAGGCAGGAGCTCCATTTGGTGGGTTGGAGAACTGTTGCTAAAAGAAATTATATAAAGTTGAAAGAGAAAAAAAAAACACAGATTACTTTAAATTCTACATTGCAGTGTCCATCCTCTTCCCCCTCTCCTCTATTTGATTCAACTTTCACAAGTTACACACCAACTTGGTTTTTTTCCTGTATCAGATTTTTAAAAAGGTGTCCAAAATCTAGACCAAGAAAAGAGTAAAAAATCCCTTTCTATTTGAGCCTTTTGTTGGTCAGTTAAGGTTCTACTCAACACTCACAGAGGAAAAACTCATTTACTGACTTCAGGCTTTTGTATATGGGTGACTCACTGATGTGACATCAACTAAGCAAGGAAATTGTAACCTACAGGGTGGTTGAACTCAATTTCTATGAGCCAGAAATAACCTAATAATAATTCTTCATAAAAACTGAATAAAGGACCTTATAATTCAACCCTAGTGTTATCTTAAACATGGTAACTTGCAATTTAACTATATTACACAAAACCGTATTTCTACTAAATTCTCCTAAACATACACAGGCCTTCTAAACATGTCAAGGATTTTACCAGAGCTAATAATCTACAGCTGGAAGAAAATGCTCAACAGATCTCTTACTAACACAAAATTTTGTAATTTCAGTGTTTCTCCTTATTCTTAGGTTGAGGTGACTGATAGAAAATTTGTGATACAACACAGATTGATTAATAAGCTGCATGGGAAGGTGATTAGTGGGAAGAATCCTACCAGAATAAAAAGAAAGGCCTATGCCAAATTCCTAGGGGAAAGTGTGCCGCAGGGAGGACTCAGAAGTACTGCAGGACCCTGCTGTACATTTCTGACATCAGTTATCATCTCAGGCATTTCAGGATCCCTAGAACTGTTTCTTTATGATGGTTATATTAATGAATTAAACATGCCTCCACCAGTCCTTTGTTCTGAAATGGCTTCTCAAAACCCAGGCTGCTTTGCCCCAGGCAGGATTTCTCTACAACCCATTCAACTGGGAATTCAGCACTCCAAACTATCTCAAGATAAAAGGTAAGGAAGAAATGACAACTCCAGAGAGGTGCTGAAAGCCTCTAACAAGCTTGTGAGAAGATACTGGGAGTTGGTACAGGGTGTGTTCTCACCAGGAATTGCCCTAGTGGTCCTCTGATGCTCACCTTACAGCCACTGCATAAACAGTGGACATAGAAATTACAGGGAATTGCTGGACAAAAGGTCTTAAAAGACTTTGGGACATACTTTCCCCCTTCCTAGAAAGGGTGGTCCTCGACCTCTTCTTCCAGGGTATGAAATGCATGGACACACAAAGCTTATGCACACAAAGGCCACCATATCAACAGGAAAGATAAAGCATTTATTTGTTACATACCCATCTCCGAGGTTGAAGCTGTTGGGAGAACTGTTGTAGCTTGGAGATGGAGCATTGTTCATTTGATAAGGCATATCTGGCCAGGGAGAGCACTGTTGGAAGAAAGGCAGCAGGGATACTTTCATAAGGATGGAAATAAGGGATTCAATTCTCCTCTAATACCACATTCATGCTGTTGCCACGCCACTAACTTCAGCTCATCACTCCTGCTGGGAGGAGGAGATGGGCCATGGATTTTCTACACTGCTCTCCAAGCAGGCTGTCAGGGGGCCAGATTGATTCCAGTTGTGCATTCCACATTTCTTTCTCCCATTTCACAAAGCATGTCCCCAAATAACACTGGGCCAAAGTGTGCACAGCTGTAAGTCAGAGCAACGCCAGCAAGTCAACTCAGACTGAAGGCAGCAATGATACAGAAATACCCCTGGTCTCAATTATAAATCCCTAATTAAATCCAGGCAAGAGTGACAAATACGCTCCAGTGGCATTGCTTCAGGTTTATACCAGTGAAAGAGCAGAATCTGAACCAGCCTGCTAAAGCCTCTGGCCATTAGTCAAATAGCTCCAGTCATAAACGGGTATTACAGGGAGAAAATTTAAGATAGACAGACAGACATAAAGCTACTAAAAGCCTTCACAAATATAGGTCAGACCCCACATTCCATTACAGTAGTGTAAAACCAGAGTAACCCAGCTAGAATTGGTGACTGTTCTGAATTTAAGCCAGTGTAATCAGTAGGAGAATCTACCCCTTTGGAACCCCCTGCCATCAAGAGCTCAAGAAAACGCTCTGTAGTATCCTTGTTTGCAATGATAAAAAGACGACAAGTGTAGCTTTGCAGCTTTATCATCTCCACAAACACTAGCAAATATTTTATCATCTCCACAAGCACTGGCAAATATTTAACTGTTTGGCAACTCACATTTCCCCATGCAATATGTCAAAGTGCAGCAGAGCTCATAGGAGAGTTTGGGATCTGCCAACTCAGTAGAATTAGGTCTGTCAATCAGAAAACATGCTGGTTGCTCCTGGCAACGTGAGGAAAATTGAGTGGGAGGGAGGGACTGGATCTCCCAAACAGGAAGTTGATTTAAATTAAAAATAAATTAACATAATTTTTGAAAGTCCAGCAAGCCACTTCAAAAAAAGACCAAGAACTAAGCCTAATGACAATACATTCCCATAAGGAGGCTGAACTGCACTTTTAAATGGCTTCCTTGAGTCCTGTTGCTTAGTAATTCTGCAGCTTAGGGTAAATTTATACATACATCTTAGTAATGACAGGGAGGGGTAGAAATACAACTACATCAGATGCATCAGAATATAAGACATTCAAGATACTCCTAGAATACAACCCAGAATCCTCTCAGATCTTGTATGTAACAGTAACTTCATAGGCACAGTCACAGAAAAACAGATTACAGACAGGTCTATTCATCTGCTCAAGTGCCCAATCTCCAACACGAACTTTTACCAGACAGTTCAAAAAAAAAAAAACAACAAACCTCATACAACTGGCACCTGAGGGCCATGACAAGTGCCTGGGAGCACAGGAGAATATTGAGAAAATAATTTCTTTTAAAACTAGGCTGTTAAGGGTTGGTTTATAACCTGAAACATAAGAAACTTTGGCATATTTCATAAATTTCAACAGTGAGAGTCATTTTATAATTTCACTCCACTCTCAATTTCAATCAGATCTGAGCATACATGTTTCCACAAGACAACCTCCAGGGCTCAGTTAGATGCCGTTTTCTCTCAAATTTATCTCCCAACATGATGTAGTACAATGTGTCTAAAACACTTCACCTCTGTGAGAATAGTTGTCTCATAGGAAGGCTGATACTTCTCCTTCTCTTGGGTGGTCTTCTTTTCCATTTTTTCCCTGTCAGTCTTCTGTTTTCTGTCTGCTCCTTTAGGCTATAAACACAAGCACAGACTCTCCCTTACACCAAATACTACAAGTTTGGAGACAGAGGCCAACAGATTTATCTAATCTGTTCACAAAAGCTTTCTTAAGATTTATGGGGACTTTACACATGAAACAAGATCAGATCTGTATTTTCTAGACAAAAAAATTAGTCAAGCATCTCTACTGTTTCTATACATCACCCATGAATGCCTACTGCAATTCTGAAATAGGCTGACCACAGCCCTGAGATTTGATTTCAACCTTTTCAGACCATGAGCCCCATCAGTTATGCATCTCAACTGGTATTTGTACCATCTTTCCAGGAACAAGAAAGACACTGCTCACAAGAGCAAAACTGGAACAGCAGATTCTTTGAGAAAACGGGCCTATGGAAAGTTTGTTGTTAAGTAGCTCCAGGTCTGCCATGCCCAGATTAGGAGCTTCAGAGATGCTTTCTCTCTGAATCTCTCTGTGGTAGCATGGAAAGGAACTCTGCTGAAAAAAACCCAACAAAACAAAAAACAAATAAAGCCCACCCCCCCCCCAAATCCCACAAAACCCAAAAACAACCACCACCAAAAAAACCCACCAAAAACCCACACAAACACCACCACCACTCCCCCAAAACTACAGTGTATTTAAGATCTCCAGGATACACTCTTAGTGTTCATGGAGGATTAAATCAAAGAAACCAGAAATGCCATAATGTCTTGATTGCCTACGAGCATCAAAACACTGAATATCTCAGTATTTGTATAGTGTTTGAGGCACAGTGGACTGGCCTAGGTTTTGGTGCAGTACTTGGATCAGTTCAATTCAACTAAAATTGTTTATGCCACCTTGTGCACAACGGTCCTGGTTAAGGTCTTAAGCATACCCAGCTAAAAGTCTGTTCTTTTACTCCACTCTTTGCATCGCTCCAACACAGTTCAAAATCTTGGCATGTTCCTGTGCCTTAATCTAGTCGATGACAAAGCCAAAACTACCTCATACCTTGAACACTTTGATCTGGCAGCTTGCAGAATGCAAGTGTTCTGTGTATTCACCATTTTCATTCTGCTTAAAGGTGTCGATTTGCACCCGGAAGGGCACCCCCTTCTCTCCTCCATGTTTCCGTGGAGTAAATTCTGTGCTGATGCAATGTACCTGGCAAAACAGAAGCTGTGCTCATCTCTGGAGACAGTTGGAACCTGTGCAAATCTGAATTTCAGAAACTGCCTGAACATGATGTTTTGGCTCCTCCCAACAAACTAAGAAAGGCAGAAGAGTTTGTATGTTTTCCTTTTTATTCCTCAGGACAAAACAATTAGAAGAACAAGCAGTTCAGAAAGAAACAAGGCATCAGGAAAGGCATCCTTTGATTTAATTAAATCCTTCATAAGCTTAAAAACAGATAGTTGGTGTTCAGAATGAGAAATACTCATGAAAGAGGAAACCAAGCAAAACTGTAATTATTAACAGTTTCCTCCAGACAAAACTCACACTTGGAAAGCAGCATCAGCATCTGGGTATTTTTTAAAGAAAATCCTACGTGTAGCAGGTAGTACTCCAAAGTTAGCAAGTAGCCATCAAGTTGGTTTAGTGAGTAAAGTAAAGTAAAGTAAGTAAATGGCCAGTCTTCGCGAACGAAGAACCGGGGAAGGTCTTTACACCTTCCAGCCTGCGCATTGG
>JAWMRA010000164.1:11541615-11756550 GCA_035584735.1 Pseudotriccus pelzelni | reverse complement strand
TAGGTGGATTGCCTTACAGGGCTAACGAGCTCCACCTGCCCGGGGAGTATCCCTGGCTGGAATCGAACCCTTGGCCTCGGCGGTGAAGGTCCTGCGATCTAACCACTAGGCCACCAGGGGCTATTGTCACATGAGTTTGTACATTATCATTAACATCTTTGTCTCTTCTCCACGTCCTGGCAACTCTAACCCTTCAGGTCTTTATAAGATATCCAACCACTGTATTGACCCCAGAAGTATCACTTCTCTCTTACCTGAATGAATGCTGAAGCTCTCTTTGACGGATCCCAGAGAAATTCAACAGTGTTCAACTGGGTTGGGCTAGCCCTGGGATCCAAGATACCAACTGACAGCGGAATATCTGTAGAAGAAAACCCCTAAAATTTTAAAAATATTAAATTGAAGAAGAGAAAGCATTTCCATAGAATTACAAGATGCATGTGAAAAGTGAAGCCACCAATGAGCTATCTATTTGTAGGTGCTACGGTGCTACATCTCCTTCCCACCCAAAGACATACAGGATTCCTATGACAGTAGGATATAAAAAAAAACCCTAAACACACATGCAAACACTCCAAACACATCATTCAGCTTCCGAACACTGCACAGGTACTGTAATGAAATAGTCTCACCTATATCAAGGATGCGGTCCCCAGGCCGACTCCACCTCCAGCCCTCGAGCTGCTGGTGCTCCGTGTACTGCAGGCGTCGGTCGTGGAAAACTACACGAATTATGCTCTGTTAAGAAAAGACAGCAATATTAACACTGTGATCCAGAAGCCCCTTCTCTTGAGATGACTTTTGTTTTCCAGAGTAGAAGCAAAAGCTGATCTGTTATGTTTCTCACCCCCATTCATGAGGAGAGTCGAGGGTCCACCTAAGAGACCCATCACCATGTTTATCAATTTCCTAAGGGACCCCTGAGAGAGAAACACAGTTCCCCCTTCACAGGGCACATCTATACTGTGTAACACAGCCCTGTACAGCTTTCTGGGATTCACTCTGGAAGCACTATAGGCACCTCATCTTAAGTGTCATGCCATGTAAACATCACTATACTGCCTGCACACCCCAAAAGGCTCATACAGGGGTAATATTTAACGTGTCTGTACCATGTCCCAACCCCAGTACATCCCATTCTGATTAGCAGATGTGGAAGCCAGCTCACCTGTCCCTGCACCGGTGGAGCTGACATGTCCAGACACCTTGTCAGGGGGAATTAAACTTGATTCCAGCCATTAACAGCCAGTCACTGATTTGCCCAGGTGTAGTTAAACAAGTGTAGAATAGGAAAGCATCTGTAACAGCAAGCTGGACTGCAATGGTGCAGCCATGTCAGTAACTGGAGAAAAAAGGCTGGAATAAAGGCAGTCCCCAGGGCAGACAAGTCCTAAGTACTCCTAACTAGCATATCCTTTTGTATATTCAGAGTGCTGCACTTTTACAAGTTAATGACCACTAACATCCCAGTTTCTCAAGCCTGTACTCCTGCTGGGGACTTCCATGTCAAATGAGTGGGCAAGTTTTGCCAATGAACCTGAGAAATGCCTAAATCAAACCCTAGCTTCAAGAAGCAAGCAAGCCACAGTGGGAACACCTGCAAAACTGGAATCCCAATCCACACACTACCTGAAATGGGCCAAAGGACAAATAGGGAACTGCCTAAACTTGGACAACATTTGATATCCAGCTTGGACTCCAAATTTTGCAACTGGTCCCCACTTCTCAAAAGAAATCCTGAGGCAAAACGGTCAAGAATTGAAGGTTGGATCCAGAACCAAGGTCCGGACCAAAGTTTTGGAATTTGAATTGTTTTGGGAGTGGGGGAAACAAAAAAAAGGAAATTTTCCCCCAAACCAAATGATCCAGTTCTATATCTTTATAATTATGCCCATTACCAAAGTAAACTGGAGCTATGCAGAGTCTGCCTGGCAGAACCATGTAAACACCTGGGCCCTCCATGTCACATGTAATAACCCAGGCGTGTTGCTGGGGTTAAGGAGAGAGACAAGTCTGCCTCTCAGCAGCTTTGACCATGTTCACCACTGAACTTTGGGATTCCCCTGAACCCAATATTCACTGTGAAACTCTGGGGTCATCTTCACAAACAGAATAAAGGTTCCCCTGAAGCCCTGCAAAGCTGCATAGTCCCATGAAACTAGCACTCAACAACATCAGCCCTACTCCCACTAAAAACAATGGCAAAGTGTTTTCCATTGTCTTAGTGTGAGCAAGGTCAGGCCCTTCATTAAAGGCTGTATGTAGTAGCAGGAAGAAAAGAAATCTATATTTCTCCTTACCTTTACATATTTTGTGTTTAAATCTTGAAACTCTCCCAATTTCCTATTCTCAAGTAGACGGATTTCATAAGACTGACCTAGAGTTTAAGGAAACATTTCCAAGGTGTTTAATATGTTGTAGCAATGAGAGAGTCATGCTGGCATTTATGTGGCTGATAAAGCATACGTTTGATCAGGGAAAGCTTATTTTTGCTAACATAATGCATTTGCCCCAGTAATCAACAGGCACTAAAGCACAGCAGAAATCTGAGGGGAAAGTTTGCCGTTTGGCAACTAAAATCTCTCCATTAAGGCATCAGTTTATAGTGGTCTCCCATGGCTGCTACACTTTTCTGGTCACCCTCCAGAAAGCCACCAAGGTGTTCAAGGCAGTTGTCCACCCATGTCACATGGCTGTGGCAGCACTGCCTTTGTCTGTCCCTTCTGCCAAAGCAATTCTGCCAAAGCAAGGGTTGTGTGAAGAGATGCTGGCTCAACACGTCTAGGCACTACTTTGCAGAGGACAGAAACTTGGGCAAAATCTTCCCTTCTTCAGAGAGCAGTCAGGCCTCTGAGGTGTTTTGGTGAACCAGAAATACAAAATTTGTTCTATAAGGTCTGCAAAGTTGCTGCCCAGGGCATAAATACTCCTTTAGGTAAGTGTGCGGAGGCAGCAGGGTATTACAGCATGTGCAAGGACCAGTTCTGGGAAGGGAACTCCTACTCCAGCACCCCACCACTACCCTCGAATAAGGAATTCAGCCAGTTCAATAGAAATTAGCTAACCGGTTTATGAAACATCTCTCTCCGAGGCTGACAGCAAAGGAGACTGATGTCTCAATACCTTACGCACAAATTGCTACAACAGCACAAAAGCTCGTTGTATTACACCAAGTCTTTACAATAAACCTGCAGCCAGTAACAATGCAGGACAAGATCATTAGAATTAATGGAGTACATGTACACCTTATTTCTTGTTTATCTTGCTATCCTCTCTTTTCCTGAAAAATGTATAGGTATGAGAAGACACCAAGAAGATCAGTTTGGGTTTTCTGGCCCAACCAGCATCTCTGCAGAATTGGCCCTGCAGAAAACTGAAAGGCAGATATCTCTCCCTTCAAGCAACTCCTATCAGCAGAGACAAAAACACTACATTTCTAGATCCAGATTTAGAAATGAAGACTTATGACCGCAGATGTGTTGGAAAGGCACTGTGTTACAGGGAGATTCCCTTTTGAGAATCCCTCCTGCATGAGTACAGACCACATCAATAGAGCACAGGGATAACTGTGCTTATTCAGCTGGCAGGTAGCAAAAAACAAAAAAAAAAAAGGAGGGGGGGAACAAGAGAGGCCATATTGAATCCCCAAATGCTTGCACAACACTCCTACAGATGTTAATAGGATTTCTGTGAACACGAAATGACCCTTAAATCCAGCAAGTGGCTTAGGACACAGGCAGAGGGGAGCATAAACCATATGAAATACCAAAATAAGGACTGGAAAGATGCACAGATGTTTACACATCTCTCTGCACATCAATAAAACAAAATTACAACAGTGACCTGCCTTTTGAAGACTGTTGGACAGCAAAAGTGGGTTTTGTAAACTTCAGTTCTGAAACTGAGTTCTTCCACATTTTAGCTCAAGACACTTTCTAACATTCCCACTGATACATGTCAATATTGTTCACTTGGCAAATTTTAGATAGCTGTACATATTATTCTACATAATCCATGCTCTTTCATTAGCATGAAAAGATCAGGGTCAAGTTAACAAAACTAGTTTTCTCTCACAGAATAATAGAAAAGACCCTTAAGATTGTCAAGTCTAACCATTAACCTTGGACTGCCAAGTCCACCACTAAATCATGTCTCTAAATGCCACATCTCTTGTACTATGCACTTGCATGTGCTGCACACGTCTGTCTATGAACTACTTGGCTGCTCAATGGTTCCATTTGGGGATAGATTTCACCAGCTATGGAGTGATACAGTTCATCATCTCAAACCAATTTACACAGCCAAGCAACTCTTGCACTTACAGTTCATTCCCATGCAAATACGAGGCTAATTCATCATCACAGAAAATTAATTTAGGTTCTGAGACCACGAGTGCCCAAAAGACAGTAAAATATATCTGTGACTGCACTCAGATGTACTAACAGGGACAGCCAAATTCAGTGGCATAAGCTGTGCTACAAAGGAAGGCAGTGGTCAAATCAGAAGCACTGCCAGCCATTCAGCAAATATCTCAGGAATGCGCAGGTTTTTGGACACCTTCATGTACTGATACACTCTTACTCTTTTGTCAGCCTGATTCACTTATTTGTGGTTCCAATGAGACAAAAGAAAATAACAGGCATAAAAACACTGGCCGTGTTCCCTTCTCAGTAGCATCAAGCTCTCAAAAACTCTGCAACTTGCGTCTTCCACCACTTAATGGGATAGGAACAGTATTGCAACCTGGCAGCCAGCAGGCACCACACATCTCCCTCCATCTGACAGGAGTGATTCACCTTGGATGGAGTTAGAAACAGATTCTGCTGATTAAAAAAAAACAAAAAACTGCAGTGTAGACAGAGTTAATATTAAACAGAAAGCCAAAGAGGAAATAAAATGCTTTGATGAAAGATATATGGGTCATCTGATGGAAGCCCTGGAACGCAGTTTAGGCCAGGAAAAACCTCAATCAAAATGGTATTTTATGCTAATTGCTTTTCCCTTGAACTCAGAATGTTTAACCCTAGTTGCTACACAGAACAATTATCAAACAAGACTGCTCCCAGTCAAGCTTCATAAAACATGCAGTTTATTTCGCTCTCTGTGAAACTCAGTCAGTGAGAATTCGGTCCTGATTTCGAAAAGTTCCTTTATATATCAATCTTTTGGTACTGATCTTGAATTTATTCCCCTTAGAGCTTTCCAGCAAATTCACTGCTTTGTGGCCCATGGTACCCATAATTTGTTAGTATGGACAGCATTCAGATACTTGTACTTTTATAGCACCAAACTGCTTGGATTATACCTTTTCCTTGAAAAAAATGTTCCAAAAGCTGTTTACCCTATGTCTTCCACCATCGCTATCAGCAAAGCTCCTGAAACGGTGAATTACGGTCTCAGCCCTGTAACTATAACTGTGGGGGGAAAAAAAGCCCTAAAGTATGATCATTTGGACCTGAGAAAAAAAAATCATTTTGTAAAATAAAGTGAACAATAGCGACCTAACCTGAAGAAAGCTGAACTCCCCCTGGTGTCAAAGAGGGCAAAGAAGTCACACAAGGCTCTGATACAGAGATCATCTATGAATCCTCTATCACTGACTCACCAGCACTGGCAGGCACAGACATACAATTTTCTGCTAAAACTAAATCAGTAATAGATCATTCTTAGTCAGGTATCTAAATCTGTAAAGAAGCATGTCAGCAAGTGTGACTAAAGCAATCCGTATTTCCAGTTCCCAAGACAGACTGTAAGTAGCTAAGCCCAAAACATAATGCTGAAATACAGAGTTTTCCCATACTGAATTTTTCCATCTGTCTGAGATGGAAATACAGATTAATACAGGTCAGACTACAACCTTCCAAGTCAATACTTGGTGGTAAAAGCTGGAGTCAGAGGCAGAGGGTGCCAATGCTGAGACTGCAGTGATTTGATTGAATGGCCCAGGTCCAAGACCTGGGCAGTATCTGGTCCTCAGCTGACATGGCTTCAACATCCAATGGACTCAGACGGAAGAAACAGCCTGAAGAAAACAACTGTGGCAATGGAGAGCAGTGGTGGCTCTTTTAGATCATTCCCCTTTAGCAGAATGATAGTCATCACCCAGAGCTAAAGGCCAGCAACGTGCTGAAACCTTTTCCTACCACACTCTCAACACTGGCCACAGCTGTACCACCACAGGCAACACAAGTTTGAGATCATTTCAAAGCTGGTGACCAGCCTGGCCACCAATCATAGTGTAATACTGGACACATGGGGCACCTAAAGCATCTCTGTCACTACCTGAAAGGAAAAAAACACTCTGCAAGCAAATCCCCAGCACAGCTGATGCCAAACCAGCCTCTGCATGTCTGTACCAACCAGTGCTCCCCTCACTCACCACAACCCTCCTTTCCTACCTCAGGCAGAGAACAGAACAGTAATAAATATTTAGAAAACCACAGTAAATTCCTGAGATGCAATTTGTCTCCCGTCTTCATTGAAAGCTTCAGGGGCACCAATAAAAACCTGGGTGGGTGATGATATTCTGTAATTTGTATTCTAAACAGACATTCCCTGAGCAATAGCAAATTTATGTAATCTCCTCCTAGATTAGAGTTTGAGCAACTCGCCTCACAAACAAGAGTAGTATTCAGCAAAGCAGTAACCACCCAGGTCCAGAAAGTTTCTGGTTGGTAATTCATAAGGCAATTGCATCTATCTGAAGGAGAGTTTATAGACTGCTTAGTTTTTTTCAATTTGTATTGTCATTGGTAATTAATGCACATTAAATGCAGGTGTGACCACTTAATTTGGGGACAAAAAACGTGAAAGTCAACAATTTACTACAGAAGAAAAATAATTTAGTTCAACACTGGAATGCTTTGACCTGCTCAAAAGGTACAAGCTTTAACAGTTTACTGATTGTCATGGAATTTGGTCAGCCATCAGGAATTGTAGGTAATTTCTGGTTAAAAAAAATTATCACCATTGCAAGCTCAAAGTTACATTTTGTTCAAGTAGTATCTGCTACACAACCGCAATATCCTGCTTGCTTTTCTTTGTTTTGGTGTTATGTTTCAAGGGCCACTTGCACTATGCATTCTGTGGTTTTCTGCATAACACCCCGACACGATACACTAATTTCCAATTAGGATGCTGATGTTCCAGGCTGATATGACTCAGGCCTTACTTAATCTAGCAAAGTAGCCTGCTTGTCTTTCCAGCAATTAATTAAACCCTAACCTTCGACTAAGCAATATATCCTCTACAAAATCTGTGGAAAGATAAAAAAAAAAACCAAACAAACAACAGAGAGTCCTCTTTCTCAGAATGGATCCACACAGCACTGGACAGAACCAGCCTGGAAACTGTTTGATTATTAAGCCAAGCTGGCCAATAAAAATTCCATTTAGCAACTTTATATGGACATCCTCAAGAGCGTACAGATAAAGGCAAAGGAATGCTGACAGTAAAATGCAGCATGCAGAAGGAGGGGGAGGGAAAAAAGCCAAGCACGTCCGCCAGGCAGAAGGATCACCTTTGAAACAGCCAAACACAATTATTCAGGGCATCAGGCAAAGATTTTTCTGACAAGAAAGATTAATAAAACCCCAGGGTAAACAGACAAGAGTGACAGAGCTGGCATCTGAACTTGCATGCTTGATTACCCACACCTTTTTAGCCAGTCACAAGCAAAAATAAAAATTAGTATAAGACTTGCTCAAGTGTCCCATGTATGGAAACTGCAGGAAAAGAAGCAAAAGCAGAATCCTCAATTCCTGAGCCACAAATGGCAGTGGATATTCTGCAGTTGCTTACTGCAGCCTTGTTTGACAAAATGCTGTAGATGTTTATCCAGTGGATATTATGAATTCACCAGCTACACAATAGGCCACCCTGAAAGTTCCCACTACACTAGGAACATGGAAATCCTGCAAAGGAGGACAAGCTGTGGGCCAGGAAATGCAAAAGGATCATTAGAGACAAGCTCACACTGCAGGCTCATCTTGGCCCACATCCTATCTTCAACACAGCACCCAGAGATTGAGCACAATGAATGTTGCCAGAGTTTTACTTGCTGTATCTTCCCAGCTTCTGATATTCAGTATCCAGATTGCATCCACATTAAACTGCCCAGTCACAACCAATGCTTATTAAATTCTTGTGTGGTCTCCTCCTGAGCTTCCTTATACTGTGGCAATCAGAACCACAATTTACATACCTTGCTTTAGTATTCAGAGTCTTGCCCTTCATCTGCCTCCTGCCTGTTTCCCCCTGCAGCAAAGGTGCCTTAGCCCCACTGTGTTCTGGTACCCATCTGAGTTCAGCACCGAGGATACCTGCCCTACTTCCCACTGCCACCAGGCCAGCAAGACTGCAGGAACACAGCAGAGCAATTCAACTCCTAATTCTACCACCACTCCATAGAGCTTCACTGCCATCACGTTTATGTTTTTCCTCCTTTTACAACCTGCCCCAAATCAAGGGGGTTTCTTTGTCCCCCTATTTCTCTTTTCCTACCTCTCTCATGGGAAAGCCAACACATGCCTCAGAGCCAAGTTTGCTCCAGGAACGTTTCACTGCTCATTTACTGTACGAACATCTGACAGAGCCCTACTCTCCCCAGACTTCTGAAGATGGTCTATTTTACAGTGGTGACACTTCATAGCTAACAGGCACTAAGAGAAATACTCATTTACAGTGGTTTCCACTCAAAAGAGAGGGAGGTACACTTAAATCCCTGAAGACTACAGTCCAGCTTTGAATCAAGGACACAAAACACACCAGAAGACACAGAAACACCCCAATTGCTAAACTCACTGTGTGCACTTGGGCTTCTTTTTCCATAGACCTCATCTACTTTATTGGATCCCATCTAATCTAAGCCATGTTATAAACTTTGACTTTTAATACAAATTAATCAGTGAAGAAATTATGGAATTCTAATTGAAAGCTGAAAAAAATATCTACACTGTGAAAAGTTTCTTCTTATATTTCCACTTCTCTAGCATGTACTTGAAACATTCAGGATTATCTCAGTCACATCTGTCCAGCTGAGAAAACCTCAGCCCCCTCTATGTAAGTAAAAAATACAGGCTTTTTCTGGTTTCAACCTGTTCTAAGTCAGTTTGGACAACAGGTTTTATAGCTCTGTAAGAGTAGCTTTGTGTGTAATATTTACTTGAGTTTCAGATATCTAAAAAGAATGGTCCTGGGTGAGGGTGCTGAGGAGGGATGCAGAAGAGCTGAGTATTTCTCCTGACCCCACCTGACAGCTCCCTCAGATGCCCTCAGGTAAGTCACTTCCTTCACCACACTTCTGCAGTTAATAAACTGGGAGAAAGCAAGTCCCAGTCCTGCATGTGGCTGCTCAATCAGTGCCTACCACAGGGAAGGAGAGGGGATGTGATTGGCGACCGCCCTATCAAAGCAGACTGTACCTTCCACGCTGCTCACAAATGTGGCACCAAGCTAGGACAAGAACACTGCTTGCTGTCTAGTTTCAGGACCACATATAAAATTCTTCGTAGGAAGCAAATGGGAGAAAAAGTGGTTTTTTTCCCTGCCTCTTTAGTGGAAAAAAAAAAAGTATGTTCTCTTATAAAAAAGTACATTACTTCTATTAAAAAATCATGTCAAACCTCCAGTATTTCTCAAGCTTTTTACTGCTACCTACAATGCAATCTTTTAGGACCTTGCAAATTAGAGGAAGCTAATTGGAAAATTTCCACGTCTTCTCAGCTTGGTAGGTACATTGATACAAACACCAAAGCCTGTAAAATTACAGGCAAAAATTTCACTACCATAATTAGAAGAACCTCAAAGTAAATATGAGTGATGGGGTAAAGTAAAAAGACTACATGGAACACAAGGGAAAAATCTTCCAGTTATTCTCACATTTCTCACTACAGTCAGAGGAACTTCTGAGCGCTCCCTTCCTTCACAGATATTTAAGATTTATGGGAGAAGAAAATGCAATCTAGGGGCTTCCAGTAGGAGTTGTGCACAGGCTACAGTCCAGCAAGTTCATAGTCCCATTTGAATTTTATCCAGATGTTAGCAACAGAAGAAAGGATTACAAAAAGAATAGAAAACAGTCTCTTGCTTAAAAGACATCTGAGATTCTAGCTTCCTAGGGACAACAGAAGTCAGATGCTCTACTTACGCAGAGGTGCCCTGTCATCTGAAGTAAGATTCATAGTGAGCTGAGGGATGGTGTGGTTTGGAGACAGGGTTGTTTATCCTGGGCTGCCAAGTGAAGACAGAGCTGCCAAACATATGGGGAAATTGCTTCTAGCACAATTAATGGCTTCGGCTGAGACACCAGAACCTACTCAGAGCTGTCTTCAAAGTCAGGCAAGAGACAAATTCCTTTTCTGAATATGAAGTGCACCACAAGAACCAAAAACACCAAGCAGCCAATCTCAGATATGGGAAAGACAAACCAGCTTCGTTAGGCATTTTTTAAGCCATCCAAACCCAGGAACAGAGTGGAAAGGGGTCAAGGAGCAGTATGGCAGCGCACAACAATCAGGGAACAAGGATGCTTAGGAGGGGAGCCACCAGGGAGTACCTGGTGCTCAGTCTCAACAACACAAAGTCATTGTTGTGCCTGTGATCTCAGGCAAGGGTGGAGCGCAAGTCCACTGGGAGAAGCCACCAGCAGCAGAGCTCCTACAAATGCCCAGGGCCTGGTCAGTGATGGCAGTGACTAGCACAGGACAAAGCAAAAATATCCCCACAAACAGAGCTATAATTAAACCAGAAGCACACCCAGCCAGAGCTGGTCACTCAGCCTTCTCTACACTTCATTTAGGCAAATAAAGAATTGTTCCAGGAAAAGTACAAACATCCAGGCAGTTGTGACCCCATAAAAACTCAATTACGTAGGAGTTAACGTCAATACAAAACAGCATTTTTTCATTTACTGTAAATCCCAGTGTTTAAAACTGGGTTCTCTGGCTGTAGAAGATTAGACAACCAAATTTGAACTTTAGACTTTTTAAGGGAGGCAAAGGTTCTCTTTTGCCTTCTGCTGTAAGCAGTTTCATCTCCTACCCAAACAATTAGCAACTGACTCCAAAGTGTCCTCTTCAGCTGCTCCTTGCCCAGTGCTTTCTACACCTTTCTTTGGAGAAGAAACCAGAGCACATCTGCAGTGAGCTGAGGCACGACAAGACCCAGCAGGTTTTAAATGCAGCATTGTTTAAAGTGCACCATCTTATGCACATGTGTCTTGAACCTGGCTATATGCCTTTGCAGCCTGGGACTGAAATGTGGGGCTTTTGTTTAGGTGTGATAAACTAAGTCCATCTTTAGCTCTACGAGGCACCTGCTGCTCATGCACCTCTACAGCAACACTCCCAATATCATCCCAGGTTTCCTCAGGTATTAGTGGTTTACTCTCATGGTTTTTGCTTTTGGGCTTGTTTGTTTTCTGAACCATCTAGGACTGCCAATAAGGCTGACTCCTGGAAGACACAGTAAAGAAGAGACGGCCAGCCTTCCAAACCCTAACCAGCTGTATACTAAAATCCTCACACAGCCAAGAACCACAAGACACACACTGCAGATCTGCAGAGCTGAACAGAGCCCAGGAAAGCTTTACAGGCAGGTGACGGCCAGTTACTCTGAAGCACCACTGAGGGACTGGGCTGGATTTGTCACACAGCCTGCTCTCAGTGACTCTCTGCCATCAACCTTAACCACCCTCTATTTGAAGTAATTGAGACCCGAGGCTCAGAGCCAGCCTAATGTTGGTCATGAAACAAAATCACAACTTGAACAGCTCAAAGTCCACATGTGGTTCTGGCACTACAAGCTGATTCCCTTGAGCAATGACTTTCAGGTTTTTGTGATTTTTGGCATTTTATTTTTTAAAGGAATGATTTTATTTCCTCACATTTATTAGCATTCAGATCTACTGTACATAGTGCTTGTTTCCTCTACATTCCTCCTGCTGCAATTTCTGGAACCACCTTTCATTGCTCCCATTTCTCTCCATGTTTGAAACTGGTTTCAACCAGCCATGGTCAAACCACACCCCATATGACTGCAGACCATGGAATATGAACTGCATCAAGCTCTCTTGCTAAAGCACTGGTTTGTAATATGGTTGCTGGTTGATTGTTTGTCTGAAAATCCCTATCCACAAGAGACATGGAAATAGTGCTAAAAGGCAGGCTAGTTCCAGAAACGTTAGGCCATGTTTGTGCTGCAGACTTCTGGACAGTGTAGCTCTGTTGACAGATGTGATTCCTGACCAAAGGAGAAATGCCAGCAGCAGCTTCTAACGTGAGGACAGCACCTTTACCAGTTTTGTAGACTGAAGGTGGAGTGGTGTTGAGACACCATACTAATAAGCCTATACTTTGTCCCATCAGATGAGTAATCCTCCCGAGATCCAGTAAAGACCTCTTAATGAAGGAACTGCCCTAAAGAATAGCAAACTAAGCCTGTGTTCAATTTGGCTCCAGTTTCCCAAGGAATGTGGGAAGGCAGGGGGGTAAGAGATCAGGAAAGACAAGTGTAATGAGTCAGTCTTTGGAAACCAAGCTAAGGATTTGACTCTAGTTACTTCGTTTACAGGCTGGTTCTAGAGTTGTGGCCAGCAAGCACTCATGGTTTCAAACTGGAGTAGACAAGCCTGGGACTCTGCCACTGCCGAATGTCCCCAAGTCAACTTAACACTACAGCTAAACTCATTCCCTTGTGCTCCCTCATAAATATTTCCCCTGCCTTTGCTGAAAACACTGGTCTCCAGCTCAGGAGTCCTCTCAGCCTCCACTCTTGTGGAGAGCCCAGGCAAGAGCCCTCTTCCTCCTCAGCTCCACTGGCCATCTCCTTGGGTCTATCCAGCAAGAAGCAAGGCTCATGAGAAGTCATTATGTTCCACAAGCCTGGAGCCCTCTCCCCTGTATATAAATATAGCCACTGGATAGTCCTTCTTCCTAGCCCTTAAGAAATCCTTTCAGATCTCACTTGAAACTCTCCACTGGTTCCTCTTCTATCTCTGCTGTGCAACTTGGCATTCAAGTTGCTACCCAGTCCTTCCAGCTTTCCACATTCCACAGCTCTGTCAGGCCTGACCTTTATTCTGTCCAGTTCTGCCTATGAACTACCTCCTGAGCTGTTTCAGGGCAATAAGCAGAGCTGCTTCACAGTGACGAAAGATCAGTTACTGCGTGGTGAAGAGCTCCAGTTCAGAAGGAGCATCTGAAGAGCAAGTGACAAGAGTACCTAGCAACCAGAATACCTCATACCCTTTACTCACAGTTTGGGAGAGTAACCACGCTGGATGTGAATTGCTTTGTCGGTGCTGGGACAGTCACTGTGCCTTTCTATCTGCCTTACTACCAGCCAGCTATGACTGACACACAGGCAGTGTGGAGGGCCACCCATTAATGAAGTTACCCATTTGCTAAAGCAATCCATCCCAACACCCGAGCATACAAGGAAGAAGGGATGTTTTATGTAACAGTGTTTGGCCAAGCCATGATAAACACAGAGAGAAGGTAAGGTGCACTACTTGGCTTACAGTCAGCATACGGGGATAAGGTGTAGGGAATGGTCTAAATTGCTTCATGAGATGCCTGTGGCATTGCAGCTGGGTCACAGTGCTTTGGAGTCAGTCAGCTCCTCTGTCATGCCAGGAGTATTGATTCCAGAAACCTCGGCTGCCCCAAGGTCCCCTTCATGTACCTCCTCGAGCTCATACAACGTAATTCCATTAATGGGATTAATTTTCCAACAGAGCCTTTAAATCCTCGTATCTTTTTAACCCAAGGCAATGTTCTCACCCATATCCCACCAACAGCAATTAGATACCCCAGCTCTGATCACAGCTGGTTGGAAGGTGTGTCCAGCATCCTCATCTCCTCGTTTTTGTAGTTACCTCTAGTGAACCCACAAGTTTCTCACAGCAGCTCATATCCACATGCAACCATACTCCATGTCCCTTTTACTAACTAGCATAGGCAAGGGATTTTGGTCTAATGGATTTAAAATCAAGGCAAACTAAATGTCAGACAAATTTACAGTCAAGGTCTGCCCTTGCTAAGGGAGAGGGTCAGTGCTGGGAGCCAGAGCGCAGCCAATGGTGTGGACCCTGGAACAGCCTTTTAGAATAGAGCAGAACAGCTTTTAAGGCAAGTACATTGCAAGATCACACAAACAAACAAAATGCCCAAAACAAACAAACAAAATAAATCAATCTACTTAAAGAGAGTCTTGAATTTTAAGAGGTTTTTAAAAAAACCCCGAGCAACCCAGCGTAAGGAGGAAGACAAACTGCTTGGGAGCTTAAATAAGTGAGGTGTGGATGCTCATGAGAAGGTAGCAGGCAGATGCAGAGTTCCTGCCAAGGGGAACTGAAAGCAGTGAGCCAGTAAACTGTCAGAAGATGCACCACCTTTTACTACTAATCACCCCTTGAGGAGAAAGTGCTGTTGCCATGCACAGTGGCAAGTCAACAGAATTATGGAGTGCCCACTTCTTCTCCCAGCAGCTTACCAACCCTGCCCCACTGCACAGCTCCTGCCAGCCTCATCCCTGCTTTGGTTCTCCAGACCTGTCCAGCCTCATATTCTCCAGGGTACGTTCTACAAGGACACATCCTGCCTTTCTCCTTGAGAGATGAAAGACAGATAATACCCAAGAAATGCCAAGGAAACAGGTCAGTACTGTGTCAAGCTGTAGCAGGAGACAATTCCTTGCAATAGTGAGCAGGACAAAGCCAAACACAGCATGGTCTATCTGAAAGGCAGTAACAGTCTTACTCTGCATAGAAAAAACAGAGACTATTCCAGTCAGAGTTTTTTAAAACTCACTGAGTTGTATAAAGAGTTGTCTAGCTTTTTCCTCACCAAAGTAAAACAGCAGGCACTGCTTCATGTATGCTAAAATATTTGGCCATTAGCTGCCTCTCACAACAGAATATTTTATCCCAAAAAACCAGAATCTTTTATCCAAAAAAAAGGAAAGAATCACGTTTCGCAAGAAGATTCATCTTAATCTCAATATCTCTGCTGCGTTCAGACGGATAAACTGGGAGGCATCCAAAGCATTTTTTGATCCTGGGAGACAGAACAGTGCCAGCTGATGTGACAAGAAACACCTGGCTCCTTGGGTAAAGCCTGAAGTACTCAACTGATCTTTCTGTGGGGCTCCATGTGTCTACCAGCTATCACCACAGATCCAGCAGCCATCTGCACCTGACGTCAGAGTCCAAAGGAGATCAGGGCTCTGATTTCTACCACCATTGAGAGAAATCTATCCAGGGAGGCGCAGGCACTCAAGTGAGCATCCTACTCAGTGCATGAAGCTTAAAAAGGTGGGGCAGTGTCCTGAAGCAGGAGAGGATCTCAGTAACAGTGCAGACACCCTCCAGGTTCTTGTCAGGCTAATGCCCTTGTTTACAGACTGGCAGAAAATAAGCATAGTATGTTAGCATAATCTGTGCCTGGAGAGGTCTGATCCCTCAAGACCCACATGCAGGAGGTGCCGCAGTGACAGCCAAACACCAACCAGAAATGTGTGTGTGAATTCTGCCAAAGGGGAGGTAGGGAGGGGAAGCACACAGTGCTTGTTTATCCAGGAGTAAAAACCAGCCTATGAGGTCAGTTATAGAGGACTTTGATGCACTGAACCCTGGCAACTTGTCAAGTTAGGCACTGAACAGATCCACATCTCCAAGCCAGTGTGAGTGATGTCATGCACTGCCCAGACCACAGAGCAACCCTTGGATACCTGTTAACTCATCCTCTTGCAATGCCCTCCAGCAGTGCCAGGGGAATCGCAGCGTTAAGAGTCCTCCCCAATCCAAAGTTTGCCCATCTGCTTATCAATCTGGCCTTGTGGCTGCAGTTTAAGTTGTCTGAGATCTCGCCAGTACTTGGCCACAAGGAACTGCACATGCCAGAACACTGCTTTAAGTCAACAGTTAAATCAGTGGTACCTCGTTATTTTATAATAGTTGATAAACTGGTATCTAAATATGAAAAATGAAATACTCCTCCTTTCCTCCAGCCCCCTTCCCATCTCTATCCCTCTTTTCCCATCCTGCTGCCCTCCCAGTGAGACAAGTGTGGGACTAAATCTCTCATGAACTGTTCCCAGGAAATGTGCTCTTCTTCAGTGTAGTGCAAACCCTACCTTGGTTGAGGTAGGTCAGGGTTTCTTCGTGCAGTTTCACGGCAGGTGACGTGGCTGTGCAAAGGACGTACTGAAAGGGTGGCAGTTTGGCATCATTCTCAGGAGACAGCTGAGGTTCTTCCTGCTTGAAAATCGGCAGCGCAAGGACATCTCTGCAACATGCAATTCACACACATTCAGTTACAAAGAGTTTATGGAATATCCTCGCCTAAATCTACACTTGGTTCTCATGATCTGGTATAATGGAGATGGTCTATGAAGAAACAGAGTTAAATCACTAAAAGAGAAAGAATTCTGCCTGTATAAAGTAACCAGGCAACTTCTGCCTCTAGGACACCAACGCTGCACAAAAAAGAACACAGCACTGGCAATATAGAATGTATGAGAATTAATTTATGTTTTTAAAAATTAAATCAGATTTACTTTTCAGTTATGCAGTTTTCTTGATGAGGAAAAAAAATACCAAAAATAGGTTCTTCATCCTTCTGGAAGTACATATGTTCAAGAGTTCTTGGGTTCTCAGATGAAAGCCTTTCAGGAAAAAAAAAAAGGCAAGAAAGTGCACTTTGAAAGCTGAATGTCTGGTTAGTAAAATGTCTACAAGCAGCAACCAAGGGCAAGGAACTGACATAGCTATGGTGTAAAAAGGAGACATTCAGGTAAATAATGGCATGAACTGCTGGATTAATTGACTCACAAGATCACCCTGCACTCTAATAAGTCTGGTCCCAAGTAATATGGCACAGCTCTTAAGTCAGCACTGGGCCACCTTCGTATATGCACACACAGATGTGTGAAAAGGAGCAGCCTCACCAGGACCTGCACGTAGTCCCTGTCCTCACTTCATTACAAGATGTTGATGCTGACCTGCCTGCTGATTTAGTGTCAGGCTGATCCCAACCCACACTAATCCCCAAGCAGAACTGGTAATAGCAAGGCTGAGAGCTCAACAAATGATTAGTTGATTAGTACAAAATGAGATGTCAGGAATAAGCACCCTTGTCTCAGCCTGTCTGATGCTGGAGAACCACATTAGCCTTACCCATGTCACAAACACTTCTGATCTGATCATTGTGTCCACCTACTTAAGACATTAATATCCTTCCAAATTAGGAGGATTATGTTGAACACGGAGACAATTCAGAATAAGATTCTTTTTTTCCTCCATTTCTTCCAGATGTGTGAAGACTTGAGATTCCCATCACAGAGGCTGCAGTTCTGCTCCTTCTGATAACCTCATATACAAAGAGCTTTAAGAAAAAACATCCAGGAACATGCCAGCATGTACAGGCATGCACCCTGAAAGGGCATTAAGAATTTTTGCCTTGCCTGCTCAGTTAATGATCCACTTGTAGCACCCACAACCTTGAAGGCTACCCAGGTCATGAGTGAAAGAGTGCAGCAGTTTAGAGCAAACTGCTGAAGTGCCTGGTTCAAACATAGGTACTCCTATTTATGGCAAAATAAAGCCAAAGAGCAAAATGTGTCATTTCAGACGCAACCAGGAGAAAAGAAACGCCCATCTCTGTTTCAATTCTCCCTTCCAACCCCACACCCTCCATATTATCACCCACTCGAAGGCATCCAGCCCCATTTGCTTACTGGCATTACTGACATAATCACAGCTCTTGCCTAACTGCTGCCACAGAGAGGTTTTTTTTCCTTAGTGATGATTTACTACAGTAATGAAGTGACAGAAATGCCTGCAGTAGATTTCTGAAATAGATAGCATTGCTCCACACACATGCAGGATCTGATACTGCTCCAGAGTCATCTCGCTCATCCCGGATGCCAACATTTGCTCTTAACATACTCGTCCACACAATGCCATTGGAATGTGTGCGGCTTTACAGACCAGAACAGGTTAAAAAACTCTGAAGCCCAAAATTTCTGCAGTTCAGCAGAAACTGCACAAAGTCTGGTCAGGTTTAACAGTTAGAGATGAGTAATTTGTATACCTACTCACCTGAAACAATTGAGAAATGCAGGCAAGAGGAAATCAAAATTCTGCCAATATCGTATTTCACGTCAGGCTGTTAGCACCCCTGCACTTGCCAGAACAGCTGTCTGATTGCTGAGGATGGGAAGCACGGAGGAATCCATGATTTGGTTTCTGAAAAGCTTCACTACATTAAAGGTGCAGCAAAGCCACACAATTCAATCACATTTTTATTCCTGGAGCATTTGAACCAACGGCCTGTGATATCCATGGCTTTGGGTCAAGACCTTCTAAAACATTTCACCTTATCAGAAGTGTGTGGAAGTTAGGAGGTGAAGGTTTAAAAGAATTTTTAAGTTAAGTATATAAGCCATCACAACAGTCAATTCTTAAAAAAAAAAAAAAAAAAAGTGAATTTCTTAAAACTGTCACAAGTTTCACCTTTATGATAAAACTTTCCAGTTCCGGTCTTATCCAACAATTAGACTGTTGCTTACCCAACAAGAGAAAAAGTTATTTGAGAGTTCAGTCAGCTGACAGAACAGAAAGTAAAACATGTACTGGGTTTTCCTAAAAACTGAATGAAAATTTACAAGGACTTTTCTGTAATATCATCTTGCTCTAACCGCAAATGCCACTGAGGTATGGCAGAACTTACACAGATGTCTCAGATACACAGAAAGCCTTTGATCTCTGCAAAGTATAATTTATATAAACTTTTCTTTATAGCAACTTCAAGAATTGTACTGTTTCACTTTCCTGTGCGGAGTCGCTACAAGGGGGTATGGAAAGCCTTCAGAAAGGCACAGCTCAGCAGAAAAATGCCCCTCTTAGAAATGCATGTCTTGACACATTCTCATGGAAAGTGAACTGGCCAGAATTAAGAGGTCTCTACACAAAAAAATGAGGGTTTTTTTCAACCAACCTTCCCTTAAACACCTGAGGGCATTGTTGCCATAAAACTGATTTTAGGGCTTTTAGTCCC
Organism: Pseudotriccus pelzelni; assembly: GCA_035584735.1. Classification (NCBI taxonomy): domain Eukaryota; kingdom Metazoa; phylum Chordata; class Aves; order Passeriformes; family Tyrannidae; genus Pseudotriccus; species Pseudotriccus pelzelni. Next base: position 11,737,492 of record JAWMRA010000164.1, on the reverse strand, counting down.
AGATCAAAAACACCATGGGCACAGTAGCAGATACTCACTACAGCCGAAGTTTACACTGACAGGTCACTGCCATACCAGCAGCCTTCCTGACAGAAAGGTATCCTTTATCCCCCAGCTAGCATCAAGCCAGCAAAAATAAGCGAATGTGTTTTCTGGCCAATTAGATGAAATTTAAATTGTGGACTCAAGCCTGACCCAGACTTGATGATCTTGAAGCACCGTGCTCCAAATCTATGGAGTTAATGAAGCAGCCTGAGCACCATAAACACCTTCTAATGCTGAGAGCACACAAGTAGCAATACTGATACTCCTCTGCTACTTCTATCCTCACTGTCCTAAACTAATCAGATCTGCAAGCACAATGCAAGAGAACAAGACTTCTGGCACATACATATTGTAAAACTGACTTACTGATACAGAGGGACGACATGAAGAATCTTGTATGAAGTGGAGAAGCTGCCAGAAAGCACGAATCTTACAGTATTGTATCATTTGATAATGGGAGATTATTATTTAGACCCCCCCAAAAAAAATTCCTTTGTAAATACACTGATAGGGAGTGTGAATAGTCAAGACAGAGTGTCTCCTTGAAAAGGAAGTATTATCTGTGTTGGAAATACTTCCCCAGACAAACTCAATGTTCTCTCAAGAAGGGCTGTTAGGGGGTACATTTGAAAGTCAGGCTCTTGAGCCACGGCCAGGTTCTCCACTGTCATAATTCAGCGAAATCCCACTTTAGCGGAGCAGCAGCAGCAGACACCAGCTGGGGGCTGAGCTTTACATCTTCAGAAAACAAATAATTCACAAGCAACCAGCAAAAAGAAAACTCCCAAAGTTGCCCGCTTTCACAGCGTTTAGAGGGAGGAAACATGGGTTTGTGCTACACATGTTACAGACTATTGTTTAGCAGCCCTTGGACTTAAACTAGGCACATTTAATTAAACGCAACTGTGCGGAGGCAGGAAAAAGCTGGTTTAGGCAAGTTCAGAAAGTGAAATTCTGAGCTTTTCACACAGCGTCCCAAAAAGCAGAGAAAGAAACCCTGTCCCCAGAAAACTGCGTGCCTTCTCAGTTTGCCAGCAGGCGCTTTCCACAGCCTTTTGACAGCACCTCCTCCCTTTGAGCCGCGCTACCTTCAGCGCGGAGCAGCGGGAACCCGGCACGGGCGGTACAGCAAAGCCGCACAGAGCTGCCTAACCAGGCGCTGAAAAACAAAGGCGGAAAAAAGCAGGGGGAAAACAAGAAAAAGGAGCCCGCGGTCTCTCAGCCGGAGGGAGCGGCGCTAACCCCGGTGAGGGCACCGCGGGGGCACCGAGGGTACCGGGGGTGCCGCCGGGCGGGGGGCGGCGGGACGGGGGCACCCGGCCCCCAAACACACACACACCCCCCCAGACCGCTGTGCCAGGGCGCAGGGACTCCCGCTGCCCGGGACTCACCGCAGGTAGCTGCCGGTCGAGTGCTGGTTGTAGTGCTCCGGCTGCGTGTGCCAAAACAGCATCTTGGGGGCGGCCCGGCGGCGGTCCCTGGGGCTGCGGAGGGGGCGGCCGCGCTGCCCACCCCAGGCGTGCCGGGCACGGCTGCCGCCAACTGGACCCGCGGCCCCGGCGGCTCCCGCCGCTTTTATGGCTCAGCCCCGGCGAACGCGGGTTGGCCGGGCCGGGGCTCCGGAGCCCGGCGAGCCCTCCCCCGGCCCGCCCCGCCGCCAGCCCCGGCCCCCGGGCGGGCACGGGCCGCCACCCCGGGGCGGAGCGCCCGCCCCTGAGGGCGGGCCCGGCACGGAGCGGGGTTTGACGGGCCGTGCCGAGGGAAGGGGTGGGTGGACGCGGCCAGCCTGGCAACCTGGGGGCAGCCCCCGGCGACCCCCGGCTCTGCTGGACCTGCCCTGGGCTCCGAATTGCCCGTGTTTTAAGCGGAGCCGCGGGAGCGACCTGGCAGCTCCATCCGACATCTGTGTGAAAGCCCTGCTCAGGTTCCGCTGAGGTCCCTGTTCGAGCTGGTGTTTTAGCTGTAGTGGTGTCTCTTGCCTGTGCCTCGTGTTAATGTGACCTTTGTGTCGGGGTATTTTCCGAGTGGGACAGCAAGAGGCAAAATTTGCCAGAGAAGGTGCAGGAACAAGAGGACAGTGTCAGGGACTAAACTGACCCCTAACCATTCAAAACTCTCCTGGTTTCTCTATCTCAACTCCCCCTCTCAGTAAGGAGAAAACTCTTTCTTTGCCATTTCAAGCTGCAGATCCTGATCCGTCACACACAAGGCTACTCGTACCCATGATTTTCCTAACCCCCTGCTCTCAGGGCACCTTCCTGACCCATGAATCCTTCTCTGGTCTGATAGTTTGTGGAGGGAAAACAAAAGGGTAGAAGGGTTCCCCGTTTGGTCATTCTCTATTGTGTATCCACCAGCAGAAATTCAAACATGCTTAATTACTGTGAGTCATTAAATATATTTCAATCAGTTTTCAGGAGAAGACTTCTTGTCTATGAGGTTCCTGGTTAACTTTCAACTGAGAAAAAGGCCGTTTACTCAGGGCAGTTGTTGGCATTCGTTGTCAGATGAGATTTTTTTCAGATAGATGATTCTTCTATTCTCCTGCTATGATTATAGAATATTTATATTATCACATCGCTTATAGATCGTTTTGAGGTCAAGCCAAATAGAGTCAGACACAGTACAGGCATTGGTTGTTTGCATCTTGAACTAAAGAAAAAGATAACCTGAAAGGTAACAGCAGATTCATAGAGATGCTATGAGTCTAAAAGTTTTTAAGATGCACTGTTTATATCTGCTTGTCTCAGTTTCACATTAAGAAATAGCACAAATCAGTGTGCCTTTAAGGTAGTTTCTCTTTCCTCTGTTACTACACAGCTAGACAAACACCTGCTTCTAACAAAGCCAAATGGCTGGAGTTATCTTGTCGCTTTTTTATACTCTTAAAAATACTTAGCTCTGCTCACACAATATCTGAGACCTTGACTGAGCAAAGCCTATATACAGTTCTTGTACAGAGAAACAAGACAAAGTTTGCTGAACTGTCCAAGGACTTCTCTGAATAGTAAATATCCTCCCACAGTTTGAGAAGTTTGCTGCACCAGCTGGAGAAATGTGAAGTCCAATGTAAGAGTAAGTTACCACACCACATGAAACAAAGGATCCCATCAAGACTGGCACGTCAGTATTTTCTTTAGTATCTTTCTGGAAGGTAAATATGTTGGAGTGAAAATTACTTTAAAATAGTCTGATTTGTTTCCTCTCTGGCCTGTTGTTGAATGGAGAAAATAAGGTGAGATCTGCTAATTAATTTTACAGATACTCTGGCAGCAGCTTTGTCTTCCAGATGTTTCTGTCCCTGCCATTCCTTGCTCAGCCAGTTCTGAGGACGAAAAAGACATCTTTGTTCCTTGTCTACATCTCATGAAAGAAATTTCAGCAATCTTCTGGTCTAATTCCTGCTCTTCCCCCAGCATGGAAACTTGTACCTCAGCATCAAATACCCTCTCCTGATCTTCAGAATCCACCACATCATACAGACCAAGTCCTCCTCTGCTCCCCTCTGGGGCTTCCTTGATCACCCAGCATCTGCTCTTCCTTTTACCCTAACACAGCCCCTCAGTGAAGAATTCTTCTCCCCTACAGCTTTCTCACCCAAACCTCCCTTTGCTCTCCTACTCCCTCCCAGATCAAAGTAATTTCTTTCCCTCTGCTGTGCTCATTGCTCTTCATCTCTCTTTTTAGATGCTTGTTCAATTTGCCATGGTAAAATACTTTGATCATATGATTAAAAAGGATTGAGTGAATATTTTGTTTGCTGGATTTTTCTGCTAGAAATAATGTTATGAAGGACCTGGAGATACTTTTTTTGTGAAAAAGGGGTATTTTAAGAATACGTATCTTTTTCTGTGGCGATTTGTGCCTGCACAAAAAAAGTACTGTGCCAGTGAGTTCAAGCTGGTATGAAGAGAAACAATTATTTAACTATGTAAATTCTTTTGATTTTTTAAAAAAAGAAAAACAACAATAAAAGACCCCAAACACAGACACAAAAAAACCCCAAACCAAAAACAAACACAAAAGCTTCAAGCATTAGTATCTGCACTTTCAGTTTCAGATGTTATTGCTTCAAAAGTTTGTTCTGCTGCTTCACTGGTCATTGCAATCCCTTTAGCTAAGCACTGAGTGGGAAACATGTATGACCTTCATCTGCTTCACTGGAGAGTCAAGAAGTTTTGATCAGTTTCTCAGCACTTCGAGCCAAACGAGTAGAACTTACACTGAAGTGACCGAGACGCAGTCACATATTCTGTTCCCTTTATCCTCTAAAAGAAAAGGTGTTCCCATTAGCCAGGGGGCTGAAGGGATGTGAGCATGGGAGCATTAGAACACTGTAGAGATGGCTAAGTAAAAATTTAGATCTGTAAAAGAAATTAGACACTTAACTCTCACCAAACTGAAAAGAAACAAAGCATCTCTATACCTTTAGTACTCCCACCACAAACATCTGAATTGCTTCTGAAAAGTCTAACAGGAACTTCTATGTCAGTTAAGCAATTCTGTGTTCATGAAGATCCAGATAAACTCAAAGGATCAAGGTTGAACATTATACTTCATTGAAGAGCTTCCAAAAGTTGCCATTAGTTCCTTATGGCATTAGTCAAGGTTATTCAGGGATTACTGCACTTCTTTCCTGATGCATGGACTATGGAGTTACAGCCTGTCTGGATGAACTTCAGGGATCTGAAATGAGCTGCAGAGTCTTGGGAAGGCTTACTGAGATGGTCATCCAAGCACTGAATGTGCTCTAAGGGAAAAAAAAGTCAGCATGATGCCTTTTGTGTTCCCCCTGTGTGTATTTCAGCTCACAGGTTTCCAGCCTTCAACTAGGGAATTCTTGTGGGAACTGTATTTAAGTGGGCTCTGCAAGATAACCAAGAAAAGTGACTGAACTGTGACAGGCTGATTTGCTCTACTTTCCCTGGGCTAAAACTAGAAAGGACTAAAAACCCGAGGTTTTAATCAACTGCAATATTAGGAATTAAGAAAGGAACAGCTTTTATACAGCCCTTACTGTTCTAAAAGCTGGAAAAACACTGCTTTGCCTTTGACAGGGTTTGACAGAGCTTTCAGTAGCAAATACAGGCTCTCACAGGTAGCCCACTGACCCATGAGGTCTCCTTGTCTATTCCATGCAGGTCCACTTTTCAGATAAAAACCAGCCTAGGTGGGTTCCCATTGCCCTCTCCTGAACAGCACCTCAGGGCGCAGCTGGTGGCCAGCAGCTCTGGGCAGTGGCTACCACCAGGAGTACGAATGTGTTACAGCTGAGGAGGAGGACACTGAACTGGAAAAACTGAGAACCAGCAAGGTCTTGAAAGCATGCCTTATAGTGACAGAAATGAGGAGTTTGGTTTGGTTTTACCCAGGGGAAGATTAAGAGGTGACTCAAACATAGTCTATAAATACTCACATGGGAAATCAACATTTCATAAGAATGCTCCTAAACCTCACAACAAAGATAAAAGAGCCACAGAATAAACAATAAAGTCAGGCTAAGAACACATTGCACTGAACATAATCAACCATGAGTGTAGCTTTCCCAAATTTTGTGGTTAAAGCCCCCTCCTCCCCATCCCTAGATCTAATTCCAGATTTTCCTCACAAATAAAAAAAAAAAGAAGGTGAACAGAAAGGAATTCATTTAGGTTTTGTGGCCAGTTTGACAGAGGAGAGCAAAGACAATCCACGGAACACTTTCTATCTTTACGATCTCTGACATTTTCTGCCAAGGGCTTCCAGATGCCCCCCTGTTATAGTCACCTCCCTGTTCTACCTTGAGAGTTTGAGGCAATGTATCCCCTTCCCTGACAGTCAAACATCCACAAAGCTCATATGTCGTGATGTGCTGTCAACACGATCACCGTGACACAGTGAGAACCACATTAACTGAACTTAATAGCAAAACAAATATCTTGAAGAATACCACACAGGCTGGCTTATTTATTTTCGTACTCAAGTCATTCATTAAAACCCTCACCATTTTCTCGTTTATCAGAGGTCACCATCAAATTTCCAGCTGCCACTAAATTTCCAGGCACAACATAGCACTGATGTATCCACGAGGTCTTTTTGCCACAGAAATTAAGCCTCATTTGCGAGCTTTCCCTGATGTCATATTAATCATTTTGACTGTCCTGATTTTATCACCAGAATCAATTTTATTTTTCTTCCTGGTGAACATTTCTTTTAAAGTCATTTTGTTGTGGAGACAAAAAAAAAAATATTTACACAATGAGGATGATCGATGATTGGATGACAAAATAAGTGCTTTTTAAATGTTCATTATACATCTATTGGCATTGGCTGCCTCATTGTGAGCTCCGGGCTGCAATCGCAGGGACGCACAGTAGCCGTGTTTACATCGCTGCAACAGAGACCTCCAGAGCCGACAGCACTAGTGGGAAAGGAGCACATGACTTTAAAAAAAAAAGAAAGAACAACAACAGAGAAAGATCATGTACTTTTTGGCCGGCAGCAGACACTGACTCCGCAAACATCTGTGCCCGGTACGCGTCTGGGGGTTAGTTACGGTTCCTCTGCCCGAGGTCACCGTGTGTGCTGCCAGCTCCAGCAGCCTCGGCTGTTCTGGCTGGAACAGCATGAATACATCACCCCCTCACACACACCAGGCTGGCAGAGCACATAGACCGTCAGCACCCAGTGCTCTGTGGGGAGCAGTGGCAGGAGGCAAAGCATCGTCACCCGGAGCCAGCAACAGCCCAGCTCTGCTCACAGCTCTGCTGTCTGAGGGAGCTTTGCTTCCACAGCTGAAAAATTGTAGCTGGGACAAAAATATCTGTGATGGCTGCGAGTATCCCACATCTGCCCACCAGCCTGGTCTGCCACCCTGCCCCAAACACTGGTGTCAGCACAAGCAGGGAAAGCAAAGGGGGACAGGAGTGGCCAGGAGCTGGGCTGAGGCAGGAACTGACTGCTCCGACCAGCTTTGGCAGAGGTGGGTGTGGGAAAGCAGAAGAGGTGCCAGAAGATGTCTAGTCCATAGATCCCACAGACCAAGGCTGTGTCCTCTCTCCTCATGGAAAGAGAGTTCTAAAAGCCTGAACAAGAGGCAGAAGTCACCCTCTGCAGATTTGCAGACAACATCAAACTGGGTGGGGTGGTTGGCATACTGAGCACCAGTGCTTTGATCCAGCAGGACCTTGGGAAACTTCAGGCCAAGAGAAACCTCATTAAGTTTTGTAGAGCCATGCAAAGCCCTGCACCAAGCTGGAACAACCACGTGTGTCAGTTCAGTCTGGGAACCAACTAACTGAAGAGCAGCCCCACTGAGGAGGGCCCATGTGTTAGCTTGAAAGACAGATTAAACAGGAAACAACAGTTCCCTCTTGCCACAAATGAGGCAAACTACTCTCTGTAGTGCAGGACATCAAGGGAAGTTATTGCCCCTTCTCTTTGGTGCTGCTGGGACTGCATATATTTGAGCATCTGGTTCAAGATGGAAGTGGAGAATTTGGACAGGATCCAGCAGATGAACTGCTAAAACACTCGGGCATAGAGCACTTCTTCTGTGAGATGAACTTGAAGGCATTACTCTTTCTGAGTCTGATGATGAAGAAGTCAAGGCAGGATCTAGTAACAGCCCACTATGCAAAGGCATTAAAAAAGGTGATGAAGCCAAACCCCTCTCAGTAGTAGCAGTGATTAAGCCAATGTCCACATCTATGACTTGGAAGTTAGACTGAGCACTAACAAAAAGTTCTTCACTAAAGGACTGGAACAGGTTACCAGGCAGAGTGTGGCATCTCCATCCCAAGGGGTGTTCAAGATTCCAGCAGCGAAGCCATAGTTGACGCAATCCAGTGCAGGCTCCAGCCCTATTTTGAGGTGGAGTTTAGATTAGAGACATTCCACTTCCCACCAACATTTCAACAAGTCTGTGAAATCCCGCAGGGGATACTGTGGTCCTGACACAGGTTTTAGGGTACATGCCCACAGTGCCCTTCCTGCTCAAAGCAATGTCCAGGTCTTTAGCACATGTGTAATACCCAAGCACACATAAGATGTCCACAGCTTCACACATTCTGAAGAGACTCATGATGAAATGTCTGCATGCTGTTCTACTGCATATGCTGTCCTGCCCTGGTGAGACACCTATGCAAAAAGCCACTGAAAAGTGGTTATTTTTAACTCTAGAGGAAAGGCTTTTTTATAACTGGAACCTGGCAAAGTAACAGTGTCAAGTAGACCCATCCTCTCCAATGTAAACTCCTCAGATATGAAATTATTCCAGGATAATTATTGGACACAGTTGAGCATATAGAAAGATCTGAAATGCTCCACCCCAGGGCATTTATCTGTTACAGGACAGTACAAAGCATGAAGTACATTACAGAGTCTTTCATCTCCCCTTAAACACTTTAGAGACATTTTAAATTCCGTGAAAGGAAAACACTTTAAGATCCTTCATGTATTCAAAACTCCTTGCAATAGTCCCTCAGAGAATCCTTTGTACCTTAGCAGAATCACAATTTACAGATATGAGACCACTAGTCCCTCACAAACACCATTACTTTTAAAAACTCAAAATATGATAAAACAATTACCATTATTATAATTATTATGATATTTCTTCTTTGTTTCAGAGCAAAGCTTTCATCAAATGAGGTTTTTCATATAGAAATGTTCTAGGTAGATGATTCACACAACAAATTCATAACTAAGAAGAAGATAGACTGGAAAAGGGAGTGTGGTTTTCTTATATTAGCTACATGTAGTCTGACTGTAATTATTCTCAGCTGAAATATCCATACATAAAAGCAATTTTGCAATGCCAGTAATTTGTACAATTATTCTAATAACATGTTATTTCCTTATTTTTTATAAACCAATTTTAATACTTTTTTATTGCGTTTGCATAGCAATTTTTAAGTCAAATAATGAAGCCTCACAAGTTTTCTGCAAGGTAAGGTAAGGTGAGGTCAGTGGAGACTGATCTCTACTGCTAGTTACAAATGCATTTATTTCTTTGGTGTTTCTTTCTCCCTCAGGATATTCCAGACTTCCTGCTTGTACACGGTGTCACCTCTCATCTCTGCAAGTCTTGTGGGGTAAGTTAACACATTTGTATTAACAAGTAAATACACTTGTACTGACTTCCTATGGTGGCACAGAATGTGGATGCACCTTACATGTGCAAATATCCCATCACCATGGGGTAACAAGCAAGTAATCTTATCTTACAGGAAATTTCAGGGCAAACTGACATCACCAAGACAGTGGTGGATGTGTGAATTAAATTCCAGAGCGATGAGTCCCAGTCTAGCTCTCCTTAACAGCCATACAGTTAGACCAGGGAGCCATCCCCTTTTAAGGTGGGATACACTGTACTGAAGTCTGAGATTTCACTTTCTTCTTATGCATACAGGGATAAACTTAAGAATTGTTTGACAAAAAATAGTGAAGTTACAGAAATGTCAAAACCATGTAGGTGGAAGAAAGATCACAGAATCACAGAATATTCTGAGTTGGAAGGGATCCACAAGACTCATCGAAGTCCAACTCCTCGTCCTGTGCAGGACAGCCCCAAGAGTGACAACATGTGCCTGAGAGTGTTGTCCAAAGACTTCTTGAACTCTGGCAGGCTTGGTGCTGTGACCACTTCCCCGGGGAGCCTGTTCCAGTGCCCAACCACCCTCTGGGTGAAGAACCTTTCTTCAAACATCCTATTATCTAACCTAGACCCTTTATCTTTCCATATGAACAATGTGGTACACTGATATATCTTTTACGATAAGGTTGGTGAGATCAATAGAAACGTGACAGTTTTAGTACATTCCCACACAACCTAGAGCAGTGGTTTACAACACTGTTGTGTCCAAATTTTTTAAGACAAATCCGCACCAATTTCAAGTCTCTTTAATACACAAATCACCTGACCGCCTTGTGCTGCTCATAAAGACTTCTCAGAGCAGGATGGGATGGCATCTGAGGGCATGAACAGTAATGAATATCCTCAGATAAGATGATCCAAGTGACCAAAGCAAAGAACTGCTACGTCTTCACTTCCAAGAGAAGGCTTTTTGGTTTGTTTTCATAGTGAAATAACTAACCTCATTGCCCAGCCCTCCTGGGGACCAGTACTTTAACTTTTCCCATGATGTAGTTAGGGAAGGTCAGCAGCAGTTCAGACGCACAGTATTTGGTACTGCTGGCTACAGCATGGCAAAAATTTCCTACTTTTTGCCACCTTTAGGTTTGGTTGTTGAACAGCTGTTGGACTAGAGAGACAACAAACACTGAGGATATAACTGAAGCTCACTGGACCAAGCAGAATTTTATCTCAGGCTAGAAACACTCCAATATTTCACAGTAAAGACAAGCCTCAGACTTCCAGAAGAAGTTTTCTTTTGTTCTACTTTAATCAATCAGTGACAATTAATCAACATTTAGTTTCGGCTCAAGGAAGTAATGACAGAAATAATTATGTCCTGAGACAAAAACCCCATCAGCTTCTCCGAACCTATTAACTGCCTCAGATGAATTGGCAATCAATGAAATGAGATTTAAAAGTCTAACACACAGACCATCTCCATTTCCATCTCTAGAGCCAGGATGACACAAAATTACTACCCAACCTCTGCATATGTTCCTATAAATGCACCATTATTCCATCCATAAAACAATTTTGCTGGTTCATTGCAGGACATGAGTTCCTCTGACACTGAAATACAATGTGGACTTGCTCCTAACTGATCCTGAGCAGGGAATGAAATAACCACTCCTGACATGTCTCTTTATAAGGCATCAGCTAAACAACTGTGTTATCACAGAATAATTCAATCAAGAGTTTTGTTCTATAGGTGCAGGTGGCCCATTGTAAAAGAAATTTGTGGTCTTGCAGAGAGGTTATTGTTGACAGATTGAAGATATGAAAAATGTAAATACTAGTGGGAAATAGGAGGATAAGGCTGTTTCAGTTACTTACAAGGTGTAGCTCTGCCTTCTTCGTTTGACTTAATGCAAACACTTATTTAGGATAGGATGCACAGCATCCTAGACTCCCTGGACTGTGCCAGTGCAATCCCACTGTCTATAAACACTGGAGATGAATCAGATGAATCCTGCCAAACATCTGCTTTCATTTATCAAAACAAGGTTAGGAAACTTGATCACAATTTATAAACATCTCTTGGGAAACGACCTAACACAAACAGAAGGGAGGTGGTAGCACTGAAGGGGAAGCTGAGCCCCCCAGCAGTGTCCAGCTCATAACACCCAGTGTGAGCAGTAGCAGTCACCGAGACTATTAATGGTGAGACAGCACCGTTATTTTTATGATGAATAAATAGACTAAACCCAAAGTGACACAAGCTACTCGGTGGTGTCAAGCAGTCAGATTTATATCTAATCTTCATAGCTGCTTTTCAATAATCTACATTTATTTGAAGCTTCTAGCATTTTGATTTTATCATTATAAATGCCTCCTCTGCTTTTTTTCTTCAAAAGCATAAGTGAAATCATTCTTGAGTTCTTCTTCCTGCAGGTTTCTTGTTTGGACTTTTCTAACCTTAGCAGTGAGTAAAATTACATGGTCTTAATCCAGCAATCCAAGAATAAACTGTATTGGAGAATAGTCTTTACCATCAGTTCCAGAAAACTCCCCACATTGTGATAATATTTACAAAACAGGAGTAGCTTGCTAACTGCCCAAATCTGAGGAATCCAATGGTAAATAACACGGGGATATGGAGAGAAGTCTCTTGGTGGAGGCTGTCGGGGTGGCACACCAGGTATTATCCTAGCTCAGCAGAGAGGAGCTGGAAAGAAGCACAGACTGGCAGCTTTTAGTCAAAAGAAATGTGCTTTTAGTAAAGGTGACTTCTTAGACCTTTCAGTCGCAAATATTAATAACTTACCACCACAACTCACTCTAGTAGCACTTAGAAAAATCTGAATTTTGATTAACTATAAGAACACACAAAGATTGCCTGAGTGATACAGACTGAGGAAGACACATGAGAGATCTCCAAGCTCAGAGTAAAAAACCAACCAGACAGAAACCCCAACCAACTAAACAAAAAAACCCACAAAAAACCCCAGGGTGTTTTAATACAACCAAACAGGAGCACAGGACATGGGTAAGGACAGAGAGCATCAGCATTACTCACAGTGGGAAATCTGCAGAGGGACTGTAGGAAATACTCAAATACTCTCCTGCTGGTTAATGGCGACAAAGAAAGTCTCAAGATGAGATTTTGGAGGCCAGGAAGAGGATTTTATTTTAAAAACAAACCCATTTTCACTCACATCCACATACCCACATACTCACAACCAGAAGAAATGTGTCTGTCCATCATCCAGGTCCATGTACATCCAAGGCCTGCTCAGGATCCCTCGCAGTGAAACAGTGTAAGGAACACAGCTCTGTAGTCCTTATCCTGATCTCCTTCCATGGCTGGTGACCACTCACTGCTTTGGGATGTGCTTTTTGAACCCTGAAGCTGACACCAACTGCCTTCTTCCATGTCCCCATCCCAGCCTGCCTCCGTGGGTCATCAGAGCTGACTCTCTGCCCTTTTCTGAGTGCCTCAAGGCTCCAGTTCCAACCTTTATTCTCCTGCTACCATCCCTTTGATGGTCTGAGGCTTTGTTTCAACCTAAATGTAGGTTGTCCTTTGCGGCAGATCATCCCTTGTTTGTCTGATCCAGCCTGAAGCTGTATCTCTGCCAGCTCCAGCTCAGCTGGGCATGTATAAACGTGACCAAAGGAGTTCCTCTGCAGACTCTCACCTCTGGTGATTGAGATCCCAGCAGATGCAATCCCATGGCTTCTCCTGGATTAGGGGGTCGTGCTGCAGCAGACTTCAGCCAGCGATCCGGAGACCCTGCAAGGGCCCAGGTTGCTCCTGGTGTTATTTCCACTCCTGTGAAAATGATTGCGCCTAGCAGGTCAGCTGGCTATAGATGTGACTTTTTGGGGATTCCCATCTCTACTGGAAATAAAAATAAAAATAATGGTTGAAAACCATTGAACTAGATAATGCAAGAGCCTCCCAGTGGCCTTGAATATGCTATTCATTGAGGTCGGAAGCTGCTATGGAATTTTTCAATACATGATTTAATCTAGGCAGCCTGAGCTCCAGAAGCAGAGGGAGGAAACCCAGCGACTCTGGAGCCAGGGGCCCTCAGGCAAGGAAAGGGAACATTTTCAATGGCTTTTAGAGGATCCATTGGCCAAGTCACACATGGTACAGCAGTTCACTGGTGGCATTATAAAGCTAGAAAAGCACTGTCAGGTGAGCTGCCTAAAAGGAAAAAGATTGCTCCCTCCTCTGCAGAATGCTAACATTTGGGCATTTTGGGGTTTTAGCTGCCTCACAGTCGGACGACAAGCTCTCAGCACAGGGATTTTTTGGCCATTGTAAACACAGCAGCAGCTCCTCAGCAGGCAACAACTGCTGTGGCACTGAATTCTCAGCAACTGTGGGTAACCCTGCCCTGGTAGCTGCAATGCCCCGCCCCATGCACTTACATCCTCCCACTGCAGGACACGCAGCACTTCTCCCTTCACCTGCTCCAGCAGTGCCAGGAGACACTCACAGCAGGAAAAGGTGACCCAGAGCCGGGGAGCACTTGGAGGACACTGTGACTGTCTCTCCTCACCTTACACCACACAGCCCTTCCCAGGACCTCTGATAAATGTGAGTTGTGACAGAGCTTCAAGGGTGATGTCCTCAAGTCAAGGGAACAACACCACCAAAGAGGAGCCCATTAAACTTTTTGTCCTTCAAATGCCAGTAGCTTTTTAGTGGGTGTCTTTGATTTTAGAGACTGGTCAAGCCCAGGAAATTATACTTCACACTCAAATACATCCAACTGTTTTTAAAGCAGAGAGCATTGCCAGCTCAACAAATACAATCCTATCCCAAGGCCTTGACAAACTCAGTAGCTGTTTTTAAGTGTCTTCCTCCATTACAAGCAGCTCTTTGTCAAGGGCACCCGACGCTAACCAACACTGATATGAGGATCACATCCCCCACTGCTGGAAATGGTCCTGCTGCCCAAAGGGGTTCAGACTCTAAAGAAAGAAACAACGCAGGCCATTGAAAGGCATCGTGAAGGCAGGGGCTGAGGCAGAGCTCCCTGCCCATCACCACATGCGCCTGACAGAGACCTCAGTTCAGGCTCTAAAACCTGCACTCTGGCTGTAGTCCCAAAGGAAGGGGCATCACTCCACACAGGCAAGGACCATCAGTTGCATTACCCATGTCACAGTCAATTAACCTTGGAGAACAGCAATGCTCCCCTTGGCAAAGGTGCCTCCTGCAGCATGTGTGAAATGGGGTGAACCTGGGGCATACGCAAGATTAGAAAACAAACCCTAACATGAGCAGAACTGAAGGGATGGTTGGATATAATTTAAACATGTTTTAACAGTAGAGGCAGCCCATATGTGAACATCTGTTTTAACTCCCTGTAGATATGTAACAGTGGTGGAGGCATCCTGGAAGTGTGGAGAAACAGCACCCCCTTGATAACGTGGGCCTTGAAGGAAGATGTGCTCCATGTCCCCAAAAAAACTCCCAGGGGTCATAAATGCTTTGCTAATTATTTTTTTTTCTGGGTGCATGTTTTGCATTGCCTTCTCCTGAAAGGGACTCTGCTAGAGCACCATCCTGTGCCTTGGTTTCTTCATCTGCATAGCCAGGATAACTGGGCTGTCCCCACAGGAGCACTGGGAAGATGGATTGGTTAATATTTGCTTAGTGCTCTGGAGATAGCACTATATAAATCTAATTACATTTTATGCCCTCATGCGATAAGGATGTCATCTTGGATTAGAGGGGATTAGTTGTTAATGCCATTCCTGTACATACCGGTCCCCTCCAGGGCTTTGATCTCTGCTGAGAAGGTTTTTCACTCTGCTTTCAAATCAGTAAGGTCCTCCTAGTTATGTTAATCATGGAAATCAAAGATTTTGGATGAAAACAACACTTGGTGGATACCTGACTATGCCTTCAGCCCAGCATAGGTGTGTGCTCAGTCAATGGTGGTGGGTACTCAGTGACTCTCTTGCTTTGACATCACTAAACCTTTGGCAAGGCCAGGGAAAGGGGGTTGAGTATGTCCCCTGCCTGTGCACTGAGCTCCAAACACACTACCAAGTTATTAAGTACAAATCTAAGTTAATGTTTACCGCTTGCCCAAAACACGGCAACTGCCGAAAGCCAAAGAAAACAGAGTGAGAAGCCACATGCTGGTAACAATTGCAGGGCAAAATGCTACTGAGAGGACATTCCCACCTTCGAGGAGTGCTGCACTCAAGGGACTGCTCCAATCTGCAGCCATGTCCCAGAGCAATGAGAGGGGATTCTGGCTTCCCACGTGACTCATAGAGAATTTGGTTTTCTAAACTAGCAACAGTGAAGCTTCCATCCCTTCACCGCAGTGATCCTGACTGCTCTCGGAATTGACTGACTGGAGAGCCAAAGCACCCTGCCCTGGTTTCAGAGGTATCAGGGACTAAGCCAAGATCCCTTTGAGGGATCCCTTTCCAGCACTCCCACTTGCTCCAAGCATTCGCTTACCTCTGGAACAGGCTTGGATTGCAGCTGCTTACTTGCAACAAAAAAGGGCTGTCCTGTCCCCACCTCCCACCTAGTGAAGGTTTCTCCCAGAGGAAACTCTGGATTTGTCACCTATTGCTGAACACCCAGGATTAGCCAGAAGTAGGACCCAGGCTCCTTTCAGCAGCAGGAGAGGAAGGATACAACATCCTGATTCTCAGCCTCCAGTGGACAGGAGCAAGTTTGGCTTACCAGCATGCTGAAGAAGCTCGTTGTCAGGGACTTCTCAAGCTGCATTAAACTTCCAGAGACAGATCCCACCATGATCCTTTAGTGGGGACCATCTGCAGTCAGGTATAAAACAGGGAGCTGCAACAAGAAGTGTGGGAACTGGTGAACAGCAAAAGTCTTGCAAACACCCCTAAATTGTGAAACCAGTATTCACCCAGGCTGCATGATGATGGCCAGGGTCACATGTCAGCACAGGCTGGCAGGAGCACCTACCAAAATCCTGGGAGGAGATGGTCTTCCCTGCACCTAAAACTGGGAGCAGAGGCTGACAGCCTGAACTTGTCGCAGCAGCATCCGAGTGGAGAAGTGCTCCCAGAGCAAAGGGGATCCCGTTGCAGCAGGTGCTGGAGATGTCAGAAGGGGTTTTGGAGAATGATGAAATCTCAGCAGCAGCAAAGCTGGGCATTGCCCTGGGTCCAGCTGTGATTGAACAGCCTGCTCCAGGTGCTTGGTTTGAAGTTTTCACAGGGATATTGGAGGCAGCATTCAGGAATTAGATGTTTAATTATGCTTTTTTCACTGAGGTTGAACAAAGGCTGACCAGTGACATATGAAGAGGCACCAGGAGGCACCAGGAGCCCTTTTATGAGGAGGTCCCAGGAGGACCCACGACCGTGCTGAGGGGGCACAGCCGAGAGAAGAAGAGGGTGGCCAAACCTTCAGCCCCAGCTCTGGGGAGCCTGGGAGGGCTCAGACGAGCACAGTGCAGGGTGAGCCTCCTGGGAGCCAAGCTGGGCTGGTGGTGCTCCTCCAGCATCAATGGAATGCAAAAGCAACTGGAGTTTTTCTGTTTACCTGGGTTGGCTCTATAAGAGAAAAAACTACCTCCATTTATTTCTTCTTGTTCACCAGAAGAACTGGTCTGTTGCAAGACAGGGACTAAACTACTACCACTATTGCTCTGGGTAGATGCTCCCCATTCTCCCAGGGCAAGAAGAGCTGGGGTGCAGATGGGGGCAAACTGTTTAACTGTCTCCAGCACAGCATCCTTAGCTCAGGCCAGTTCTGCAAGGCAGAGCTGAAGCTGGTCTAGAGGGTGAATTGTCACTCCTAAAAAAACCAGTAGGTAATAAAAAAAAAATTCAATATTTTGAGGGAAAAAAAGGTTAGTTCAGGGTCTGAAACAAGACACATCCCATGGAGGAGAACTCATGGCACAAGAAGCACAAGGGGCAGTTGCCCGACAGGGTGCTGGGCGACATGGGGCTGCAGATGCCATCAGGGTGTCCTGGCTTGGCACAGCCCATCCAGAGCCTCAGCAGAGCCATCACCCTGGGAGCCCCGATCATCACACTTCTGCAGCTGCAAGGACCAACCTCCCTCCCGGCAGCTACTCCAAATGCAGGGTGTGGAGCCAAGCTGTCAGGGAAGCCAGCAGGATCCCATTAGCAATTTTATCAAACTCAACCGTTTTTTGGTAAAACATTTCCATTGTGGTGACTCAGCAGCCTTGGAAAGTTTCTGTCAGCAGCAGTGAAGCTCGAGATGGGCACACAGGGAAAGGCCCCTGGCACAGCACCTGACCTGGCTGTGTGGACACTGCTCAGAAGGAGCCACGCAATGAACCACCCCACTTTTTGGCCAATTCCGCTCCAGTCTATTCATTGTCCATCAACAGAAGAGCCTGTCCAACAGAAGAGTTTTCAGGTTAAGTGGACCAACATGCAACATGTCAAGACACAGAAAGATTCAAGCGCTGGCTCCCTTTTATTCACATGCTTGATCAAATCATCCCTTTGTCAAAATTAGGCCTGAAAACAAGTTAACTTTATTACTCTGACTATTAAAAAGCTTTCCTCATCTAAATTTGTCTTGCTAAGCCCGAGATGTCTTGCCCTATCTGCAGAGAAGAGATTACCCCCTCTCTGCATTTGCCTCTTGCGTATTTGAGGGCTGCTCTCATGTCTCCCTGAGCCCGTTTTTTTGCCTGTTATCCAGCCAGGGTCGAGCTTGCTGGGAGTCATCATGTCCTCACTAATCTCTGGCCACCTTCCAACCTGTCCATGTTTTCCCCATCCCAGTGGGAAGCTGGCTTTTCTTTGCAAACCTTCTCTGCAGACCTCCAGTCCCTTCTTCCAGCAAGTCCTCACACCCTTCTCAAGGATTTACAGCCTGTCCCTTGGCAGGGATGGAGTTGTTTGTGCTGTTGGAGAGATGGAGGAGATAGGGCAGGGGATCCAGGCTCGGGGGCAGCCAGCAGATGGGAGACTTGCCAAGAGACCAAAAATACTGTCAGTCCCTATTCCCAGCTCCCTCTCCAGTAGGATTTTTCACCCAGGGAGCAGAACTGGGTCTTTCACATCAGCTTGCAGCACTTGAACCAGGGCTTCACCTGTCCCAAAAAAGGGATGGCTCTGAGATGGCTCTGGAGGGACAAGGCAGGGAGTCAAACTGGGCTGGGGATTCAGCAGAGACCAGGATTATGGAGCCCCTGCCAGGGCAAGGCTTGGTTTCTCTCCCCTTTTTTTTTTTTTTTTTTTTTTTTTGGTGTTTTAATCAGTCTGGTTAGAGGAGAACTGGCAGATGAGTCTCATAAGGCAGGACTCAGCTGCTTCTCTCCCTCTCCCAGCAGTGTCTGCAGGGCTGCAAACTGTAGCAGTTGCAGGTACCTCCTTGCAGGAAAAAGCAGGAAAAAACTGGCAGGGAGTGGAAACGAGTGGCAAGCAGATTAGAAACTCAGCTCCTATTTATAGACCGACAGTCAAGAAACTGCCCCTGTGACAGGGTGGTTTGTTTAACCCTTTTGGCCCCAAGCACCAAGCCACCCAGATGCTGAACCAGCCCCAGCCTGTGCCATGAGGGAACATTTTGGCACAGGGGAAGCAGGAGAAATGCTGTGCCAGGGCACCCAAGCAGGGAGCAGGAGACAGGTCCAGGCACAACGTGACTTACAAGGCTTACACCTCAGCAAGGCAGGGAGATGGGTTATGGATATTAAGAAGTTGGGTCACCAGAACAAGGAAAAGAATATCCCAGTCTCCTGCTGCATGGCAGACAGAGAGGCACAAAAATATTTCATCTAATAGTGAGGTCATGAACCTGGTTTAGGAGCAGCTCCAGTGTTTTCAGCCTCTTTTGTCTCCCCTGAGTTTTGGTAGATCTGAAGGTGATGGGCTTTGAGGGCCACTGCGTATCCATTGCCCAGCAGTGGCTGCTGTTGCTCATGGGAGGGCTGCGGCATCCCACAGGAACGGATTGTGACCCTACCTCCTGCTGCTCCCCACCATGGTCTCCCCAGAGCTCATCAGCAAGAGGACAGACAGGCACTGTCACCAGCCTCCTGCCACATCCGCAGTATCTGTTAAATGAATTGTGAAGCTCCCCTATGTCTGAGCTCTACCTGCCGTCACTTATGGGTTCTTTATACCATACACAGTTGTTTTATACACTGCCATGGAAAGACTTTCCAGCTGTTCTCTCGCTTGCTTGTGTCAATAGCTATTTTTACAAGTTTGCTTTTCTTTTCTTCTTAATTGATCTAAATCCTTTCCCTTAGCTTTCTTGTTAAAGGTGGATTTAAAGAAAAGGAGTTCATTATCTTGGACATTTTTGAGTCATTATGAATTTCATCCCTCTCCTCATTAATTACTTATTACCCCTCAGCTCTGGAGGGCTGCTTTGTCCTCGATGTGTTTGTGAGCAGCTTCCCTGGCACCCTGTAATCCCCCCGGCCCTGCGTTAGCTGGGTCTGGTTTACACTGCCCTCGCTGTCCTCTCCGCTGTCTGCTCAGCTGCTCCTGGTCTCCTCTGCTCCCAAACAAGCTCTTGCCTTTTCACTGCACCCCAGAACTGTCTCCAGCTGAGCCCTCTGGTCCTGGGTCCCTCAGTGGGTTGAACCCCTTGTGCATCTTGCCTGCCCTGAGGGACAGGCACCCATTCCCACTGGCCTTGTGCCAGGCAGCAAGAGGAGTCACTGGCTCCTGGTTAATAGGTTGGCACTGAAGTTTGGATATAAATAGCCATTTTTTGGAAAGCAACAGCTTTGCTGGGCCTGTTTTGGTATGTGCCAAGTTATGACAAAGCAGCACGGAGAGCAGAGTAATGTTGTGTAAGGGCCATGGGATTAACAGGCCAGTATTTCCCGAGCCTTTGGCTGCAGTTGGATCCCCAGGGAGGACCTGAAACATATAAGCATGTCCTGTGCTGCAGTAGCCCCGGGGGCACAGCAGCTGCAGTGGTGTCTTCATCCTCCCACCGTCCTGGCAGAGGAAAGCCATGCACAGCCGGGCACTCAGATACTGACCCTGCTACTGAAACAACCTTCTTCAGCCCACGCCACATGCACATATTGGCTACAGCCCTGTGTTACCCACAGGTGGACCCATGACTGGGGATCACAATGAGTGATGGCCTTTCTCTGGACCTAAACAAGCACATAGACATCCAATCTCTGCTGGAAAGAGACCCCCTCCATCCCAGCCTCATGCTCAGGTTGACTTCCATGCCCCTGCTGCCCCAGCAGCTTCCCTAAAGCTTTGCAGACTTTTTTTACCATCACAGCAGGGGATGGCAACTTACGGTCTGTCCTCTCCTCCCTGAGGTCAGTGTTAATGCATTTCCATGCTGAATCTCCTCCCGGCAGGCTCCTGCCCGGCCTGGGGTGTGGTCACTGGGGAGGGCCCTTCCCATACTTCATGGAAGTGTATGAAAAGGCAAAGCAGGAAAAATGTGTTGGGTTGGTAAAGGGAAGAGAGGGGTGTGTGATATTTGCCTGGGGAGGGTGAACGGGGGTTGCACAAGCAAGCAATTGGGTTGCACAATCAGAAGCAGTGGAATTATTTAAGTTCCAGTGATCAACTGAGCTACACTTTCTCAGGGGGTTTTACCCAAAACATCTTAATCTTTAACTGGAGCAAACTGAGATAAGACACCTGGTCCAGGAGTGCAACTCTGCTGACATGCCCTGAGCTGTGCCTTGGCTCATCCCTCAGTGGGAGGGAAGGGGGTCACAAAATCATTTCAGGGGATCGAAGTGCTGTGTTGTGAAGAAAGCAGCAGCAGCTCAGACTCTTCAGGACAGAGAATTAAATTGAGAACAGGCTGTAAGTGCTTCGAGCAAACCTTCACACTTGCCAGGAATCTGCCAACTACCTTTAATGGCTGGCAGCAACTCCAGTCCACTGTAGGGGTGAGCCCAGCAAAACCCTCTAAGCCAAGGATTACAGCCATTCCTCATTCTCCATCTGCGAAGCAATAATGTGACTGAAGACAACAAGGGACTTAGTGACAAAGGAGCTACAAGGAACAGATAATTTCAGGTGGCTCAATAAACAAGCAGCCCCTTGTCAATGCGCTGCAGTCTCACCCCTAAAGAACACATCAAAATCCATAGAGTCATTTAGGTTGGAAAAGACCCCTAAGATCATGAAGTCCAACTGTTAACCCAGCACTGCCAAGTCCACCACAAAACTATGTCCATAAGTGGCACATCTATGTCTTTTAAATACCTCCAGTGTGACTCAGCCACATCCTTAGGCAACCTGTTCCAATGCTTGACAAGCCTTTCCATGAAAATGTTTTTCCTAATATCTTATCTAAACCTCCCTTAGTGTAACCTAAGGCCCTTGTCCCATCGCTTGTTATTTGGGAGGAGAAAACACCTTACTATAACCTCCTTTCAGCAGGTTGCAGACAGTGATGTCTCCCCTAAACCTTCTGCTCCAGACTGAATACTCCCAGCTCCCTCAGCCACTCCATGTAGTGCTTATGTTCCAGACCCTTCCCCAGCTCCATTGCCCATCTCTGGACATGCTCCAGCACCTCAATATCCTTCTTGGAGGCAGAGGCCCAAACCACAGGATTCAAGGTGTAGCCTTACCAACACCTGGTACAGGGGAACAATCACTGTCCTGGTCACACTATTGCTGATACAAGCCAGGGTGACATTGGCCTTCTTGGCCACCTGGGCACACTGGTGGCTTAGCTGGATGTTTACCAGCACCCCCAGGTTCTTTTCTGCTGTGCAGCTTCCCAGCCACTCTGCCCTCAGCCCATAGTGCTGCCTCCTCTGACTTTTGTTTACTGTCTTGTAGCCAGATTAAGCTCTATCTGGGATTTGGCCCCCCTAATTTTCTCCCTGCATAACCTCACAACATCCCTGTAGTTCTCCTGAGTTGCTGCTCCTTTTTCCAAAGGTCACAAACTCTCCTCTTTTGCCCGAGCTCCAGCCCAAAGCTCTGTCCAGCCAAGCCAATCTTCTCCCCACTGGCTCATCTTTTGGGAACAAGTGGACAGCTTGTTCCTGCACCTGTAAGATTTCCTTCTTGCAGATTGTCCAGCCCTCCTGGACTCCTCCGCCCTTCAGAACTGCCTCCCAAAGGACTCTGTCAGTCAGTCTTCTGAACAGGTCAAAGTCCGCCCTCTGGAAGACCAAGGCAGCCATTCTGCTGACTCCCCTCCTTCCTTCTCTGAGACTCCATCATTTTGTGGTAACTGTGCCCAGGACAACCATCACATCACCCACAAGTTCACCATCACAGGAGCCAGGAGACTGAGAACATTATTTTCTTCTGCTCTTGCATTTCTATGGCATTCCCCAAAACTTCTGCCTTCTGCCACGCTCCTCCCTGCAGCAAAGTGAGGTGGCCTGTGCTGGCACTCTTAAATGTGCAAGTCTTGGCACCAAGGCCCGTATTTGTGTATTTTCCAAGGAGATCAACAAGTGGTCAGTGATCACACACAGGTCCGGACAGTGAGTGCCTGGAGGCACAAGCCATTGCTGGAAGAAGACAACTTCTGCAAGAGAGCTCTGTGCATCTGGCAATGGCTGGCAATAAGCCAACCACAGCTCCATCGTGGCCTTTTTCCTTATAAAGTGAGCAACAGCACAAGGACTTGGTAAAACCCAGTTGCAGGGTCTGGAGAGACGTGTTCCAGAGGTGGAGAAGGTGAGTGCCCAGCCTCCTCTAATCCAACCCATGCTGTCTGGTGCTCCTGAGGGCAGGGAGACCTCCAGCCATGCAAACAGGCCTCTGCATGAGTCTTGCACAAACTGCCAGAATGACCTACTTCTGCATCTGTGGGATGTCCCTCTCCTCCGCTCCTGCAAAGGGTTTGGAAAGCACAGGCCATGTTAAGCACGTGTCAGTGAAATCCAGCTCCCCAGCTTAGGCTGTCTAACACAACATTTGCAATGCCTCAGACTTCAGAGCTTTTCCAAACCCCTCAGGACTGTAAGGCTAATTTAGACCAGCTTCTGGAGTTTTACAAGGCCCAGATGAGGTACTACACTATTCATTCTCTCTTTCCATTCTTATAACCCCAGGTACCTGGCACTGCTTGAGAAAACACATGGGAAGTGCTCTGGGAATAAGCCAGGGTCACTGGGCAAGGCTGGACCCTCCTTCCTACTGCCCTGGCACACAGCAGAGTCAAAAGAGACGCTGTCACCACAGGGGCAAAATGGTCCACTGGCAGCAGGGAGAGCCATCACTGCTCTTCACTTCCAGTCCAGCCCACGAATCTCAATGCAGAAGGGTCCCTGGGCTGGCACGGTGACTTGGTGGCAGCCAGTAGTGCCAGGGCATAGGAGACATCAGTGAGGGCTGCTGATGCTGTGACTGTCTGAAACATGCCCAAAACATTGCCAAACTTACTCTAGCCCAGTAATAAGCTAGAGAGTAAAAAGGACAGATCAAATAATCCTCCTGCAGAGGCAGAGAGGACTATTTAACTAGCAGTGCCTTATCCAGCATGGCCAGATCCACCGTGTCCTGCTGGTGTTCACGCACCATGACACTCTCCACGTATTTTTCTTGTCTAGGAATATTCATACCAAAAGCCTCCCTTACAAAATCTGAACCTCCCGTGCTCTCCTGGCTTCCTTGCACCCACCACAAGGTATTTGAGGACCTTTTACCTTGATCATCAAGGTAAAAGTCATACCTTTGGGGTCTGATTTCCCTAATGTAGAGCACAGCTTCCTTACAGGTTTTTAAGTTGTGATGAGTTGTTATTCCCCCAGGGCAACACACAAGTGCTTGAGCACTCACGTTCCCCAGACAATTCAAATTCCAGTTCTTCTCCCTTTATTTGGTACCAGGCACAGAGACCTGCGCAGTTCCCAGCACCCCTTCACTTCTCCAAACACTTCATCACCCAAATTTCCACTGCCACATATTTTAAAACCTCTGCTATTCTCTTAACAAACCTCAGAACACAGGCATCTTTTGAAAACCTTGCTCTTTGAGTTCCATGCCTTTGCACAACCATCAGCTTTCAAACAGTAAATGGCTTTCCAGTTTGTAATGTCTCACAAGTGACTTCCCAAGACTAGCATCCAAATCATGGCTTCCCAAGACTAGCATACAAAAACCAACTGCCTGCTGGTCGCACTGGCACTCGTAGCCTGGTGCCCGTAGGAAACAGCCAGCCCACCACATGCCCTCTAATACCTGAAAACACAGAAGGGCAGGAATAAAACCAAATAATTTAGAAGCACAGGTTGGGATGAGGAGCTGTGTTGGATAATCAATCTACTTGAATATTTCTCCCCCAAGAAGACACCCAACTTCCACTTATTCTAGGGCAAACTCAAAAGGTTTTATTTTAATTTTTTTTTTTTAGCAAATTCTATCACGTAAATGTTAACAAAAAACATCTGTACAATTGCCATGATACACTCAAAAGTGAAACAAATAAGATATAAATACAGATATGGATGTAACATGACAAAAGCAGAAAAAATAGAAAAAAATACATGCGCATGAACACGGTGCCAACAAAGTCATTTCTCATGGCTGGCATTTTTCAGAGCGTTTTTTTTTACTTCCCATTTAAAACATTGTTAGCAACGTCCTGCTGTATACTACAAAGGTCTAGTTTCCTGTCCTTTAATATGTAATATTATGCTTGATAAATAAAGGGGTGGGGAGAAAAGGTTTTGATGACAAAGATGCAAGTTACATTACTTATACAGGTTATTGGTAAGCTAGTAATAAGCAATTAAAAAGACAGTCTTGTATTGTATTGTAATCCAGGCAAGCACACATAGTGTACCTTAAGAAAGCCACATGCCTCGATATTTCTGAACTACATGAGAACTACAGTACGTAGACCTGTGGGGTGGATGGAGCCTGTATTTGCCCACGCCCACGGAGCACTGGTGCAGCCAATGGCAGAAAAAACATCCACATCTGAGATTTCGGCAACCTTGCAGCCAAGAGCTGCTTGTCTGCTGAGAGTTTTCTCCCATTCAGATTTTTAAAGCATGGTGGGCAAAGAAAATACACTTTTTTCCTTCCTTTTTTTTTTTTTTACCTCTTTTTTTTTTTTTTTTTTTTTTTTTAAAGGTTACCAAAAATTGAAGCCCTGCATAATGGGCAGCAAGAAAAAAAAAAAAAAAAGGCAGCTGCAGTAGGTGGCTACTGCCAGGAGAACGTGAACACAAGCTTCACCGGTGCGGTGAGACACTGCAGCATGCAGACCTTCCTCTGCAAGCATGCGTGGACACTGTGATCTGTAGCCAGAGAGACCCTTATGCTCGCTGAAGAGAAAACAAAATGATTGTACAGCTGGTTGAAGTCAAAACTGGAGATCAGAGAGGTGACATTCAGAGCTAGCCCTTTGAGCACTTCAAAGGAAACACAAAATAAAAATCGGGTCATGTTCAACATACTAAACAACCTTACTATGTACATTATACGCGATGATTTATAAATACCTAAAGCAGAATGCTCCCTACTGTATACAGGTATAACACACTTCTAGAGTACTCAAAGGATGAACAGTCCTCGACCGACTCACGTAACGAAATTAAGTAGCACATTAATGAGCATCTGTTGACAAACAGAACTGAATCTGATTCAGAAAGTAAGGCCTGATTCTACCTTGTGCAGCCCCAGGGGTGCCAATGCCATCAGAGAGCGCAGGCTGGTCGCTGCCTGCAGCAGGTCACGCGCCTTCGCAAGGACGAGCTGTCGACTCCGACTGAGGTGTCAGGTCAGGGACGTTACAGTGCGTTCACTCTCAGTGCATACTAACAGGATTTTATAAAATATATAAAATCGTTTGAAAAGGAATTCAATTCCTGGAGATTTGCTACAGTGTGCCATTCAAAGAAAAAAAAAACCCAAACAAACCAAACCAACAAACAAGCAAATGAGATGGACCAAGCTCCATCACAGCTGGGAGGGACTAATCACCACCGGGTCAACTGTGCTGACCTTCTGAACCCCAGAACTGGAACAGAAGATGCTCAACTGAGTTGGGAAGAAAGGCAGGCATAAATTCTAAGCAGTTAGAAGTATAAATTAAAAAAAAAACAAAACAAAACCAAAACAAACACCCCAAAAAACCCTAACCCACTACTAAAAATTCAAACAAGACAGCTAACTGCTGCCAACAAGTCAGCTGAATATTTCCTCAAAAGGAAAAATAAATTTGTGTTAAAATAAAATTTGAATAATTCAAAAAAATTTTAAAAAGAGCATTCTGACAAGCATATTGAAAGATGTTGAAAAGAAATGGTCCGCAGAAAGGGAGACACAAACTATGGAGCAGCCAATCCTTCCTTTAGTGAGGATGGCTTTTCTGAGCCTGCAGAATCCCACACACCAGGACTGCACACAGTTTCTCCTGCCATAGTATTATTTGTTGGGAAAGATGAGGGAACTAGCCCTGCAGCCAGAAAAAGCCTGGACGTGTATAAATCAGGAGGTGGTCACCTTCTCTGGTCTCATGCAAGCAGGAAAAGGGACCAACAAGCTTTGCAGCCTGATATCACACAGTCCCACCAGCCCAATCCCTCCTGAGATGAGCACTGGGAGAGGAGCTGGCACCAAGCATCAGCTCCCACCATAGCTCCTCAGGGATGGGGCTGAGACACAAGAGGGATGAACCGATGGAAGGGGCTTTACCCTTCCCTGCTGCAGTAATGGAAAGTTCCATGTTCTCAGTATGTTCCCAAGTTGTCCCTTCAGCTCCCCAAAGTGGAAATGGAGGAAGCTGGAAAAACTCCAAGGCACTGAGAGCAGCCAGGGAACATACATCCATCACCACAGCTGCAGCCATAAGCTGCATGTCCACCATCCTCTTGCATCACTGGCACTGGGGACAAAACCCCAGTTGTGATCTATTGCAGGTTTGGGGTGGGCAGGCCCATCAGCCAGGATCCAGCCCAGGGCCAAACACAGCACTAATCAGCAACCTCCTGCTTCCCCTGGTTACAGGCAGAGCCAGGGAGAGCTCCCCCTTTGCAAACAGAAGGGTCTTCATTTGGGAAAGGGTGGTGCTGAGTGTTATTTGACTACTGCTGGTTTGACTCTGACCTGGCCTGTGTCATCAGGCTACAAAAGGACTTGCCCTGCTGCACTCTCACCCCCAACACCCAGCTGACAGCAGTGCCCAGCAAGGGCCCTCTCCCCTGCTCCAAAATGCAGAGAAGCCAGCAGGCCTGTGCGTGGGGATGGCCAGGAAGGAGGAGGTTTCTAAAGGCAGTGAACAGCACTGCAGGGTCTTCAGGCACAGGAGGGACCGTGACAGGCAACCAGCACTGTCCCAGCTGGTTCAGAGGTGCTTCCATGTGGTATTTCTCCTCAGATTTGGACATCCTTTCTGTCCTCAGGGATGAACATTTTGCCCAAAGCACAAAGGAGTTGTGGGGACAAAGCCACTCACCACCCAGCACCAGTGGGTCAGTCAGAGCAGCAGATCAGCCCTTTGATGCTACAGACTTCAAGAAAAACATCTGGCACTGAGGTACAGCTCTGCCAGCTCTTACTGTCCACCCATGAACACACACAGAGCCTAACCCGACCCCCAGCCACCTAACTCCACCATCCTATTTGCAGTCATCAGTCCCAGAATTGGGTCACAGGTTCCCTTTGGGGAGTAAGAAGTAACCTGGAGAGTCTTTTAAGCATATGAAAGAGCCAAATGGGTTGAGAGGGGAGAAATATTTACACGGTCAGTGAAAGGAGCAAGATCCCAGCTGTTATGCACAGCACTGCTGGCTGGAGAGTAGTTATAGAGAGATCAGCCCATCCAGGGTCTGTCACAACTATGTACAAAAACTCAGGTGTTTATAAAGAACCTACTTTTTCATTACTCACTTGGTATCTCTCAGTATTAAAGCATCTGAGGCTGGAATCACAGCCACATCTGCAAAGATCTCCCCATGGAGAGCCCTGCAAGTCAGGCAAGCTGCAACAGGGAGTACAAAACACGAACACAAGACTTGTAAGAAGAGGAGAACCCAGCCAGAATGGCTGCAGGGAGAGAGCAGGTAACCAGCACACAGAAACCAAAACAGGGGATAAACTAAACCAACAAGATTTGTTTGACTTTTACACGTGTCCGGGTTCTTGGACTCAGCGTTGGAACGCTAACCTAAACATATTTCTGAGATTTCAGCAGGCTATACCAATATGTTTAAGTATGGCTTCCTGTTGTTCACTTTTAATGAAGACTGCAACACAGACCTTGTTTCCTTTACATTCAATACCAATAAGATTCTACATAAAAGCTTTTAAGGGACTAAAATACTGATTGCAATAAATATCTGCATGGCCTCCTTAAGCTGATGGAGCGCGCCAGTGAAGAGTAGCAGAAAGGTCTCTGAGAGGCACCGTTGATTGCTTCTAAGTCTACACATATGTCCACATATCTCCATTAACTGTGCGTTGAAACATCTGAAGAGGAACTGCTGTTGCTGTTGGTGGTCTGGGCCCTCTTTATATACAAGTTTAGTAGCTTCATCTGAAAGAAAGAAACAAACATCAGGAGAAAATGCCAAGAAAAACAGGTGGGTACAAGCTGACTGCAAATCTAGAAACTCGCATTCTTTGGTGAGCTCAGTTTTGAGTGAGTTGACAGTGGGCACTCTGGAAGAAAAACAGAAGCCAAACTGACCATATTTCAGCACAGAGGCAGGAGGGTATGCCCAGTCCAACTGAAGTTACAGACACATTTACTGGGATTTAGAAAAACCTCTTGCATTTCACTTCAGCAGCCAGCAAGCCGTTCGCAGACTCAATCCTGCAGCTTGACCAGGTCAAGCAGGATTCCCGCAGAGGTCAACAGGACTGCAGGCACACTGGTGATCCAAGAGCCATGGATCCCTCCTAGGAAACACCTTGAACTCTCTGCGCCTTATAAAATGTTCATTGACATTGTATCTTCACTAACTTGGTACATCTAGTAAAACTTCCTTTCCATAGGTTTGTTTTCTTTTTCCGTCTTGCCACCCTAACTCCAGATCCTGTAATGACTCATGCTCACATTTAACTTTAAACATGCAGGCAGTCTGCATAAACCCAGAAGAATTACTCACATGTTTATAGTTAGTTACATGGTAGAGTAAGTCCGTGGCACCCAGGATACTGGGATAATAAAGCCTCTACAACATTTTATAGGGGAATTTCCTAACAGCCCAAATGGAATGAGGCAAACCTCACCAACCATAGCTGTCTCTTTCCAGAGGAATTTGGAGGCCCAAGTAATTTGTTTAAGGACAAGACAACACAGAAATAAAACCGAAGTGTTTCAGTCCCAGGTTGTTTTGGCCTACATCACACTTCCTACCAATGAAAGAAATTATTGCTTCAAAATGACAGAATGAAGCCCTCCAAACTAAATAGCTATTCACATGCAGAGACCTATTTCAGAAACAAAAAATACAGAATTCATCTTAAAATTGCATAGAAATCTTGTGATGATTCAGACGGGAGAAAAAAATGTTGTGATGGCTTCTTGAGCAGCTCTGAAAAGCAATCAAACCACCCACTTCAACACAAAAGGCCAGCTCTTGTCTGAAGGACAGAGCTGAATTAAGGGCTTGGTTTCACTTGCAGGTCAGAACCTGAGTTTTGCAGCTAGCCTGACTCCAAGGGTCACTTGAGCTTGCTGTTGTCCCAGAAGGAAAGGGACCCGTGTGCTGTGCTATTAAGAGTGAAGCTTTACCTGCATTTCTACCATCCCTAATCAAAACGTGGTGCGGAGAGGGCCTGCTTTCCCATCATCCCAGCCATTCATTCCCATCATTCTCTGCACCAGGTTACCTGTGCAGCCACAAGGCAGACTGAAAGGTATTTATTTTGGATTGCAGATCTGGTTTTCAGCCAGAGCAGCAGCTGATCCAACACACTGCACAGTTGCCCCAGGATGCAACACCAAAGAGGCAAGGCAAACACGGCTGAAGTGGGAAGGACCTGCTCAGTGGCAGCTTGCAATTACATAGGATCAAATGCATCATGAAACCAATCTCTGAACCCCATCAAAATTTTCTTAGTGGGATTTCACATGCTCACACTGCTGAGCAGGTGTTGTGCTAGTGGTATTTGTCAAGGTGAGACAGGATTTAAAAGAGTACAGGGAACTTGACCCAGAGCTGCAGTGAAGCCTTGCAGCTAGTAATAGCCCACAGAACAACTTGCAGTATCAAAACATCAGACACACATTACTCCTGTACCTTGCTTCCTGTGAGCTGTGCAAGATGAGGTTTCAGTTCTTCTCCAATTACTGAATAAATTGCCACCAGGCAAAACACACTGGCTTTACGGACACTGCTCTCTGTGTTATCATAGCCCTAGGAAACAAGACAAAAGGGTCAGAAGATAAACAGCACTCCCCAACACCCTTCCTGGGCAATATACTACAGAGCTGATGTCTGTTTTGCAGATGTGGTTGACCTTTCTCCTGACACATCAACAGAGAGGCCCTTCTTAACATAACAGTTTGCTACCTGAATACTTGAAGAGCGAGAGGATGCAATCACCCAGTACATCCTATCTGCTCCTTCTGTTATTACTTACTGCTGCCCTAAGTTATTAATATCTTGTTATTTATAGCATTAAATAACAATTTAATGTTATTTAATGTTACACACACAGTTTCCTAACGTGAGCTTGGGAATCTGTCACATATACACACTTCTGTGTTCAGTGCAGATGACCATGTGTTATCCTGGATGGTCAGGGCTTCTTGGATGGGAGCCCACCTATCAGGTAGAAAATACCATAGGAAATAACATGCTGAAAGACCCCTGTCTGTGTGCTGATCTCTGGCAGCTTGAGCAGAGCTCAGGCCAGCCACCAGGTCACTGAGAAGCATAAAGGCGATACTCTACACACACAGTCCTTTGGCCAGGATCCCAAAATACTTCCCAAATGTAAGGAGTAGAGTTCTTTGATCACTATGTGTTTCTAAGGTAAGAAAATATCACTGACAAACTAGGCTCTGAAACAAGAACCATTTACAGACATGGAAGCAATTTAAGAAGACATAACAGCCTTTTAAAAGACACGCTACTCCCAAACTTTTCCAGTGCAGCAAAGCTTCACTGTTCATGTTGTTTGTCTCCAACAATTATGGCTAAAACCATTTTACAACAAAAGTTTAGATCAATACAGAATTGTCCAATTCCCAGAAGTTGAGAATTAAGAAAAGAATTGCAAGAGCTGACACTACAAAATTGGGATGAATACTAGGATGCATAAGGGGAATTTCTGACTTTGCTCTTGTCCTTCCAACATTTTATGCTTGCCACAAAGGCTTCTTTATCCCAGTTCTCCATGGAAGTCTTACCCACACAAACATGTCTTCCCTTTCACACTGACTGAGTTGTTCCTGTCACAATCTCTCCCCCATAGACACACACAATCTCCTTCCTCCCTCACTGCCACTTCCCTTATTTTCTTCTTGCTTGCAGCCTTATCCCAATCGCTGGCACCACCAGCTGCTTGTGCAGTGAACCAGAAGACAACATGCTACAGCCAGTGCTCAAAACTAAATTCACAATGTAAAACCAAGCCTTAGCACTGACAAAAACACAGCTCCCCACCCAGCCTGAGAGGGTTATGAAAAAGAGGCTGAATGAAGTCAGCGGGTAGTTTCAGAGAGGCAAGAAGAAAGCAGCAGCCTGCCTGCTGGGATTCAAATTCAACTGCAAAGAGCCACCAAGGCACAGAACAGCTCAGCAGAATTCAAGGGGACTGCAAGACGTACAGAGACAGCATAAGATTTTGTTAACCTCTACTCTCACATTTCTTACATGGCTGCTATTGGCTTATTTAGGATTCAGATCAAGTCATCTAACTGTGGAATATACACATAGGAACCTGAGTTTCCCTTAACACTAAAACCACCAAAACTCAAATACAAAAACTTTAATTTACCAAAAATTAAGGGTTTAAAACTTTAATTTACCAAAATCTGGCCCCAGAGGGTCCATCATTCTCTCTTAGGTCACAGACCTAACTAATTACTCAATTTTGTCTGTGCTCAGGAGCAGTGACATAGGATTCTGTACCTGTAACAACCCAGGAATGATATCAGGTAGGAGCTGATGCAACGACTCCTTGGAAATCCTCTCGATGACTTTTGTCTGCATTTTGATGGCAGCCAAGTTAATTGGATAATCTGCAGTCTGAATGATGGGGCAAAGCACCTTGATGCACTGCTCAGGGTGGATGGAACTCGCCAGCGTGGAAGCAGCTTCTTCGGCAGCTCTGACAACCTGAAATGAAAGCAGAGCAAACCCTTATGTTAATGAGGTCACACTTGACAGCCAACACCGCTGGAATGACTGCCAGGATATGCTTGGGGATGTTCATTAACAGATCTGCAGGAGGCTCTGTTGAGAGGTGACCGACTCCAAGAATTCACATCCTTTGCCTCCGGTGACATCTTTGTTCCAGCCAGTGGCAAGATGTCCATCCTGTCTAATGTAACCGTGTCAAAGTTGTGGCTAGTTTGAGAAAATCATCCGTCACCTAAAACAGACGGGCACTCCCATCCCAAGAGAAGCAGGAGGATGACATCTCTCCAGCCACTGTCACAGAACCTAAATCCACAAGCTTAGACTTATACAAAATTATCTCCTTGAACACTGCCCTGAATGGCACCCTTGCACCTTTTAGTATCTCGCCTGCCAAGTGCTCGGGTGATGAGACATCTGTGGCTACACAGAGGTGTCCTGCCATTTTCCAAATAGACTATGCTGTATCCAAAACCAGGCTACGGACACAAACAGGCTTTAGGGAGTCCCTGACAGGCAGCTGCACTGTCAGAACATGTAACTGGGATCACTTTACAAAACGGGAGGAAGAACAAGTGGAAACAGCAGCAGCACTCACCTTTTGCAACTAGCCCATACTGTTAAAGCAGTCACACAAAGCAAGGGAGATCCTAAATTCAACTCCATTCTTCCATCAAGGGAAGGCAAATTCACAACTTTCACTGTTCCCCAGCAGGTAGGACAGCTAGTTCAAAGAGGAAAGACCCAAATCTGGTCTCTCCTCCCATGAGAATTTATTCGTTTTACATTCTGCAGTAATTGGATAAAAAGGAACAGGATGGGAAGGCAGGTTTTCTTTTTTTCAAGTGTCTGTGCTAATTGCCAGGCAACAAAATGAAGCTTCCTCTTGGCTGCACTCTTCCTGGCCACAAATAACACACCTTTTGCTCCTCATGTTCTTCTTACAATACAAAAGATGGAAGATGCTTTTTCTCATCCTCTCTTACTCCCCTGTGTTCAGGGCTTACTTTTAAGGGAAAGTAAATCCTGAGTGAACAGAGATGCCCCAGTGGGCAGATTTAAACCCAACACCTCAATTTTAAGAAGAAAGAAGCATTCACAAATCCTCATGTTTAAGATCTCCCAGCTAGCCTCAGGCAGTCTCTAACCCTGAGCCCAGAAGCACTAATACAGCCTTTCAAGGCATCCCCTCTTTCCTGATTGTGTGTGATGCTCAGATGCCCAGCACTGGTTCTTTAACTCCTAAACTAAGCTACCCAGGGTTGTCTGAAGTCAATACTCTGCAACCAGCACTAGGAAATCTGTCCCAGGCAAACCACAAAAATGCAAATAAATCAAGCCATCACTATCACTTAGACTGAAGCCACAGCTGCTGAATTTGCCTCATTCTCCTCTTCCACACAGTGTGATTGTATAAAACTCAGGGATTTCTGTTTGACTAAGGCAACCCAAGGATGTACCTCTACCAAAGCCTCAAAAGAATGCAAGCTTTCATTATTTTTAAGGAACTACTGAGGATAATGCATGAATCAGGAATATCTGGAAGTTTGTCTCAGTCCTCACTAGGACAAGAATGTCTCCCTGTTTGGACTACAAAATATTTTCCTGAAAGGTTTAACTGACTTTCAAGACAGCAGCAATGAACAGTAACAAGAAGAGATCATCTCCATCTACAAAGCCTGATTCACCCACAGTCTTTGTATCACAGCCACAGTACTAACAATAATCTTGCAGACATGCTGACAGCTACCTCCCTAAAACAGGAATGGCACAAGACACTTGTATACCCAGGAAATAATAAAAGTCATCCACTCGACCTCTGGCATCCTCTAAAGCAGATCCAACAGTGAACGTGATTTCAGATACTTCATACAGCACAAATAATGCATGCAGGCAAGGTAGAGGCAGGATGGTGAAATAACCTGAGATTTTGACTGCTTCTGTATCAGTGCCCCATTTACAGAAGAAAAACTGTCCAAATGCTCCATTTACTTCAGGCCTTTCTCTGCAT
This sequence comes from Pseudotriccus pelzelni, assembly GCA_035584735.1. Classification (NCBI taxonomy): domain Eukaryota; kingdom Metazoa; phylum Chordata; class Aves; order Passeriformes; family Tyrannidae; genus Pseudotriccus; species Pseudotriccus pelzelni. The sequence continues at coordinate 11,703,138 of JAWMRA010000164.1, read as the reverse complement.
TTAATTACAATATTAAAACATATTCCAAAAAGAATGGCAATCCACAATGTGGACAATACTAAAAAAATGTCATCCTGAAACATCTGTGAATGAGAAACCATGCAGAACAAAAAGCGTGCTTTCCCACTTCCAACAAGTTTTCCCTCTTCCAGCTATTTCTTTCCTAATTCCTCTTCAATTTCACACGTAAGAAGCATGAAAGTTAATATTTTTCCACGTAAGTTAATACTAGCTCAGGAGCAAGCACTGTGTGATTTCATTGGCAAAGGAGAGAAACACCCCAGTACTTAAGGGAAACCTAACACCAAACTTTGATACCACTGAGTTGAAATGCTGAGTGGGTGAAGTCAGGAGCACCCAGAAGGTCTCTTTTAAAGGAATCCACTTCCTGGCACTGCAGCTTCTGATGTCTACTTTCCACAAACAATGCAGTAGACTTAGAGAGAGCTCTGGAATCCTGCAATCAATTTAACTACATTCACTAACAAGCCACTGGCTCAAAAGCCCCAACTACAACTATTTGGACACAAGCACTTGGGATTTTGTTTTGCAACAATGCCAAATACTGTTGGTAAATGCTTTCAAACACCCTCAGAAAGAAAAGCCTTGCACATATATCACAACACACTAAGAGAAAATGAAAACAAAAACAAAAAACCCCAAATCTTATATCCTCTTGGTTAGAAAGCAATAATACTTTAGTAGGCACCTATGGTCAGACTCTGACCTAAAATACACTACTGTAAAAAAAAAAAGCAGGTAAAAATTTCAGTGAGTATTCTGTCTGGGTTTCAACTCCATACCCCGTTTGCATACAGGTTACCATGCATATTAAGTTGCAGGTATGAGGCAAGTGCATGAGACAAAATCTTTTCTTAAAGCCTATTAACCAATTCCAAGCACAAGGGGCATTAAAATTCAGTTGTAATTTTTCACAAAACAAGAAATGGCTCCATAGCAACAAAGGTCACACATATTTTGCACATCATAAGGTGAGCAAGGGAAGTTGTGAAGATGCAGGAATTATTTATGCCCCTGCCAGTCCTCCTTCCAGCATAGCCGCCCCTTTCTAGCAAGGATCTGGCCACATTTACAGAGTGGTTGGGTATTTCACATCCCTTCTCCCTGCAGTGCCTTCTCCCTGAACACAGAAGGATGTATTACACATGTCCAGTATGCTTCCTGCTGGTCTTAGCTTGTAAATGTGACAACACCGGGGAGATTTCCAAGCCTTCCACGAGCACATCTGGCGGACAGTGCCTGCATCTCAGCCACACTTCAGCAAACCCTTGAGCACATGATTAACTTTAATAACATGCTGAAGTCTCACTGACATCAACAGGATTCAAAAGCATGTGCTGACATGCTTGCTTGAATCGGCCTCTGCAGGTAACTAGCTCCTGGCTCCCTTGGGAAGGATGGGCAGGCAACAGGGTGTAGGAAAGGGTAGGACGACACCAGTGGAGAGTGAGCCAAAAAGACAAATTCATCCCCGCTGGCACAGAAAGCCAAATGCCACCATTCTGCAATACAAGCACCAGCCCTCTCTTTCCTTCTTGCTTTAGCAAAACAAAACATTCAGCCATCCAGATGGACTCTATATCCCACAAGGGGAAGCATGTCCCTGAGTATTCACCAACCCACTCTGAATCCTGCCTACCTCGTAACGCCAGAGAAATCAGCAGCATTCCCACACATAGGACAGTGCATTATCAAAAGATATCAACTGCCAGGTCATCTGGCAACAAGAACGTGCAATTACAGTAAAGTTTAGCAAAGATATTTTGCCATGGGCCACAACACTTGTGACTTGCAAGTTGTACCGTACAATATCAAAAAAATCAAATATCTTTTTTAATCAGGTGTTTAACCTGATCAGCAGAGTGAAACAACCTTAAAAAAAAAAGGAGTGGGAAAACTGAACAAACAGCATCAAGCAACAAGTCTTCCTCCCATCTCTGAAGGCAAGTTCAACAGATACACATCTGGAGGTTACAGGAATGACTCACACAAGCAGTAACACCATGGTAAGTAGTGGCTATGAAATCTGAGAAAATGAAAGGCTGCTGTTTGCTACGTGCTCAGACTGGGGAGCTCACTGTCACAACAGGATTAAAAGTGCGACACGCTTACAAAAGGAATAAAAAGGCCATCACACACAGAGACTCAGGCAGAACCATTCACATGGGAAGGCTTTAAGCTTCATGCAGCTGGAAGGAGGAAGAACATCAACAGGGAAGCATCACTGTATGCTTTCTTCTTGACAGTCAGTCAGGTAGGGTATCAAGTGAAGCAAGCTTTTTGTCTGACCTAACATAATTAGGGATCTCAGAAATACAAAAGAAACCTAGCAAAGACATCAAATGATGATGGCAGTTGGAAGCAGCAGGTTCAAAAGGGTGCCTGTGATGCAAGATGTGAAAGACTAGAGAGAGCCTGCAGTGCTTTAAAACACACAGACACTAAGCTGTGTGTAAGGTATGTCACAAACATGATTTTACCTCCCAGTAAAAACTTACAGCAAACCATGGCTTGAACTGGTTAGTTCAACATCGCTCAACACAGGGTAGGCAGCCCAAGAATGCAGATCTAGGAGATAGCTCTTGGCCTTAAAGCAGCAGGCTTTTTTCCTTTCCAAACCCCTACGTTATGCTCTGCACACTGGAGACTAGATTCAGCCTGACTTCTGCTGGCATAACATAAGCTGCGTTTGCTGGTGGGTTCCTTGAAAGACATTTGTGGTGCATTAAGACTTTTCCAGTGAGTCGCACAAAAGAGAGAAATTTTTATACTTCCATCCAGTTTGCTTCAGGGAAGGAACCATATTCACATGCACAAAGCCAGAGAGGTGCAGCACATAGACAGTTCACCTCTAGCAATGTCTTTCTTAATGTTATCAAGGTGTAAGCTTCAAAGTAACAGGTTAGGTGGTCCCAGGAATATGCACATGAAAAGCTTCCTGATTTCAATGGGAGGGGATATGCTATTGTGCAGTATTAGGAACAGTGTGATCAGGACAGTAATCGCCTGTCACAGATCCTTTTCTTTTAATAGAAGAGTACACTGGTATCGTCCAAGTTCTACAAAATTTGCTGGACAAACTTTAGACAACATTCCCACTGGTTTGCGTGGTTCACAATGCACTCAGCCATGGGATCCTGTTCACTTAAGACAATCAGAACTGAGACTCCATCTCTTCCACTTAATTTCTTCTGGCAATATGCTCTTGGTCAATATGCGGCAGCCTTCTAAAGAGTTTTTGTAATTTCATTTCTGCTTTGAAGTGACACAAACTAGTGGCAAGTAAGGGAAGAAAAATACGTCCTGACTCACCTCAGGCAGAATATGCCAGGTTCATGGGCTGCACAGGGCATCAGTGTAACAAGCTGGAATCTCAGCAAAACAGTGCCTGCACGCCTAGATGAGAGCTGCATGTAGAACCTCAAGCTGGAGTGCCTTGCCATGATTATTAGTTACACTATCTCTGCAGAAAGTTGTAGAGGATGAGGCAGTGCAGGTGAAAGAAACCCCACTGAAAAGGCTTTGAGGCTTTGTACACTATTGTGAAACATGCAGAGAACCAGAGAATTTTATTAAGCAGAAGATAAGGTTTTGCTTTAAGGCTTAGAAGGCATGTGGCTATGTTTTTGAGCCAATTTTTGCCATCTAGAGGTGGTTACTTAAAGCCTGTGTAATCCAAGCTGGAGGGGATGGAGGTTTACCAATATGCAGTCAGGCAAACTCCCATCCCTGAAGGCTTTACAGTCTGATCCAGACAGGAACAAACAATTATGGACTTGGTTTCAAAGCAGGAAGTGGCCTCAGCAATGGGGAGTGCTAAGCAGATGAAAAAACAATGTGATTTTTATAAGGGATTCAGAGATGAAGTAGATTAGGCTGCTTCTCCTGTGCACTAAATATTTGAAATGTGTTGGGAAATAGAGCACATAAATGTATATTATGAAACATCAATGACTGCCCAGCTGCAGTGCTTGGCAGCTTCCAGCATGGACTATATAACAATTAATCTTCAAGACTGTGATCATTTATTGCTTTTCTTCTTTAGCAAGCTAAATTTTGCAGAAAACTACATAGATCATACCATCATCAGAGGACAGTTATAAATCCTATAAAAGCCAGAGGCCAGTCTAAAAGCACCTCAGCAGATAATAAACATTATCTGTAGCTAATGGATAACTGATTTCTTCTTTTTCTCCCTCTTTTAGAGGGTTACAATGAAGAGTGTATAAATTATGCTTATGGACCTTCTAGATAATAAAATACAGAAATTAGATATCTAGGATATGGCACAGTATCGTTTCCTTACACATAGGAAACACACATGTGTTAAGTCTATAGGCTCAGTGGCAGAGAAAAATAGAATGGCAGAGACAGAAGCAGGGAATTACCTATCCTATGATTTTTCACTTTGCAGCTGATTCCCAAGATAATAAACTATTTCTGTTTTAATATACTCAGTAATAAGAAATGATCCTCATTTTGCTGGTATGAATCTGAAGCAATGTCATATCAATGGTATTGGGTCAGCAGGCAGCATCTCTCCTTAGTTATGGGTGAGTAATTACACTGGAACAAATGAGTTAATATTAACTAATTGGCAACAGAAAGATGGTTCTCTTCCAAGTGACTCCAAACAAAGACTGATAAAAATCAACAAGATTTAATACCATCCACAACTTCAATTATGTTCTAATGCTCCAAAAGTAAGTGAAAGGCATTTACATGTCAACTTCCATAAATATTTCCAGTTATGACTGAAGCAGGCTCGACTCTTCACATCACCCCATTAAATTAACAGTGTTGAATAGACTCTTATACTACAAACAGTATAAAAACAGGATGAAGTTAAAAAATGCAAACTAAACATGGATCCCAACCCAGAGTCTTCATCTGTAGCCTAGGGTTACATTAATTTTGACCTGCCATTGAGATTTGTGCTTTGCCAATCTCCTGCATTTGCACTCAATACAAGGCGTGACTCAGCCTCCAACTCCAGGTACCAAGTTTTCCTGTGTGGAAATGTGGTGCTCTCAGCTGCGCTGCTCTGCTGATCCCAGACCTTGCCTTCAGCAACAGAAGGCAGAAGACTTCTGGACATGGCAAAGACCCAACTGTTGAAGACTTTTCTCTGGACTTAGAAAAACAGGCAATTATCCAGGCGTCCCGAAATACATCTAACTATGCTAACACTGCTTTGATACTTCCAACTACATAATCTGGAATAAACCACAGACTTTTTTGTTTCAAAAAAACCTTTTAACTAGGTATCAGCACTCTCTTAGTAGGACAATTTCTTGGAGACAATATTCGAGATCACCAGTTCTGTACTGTGCTCCTCTTCAAATTGCCTTTGCTTGGTCACTTTAGATTCATTCTCTGTGGGTCAAACATAACTGAAAATGTGAGCAGTAACTTGAAGCAATTAGCAGTCCCTGTGTTGAAGGGGAAACCCAAGTAAGAAAGATTGAAACATATACACCTTGCTCAGAACAGACACTTACACAGCCTGTTGCACATCAAAGCATCTCAAAACATAAACAGAGATCACTCCTACTATAAGGCAGAAGCATCCAGAAATATAACAAACTCTGGAGTGACATCTTACCAGGACATCACTGGCACAGAGATTAATCTTTTCCTAACTAAATGATATAGCAGCCTTTCTTACAGCCCAGAGGAAGATTTTATTTTATGTAGTCTAAAGACAGTACACCACTACCTTTAGTATTGCTCTGATACAGAGAAAAAGAAAACCGTAGAACAAAGTGTTCAGATCTTCCCTTCCTCCTTCGCTATTCTTTGAAAGCGTCCTTCAATCACAAATCGGTGAATCTTCACTTAATCTTCTGCTCAGCGGGATCCAGCCAAAGGGCAGCTCCTCTGCCTCTCCTGGAGAGAGCAGTGCTGCAAAGTCAGCAGTGCGAGCGAGCTGAAGGGCCACCATGGGAAGGGAATTTGTGACCTTCTGGCCCAGAGCTAGGAGTTTGACCAACTAGGCCATGCCCAAATGAACTCTAAGTTAATTTTTCACACACTTAACTGAATCAGCAAATCCCAGCTTCAGGTAAAAATACCTAAAGCATATTCCCAGGTATATCTTTGGCCTAGTTCATGTGGATACTCAAGAGCGGGTACCTGTCTTAACTTCAGGAATGCTGATATTCTCAAATTTCTGAGACACAGATGATGCCTTTCATGAGCTGCAATCATGGTTCTGAGACCTTCATTTACACAGGGATCAGAAAACACTCACAAACAGAACGAAAAATCCAGCACCAGTGCACCCACTTAATAGAGCTGCACACACAACAGGAAGGAAAATAAGAATATTCTTGCACTGTCCTGCTATGAGAGCTGCCACCCAAAGGTCCCATTGCAGCAGCTGATTTTTCATTATGAAGATGAAAAAAACCATGGTAAATCAAAGCCATGCTAGGTACAGCACAGCAGCTACTTGCTGATAACAATACACCTCAATTATTCTATAAAGAAGTGCCACAACTCCCATCTCTTCATTCCTTGCATGAGCTTCACTTTCTCTGTAGCAGATTTGTACTCTGCTTTTCCTTGGCAGGCACCTCATGCAAATCCTGAAGAACCATTCCACACCCCAAGCATGAAGAACATACTGTGGGGAGTACAGAGGCATGAAGTATGATATTTTCAACACTGTTCCTGATCTCTGTAAAACCCATCAGTCCCACAAAGACAGTGAATTCTGCTAGAAATGCAGTTTGTGAGGACTCTCAGGCAAAAAATACAAAGGGCACTGAGTCAAGGTGAACTGAGAAACATGCTAGCAGGAAGACTTGCCAATAAAAGGCACTCCTTCAGAACATAATGTTTTGTCTGACTGCTTTATCAGGAAATCAATTTACAACTGCTTCTTATTACTCTGAACTGAAAATGACAGGGGTGCAAAGGCTCTAAATCAGGGAGAGGAAGGTAGCAAAGCAGGGTAGCCCTCATTCACTAAAGGATTAAATATTTTCTGCTTCTGCATTTTAGAGAAATTCAGCCTGTTAGTTTCTTTCCTTGAGGGTGTTTTTTGTTTTGATTTTTAGGCAGTACAGTTTCTGCTACCCACAGCTAACACAACCTTGTGCCAGTTAGGCAATGCTCTAGAGCAATCTGATCTATACAATGATCTTTTCATGGCCAAATCTCTTCAGATAGAGGTGCCCAAAATTGCTAGCTTAGGACAATCCTGTTGCAGAGGAGAACAAATGCCTCAGATTTCAAAGTAAGGTCTTAGGTAACAAAGCCATCACAGACATACAGAGAAATTCTGATAGCACTTTCCAAGGTTTAGTTCAAACTTGCAACATGCACAAGGCAGACTAAAAGATCCAGCTTGGAAGTCAATCTACAAAGCTTGGCTTTAAATGTAATTTGAAATGATCTACTTCAAATGTTATCGTGTCCCTTTACTCTTCCTTTACTCCAAAATACTTTCAGTTTTACATATGAGTTCTCTTACAAAAAGAAAACGCAATTCACCCTTCCCTTTGTTTCCTCCTCTGCCCCTGTAGCGTGTCCTCCTTGTCCATTTTCTCCTGTTACTCACAAGTTCCCAGTTCTCTAGCACAGCCCAATTTCACCATTCAGTTTTCACACACAGTTCTGCTTGAACATGGCCTTTGTGTTCTCCAGTACGTTTTCTATCCTTATCTGTTACAGACAGAGGCAGCAGAGTGCCCCCAGTGTCCTCCAAAAAATAATGAAACATGCACTTTTCTACTACAGTGTCTCAGCCTCTCCCAGAATGCGCAGGAAAATCCCGGCAAGTTGATTAACAGTGGCTGACAATTCCAGATAACTCCAAGTCCACATAAATAGCTCTGCTGATCCCAACTTTTTTCCTCACTGCTTCAGCATGTAAAAACCTGTCTCTTCTTGGGAGATTTAATATCAGTCTGTTCTATCGTCAAGATGGGTCAACAAGTTTTCCTGTTAAGTCTCACAGGCAGGTTTTCAACTGCTTTCTCGGTAGCAACACTGAAAGGCTCACTCACCTCCTTGTGGGAATCCTTATGTGCTTCCAGTGTTTTCATGATAGTCAACTCCGCATAGTTCTTAAACCTTGCCGGCTGGTTCCGTAGGATCTCTCTCAGGACTCGCAGCGCCAGGGCTCTTATTGAATGCTGTGTCAAGAAAAATTCATATTAGAAAAGGTCACTTCTCAAAATCATAGTTAGAATTCTTGTGGCTCCCTAAGCCGCCAGAAGTCTTTACTGTATCAGCTCCAGTAGAGTGAGCAGTGCAATCAAAGTAACAAAAAGTCAGAATTGGTTTCCTTGCTTGCTCTTGCACAAAAATCCACATGAAATGACTGTTCTCACAGACACAATAAAGAATCAAAATGACTTTACTTCATCAAACTCCAGATTCTTTTTGTAAAGAAGTACAAATTTGTACCCACGGCAGCATGCCTGCGTTACATTTATCTACAAAGAAGGCCAGATGATATTTTTGCCCTTCCTCTTTTGCTTAGCTCTGCAGATATTAAACTGGGCTTCATCCATGCCACAAAGCCATCTCTCATGTAGTAATGCAGTACAATAAACTCTTCCTGTAACTCCAATGGAAATTACTTCCAAGAACTTAAAGTTACTGTAGTCAACACTGACCTGCATCTTAATCTTTTATACCAAAAGGTCATTAGCAGAAGGGATTTGTAACACTTCATAACTTTCATAACTTACATTAACTTTCTGATCTGTGGCCACTCTGAAGAGGTTCTATCTTTTCAGCAGAGAAACGCTTACTTTATTTTATACTCTGTCTTTAAAACATGTACTTTGCTATTCATCTGCAAAACTCATGCAGTAGCACAACCCACATGTACTTACACAAAGCCACCATTCTGATAAACACACGATAATGCTACAATTAAACATGTAGAACCAGAGCAGCTCGTGCTTATACCATGAACAGTGACTTGAGAAAATATCAGCCACCTACACTGCTACAGAATTACAATCCCTATGGTAATAATGTAATTTTTTTAATACTTCAAAACATGATTCCCTATAAAAGCAGCTTGTTCTTGATGACATTTTTGTAAGGGACGGAGACCCATTTAATGAGATCTAAACCAAACAGACAAAAAAAATTAATTTCTTCTGGAGTGCCTTTATCCTTATTTTTGGGAATGAGTATAATACAGTTAGGAGCTTATAACTTCATCCTAACTCAGAAGGGAACAACCACTGAAGTTTTGATAATTTTTGTACTAAATTAGAAGATAACTTCTTTTCCTAGCCTAGTTCAATTTCATAGTTATTTATTAGTAATGCTCTGGAGGGAGAGGAAAAACTCGTACACTTCAGAGTGGCTTAAAACTCATGACTAAACACAGTGAAAACTAGAGCTGTCGGCCTTCATAAGAAAAAGCAAGCAGTGAAGTATCACTTCACAGGTTTCATTTAAACTAGTGTGGAGGAACTATTACCCCAGATGACGCAATGTGCAGTACAGTTAAGACAAAAATCTACATCTCACATCTTTGTCTCCAAGCGTTTCCAGCAGCAAGAGCAGAATGGTTTTGAAATGCTCTTCCCAAACTCCGAGATTATCCTCCCTTGTGATCTTTAGCAATTCCAGGAGAGCTCCTTTCCGCTCCTCCACCCGCTCGTTGTGGTTGGAAAGCTCTTTCAGAAGATCAGCCACCAAATCCGAATGGTCAATGGGTCCTTCTAGGACAAATGGCAGCAAATCATTTGGAGAAAGGGGGAACAGATCAAAGATGCCAAGATTACTGACCCTCTACAGAACAAAGTATGTAACAAGGGGCCCCCCAAAAAATGCAACAAATTCCCAGTGACCTCAGCCAAGCAGGCAAGAGAACCCAGCCCACAATAACCTGAGTTCATAACACAGCTCGTGAATCTGCACGTGGCTTCTAACGAACCAGGAAGAGATGAAGACTGGATTTCTTCCAGTTCCAACAATTACTTCTACAATATGAGAACTGCCATGGTTTTTTCCCAGACACACACACACACCCAAATCCAGTGGTCACATGCATGACCTTTAGATCAAAGTACAGTGACTCATCAGTGTACCGCAAAAGAATTAAGCTGAGGTGTAGTGCCACTTAAATGAAGTAAAACACTCAGTAACAACAAGCTATTGAGTGAGAAATTTCAGTCATAAAGAGGGGAAGGTCCCAAAATAGTGTCCCTACAGATGCATGTAGATGCTTAAGGGACTAGTTTAAGGGAAACTTCAGGCAAACAAAAATCAAAACTGCAAAATAACATTTTCTCAGTGGTCACAGATGAGGTTCTGCTGGGACATGAAGACAAAAGGTATTTCATACCAAGCCTCAACTCGGATGCAAAGGAATACACAACACATGCACAGGCAAGCACATATCTAAGAGCACTACCCATACACAAATATACCAGAAAGGGAGCAAGCTGCCTGCAGTTTTATGAGGGAGCTGATACAAACCATCCCGAAGCTGGTCCATGTCATCATCAAACACTGCTTCCTTCAGGGCAGTCTTGTCATACGTGTTAATTGTGTCACCATAAGGATAGGGGTTATACTCCCGAGCACGTGGCCCTGAAAAGGCGCGGGGAGGCTGCGTGTTCAGCAGGGAGGTTTTGTTATCTAGAGCCATCCTTCCACCTTCCACAATGTCACTGCCTCCACGGACATCTCCGGTAGGGAGAGCAAGGCCACCATCTCGAGACACCTAGGGGATCAAACGGAGAGAAAAGATATGAGACTACTCAAATTCTGTGGAAGCTGCAGGCTTTTTGGAGGTCACCCACCAACAGGAAGAAGCATAGAATCATTTCCATCTATTATTTATACATAATACTTATGTTACTGATTACCACCTCTTTTATATAACTACAACTGCTTGAAAATCCTTCATGATCACAGGGCATGACACTATGCTAAAATTCCTAAATGTAAGTTAAAATCTCTAAAACTGCACAAACTGGCAAAGATCATAAGCTCTGGAAAGGGACTAATTTGCTAAGAAAGGATCATTGTTTAAGATTCCCATAAATTCTGAAGGCTGCATATTTAATTAAAACAAAAGGCACTACACGTGGGAGACAACTCTGTAAGCGCTCATGCAGCATATGATACCACACGAGCTGTGCACTTGGAGTGATTACAGTCCGAAGCCTGTGAGGGAAACCATCCACGCATTTTAAGAGCTAACATTTCCCATTTCAGACCTGACAACACGCACTCCAGGAAGAAGCCATCCCTGAGCCACGCTGAGCCCAAGGGACACTACCACTGTTTCCAGCCTGCACGGGACTCCAACAGGAGCCCAGTGAGCACACTTCACAGGAGGCTAGACTTCAAAGAGAGCAAGGGACCACATCAGTGTAACCCCTAATTAAGGTATAAAAAGTCAACAGCCAATAAGCAGAAGACGCTTGTAAGAATACAGCAGGAATAACCGGATTTTGTACACTAACAATCCACAGCCAGGCTTGATCACAACATTTTAAAATTTCATCTGTCTGGGGACATTAACAAATCTAATACTTACAATGTCGCAGTCTTTCTTTCCATCACGTTTGATTGGTTCATTCAGGTCCTCTTGACTACGGAAACTAAACTTTTCAATCGCTTCTGTGACTCCACGAAGAGAGCTGTAGATTTCATCAGAGTTTAGGTTCTCCGTGTCATAATCCAGCATACTAAAGACCAAACGTATATGAAATGTTACAAATGAAATTGGAATCCGCTTCTCAGCGTTAACAAAAACAAGTCAGAGACAGATGGTTTGGTGTACCCTTTCTAACAGCGACTTGTAACAAAACACGGATGGAATCAAAGCAGAGTTCGGGTCTGAGTCATCCCTCAAGAGAGGTTAAATCTAGGAGAAGCTCCACTGAAATCAGTGGTGTGACACTGGTGTAAGTGAGGGGAAACACGTACACTGTTTCTTACATTGCACAGCAATAAGACTGCTAAGCTTCTGTAAACCAAAAAACCCTATCCCCAGCATGGTAGTGGCGTAATTTAAAAAGGAACATAAAATCAATCACTATGAGAACTGAAAGGGTTGTTACAGCTGGTAGAAATGAAATCAATGAAATTTAAGTTTACTAATATATGAAACTGTGACAGATTTAAATGGAAAATGTAACTTGACATAAACCTCCATCTAACACGGCCCACTTTAATTCCTAAAGTCGTAAAACCAAAACCACTTGCACAATGCCTTAGTAAAAGATGTATTTCACTACTGAGTCTAAGTTTGGGAATTTTTATACTCAAATCTGATGTTTTCTTGCAGTCTGTCTGTTCTTCAGAAATTTTTCAGGGGCATAAAGCCACAAAAATTTTGGGATTCCTTGAGGAGCTATCCAAAATTAAGTTCCATGATAAAATGCCACACATGCAAGGGCAGATGATTAAATTAAAAGTTCTGGCTAAAGAGAAGCTTCTACAAGCTTGAAAAAATTAAAAAGGCATTTTTGGCAGGGCTTTGGTCTATCTAGGAAAAGTTGAGTTTGCATGACAATCAGTTTTCCAAGAGAAATTTCAATTAATAGATCCAGTAACAGAGAACAATTTCTCTGGTGGAGTCTCAGATCTTAGTAGAGCCAGAAGTAAACAGACCAAAACAGACATTTACATTAAGTTGTTTGTCAACAAATAGCAAGAAGCGGCTCCCTACAGTGGTGCATTTCTATTTCTTAACAGTTTGGGAAGGATGACAGGATGGGCTTGGAGGTGGATGGCTGAACAAAGAGCCATCCACCTTCTGAATCCTGGGTACATAACTACTGTTTTCAACAGAACCAAGAGCAGGATATTAAATACCTAGAACCACTTTTTTTCTGGAAGAAACTTGGGACCTTCAGACAGAGGATACAACAAGTGCTGCCCAATTCCTTCGGGATTAACACACTGAAAATAGCCATAATCCCTGGCTCCCAAGCAACGCACTCGCTCTACACTCACAAAGCATCAGCACCTTGTATTCGGGCAAAGAAACCAAAGAACAACTTCCCAACTTGAAACAGTATCTGACTGGTCAGGGAGAAAAGAGGAATCACCTAAAGAACAAACCAAGATCAGGAAACGAAAGTTCTTCATAAACCTACAGAAGTAAAAGTATTTAGGGCTTTTCAGACAGCTGAACAACACTAATGCACTGTGATAATTTTCCAGACAGAAGGGAAGGTAGTTTTTCTTTAGAAGTATCAGGCAGGAACAGGAAAATCTTTGTTTTGTATGATCTCAAAAATACATGCTTTGAGCTCAAGCACATTTAATTAGTTGATCTTAAAGGGTTCTTCATACAAATACATAAAAGCGAGCAATGAAACCACCATTCTAAAAACTATACATGTGACTGTACCTGGGTGCTCACACCAAGAGATGGTACAACTTACCAAAGGCCACACAATTACAATCCATGGCAAAAAAAAAAAAGAGAAATAATTACAAATATACTGGCACTAAATCTTCTGCTGAAATCCTCACTTCTTTCCTCAGGGATGAATTTTGCCCTACGCTGTTAACAACGTACAGACTCTTCAGTGTTAAAGGACTAAGGCAATTTCTCAACAGAGCCACCAATCTGGTGCATTTATCAAAGCACAATCCACATTTTAATAAAAATCGAAAGAATCCAGAGATTTCGTATGTCAAGACTGAGCCTGTGTAGGAGATAACATTATGGCTGTGTTCTACATGAATGAAAAGTCTACATGTGAACACACATGTCGATTGACAGTATGTGCACTGGAATACTTCACGGACAACACAACATGGGGAATAAAAATAAAATGGAACTACACTCACCTTTCAGGAAAAAAAAAAAAAAAAAAGGCACAAAAGGGAAAAAAAAAATTATGACCCATGCAGAAAACTAAAGGAAAGGCACAGGATGAATAAGAAGTGAGTAGAGATGAGAAGTGTTTACGGATGTCACAACATTATTTTCCATCTTCTGCTGCACAAAATCAATGCAGCTGTCTACGAGTTTATCAAAATACAATTTGGCAGTTTTCCAGTCTGGCATGAAATACATTTCACTTCCATAAACTGTTATCCTGTTTTCAATCCAAAGTGCATGTAAGTAATCCACAGTTTAGTGTCCTCAAGCAGTACACAGTAACTCACTTCCTTGCACTTTCAGGCTCTGGGCTGGAATATATGTCAAATAATTCCAAAACTTGATATCAGATAATAAAAGGCAGAAAAAAGTCATTCTCAACTAGTTTTATTCCAAAAATCAACATGGATCTCCTCCACATATACCTTGGTCTCCTAGAAGAGTCAGAACATTAATTTAAAGTTTTAATTTGGCAGGTACTCACAGAGCTATCAACTATTGTATTCTATTTTCTCTCTCATATGTCACAGGTTCTCAAATTTTGAGCCCTCAAAGAAAAATTTCTTTGCTTTTCCTTCAACAGTTTTTCATTAGGAACTTCCTTTTCCAAGGAAAAACTATATATTAGTCCTTCCTCAGGTAACAGGTATATTTAAGTCAGGAGGAACCACATTTATAAATATTCTGTCGTCAAGGTATAAACTTTAAAAAAGCCAAGGAATTTTCAGAGAGGTCTGACAAATTAAATTTGTATTGAGAAAGTTTTTTTTTATTAAAATCAGTATACTGCTTTAGTCCAGTATACTGATCAAAGATCTGTATGCAGACTGGAAAAAAACTTGAGGGCACAGGAAAAGGAACAAATGTCAAAACCAGAGACTGATAACCTCTAAATCTTGTAGTAAGAACAATTTTAAATTCAATACTACAGATTTCCAAGATGTTCCACAATCACACTATTCCAGCAGCTGTTAAAATGATACGTAGGTTCGATGTGAAGTCACTCCTGAGCTGTATTTGCCATTTAAAAACACTCGTGCGCACAATGTAGCCAAATTGAAAGATCTTGCCCATCGCATCATAATGTAACCAGTGCCTGCCAAAAGTGCTCAGCAACTGTGTTCTGTGTTGGAAACCAACTGTGAAGCACCTCCCTGCCACCTTCCTGAATGGGTGTAACAGTCCGAAAAAATCCACTTTTCTTTTTTCACCACTTACACACTGCATCTTCCCCAAGCAGCGAGCAAGCAGCTCCCCATCACCTCTGCTCTGTGAAAGCTGTCATCATCTCTTCAAACCAAAGCCTCTGGAAGTCCCACATTTGAACAAATCCCACAGTGTGAAAGGTAAATAATACTGTGACACCTCAGACAAGTTGGTTTAACAGGTAGCTTGTTACCTGGGAGAGTAAGAGCGTCTGAAAGTCTTGTGGGAAGGAGCAGTGGGGATGGAGTTAGGCTGAGAAAGGGGAGGGGGGTGCTTCGACAGCCCGTCTGCACTCCAACCCCAGAGCCGACTGCCGTGATCAGAGGAGAAACAAAAGAGAGAAAAAACAGAGAAAGGAGAGGGAGGAAAAACAAAAAAAAGAAACTATAATCTGAGTGGCTTAGTGCTGTCATGCTGCCTTGGAGAGAGAAAAAAAATTAATAGAAACAAAATTAAACAAGAATACTCCGTTGAGCCTCGTAAGTCATTGTTTTGGCCTTTATTATTCATTTCCATTTTTATTCCTAACATAATGATATGATTCACAAAAAACCAGTCCCTGCTTGTACTAACCAGCAGATTTTACAAGTGGATATAGTCTCTATAAACAACTCTTATAATGTTCTACATAACCAATTCCTGACCACGCATCTGTATTCAAACTCTAAGCAGGTATTTCTAAGCAATAGGATTTCCCTGGAAGAAAGGAAAACCGGAGTTTACTTTTTAATCAGACATCTGAAGGTACCTTACGAAGTTTGTCTCCTGGTGCTTCTATAAAAGCCTGCAATCAGGCCCTAAACAATCAGCAAATCTTTAGAGGGCTTTAGATCTGATCCTATTTCACCAGATTCAAACTCAACCTAAATATGCAGGAAGTGAAAGTCAGTCTAGAGTATAAACTTATCATGTAAATTGGGGACTTGGCTCATGTCTCAGCAGACAGAACTGGAAAGACTGGATGAAACCAGTCTCTGAGTTGATTCAGATCTCTCCTCAAAC
Organism: Pseudotriccus pelzelni; assembly: GCA_035584735.1. Classification (NCBI taxonomy): domain Eukaryota; kingdom Metazoa; phylum Chordata; class Aves; order Passeriformes; family Tyrannidae; genus Pseudotriccus; species Pseudotriccus pelzelni. The sequence continues at coordinate 11,687,078 of JAWMRA010000164.1, read as the reverse complement.
TTCCATAAGGCCCTTTGGGTTATTGTTTGATGCAGCGCCTTTGGGTCAAGGCATCCACCCCTGTGTCAATTTGCCTAACCTCTGCTTTTGTTCTGTTCTGTTTATGGTACATGGATTTTCAAAATCACCTTCTAAATGAAAATATAGATGCTTGAGCTGATGGAGTATTCACGACACCACTTTGTTTCTATTTCACAGCACACTGTCTTGCAATGCCATATTTTTATATATGCAAGTGAAAGATATTGTAAGATCAGAAGTGGCAAACAAGTCAAGAATTGCTCCAGTGCAAACAGCCGCAAGCCAGCTGAAAATTCCTTTGAAGAGTAGTGTCAAGAAATTCACTCCCTGAACAGCAATCAAAACCCATAGCTATTACATGCCACTATTATTATGGAAACACCCCAGAGTCCCAGACTGCTGATCAGAGGTCTCACAGCTCAGGTCTCACCTACCTGCAAACAGGCCACCAAAAGATGTAGGCTTGTTCGTACTGTATAAAGTGGGTGGCTTGATTTTAATTCTGTTTCCATGCCTTGACTTGCTAAACATAATACTGAAAGTGTCAAATTTTATTTTTAATGTTATTTTCTATTATTAGTGAAAAGGCAGGAACGTAAACTTACATAGCCAAATAAAATTGTTAGCCTTTTATTTGATGTTTTTCCTCCAGAGATCTTTGAAGGACTAAATAGGTTTGGGGTTTTTTAGGTGTTTTTTGTTTTTAATAACTAGAACTACCCACAGCCTTCTAAACTAATAATAATGGCAGAAACCACAGGGCAAATGTATTAATTTGATATTCCTTCAAAAATTCCTACGGAATTCTAGGTGAAATTTCCCAACCAGAACGTAACACTTGATTTTACAGATGCTCATTCACCATTCAGAACAGTACTCTCACACCAAAGGACTTCACAACATAGTGTTTTCCTTTTGTCATACAGCATCATTAAATCTCAGAAGATTTTCTCTGTCCAACACAAACTCAAGCCATTCATCTGTGAATTGCCTAGGAAACATTCTTTTCTCTCAGTCTGAAGTCTGGGGGATGTTTTCCTATTATTTTCATTCTTCCCAAGGTCCCTTCCCTACTTTTCTTCTTCTCAGAAACCAACTCTTTCTTCCATAACTCCTCTCACCAAAAACTAAAACTGCCAAGGAAAAAAAAAAAGGCAGGTACAAACGCAGAAGTAATTCACAGATGGAGTGGATGTGTTACAGTGATCATGAAAGCAGAACTGGAAGGAGGAAACAAAGACAGGAGAAAGGACTCTGTCAAAGGCCCCGAAGGCATGTTACCCTTCTGAAGACACCAACATCAGGGCATACTTAGCAGATGTTATCATCTGGATAGGCAAATTAGCTGTTTGAGGAGTTCAGTTCAACCAAAACATTCAAAATCTATCCACAGAGCCCGATACACCTCAAAAATATCAGTCACCTGGAATACATGCATAATACAGTTAGTTTGTATCACTGAAGCCCTGATGATTAATATTGGGGATATTGTTCACAAACCATTAGTAAATGGGACAGCAGCTATGCTTAGCAGCTGTTTTGTATTCCTACAGGAGGACCCAAACATCCTTTCTACGTATATCTCAGCCCCAAAGACAGGTATGTCTTTAGACAAGATTCCAATCTGTGGTTCAAGAAAAAAAAAAAAAATCAAAGGAAAGTATAACCTTCAAAACTAAAGCTGTCATTAAGCACTGGAGATAATCCTTCCACTGACTGCACTCAGGCTGCCTGTACAAGACATAAGCAGGGACAAGGTAAGCAGGGCCAGCACATGGAGCACCCCAGGAAGCAACAGGCATACACAACCTTGCTACAAACCTTTGGCAATGGGTCCCATGAAAAGGTAAAGCCAAGCCTAGTTTTGGAGGAGGGCTACACAAAGAAACTGGGAATCTTTATCCTCTTACAATGCTGTCAGAATGACCTGAGTGTGCTTATGTTTCAAGCTTGTAGAGAGAAAAGTGGCATTTTACCCCACTGATGAATAGCAAATGACAAGTATTTGCAATGGAAACATGCCACTGCAGCAGCTATACAAAAGAATGATATACTACAGCGTACCCTACTTCCCTCAATCTCTCACCACGTCTTCCAAAGCCTGTTTCCTAAAAGAAGGACAACCAAAGCTAATTCTCCCTTGTAAGCCAGGATCGTGGCCAAACTGTGCTACGTAAGACATTTTCAAGAAGGCTGCAGTCCACAGAGCATCAGAAGCTACTGCCCCTGATTTGCAGCACTTGCTGCCATTTTTACAAATGGTAAAAATCTGCAGCTATTGTTACTGCTCAGAGGTCGCTCACCAAAAAAGCAGAACTTCTCCCCTCAATATTTTAAAGGGCTTTTACAGCAGCTTCCTCCTTCACCTATCATTGAAGAGCAACTTTTAAACATCACTCTTGAATAACTAGGAAGCAGGACACACTTCTTGAAAAGACACTTAAGTTTTTGATTCAACATCTCTAAGAACTCCACAGAAAACTGCAGGAATAATTGCTTTCTAAAGGAAATTCCCAGCTCACTACACCCACAGCAGTTTTGGTCTTGACTTAATGTCAGAATGCTCTGGAATTACATGCCCTCTCTATTCCTTGAGAATAAATGACGTGGGCTAAAAAACTCTCCACTTCCTAAACCCAAAATGCTAGAAAACAGCAGCAACAATCTACATTGAATGCTTTAATCAATATTTTGATATCAAGAGGTAAGAAGAATGCAAAGACAGATTGAAAAGCAGTGAGTGAAGTGGAAAAACCACAGTTGTGTCCCAATGGCAAAACCCAAAATGCATGGCAAAAGGTTGTGGAATTATAAGTGCCACATACAAACACGGCTAACAAAGCCACAACGTAACCACAAGGAGACACATCTCAGTTAATAATTTCCCATGACAGAAATCAGCAGGGCAACAATGCTTAAGCTAGTCAAAAAGGAAACAACATAGCTGAAACCATTCCCCTGAAACTCTACCACTTAATTTCTTAATGAAGCCTTTGTGGAAAAACTGGGCTTGCAAACTCTTGTTTTAGTTCTGGATTACAGCATATTTAGGGGTCACAAATATGTATTTAGATATACAAAATTTTCCCAGGAAACCCCATGTGCTCCTACGCTGCTGGAATGAGCTACTCATTAAAGGCTAAAGGCCTGTACTTTTCCTGACACATGGAAACTCACGTCTAAGCATCCCTCCAGATAGAGTTTTGCAAGTCACAACCAGAGCAGATCAACATATTTCAGCGTAAATAACGATACTGGACTAAGAACTGCAGTCCTCACCCAACATGTTCCCTTCTGTCTCTTCGAAGACAAAGGGAAGCGACCTCCCATGGAGAGGGCAGGCTGACAAGAGCAGCACTTTAAAGCTTTCCTAGCATGAATCATCTTGTCCAGATAACAACTTAATACTTTTCTACAATATTTCTATGCTCCCAGAACATACTTTTTAAATTGTCATCTCCTCTGCTCTAAGTTTTTATGGTGCAAAACATCTACATTCCCAAAATCCAAGAGTCCATGCTGTCTCAATGAAAGATTTTGGACCAATATAACCTAGGTAGCATCTGCAGCTTCAGCAAAACAAGTGGTAGCAACAGACCGCTGCCTGAAAGATCAGGCCACTACTCTGCTGGTGAGCAGCCAGGTGAGCAATTTGAGGGATATTCAGCATTAAAACACAGTCACCACCTCTGCTTGTCCTGCATCCTCACAAAGAATAAGAGGGGAACAGGAGATGCAGTAGTTCTCTCAGCAGCACAAGCACTGTACTACAGTCAGAGGAATTACTGATCACAAGTGCACACCTGAAAAAAAGGCACAGTGTTAAAGCCCTGATCTGAAATTCAGTCTATCTTTTGTGATACAGGCAACCTCAACAAGATTTTATTTCTAATGCTGCCATTTAATATTACTTTCGTTGACCCCACAAATGTAATTCTGGAGAAGGCCTAGTTATGAAAGAAAAAAGACATTAAGATTACACTGATAACATGAGGTCTGGAATACTGAAGTCAATCACCAGCCACGTATTATCATGTTCAAACCCTGTTTCTTTGGAGCAATCTACTGTAACCTTTCCGTCTTGTTTTTGCTTTCAAAGTGAGTCATATTCTGCAAATGCACACTCGGTGTTGAAATCCTTTAATATTTTGCAAGTGGTTTAATTAGCCTGCCACATTACCTTGGAGACAGTCCACCATGGGAACAGTTGGTAGGTGAAGTTAAGGGGCTGGTTCTGCTGCTGGAGTGCCGGGAAGGAGTCCGACCAAGGGTATTGCTGGGGGAACCCTGACACAGAAGTGGGAAGACAAGGATTAGCAACGTGTTGCAATGCACAGGCAGGAGTACAACAACAGGTCCAAACACTGCCTTTGTTTGCTCGACACAAGCTTAGTGCAGTGTTTATTTTGCCTCTTGAACTAAAAAAAAATGCAGCCACGGTTCATGTAGTCATTAATATGTTCCTGAAGGTACTACTCTGAGGATAAAGAAAGTATATGTGCATTTCTCTCCCATCCACAGTACCTGAAATTTTGACTACACAACATGTACAGCCTGAAAATATTGCCAGAGGAATGGTTTGTCAATCCAGCAGGCTATCCAGCTTCTCAGAAACGATTTGCCAGGCTCCAAAATATGCAGACCATTATCCTGGCAATTCAACATTTTAATTACACAGCTATTTTCCACATTGTCTGAAGCATTCTGATTATGCTTGTTACGAGCATAAGTAAGCAGTCTAACTTATCATTTTTCCACTGGCCTGCACAATCATTTATACCACAGCAAAACGAGTAGAAATTGCTCTCAATTCTGACTCTCTTCACACAAAAAGTACTAGAGAATCCAGACCATCTGCCTGGAAGCCTAATGCTGCAGTTCTAGCTTACACAAAGGTCTACTTGTCCCTATTGAAGTGTAAAGATAGGGAGGGAGTGCTCTGGGAGGGGAAAGAAATTTCTCACTTAAATCCTCTACTAACATATTCCTTCAGGGAAATAAAAATATGTAAGAGCTTAACAGTAAAGCAAAACATAAAGTAAAAGGCAGAGACTGAGATGACCTTGTAGGTCACATTAAAAGTCCTGCAAGCTTCTTCATAGACAATAAATCTGTTATTAAACTGATTTCAATAACAGTCAAAAGCTCAGAAAATCTGTGGTATCATGATCTGTTTTAGTCAAAAGTCATTACTGGCAGGATTTTCAAAAGCACCACCAACTTGAAAGCACAAGCCCTACCAATTTTAATGCACTTCTCAGTCATTTTTTAATCTCTCCTGATTATGACCTTATTAAATTTTAAAATAACTGAGTTTCTTATTTTAATGGTCCCTATAAAAGTAACATCAAACAAAAGCCTCTGTTGCCATATTGCTCCAAGACAACAGTTACAGATAATTCAAACTACTGAACATCTGCAACAGCTTATCAATGAGTTGCTGCCTTTGGGGCTCTGCTGTCTGCAAGGACAAGGGCTTCTCACCACACTGGTGTTACTGGAGTTCTTGAGGTGGTTGTGCAGGAGCTTGGTAGCACCATCCTGGAATGTTTTTGGCAAGGCACCAAGTAACATGGTAAACTCAGGAGTGTTCAATTCAAAGAGAGAAATCAGGACTATTTGCGCTGCCTGAAAGGAGAAGAAAGAAGAGACCATCAGTTTTTTTTCTTTGAAAAGAACATGCATTCAGCTAGTAATGATCCTTACAGAAACAGGATGTGTGTTTCATTCAAGAACAAAACTTCTATACCAGACAAATTCTTGAAATGTTCTCTGTGATGTACCAGAAGGCATTACTAAAACCTACAGTCAATTTTTTAGTTCTTAGAGTTTACAATATATTTTTGCATTTATTTCATTAATTTCTTAGGTGTGAAATGTAAGCCATTCCCAGCTAATGAGAAACTCTTACCTGTCCAGCACTTCAATTGAACAAGTAACTGCAAAAATTTACTGAAAACAAATAAAACCAGAAACTCAGGTAAGTATGAAGGATCTAGGACTGCAATTTGTCATTTTCATGCTTTTTATTTTAAGTGTGAAAGGGACTACTTCTCTTTCCAACCAATCTCTCTGCTTCCTAAGGATCTGACAAGTTTGTTTCATCAGACCATCCACCTCTCCTTGCAAGTCTCACCACTGAGGCTGTTTCAGCAACAGAAGACCCCATCTGAAGTGGAAGATCTACTAGGATGGCGAGAACCACCGTTCTCTCGACCACGGAGAGGCTAAACGCCACCAGATTTCCTAAATTTAATAAGCAAAACCAGGGTACCACTGAAACAATTGAGAATTTTACCATTAATTTCACTCGACAGGGTTTGCTTTATCTGCCTCATAGAACCACTGCCAGAACAGGATCTCCACTAATCCATTAGCAAACATACAGCTCTGCATATCCTGAACTAAGACAATGGAATTAAATGGGAATGGAAGCGGAATAAATCACAGTGTGCATTTCTGCAAGAGTAATTAACATCACATGTTCCTAACTAGACTTCCCCAGCAGCATCCAACCTGGGTGAATTGCATCAGTTCTGTTCCCCCCCTCCACCCCATGGCTTGACTTAGAAAGTATACAAAAATACAAGCACTGATTAAAAGAACAATAAAAATGAAGCAATGATGAAGGACCTCTGGTAGTGGCTTGGTCTCACAAAGTCAGCAGCAAAAACTACACGTGCTCTTATTTTGGAACAGCATACCAGCATACACACAAGGCTTAGGACAAACCAGTACTTGTGTTTGACCCTTTCAGGAACTTTCTAAAACCTCCTAAAGACAAAAAAAGAACTTTGAAGAGGGTATAAATGTAATTCCCTGCTGTGGGGATAAATGTGCATTCATTGTTCTCATCAATTTGAAGGAGTTTTTAATAAGTAATGTGTTTGTAAAGTTGCAATAATTAAGTGTATCTACACTTCCTGTGGAGCAGAATTCTTTAACAGATGATGAACTTGGGTACACAAGAACCCTTTCAGAGCAGAGGGGAATCAAAGTACCTCATTGTTTCAGTGTGCAAACTGCAATTCAGGCTATGCTGTTCTTCTGCTATCAGCAGCAACTAACACAGCTTTGTATATAAAAACATTTCCATCCATGAAAGTTTGGTAAGTATCATCCTTTTCGTATGGCCAACAAAAAAAACGGAGGCACAGAATATTCAGTGGGCTTCCAAGGACTGCAGCAAAGAACAGGTCTTCAGACTTCATTCCAGATGGATCATGCTGCCTCCTGACAAAACTCTCACTGACTTGAACAGAAACACAGTATGATATTATTCACTCCATACTAAAGATCCAAGGATGAAAAAAGTGGGAAGAAAATTTTCCCCATGGCTTTCTTAACTCCATATCCTCCATATCCTCCTCTGACCTGAAGTTTTGGGCAACTCTGCCATGAAGCCTGCCTGGTATCCAACAAGGATCTGTATTTCTGTCCATTTTGATCCAAGAACTTGTAAGTTTTCACCAGCATAGTATTTTCTGTAATAAAAATATTACTGCAAACGAGATCTCGGAACAATGAACAGCATGTTGAACTGAAAGCAAAGTGACAAGTCATGCCAAAGTACATTCCCGTCTGTGAATGGCGTGCATATCCTTGGTTAGGAGTGGGCATGCAGATCCTCTGTGGCAGAACAAGCAGATCTCACATTCATTGAGATAAAATAATAAAATAAATAATATAAAGAAATAAATAAAAAACATGACGCCCCCCCAAACCTACAAAAATTGATCAACAAGGCTCCCAGATTAAGAGATTGTTTAGACTGCTCTGGAGAGATCAACTGATAAGTCAGGGGCTGCCCAAAGTGGGAAAGTATTTCAGATACCTTTGTCCCACATATCTTCCACTGATGGATTAGAAATGGAGTCCATCCTTGAAGACCTCCTAAGTAAACAGAGCAAACAGGTGCAAGAGCACACGCGCTCTATAAGGGGACATTCTGGAGGTACCTTTCTTGTGTGCCAGAGATGTTCAAGATGCATCTCACAGATCTGAGGCAAAACCTTCACCAAAGCTCCAGCAGGGAGTTTATGATCCTGTGGCTTCACTTTGAAGCACAGTTACCTAACTGGGACAGTTTAACCTTAACACACAAACAATAATAGCACAGACATCATCCTACAGGAGTAACTGAGAAAGTTTCAGGTCTCACCAGTCACTTCAATTTTGTTCCACTTTTGTGTTTTGGCTTTAATAAAAACAGAACTGTGTCCACCCTCCCTCTTGGCACAAAATACAGCTTGTATTTAGGAGTGTCTGCCAGTACTCTGTATACCCAGTGTGCTTCAGCAGCTTTGCTGTCGACTGCAAATAGTCACTGGACTTTAAATGAAGTGCTGAACAGTAGCTCCCAATGCTCACAATCTTCCGTGGCCTCAAAGAGAGCAGACTTAGAGTCTATGCTTTTTGACACAAAGCCAAGCACTTCTACATCCTGGGAGTGGTGCCCCAGTAACAGTCTCAAAGGCATCGCTGGAGTTACATGGGTAAACCCTGCCTGTGTTCTTTCTAAATAGTCCTCACCTATCCAGGTCTAGTTCAGGCAAAGGCCATTATCTGAAAGTGCAGACATAAATTCCTACTTAGTGTTTAACTGAAAAAGGTCTTGGTCCCTGCTACCGCAAGATCAACACTGTTACTAATGGCCTCAAAAGATGGAAGGTACATCCTAGCTTGAAATCACATTTATAACATGTTTCAAGTTTCACTCCTGCAATACTTCCCAATTCTAATACAGTTAATTTTATTTCAGTAATGAAGAGCATCCAGAGCTGCATTTCTGCATCTGTTTTAATAGTTAGATTTGGCACACTTGATAATCCTCTAAGTTTCATTTATCTAGCATACATTTATCTAATCAAAGGACATATTTTACAGATAATGTTTCTAAGAGTTTTAAATCTGCGGATTTTCAGCTTGTGAGATATTTTCATAATCCCTGAACCACTGGTCATCTTCTGAAAATCTTGTTTTACTAGAATACTGACAGAGTAGACATATTTAACAAGCAATAAAAAACTTATTTCTGTACACTATATAAACATTCTCCATGCAACACTCATGCTTGATGATCCGTAGTCTGAAGAAAGAGTAATATCTGAATTTTCCCTTGCCTTTGTGTCCCTGTACCATTAGTAGGAACACTAATCCATCTCCTTTCAGTGACATATAACGTAGACCCTACAGATTATCTAATCTTAATGAAGCCATTCTCTGCTGGCTTGAGCTGGAGAAACTCCAGTGACTTCAGAGCCTGACTATGCTAGAGTGGGGGTCTGGCTCTGTGTCAGGCTCTTGAATCGTTCGCAAAGGATTGCTTATGTAACTTCATTATTTTCCTTATCACAATGCAGGGAGGGATAGAGTTCCACAAGCCAGTAGCAGCTCCCAGAGTTTCACACTTAGGTCAGTGCAATTCATGCTGCTCGACAGTGTCAGCTGCTAAAGGGACACAAATGCTTTAGCAACGCCTTTTTTTTTTTTTATTTCACCTAGACATGGATGATAGCCAGATTTGTCAAAATATGTAACCTTTGCAACTTGGTTGAATTATAATAAAGTCTTTTTGAAATGGTTAGGGCTTATTAAACAAAAAGTTCAAGGCTAACTGGAAAAATCCACTGATTTTAGAAAGGATATGTGGTCAGTGACCTAAGGTTAATATAAGTGCCTTATGATTGCTGCTGCTGGTCCAGGGAACCAAGCACAATAAGCAGTTGCCTGAGCTACATGAAGGCAATTTCCAAGTTACTCAAACATCTGTTGCCAATGGGCTCCCAACATTGGCAGTCCCATAAAAGGAGAGGACTTCGTACCCTGATCCTTTACGAGGACCACAACAAAAGAGTTAACAGGAAAGCACACCAAAGCCAAAAGTTACCACAGACAGACACACTTTTTTTCAGGCTTCCAGTCCAGGTCTCTTTACACAGCTAGACAGTTGAGTTGAGACTCCAAACACAATTAGTGTGATTAGTGCACAAGGCTTCCAGTCTACCTGTTTACATTTCTCTTCCAAGTTTCCTTCACCAGGCCCTGAGGAGGCTGTAGTTGTCCTAGCTGGCAAATCCTCACCCACCCAACTATGCATCGTCTGGGTTTGACAAACAGGAAAGTTGATATTATTTAAAGAAAACATAGATTTCAACTCAATCATCTAAACAGTACACGTTATCTTTTTGCAGAAGTCAGTTTCTTGCTTAATTTCAAGTAACAAAAAGCATTATTTGATATCATCAAAAGAGCATTCCTTTCAGCAGAGGGCAGCACTGGCTCAAAATTAAATTCAGCCACAATTTTCAGGCTTACAGATCATCCCTTAGTTCTCCTATAAGGCTTTGCTTTGGCAATCTCCTGGTGGCCTCCATAACCACCCGAAAACCTCCACTGAGGTGCAGAGCCCATGCAGTGCTGAACTGAGATGGCACTTGCATCTGGCCAGCCAGGAGCAGGGGAACAGGTGCCTCTCCCTGCACATCTCTAAGTTCAGAGGAAGGAACAGTCAAAAACTGATAAACTCCTGTCTCCAGTCTGGGTATCAGTTGAATGGACCAACACTGCCTACATATGCCTTATATCATGTGATCTGCTTGGGGAAGATCCTCATTAACATCACTTTTGATGAACACAGTCATATTCTGTATGCATCATACACTTCACCGTCCACGCAAATGTGGTTTTTAATAACTTAAGGCACAGTGGAACAGAGAGGCTCTCTCATGTCACTTTGAATTACACTAAACTGCAGATCAAATATAGATCCACTGAGATCAGAGGCAGCACTTACACATTAGGCAGCTTGTATTAGCACACATGGGCTTCAACTCTCCAATGAGTGCAGCTGATGTTAAGCGAGTTATTCACATCAACTGAGAGTCTGCACGCTCTAAGCAAGTGTTATTTCAGTGTACTTTCCAGCAGACAGTTAAGTGTTAGCTGGCACTAAGCTAACAAACTATCTACCAAACCAAATCTCCTGCTTGTTCCTTTTTCAGGTCTAGAATCAGCTGCACATGGACATCCATATTGCCGACACGAAAATATGAAGCACAATGGCTTCAGCTGTTTATACATAATCCAGGCACGTTAGCTTGAGTACAAGTTTTTAAACACAGTTTTCCCAAAAGACTTGTATGAGAATATGCTGTTCACATCCACATACTGAAAAGGAAGAATTTGTTTAACAGATTTAAATACAGAACTCATGTACCGATTAAATCCATATTGCCATTGTGTTTTACACAGCACACCCTTTATATATCACGAAAGGCTTTTACAAGCCAGAGATGGTTGCGTTACAAGTGTCAAAGGCATCTCAGAAAAGTGACAGCAAAAACGATGCAGCGCTGAATCATCACACATTGGGGTTACTGTGCCATAATGGATTACAACTCCTTACGTGTGTTGTTCTTTTATGACCTGGGCACAGGGAAGACCCTGGCAAAAATGTTCCTTGTTTCCTGAGAACCAGATGTTACCCCAGAAATCAAGTTGATGAAGGCTACCCTGAGTAATGCTCATTACAAAATGGCATCTGTTGCAGAGACAGGTTTCAGGATTAGAAACAAAGCTTACATTTCATTAACAACTGAGAAACTTTTACTATAAACCTGGCATGATAGAAGTCTGAATTCTGAGGCGCAAGTTCCCACATATAAGCTAAGAAAGAAGAAAAGCTACTGAAATCATATGGTTTATAATGAAAACATCTGCTTAGATTTTTGAAATAACAGAGGAAGTGTGGAAGACTTACCTGTCACAGTCTGAACAGCTTAACAATGCATCATGTAAACATCACCTCTAGACTTGATTTTGAAAATAGATACATCACCTATATTTATGTAGGGGTGTGTGTGTTTGCACTAGCTCTTCTAGCAAACAGAATATGTGCTTATATTGCAAACTGCTTTCAACTCAAAGGACACTAGAAGGCTGTACACAGTGAAGACAATAATTTTAAAGAAACCTCCCCCAGCACCATGTTTCCAAGCATGTGATGATTTTCTGGTCATTAACACTGGGTAAATGCCATTTTCCTTATGCTGCGTACACTAAAAACATTTGGGCTCTCATAGCTCTGTAGCATCAAATTCAAAACAAACAGAAAATGAGGGATACTATTTTGGAAACACAGCTAGGACATAGAGATCCTTTTTGTTCTAATAGCATTACGTCAAGTAAACACTGAAGTCCACCAGGTGCCATTTTTGATGTACTACACTCTTCTTCCTAGCACTGACTGTGTTTAAATGCCTGAAAGGAGTTCCTCTGGGCAGTTAGACTGGGTTTGATTTCTTTAGGAATATCCTTTGGCTAAAAGACTGACCTCAGCAGTATGGACATAGTCCTATTTAAGACTCCATAAGCCTGAAATGAAATCCTAATGCCTGCTTCTCTGGTAACTTGGCTCACCATGAGATGTGCAAATCTGGTGCAGGAATATTGCAAGAGTGCTACAGAAACCTCTGACCCAGAAAGACAAGGTCCTGTGGCTGGGGAATACTAGAACAATTTGCCATTCAAAAGAATTTCTGCAAACATCCTCTTTGCCACTGCTACTGTAACAGGCCATGACCAATAGCGTTTATTGCTCAACACCAGTAAAGATAAACAATGCCATTTCAGCTCCCTAAGAGGCTTTGGGAGCGCTTTTACAGTGAAGCTTCTGTCCCAGAGTTGCTGAAATCAGTCTGATGCTAGATGGAAAATTAAAACTTCAAAATATTTTAGAGGTCTCATGGCATCATGTTGCAAAGGAGCCCAATTTAATTTTCTTAGAAGCGTTTGCTCTCCTGTCTATCACTGGTCCTGCTATGGATATCACAGCAATATTTTATCCCAAGTTGCTCTCAGCATTATTGATAGATAGGATTTCCTTATCAAGGTAATATCAATATTTCTCAAGAAATGACCTTGAGGATTATTAGTTAAAGTAATAAATACATCTTCATTGCCTGCTTCAGCTTATGAAGAATTTGTGACCTGAAGCTTTCTCTCTGAAATCTTCCCCATCTTCTGGTACAAATTCAGAAACAGTTTCTCAATCAGGTTTCGCGAAAAAATTTGATCCCAAATTCATTTTCTCTGGATACCCCCAGACTTCACCAGTGGTGCCAATCCAAGGAGGGCCCTTCCCTGAGGTAGTCTGAGGGGGGACGTAATCTTCATGAAAATCACAGTAACACAAGCACTCTCCTGGGCTTCTGAATCTTTGCAATGGTTCTAATTTCTTACCAAGTCCCATCCAACTGTCAGTGTTCAAGGGCAGCTTGCAGTGACCAGTGGGACAGTTGAAAGAAAAAGTTTTCCCAGTTACATAAGTGGAAGGCAGAACGTGATGTCCATGTGACACAAGGCTGCCCATAACAAGCAAACATGCCTTCAGGCTTGTAAAATAAAACCACTGTAGGAATGTTTCATCAACAGAGAAGGCAGCCTGGATATCAGAGACCAAGGTAAAAATTTCTTCTGCCCTGAGATTAGTAGTCCAAATACCAGTCAGGCAGTACAGACTTACAGATCTTGTTATTTATCATTAAGACCAGAGCCTGGCTGATTAACAAGATGGTAGGCGTTGTCAATGGCCCTTCACCTCAGAAGCCCTCATTCTCCTTCAGTCTGTGCAAGCTCCTCCTAAACACTAAGATCCTGTATGCCCTCACAGTTGATTCCCACCCTCAAATTTTGGGTGCTCACGTGTAATGAAAGTTTCCATTCAGCCAAGCCTTGGACAGGAGGCTTCTGCAGGCTTTGGTCAGAGTCAAATCAGAAGCCTTATTCTCATTTCCATTCTCAAACTGATGGCTCTTTTCCAAGATCAAAGTATTTTCTCATACAGAGCCCATGCCTGTCATCTACATTCAATAAGCACTTTACCTACGTAAGTATTGCACAATAACTTTGTTGTCAATGTGCTAATATGGTGAAGTTACTGATTTAATGTCCTCAGATCAGTCATCACAGCGTTGGCAGTGCTACTGTGTTACTTTTCTGTGTGGTAATTAATTGGCCTTTGTAAAATTTTTTCATCAAATCTTTAGCAATTTCCACAGAAAATTCAGAAATAACACCCTGCTACAGAGAGGAACAAACCAAGGCAGAAGAAAGTCAAGTGCATCACACAAGGTTAGATGCTACCACAATCAAAAGAAGAGCTCAGTTATCTAAAATCCTGATCTGTGCCCTGCCCACTGATCAATTCTGCTTAGGGAAAAAGCAGTGAGTTGGCTGTACATGTGGGAATTACCAACAGACACACTCCTTGCACTGGAGGGACATCCCATCCAAGTCTCCATGCAGTTCTGCAGGACCTGCTCCTACCCTACGGCTTTTGTTCAGCATGGAGGGCAAATGTTTTCACCTTTCTTCCAGCACTGCTTGCAGGAAGCAAATCGTAACTTGAATGCAGGGTAAACGCCCACAAGTACTAACAATCTTTAAAACAAGACAAATATTTACCCGTAACACACTGTGGATCACCTTATTTTAAAGCTAAAGCTTGACAATTATTTTAAATGTACACAGTTCATGGCTACTATCAGCAGCTTAAATGGTTTCTGCCCTGAGAGAGAATCACAGCATTTTGCCAGTGACACTCTTTGGTATCAACTGCATGTTCCTCAAAGTACATTACATCTTTCTTGTGTTAACAGAGCTTATGTTTAACTACATATGTCGTTCCATACAGCAACATAAACTGGTCTGTGCACAACAGCATTTCCTTTGACTTTTTCTGATTTCACTGGCTACAAAACATGATCTGTAGTTCAAGCCAAGTGTCAGATTGGTTAAGTGTGCTCATTAAGTGTGCTCAAGTAGTTGTACCAAAAATGCACGAAGTTATTAGTAAAGCTGTATCACTCAGTTTGAAAGAAGTTTTGGACTAAATGACATTTTTGGCTCTATTTTCCTCCAGTGCCTTAACGCTAGGAGGCTGGGTACCTCCATGACCACCACACATAGTAAACAGCAGTAGTGGACAGATGATCACTAATAAAAGGATAGTCTCAGCATTGACTGAAAATACAATCCACTTCTTGAACAGACACCTTGATTGCTACCATAGGATCAGATCTGCACAACTAATTGCCATGTGCACACAGCAGCCACATACTTTGTTCACTGACAGAGATCACCAGCATAAGTGAAACTTGTTTCACCTGTCTCTGCTCAATGGTAAAACAGATGTAACAGCATGGTCATCACACTTGCTTTAAGATAGCAATCAGTAACTCAAACTTGGGTAAGAAGGACATGTGGAACCGTATTTCTTGAGGGAAAGAGCCCCTGCCTCCACGAGTATTTGAGCACCATCATCACTGTCCCACCAAGTCAGCCACAGTCGTACTTGTGGACAGGACTACCCCAGCCAAGAGTCCTCAGTACCAAAAATAATGTGCAGTCCTGTCAGTTTCCAGGAGCTGAGCTGATTGCACCAGTAGTCTCAAGTCCAGATCCTATTCAAAAACTACCTTATTTTACACTTTTTACAGGCCTCTTGTGGTACTCCAATCATCTCAAGATGAAACTGGTTCTTTTCCCTCTCCCCAGTAATCTCAGCTATCCTCTCCATTTTTAGGTCATCACAGTGTTTACAATTCATGGTCTGCTCTACCTTTAGAAAACCTCAGATCTTGAAGGCCACCATAATAACCTCCATAAGGGCAGAATCTTCTGATGCATCTTTATTCATTTCAAAAAAAGGTACTTCTTTTTTTCCCGTTATAGTCCCAAATAAAACAAGGGCAATCTTTTAATTGTATTCTTCAGAACATTTCACCTGCCAGGGTTGGCCCTTGATAATCCAGTTCACTACTGCATAATGAATTTATTAGTCTGTTAACTACAGTCCTGACAGACATAATGGCCAATGATTCCTTATAAATCCTTTGCTGCACTGTTTCTTCTAAAGCCTGTGGTTTGTACTATGTTCTCAGTAAAAGCATAATACAGCAATGGTATGATGAAATAAAGATCACCTGAACATTCATTTTTAGCAGCCTAAGTTAGCTTAACTGTGTAATAATTTATTTGAAAGCTACAGGCATCAAAGGCAAATCCAAGTCACATGCAGGTTTAATAAAAAGAATTTAGATTCAGTAATCTCTTGTCAACCCCAAGGCTCTTGCCCAAGTACTGCTCAGGTGGAGTTTGCTGGAAGTTTCGCCAGAGCTCTGCAAGTCACTGAAAGAGACAGAATGACGGACACCACGCTGTGAACAACCGCTCCCCACACCCCACAGGGAACAGCCAACTCTTTCAGCTGCAGCAGATATTCCTCGCTCCACTTTGCACGCAGCAATGATGACCCCTAACGGTGGAATTTCCCCTGAAATTGCTGAGGAATACGCAGAGACTTTGCTTTTCGATGTGTATTTCTACTTAAAGTAATTACAACTCCCCCTCACAGATCACCAGCAGAGGAAGCTGCTTCGGGTTTACCTGAACTCTAACATAGAAGCAGCTGCTTTGACTGCTCAATTCTTTTTGAGTTCAGACTGGCAAACATTAAAATGCAAATGCATATTCCAGATCTAAGTCCAGGATTTAAAGTCCCCTTTTTTTTTCTGAGGCAGACTACCTTACAGAAGCAAATTTCAGTTACACTGCTGTGAATAATCCCTGCAAAAAGTCTTCAGAAAAGAGGACATTTTTCTCTAGAACTAATCATCTCTATGTGAGGAAGCAAACAGGACACACTCAAACAGCTTCTCTGAAGTCTTATTTCAGCTATCACATAATGCTGCAGTGGCAGCACATTTGATACCCAGTGATCTTTTCACTGGAATCAAATAAAAATAATCTCATTATTTCCAAAGTTATAAAATCATATGTTACTCTAATATTAAGTTGGCATTTTATGTGTATATCGTGTCAAATTCTCATACAATTTTTACATTCTGGAATTACTAAAGTTTGTTGGGTTTTTTTAAAATCCAAGTACATCTCAAAGTCTTTCACTCCTGCTAGGAATAGAAGGTAATTTTAAATTGTGTTACAGATGCCAGGTACATAAAACCAAGTCTCACTTTTCTCCTCGGAGAGATGAGTATCCCTATCTTCCCCCATTTTAGCTTGCCTGACACTTGCATCTGAGCAAGAAAAAGAACAAGGTAACTATTACCGAGGCCTGACCTAATTGTGTCAGCTTTTTTACAGGTAGAGATAAATACACAGCTCTTAAAAGAGAAGGGCTGAGAGCCTCTGGCAGCTAACTGATTTGTTTACTTTCTTTTAACAATATTATAACACTGAAGTTGTGCTACATTTCAGTCTACAAAGCACAGAGCCTTCACCGAAACAAAAAAAAATACCTAGAGATATTTCCAGACTGCTTAAGAAAAAGCACATTTTCAAACTATCACCTTTTTTTGCATGGTAATAGTTGTTAAAGTCATACAGAATTAAGTACCTACTAGGAAAAAAATATATGAAGACATGCTTCAAAATTGTGTCTATAATGAGTTAACAATTTCATTTGGACAGTGAGGTATGCAAAAATCAGGGTTTTTCCCAGTTAGAGTTTAACCACTGATTTTTTCATTACCTTTAAGACAGGTTTTTTAGGGTTTTTCTCCTTTTTGAAGACCAGTAATTACTGCATCACTTTGGCTTACCTTTCTCACATCTGAGCTCTTTGGTTCTGTTGTCCAAGTTATAATTCTAGATACAGCAAGCCTTGTCTCACTGGAGTTTCCAAAGTCTGTTGGATCCATCTGTCTTGCCAAGGACTCAATATACTTCAGGATAGCAACTTTCACCTGGGAAAAGAAGAGGGGATTTGTTAAACTCAGGGCTTGGCAAGGATCGATTTATCCCACAGTAAACAGATACCCCTACAGATTGACAAGACTCATGTCACATATGGCAAAGGGGGGAAGAGAGAGGGAAGTATTCCTGTGATGTATCTACAGCATCCCAAAAAATAAAGAACAACTTTCTACA
The DNA here is from genome assembly GCA_035584735.1 of Pseudotriccus pelzelni. NCBI lineage: Eukaryota > Metazoa > Chordata > Aves > Passeriformes > Tyrannidae > Pseudotriccus > Pseudotriccus pelzelni. The sequence continues at coordinate 11,669,105 of JAWMRA010000164.1, read as the reverse complement.
AGGGGTAAGTTTTGTGTATAAGAGTCTGGAGTGAAATATCAGAACTGGCTTGAAATGGTACATTTGCAAAAGCAGATCAGAACTCCACCATGCTGTTTCCACCAGCAGCTATTGTTCCAGATGCCAAACCACAGCTTTTGGTCTCAAACCAAATGCCTGATGCTGGGGTCTGAAAAGATCCAGCATTTGGGTGATTGAAGAAAGTCATTGGCATCCAATATATTCCTGTCTCTGGAAGATAAATGTATACAACTTCCAGAATTTACAGTGTTCCTATAGCCTGAAACAGCAACCTCCTAAAAAAACTGTCTGCACAACAATATCCCTCAGGGAGGATTCAATGACAGAAAGCTCTGAGGGTTTTTTTCTCCAAACCTTACACGTGCTACATCTGATCTGCGCAGCAAGTACTTGTTAAGGGTGCGTCTGGGATCCCAGCTTCCCAGATATTCAGAATCTGGTCCCTTCTGTCCTGCCCAGACAGGTTTTCTTCCCACCAAGATCAGGATGACGAGGAATTCCATGTCTAAATTTTAAAATGTTCCAGGGTGCTTAAAAGCCAACTCTTTAGAGACTTGGGATGAGTTATAGGGCCCTATTTTAAAGATATTTACATTTATTAAAATGGGGAATGAAAGAATTAATCAAAGTTGCCAATATAATTTCTGTATCATGCATGTACTTACAATTAATTACCTTCTCATGAGTTCTATGCTTTATGGTATGCCTGACATGGCAAGGTAAGACAAGCTTGTTGATGCTTTAGTGAAACGGCTTTTGATACTGACCTTCAGATTTGGTGTTTGGGTCTGATCTACAATAAACCTCATCAAAATGTTAAATTGCTGATCAAATGGAAAAGAATCCCTGTCCAAAGAAAAGAAAGGCAAAAATGTAACTCAAAATAAATTTTTAGGACAAAATTAGCTCAATACATTAAAGCTTACACACACCAGATTTCAACGTCTACTCTTTTTCTTCTTAACTTTACCATCAACCAGAGAAACTCCAAGTCTAAGGATTAGCTGATTATTGACAGAATACTGGAGAAAAGTTCTAAATCTGTATCTTTATACACTGTTACTCTACCTACTCTCTGTACATTTCTCCAGCTTTTGGCATACCATGCCTTCTTCATTTCAGACTCTGCTTTGTTCCCTTATCTCTAGAAGCAGCCTGGTTTATCTTGCCCTTGGACTTCATACCTGGCTTTGATTTCTCTCCTCTTTTTTTCCTATTCTATCCTATTTTCTCCTAGATTATTATTACTTTTTTTTTTTTTAAATTATCCTGTATTCCAGAATGAGATGAACTTTATTTTAACAGTTGTCCTGTGCTGGACATCCTTCAAAAAGGACATGGAGCACAGAATTGTGCGAAGAGCACAGTAGCATTCAGGGTCTGATCCTGACATGACTGTTATTTGCTGTTTGAACTACACTGAAAATGGTCCAAACTTTGTGGAAAAACCCTTTCATATTCTGGATACTGCAGATTTTTTGTACCTGTCAGTCAAAAAAAAAATTGATATCTAAGAGCACCTCCCCCCCAAAAACTCCAAAATTAATCAGTCACGTATTTTAAAATTTATGCTTTAAAGTTATTTATTTAGAAGAGAGACAGGCCTTTTCAGTTCAATGCTTGAAATACTGTGACATAACTTTGTTCTCCTCTATTCTGGTATTCATAAAGACTGAACCCTCAAAATTATACAGCACTGCTGGATTTCTAAAATGTTCCTGCCTTCCTGTAATCCTGAAAAAACCTCCATAACATTTGCCATCTGAGTACTCTACCTGGTGACATCCAGAGCTTTTTGAACTTTTGCCTGCACAGACCCCAACAAATCTGCTCCCATTTTCTTTAGCAACTGGGTCAGAAGAACAAAAAGCCAGTCCTGCAAGTCATCTTTATGAATGATGATGAAATCCACCAGGGTTTCCAGAAACATGCTGAAGACCTATAAACAAAACAAGTGTCACAGAAAGAAATACAGTGCTTTAAATAAAAATAATCAAAGGGAAGGGGTTTACAATCTGAGTTTCAGGATGACTTTGTTATAAACAGTTTCATGAATGAATGATTTTAGTAACTACACTGCTCTGAGAAAAAAAAAAAAATCAAACAAGACATGTCTAAAATGTGTTGTATTAAAATACCACATGAAACGAATGAAGGAAGGGGGTAGAAAACACTTACTCTCTGTAGGGAATTCCACGGCAAAGCAGGCCATGCAACAAAACAAACCACTCGTTAGCACACATAGTGATCAAGGCTTCAGATGCAGTTTGTCAACAGATGAAAGACACATTCATTGAAAGTTTACATTTTCTTAAAACACAATCTCTTCTCAGCTCAGTTACTTAAAACATTACATACCTTGGATCAGACCCAGTCTCCTCAGTCATGAAAGTAACATATGTTTATATACATTTATATGAACAAAGTTTACATGTGTTTAACACAACTAATTAGTTTGTAGTAATAATTCTATAAAAGCAGTGCAGATAACAGATCACTGCTGCCACAAAGGACGTACTTGAGTCCAGAGTGCAATAAACTCTCACCTTAATCAGAAATTGGAAATATTTTGCAAACAAATAGTTACACCTTCACTCTGCCCAACACATACCAAACCCTGCCTGCCCAGGTAATTTCCACCTGACCAAGTGGTCTTGAAGTACATATATTAATACAAACTTATTCTTTCTCAAATTGTATTTAATCCAACAGCAGATGTTTTTACCCAGACATTACTGGCTGCCCTCAACAGCAAACCTCCTAAGGAAAGGGTATCAAACTGCCTTTTCCCTTCTCCCTGCTCCCACTTACCCATCAACAGAAGACCGCTGGGTCTGAACACGCCTATGGACCCAACCTCCCCATCCTCTAGCCCACTTTTTTCAAGAAATGTCTGCAAATTTATGCCACGCCCTTTAACTTCAAAGGTCAGTGTTATAAAGAAGACAAAGTGCTATATGAAAGGCTTGAATTGTGAGGTTCAGAATAGGACCTCGGGGAGACCCCACACTGCTCCCAGGTGTATCCAACACACAAACCCCAGTGACTGTGACTCTCATGACCCTTCATGGACCACCAGGAGACTCCCCAGAGAAGTGCAGATAAAACTGAACTTCTCGCTCCAGGAGGCGACCTGCTCCTTAGGAAGCAAGGAGTGACCGGTTCCCAGCAACATAAGAGAGACTGAGACACATCCCTTCCTTGTAAGACAGATGAAAATCGAAGAGATTCATAAATGCCAGTTTCCCCCAGCAGATGGCAGGGGTAGAAATACAAACCACTCATCTTGGAACAGTGTCAAATGTGCACACATAGTAACATAAGAGCAAGCGAGGCCAAGTCTTTGTGATCTTACCTTGCTGTGAGGGTCAGCAAACATACGAGTAAATATTTCACACAGCCTTTTTAACTCGACTCGGCTGAAATACATAAGTGAAACGTGATATTAATGCTAAAAGTTTAGTTGCAGGGGGGAAAAAAAAGCTAATTAATAGTAACAGCTGAAAGATTGAAATGTTAGTTCAATAATGCTTCTGAAAACCCTGTATATCCAGGCAAAGCCTCAACTGGCACTCCAGTTTAATTGCTGGGATTACCAGTTTTACATTAAGAAATCTAATAAACACTTATTTTTTCAAAATCCTAAATCAGACATTTGGATTTTCTTATGCTTTCATTTTCTTCTATATTCTGGATTTCAGAAGACAACTTGAAATGCGCACATTTGGGAGGCACTTAGTTTCTGCCTGAGTCAAGGTCACTGAATCACTGAATCATGTGTCTTTTTCAGCTTAAGAATAGGATTCTCAAGTCTTCTTTGTGTCAGGGGTTTCAAATTTCCAAGTAAACTGAAAATTTTAGTGTTGTCTGATTATATACTAATGAAATATTTTGGTCTAAATTCTCAGTTGCTTTAGTAATATCTGTGTAGAATCACACATTATTAACAGATCAGAACAGACTCCATAGTCTGACAGTAAACACATTTAGGAGACAAATATATAGAAATGGAAGACAGATCAACAAATCATCAGAAGATAATTAAATCAAGGCACAGTCTAAGTTCCTGGTAGGACTAAAGACTAGGAGGTGCACAGTAGTGCTCCTTTAAAAGAAGGGGAAAATATGCTGCATGAAATACTGAATTTGAGTCACATGGAGAACTCTTTGGTGCCAAAGCTTTTACTTGCAATGTATTGAAAATAAAATCTTAGCTTTCCTTCAAGGCAAACTCGCAAAGAATACAGAATCTTTGCTTGTTTATGGTGCAAACAAAAACAGCAAGTTAGTTAGGTTACATTTCCTGCATACTATGGATGCAATTAGGTATTTTTCACAATTACTATGAAACCAGAGCAACTAGCGAAATGCATAATGATTGCTCAGAGAACAGTTATTGAAGGTTTTGGCTACAGGTAACATCTTTCCAGACTGACATTAATTCTACAGTCCACCAACTTCTCTCTTTCTAAAAATAAACCTTGCACAGGCCAGAAGATGCTAGTAGTCTACACCTATTCTACGTTAGATTATTTATAAGTAACACAGGACTTTTTTTTCAAATAAATCTATGCATGAAAGACCGATCAAATTTTAAAAGGGCACAAACCAAATGGTTTTAAGAATCTGATAGAGAGGAAAAAGTCTTTGTAACAACATCACAGTAAGCTGTCAGGTTAATTCAGGATGAGGCTGCACAGTCTCCAAATGACTACAACACTCTCCTGACTTCATGCAGATGGCAGTTCTCTGAATGAACCCCTATTTATTACCCTAATGAATTTTCCTTCTGGACAAAGGCTATATAAAGTCATCAATATCAGTGTGTCTGTTTCTAAATGCTCATGGACCCAAGGTAAAAATGCAAGCACTAAACTGTGACAGACAGTGGGAGAACGCTTCCTTAAGGGACTCACTGGCCTTATTTTGTTTAGAAGACCTTATGGGGAGCCCTTAGAAAAGTAGGCCATATGAGGCTGTACGAAACAAAGAGGGTAGGTAAGTACTGTTCCACTTTGCATGCACATCTCTGGATATGCAAATCCCAGATAATACAGGATCAGCCATCTTTCAGTTCAGAATACTAAAGAAAACCTAGCCACATCACTGCCTTTTACTAACTTGTTATACCACAACAGAAGATACAAGGTTTAATTAGAAGACAGACTTGCCCCTTGGACTAATGACCTTGATGATGTTCTGCAAGATGCCGTGGGAACAAACAGGATGATAAAATCTAATCATTAGAACATGCACCAGATCAACTCTGAAACAAGGAGGCAGCAGATCAAAAGAAAAACAAAATGAAATATAGAGAACTAAACCCACTATCAAATTAAAAAATAACTGTGCAGAGCTGTAGTTTCTGGGACAGGTTTAAAAATTATTCAGGATCAAAGCTAAGACAACTTGCTAGCTTGAGGGACTAGTGACAGCAGCACAGTTCAAACACTGCAACCAGCAGGGCTGAAATCAATACTTTAATTCCACCAGCATTTCTCGTAAGAGCTACTGATCTGGACAAATAGCCCATCACCCAAACTTCTCAGTAATTCCTCCCTTGCAACTCTCCCCAGCAGCACTCCACACCTTGGTTATAATCCTCACACACCTTCGTGGCAAAATCAAAATCTCACCCAACAGTTTCATACAAGTATATGAGGTGCCACAGTTTTTCCAGACAGTTTATTAAAGAGAAAGAAAAAAGATAGCACACGTGTGGGTAGTATTAAGAGACTCAGAAATAGAGCACCTCAAAAAGCATCTCTGATCTAGAGACTAACTACCCATTCTAAAAACCTGTAGCACTTCCCATTTAAGGACTGTATCCCATCATGTGAAGTGCTAGAATATTTTTATGATGGCAACAAAACAACTTTTCAAGGCCTGCTCTCAGTACATTTTCATTCGAGCTGTTAACGTGAACCATCAAATATTTTCAGCCAGTGTCAAACCCCTTTAAAACGGAAACAATTGCACAAATCCAAGTAAGTAGGCTATAAATCCTGCAACAACCACTTATAAACTTGGCCGTAATTTAAGAACATACTACTCATAACAGGAAAATAAAATTGTCACAGCTATTTGTGAATGTTATCTTCAAAGGAGCCAAGAGGTAAACAGCTTATTTCAAATACTTTCACCATAAACTAAGGATGAAAAGGCTATGGCCTGAGAGCCAGTTGTCTGGCAACTTAACATGACCTATGGCCATCAGGAGTTTCCACATAACTACTGGATAATCGGAGGACCTCTTCTAAAGTGTGACTTGTCAAAGCTGTTCAAAGGGTTTTTCGTGGTTTGGAACAAGGAAAAAAGGTCTGCCTCTCTTACCATAAGCAAAGTTTCACAGTTGGTACACCTACTTCATTGCCTTAAGAATCTTCACTCTGCATTATACACTTAAATTTACAGGACACAAGTTTCTGATATAAGATTTTTCGAGAGTTACAAACAAGATCTATAATTACAGCCTTCATGAAGAGTCAAAGTATATCCAGCGTCAGCACTGTCTGATCTCAGCTTTGAAACACACACACCCTGACTCATTTTACAGTAAGTGCAATGTTTGCTTCGCCAACTAAATTGCTGTGGAAAAAAATATTGAAGGTTCAAACAGACTAAGGTAAAACTGGTACCACCCTTCGAGTATGTTTACAATACCATCACTGTGGGAAACCTCACTGCGCTGCTCCGTGCACCTACCACTGGACGTCTTCATGAGACAGAGGAAGGCCAAGAGGAGACAACATGCTTACCTGAGCCCTTTCTACATTACTGCTCCAATTTAACTGATGACATAGCAGACATTTTTCCAAAGGTTAACAGAATTCCCACATTGTGGAGACAAAGCCTTCACAGCAATAAAAGATACTACTTGTCTCCATACAGCAGGTACATATTACTGACTTCTGATTACAGCCATCCCTCATGAATTACTGACACGATAAAACTATGAAGGTCACCTCAGTGTCCGCTGGCTTTTCAGTAAATTCTGAAGACCTATAAGCCCTTCCTTCCTTTCAGACCAGTTGGAGCTGGCACAGTGGTTCAGGACCTCAGCCACATCTTCCGTCTGCCGCAGGTAGTGTGGAATGCCCCCATTCCTGGAGCCATAGGAGCGCTCCGAGCAAGCGCTTGATGCGTCGCTGTTGGCATCGTCATCGGAGTACATCCCATATGGCTCATATCTTCTTCTCACTGGCTTTTTCTGGAAAAGCGGAAACTCAGACTTACCAGGTTACATCAATAGTTACATCAATGCCAAAAGAAAAACATTCTATCTGCAACCACTGAGAGGAAGGTTAATGCTGCTGTTACAGTGACATATGTGTTTTAAAGACGTCACCATGCACTGCCTGCTTACCTCTCACAGTAGAGCAAGACAGATCCCATTGATTTCAATGAGACTATTCAAGTGACCAAGGGAAGTAGGGCCTGCCTTCCCCAGCAGGAAAGCAAGATATTTATGCCCCGTGGAATTAGTTACTGGTAATGAAATTAAATGTTGTTTTATTGGCAATAATGGTCAGTTCCATTGTTACAGATGCTGTGATGACACAATCTCTACTTCAAAAAGAAAAAAAAAAAAAGGAAGATAAGGAAGAAAGAGCTGAAAGAATCTGCGCTGGCATGCACAGTCACTTTGACATTGATAAAGAAGTGACTCTAGAAATGTACTGGATATAGGAGATGGCAATTTCTCTGTTAGTTTGGGCTAGGATTTTTCCAGAGGCTGTCAAAGGAGTTGAGCACTCAAATCCCACTCATTTCCATAGCATGGCACTAGAAGACCTAATTCCCATAGGTACGTCTTTGACAACCTTGACACTTCCAGAAGGAATATTAAAATAATTACGGCAGCAAAACAAACTCTTAAATGAACCTTAACAGAACAGAGCTGATAAGACAATGTATCAAAAAGATCATCTATATCCTAAAGTGTTTGCTACAGAATTCCTTCCAGTGTCCAGTCCTGCAGTTCTTAGACTCGTGAAGCCAGCAGAGTTTTACTTCCACTAGGACTGGAGAATTGAAGCGTAGAAATTAACTCAAGTGCAGTATCATGGGCATTAGCAACAGGGTGGGGAGAGTTGGAAAGTAGAAATAAAAAGTCAAGAAAGCACTAGTACCTTGCTCCTGGAGTCTCCTAACAGCTGTAGGCAGGAAAATATTGAAGGGTGGGAAAAAGCATAGAGAATTATGTCAGAAGCTTATGTAGGGTTTGTTTATGCAACAAAAACGTACAGCAAATGTGTATTAGCAAATTAAAAATAAAAAAAAATACAGTTTACGCAAAATAAAAGTGGGTATAACAATGCCTGACTATCTCCTAACTGTTGCCTACAATTTCCATAAGGGACCTTGGAAGTGAGATTATCTGGTTTTTTTAGGAACAGCTCTACATACAGCACCTCTTTGCTTACTTTTCAGAAACTCTGCACTGAGAGACACCATAGTGTTTGGTGATGATTTCTTTCCCCACATATTATTTATTAGTAGCATTTCGTTTCAGGGTCTTACATAGAAATTCTGATGTGAGGAAGCCACTATCTACAGCATAGCACATTTTATCAACTTCACTTGCCAAGTTCTCTTTCAACCCACAGTTCTTATGCCACACTTTTTTGAAGATTAGCTTCTTTTAAGACCCCCTGGCTGGCACCCCTGGCTTAAAGGCCTTACTTAACAGCAAAGTTTCCATCACCCTTTGAGGTCTTCTGACAGATCCAAGCACTGATTCCCAGTATAGACACTGTGGGTTTTGGCCAAGTCCAGCTCAAACAGAAGCAGTGGATCCAATGCGATTTATACAGAGAGAGTAGAGGTCACAAAATGACCCACTGTGGTTTGTTTAAATGGAGAATTTGGCTGAAGCCATCTTTGCAGAAGTTCTTTTCATTTCCTACTAATTGTAAAAGAAAACTCCTCTGAAAACAAGGCTACTGGGTAAAAGCTGGCATCACATTACTCTCTCAATAGGAGCCTGCACAGGGCTTGTAAACTGCCTGTTGTGAGAAGGGAACCAAGAAAAAGAGCAAATTGGGGTGGTGTGAAAGAAAGGGACAGCAACATTCCATTGCATCCCCTAAAGTTATACAAATTCAGATTGATCAACAAAGTCAGCAGCACCACCTGGTTTCCAACTAGACTTGAGTCTAGTTGTTCAACCCTTCAAGATTTTAACACTGCAGTATAATGTTATTTAATTTGTAAGATGAAATACTTAAAAGAGAACTCTGTAAGTCTAGCTGAAGATTAAGTCACACCCAAAAAAACCTCAGTGCTCAGCAGTCAATTGAAACACTGTGACTCTCCTCCCTCACGAAACCTGTATTCAGCTGCTGCTCACATGCAAGGATAAAGCCTAATTTCGTTTACACAGGCAAAACATTGCCTGTAATTATACTCTGAACTGCTCTGGTGGCACATTTGAGGTGCTGAGAGCAGAACTGGCTCGCATGTTGTTTGTTGTATTTGGTAATGAAAATTCTCACTAATGACTCAGCCCACTAAATGCAACAATGCCATCCACTATATACTGTCTTACCTTTCTATTATTCAGAAATACTTTGTTTTGAAAGGTAAATTTTGTAAAAAGGGACATTTTTCTAGGAGTACTCTCATAGGTGACATAAGCTGGGTGATAATCAGATACAAAACCAAAAATGTTAGCCATCCTTAGGGAAAGTGAGCTAGGAAATGGAGAAAGGCCATCCACCACAAACACTGGGGATGGTTCATCCTCCTTAAAGAGAATCTGAGACATCTGTCTCAAGATACACCAGGAAATCTTTCCCTCAGTTCAGATCTAGAGCTCGAGAAGACCCACTGGTACCCAGCTAATGCTACACAATAATTTCTCCTGCCTCTACACATCCTCTCTCCCCCAAATACTTGAGGTAAATCCAAAGGTTTAACACTTGCCTTCTGAAGAGCAGAAGACACTTTTTGGGCTCTAGCCAAGAGCTACCATAGTAGAGTAAGATTATAAAGGACAATGAAATTTTTAAGAATGACAATAAATTTACTGGGAAAAGCAGTGAATGTTTGAAAGTACTGGCAGCAAACTAGACAAATACAACTTAACTGCATGAGATGGTACCAATTCCATGCAAGCCAGGTTATGAGCCAACTGAGTATCTATCCAGACGCAAATAAACACAGGGCAGGAACTTGTGAAATTCTCAGTTCTTGCTGAAACCTGATCAGGAATCGACTCTAACAGAGGACACTGTTTTTCTGACAAAGTCTTCCTGCAGGTAAAGTGACTGATGGAAATCTCCAACCCCACAAGTGACGAGCACCCTCACGGTGCCCTGAACATGCTCTAACAGTCTTTCACTTGAACGACAAACAGCTGATCCAACCCATCCTGCAGCTCTAGCACCAAGCCACAGCACTCCGTCTGACAACAACTGCAGAGAATATACTTGAAGACAAAACAGCAAAGGTAACTAACTCTACAGCATGAGACACTGGCACAATCAGAACAAAGCTACTTAGAAAGAGGAGAACATACGTACAGGTAACTTTAAGCCACTTTCCGGTGTTGGAAGCATTTTGTATTTTTCCTCTTACCAGTGCATCGGCCACAGCAGCCTCCAGATCTGTGCTGGTGCTCAGGACTCGCATGGCATTCACAGAAGCAGGCATCCTGCCTGGCTGTCCGAGTCCAAACCGGTCTGCACAAAAGACAACATTGAAAGGGATTGTTAAATGAACTCACATTCACTTGGAATCCTAATCAGGTGCCCAAGTAGCTCTCCCCACAGGCTCTGGGAACTCACAGTGCTTTTCCATTAAACACCCTTTTACCCAGAGCTCCAGATAGTTTGTCATTAGGGTAGGAAATAAACTATTGTTTGTTGGGTGTTAGAGATAATTTTTGATCCTCAGGGCAAGTTTGTATTTATTTATTTTAAACTGGAAAGCAGGGTATCTATTTTGTGTTTCTTTTTACACAGCTGTTTCAAAGTTTTATTTTAATGTCAGAGGCAGACATGCCCATCCCAATCAGGCACTCTCAGAAATCAAGAGAAAGCTTCTCATTAACTTCAGAGAGACAGAACCATGCCCAGTGTCAGAACATGTTAATACCCAAGATCTCATCCATCCTGCAGCCTTTTCTCAGGCAAGGATGTGAGACTAGTATTTATGCCTATTTTATGTCTCAAGGCTGAATTAACCAGTACAAAATCCCCCTATGCCCTCACAGTATAAAAATAAAGTTTATTATTTACTTGTGAAGTGACTCTAATTTTTGGTTTAGTACTGTTCTTAAGAAGCAGTTTAAATGCCAAAGCTCTATATCAAAACTGATCTTTTGAGCATATAGGATCATCTTTTCCCCTCTGAATTTGATGGCAAAGCTCTCAAAGGCATCCAAAGCAACAGGGATTGAGTCTAACATGCCATTTACACTCCTAACATTAATTAGTTTACTTTATAATGTGCCAAGTCTACCAAAAAAGTTATTGAAATTAGTTTCTTTAGCAAAGTCCAGATTCAAAATGGAAGGCTAGCAGGGATATGACAGAATCATTGACTTGAGTCCCCCAGGCCAGGCTCTGGCAGCCTAGTCCTTCTCAGTAAGGGCAGATCAGACACCAGATTACTGGGATCCTGGCTCTGGTCCATAAGCAGAAACATTGATTTTGACATTCCAAGTTTTTGTTTCCATGTGGGCTTGTTTTTGCTCATGAAGGACTTAGAATATCCCTCAGGGACATAGGTCACACACCTCTCCTCTGCACCCAATACTATATTGCACTGGGCCAATAAGATTTGCCAGCAAATTCGGAATCAACCTGCAATGAGCCCATTTAATAGACCTTCAGCTGATCCATACTGGAGGCAGCCATCAGGCAGCACTAGAGAGGGATCAAGTCACACAGGTCTTTTAATACTTCATCTATATTTAATTTAACAATGGAAAAATACTGCTCATCAAATTGCCCAGCTATATTGTGGATTTACAAAAAACTGAGGTCAAACGGGGTATTCAGCAGCTTCATGTATTTTTGGGGAAAATACTGCGCTTATCACAAAACTTCATTCCTTTCTTAAGAACCTCCTGCACTGAAATATCTTTTAAGGAATTAGCTCACAGTCACATGCATAATTTAAATCAGAGATTGAAGTTTGCCAGTCTGCTGTCCTAATTCCAAAGCTTTATTCAAATGTATCAGAGATTAAGCTACTGAAAGGAAACAGGGAAAAAAATTATATCCAAAGTATTTGGAGAAGAAAAAAACAAAACCCTGCAGACTAGTATTTATTTCAAACAGAAGTGTTATCTAATAAAATTTACTGTTTCTTGGAGTTATACCAGACAAGACATTTCTGATTTACAACAAAAGCACATTTTCTACAAAACACATTACAAGGGAAAAAAATAAACAAACTTCTTAGAACTACTGCCAAAAAGTAATCAAATCATGACATTTCACAAAGAAATAAAAGTTGTATGTGTTATTACTATCCCCTTTTTTAATGCACTTGGGTTGAAGAATCACTTCAAATATTTAGGTGAAATAGTGCTTTATCCCTAAAATAGAAAGATCTGTGCACTCTTAACAGAAGCACAGAGGAGATGACAATGTGTTAGGCCTGTTTGAAACTGAAGTCACAACTACAGAGATATACACAACAAAGATGTATAGAAGAAAAAGATTTTCCTAAGTGCAAATAATATTTGGTACAATACGAGGTCTGTAAATGTTGAGACAAGTCCTGAACTCAGTTTTATATTTAAACCCAACTCAGTGATGTTGCTCAAGTGTTACTGAGATCAGAATTTGGCTTTAACTTTTGAAATTACACAGCATCAAAAATAACACTTTCATTTGTTTTCACATAAATTTAGTGTTACATTAGAAAAGGGTAGATAGTTGTTTTGGCTTTTTTATTAAATGAAGAACAAAATGACAAAGTAATTCAATTGTAGATCAGTTTAAATAGCCAGCATAAAGAAAGAAAATTGAGCTTTTCTAACACGTTAAGTGCAGTGTGGCATGCTGGCTTCTATCTATCTCCATGGCTATCAGCAATTTTCTGAGCTAATTTTTTCAGTGATCTTTAAATTCAGAACACCCAAGTTACTCTGGACTTCTCCCCAAGACACTGTTGCCATATCTGAGTGGAGAAGACCTTAGGAGAGACCTCAGCATATCTCTAACACTGGGGCTGGGAATACATCTGGCTCCAGGAATAACCAGTATAGACAAGCCCAATGTTACTGGGCAAGAAATAAGCAGAATATGCTGTGGCCACATTCCCTCATCTCCCTGGCTAGATTCATTATACTTGTTACAAACTTGGTGAAAATTTGCAACCACCATTTTTGACCTTTTTTTTACCATTTTTCAGAAGATTTTGGCCTTCTGTAGGACACAGGTAACCATCCAAAATTTTCAAACCACCGGAGCCAAGAATGAAGTGACTATCACAGGAAGCTGAATGCAAACAAAGCTTAAATCTGTATTACAATCAAGCTATTTTAACTATTTTAAATTACTTTGGTTAAATACAAATTCAAATTGTTACTTGAAAAATGCCAGTCAAATCAGCTCGCATCATGTCTGTTGAGTAACCTGATAATGGAAATGTTTTGAGAGTTTTAATTAAGTGATAGCCATTTAACTAGACTCATGAGAAACAGAGTATTTTTCACTCCCTATCTGAAGGGGTATAATTAACTAACTTTCAGTATCACAAGTTCCTTATGCAATTTTAGCCTCCAAGAAAACACTGAAGGCCTCATCTTCTACATCACCTTTGTCCCCACAATTAAGTCTCTATTGTCCCAAAGCTAGCAGCGCTTGTTCAACTCTTTTTAAGACTCCCAGTGAAATATCCTGATTTCAAAGGGAGTTACAGGTTCTCCATAAGAATCCAGCACAGAGGTGAGGAAGAAGCAACTGCAGATTTTTCTCATTATATGTGAGCATCAGTTGCCTGATGCAAAGCCCAGTGAAATTAAGGGAATAATTTCAACAACTTCCATGTACAAGGCCTTCAGAACTACAGGAAGGGCAGATCAGCATGTGTTATATGCTTCAAAGTTGATTTTGAAAGCTCATCAGGTGCTTAATGTTTGCTGCTCTTGTGTATTTTGGAGAGGATCCCAAAGAACTTTCATTAACAGAGACAGTAGTTCAGAATATTTAGTAATAAATGGGATGAAACCCATTGGGATCCGGTTCTAGGCCCATGCTGCACAACTGAGCCAATTTACAGGAGAATTGAGTAAGCCCTGGATCACCCTTTGTTTAAACGCTGTTCACAATGTTCCTAAAACACATAAAATTAAAAACATCCAATAAATGAAATTCAAAACAAAAAGCCACATTGAACAAAACCAGAACAGAAAGCCCCGCAGCGGTGAGAAGCACATGCCAAGTGCTGGCTGATGCACACGATGGCAAATGTTAAGATGGTGTAAAACAAGACTACGTATAAGAAGCGGATTCATGCAGTTAGCGCTTGTTCACCTGACTGCCCAACAGAATCAGCAGTGGAGAGAGCACTAGTGGACCTGGAATGACGTCGAGAAGCTGCAAGTAGAAGGAATGGCAACACCCACAGGATTAACACACATTTAACCCAAGACAGAAAATGCCACAATCCAAAGGGGATGCGTGTGACCGCTACCGGTAAAGGTGTTTCATAGTGACAGGGAAATGAGGCTGTACATGAATGCATAACAGATACAGTGCAAGCCCCACAGCAACGCCTCCATCTGTAGCTTTCCCCCCTTCCCCTCGTGACCATAAACACGATGCACGACACAGCTCATTTGTGACAGTCCCAAACTGGGTTCAGCTCAGCAAAATCACCCCAGTGCACATCGGTCACGTTCCAGACCCACGGGCCTGGAAGACGGCCATCAACGAGAGCGTGGAGCACATAACTACAGAGAAGGATTTAGATGTGTCTGATCTAAACCCCAAAGTGAAGCCATGATGAATGGTTACGAATTGTGCTTGCAGGTATTTTTCCACAACGTTCTAGCCTATGCATAAAGAAACGTTAACGAAGAGACTGCATAACCACATAAGTAGAAAGAGTCATACAGGGGGGTCACCAACCACTGCGTATCGGTCCTCGGGTTGGGTTTCTTTTCCAAGAAAACATACACACACACATATTGCAGGTGCGGCTACTGCCAAAGGTGTCTTGCTTTTAACAAATTTTGTATACATGTTTCTTGAACCTCGGTGTGAACATGCACAGATAACCAGAATATGCACATCACAAACCTATCTAGAATTACACATGTATACAAATTGTTAATAGCAACGGAGCACACGCAGTAGCAGAGGAGCCTAAACCAAATATAGCTCCCAGTTCAATTCCCAGTTGTTAGCAGCACATCAATCACAAAATGCCTTTGGAGAGGTTCTCATTTCTTGCATTCAGCAAACAAGTGAGTTCTTTATGAAAGCAAATTAAAAACTGGCCCAGTCATTTCCAAATTACATAAATTCAGTTTTTCTAAAGAAGTTTTCCCTATGTCTAGCAATGACATGCTCACCAGCTCAAAGCAACTGACCCCAGAAACTGATTGTTCATTTGAGCAATTCATCATCATAGACTCACTGAAGGCCTTGTTGTTTTAACATCGTAACTAGTACTGTCAAGAAACTGAAAAAATAAACCAAAATCACCTTCTAATACAAACAGGTTTTGTCAATTATGCATATACATTTGCAGAAGAAAAACTCTTAAGTCTTCTTTCAAAGGCAAGGAATTCATAAACACAATGTTACGAAGCAGAAATCAGCAAAATGACAAAAATAAAATTTGTGGGTTTATTCAACTGTGAGAACTTCAATAAAAACTACACAGAATATGCAACGTGGTCTTTGACTGTGAAGAACACACACATTTATTCTAGAGAACAATCCCACTGACATCATAAGTAAACTCATGAAAGATTTGCAGGATCAGTGTAGGATTATGGACTGAACCTCACAGTTAAGGTTCTCAGCTCACAATTGCTTTCTCCCAAATCATTCACTGTGCCCCTGTGGATGCCACTGCAAGATTAGGTCTCACCGAGAAACAAGAATAAAAAAAAACCCAACTAAACAAAAAAACTCCCCCACATCTCTGCAAACAGGCTGAGCATAGACTGACTCTTAACTGGTATTTACTAACATTGGAAACAAGACTCTTGATGCATAGACATGCAAACCTGCACAGCAGCCCAAAAACAAGAGCAATTCGCAAGGTCAGGATGTCGGTTTTGACATTGACCATAATACCTCTTAAATGCAAGAATCCTGTCTATACATATAGCTACTTAAGAGTATAATTCACGAATATACAAGTTAATCTTTATGAGCAAAACCAGACCATGCACGGTAGGATTATATTATCTCTGAATTATTGCAAGAGTAACTAACTGGGTTCTAAAAATACTGTAATAGAACCATATTGTTTTGGGCTTAAACTGACATATATAAATTTCTCTGAAATGAATAACACACTACACAATTAACAAGTTCATGAACACGTTCAAGATCAAAGCACTTCAATTAAAACACAAGGAAAAGGCAATAGGATAACAACTACATTGGGTTACTGTTGTTACATCAATATTCCCTCCCCATGTAACCGCTAACAACGTATTTCCAGAAATGCATTAATCTTCTGGTAATTAAAAACCATGAGTTAAAATGAGATGACCTTCTCCCCACAGTAAATGTTGTAATAAATTGTAACACACATCTGTAACTAACATTTTATAGTCAGTGTACGAGTCAGACTCAGAACTGGTAAATGCAATAAGGAGCTCACACCAACCCCGATTCTGTACACTGCATTTATTTTTCGGAACAAGGGCTCAAGACAGTATTTCAACTACTATATTTTCAATAAAATAAACAAAACACAGCACAGTGACATAGAACACTCCTGAATCAACCCTGAAATCCAGCCTGCTTATACATTTTGGCTGGAGGAAAAAGGGCTCATCCAAAATTGAAGCTAGGCAAGTTAACTATAAAAACGAGCTACAGTTATGTATCTACTGTCTTTTTATAGCTCTGGTATCAAATCAGCTTCATTCAATCAAAAAAAAGTTCATCCATTTATCTTAAAGAGCTATGAACCAAGTTATGAATGCAAAGTTGAACTCCTCCCACTTTTCACCAAAAACTGAGATATTAGAGATAAAGCAAATGGATTTATTTTATAGCTCAATATAAATGAAGTCTTTGAACCCAAAAGCCTCTCCAATATTAACTGGTGCTATCTTCCACTTACATACTATATCATATATCTTCATTTTGTCACTATGTGCAAAACAGATCCTGTAACACCATCCTTCCTTAAATTATTACATAAACAAAGAGGGCCTGGAGATCAACCATATTTCATGTCTGAGATGACAGGTCTTTGATACAAGTAATGTATTTGATTGAATATATGACATGGTATTTGATCAGAAACATTAACTATCTTGCTGTATTCAGCATTGTGCAGAAAAACTTCTGCATGTGGTAACTGTCATGAGATTCTCTATTTGTACTGTACACTTAAGTTGCACTTCAATAATGCTCCTTTAAAACCTTAGTCTTCCCACAATTTTAAGCTGCTTGATAAAGTTTCCTAATAAAACAGCGTGTGCAACTAAACTGATGATTAACAATGTTCTGTAAAACCTCTACAAAAAGAAAGCTGCTATCTCCATTGGAGGATTTAATATAGAAATTATACACTGTAACTGTATCTAGCTGTAAGAAAGTCAGATTGTGAATAATTAGAGTCACTCAACAACAGACTACAATGCTACCAACTACTTCACTGTGACCTAGAAGACCCAGGTTTGCCCTCCCATAGATTTCCGTCAGTGTTGTAAAGTGAAGCACAGCAGCCCCATACAAGCTGGTTTTATGAAACTAAAAATTGCAAAAGTTCAAACTAAACTATTTTCCTGCTAACACTGAAACACTGAGAACCAGAATTGAAGCATGCAGAAGAAAAGAGAGGGGAAAAAAAACAGGGTCGGAAAGGGGGAGTGTCAGGAATCCAGAGGACAGGGAAGAGCTCATTCCACCTAGCAGTGTCTGAAAGGGCAATCACAACAAGGGAAAAAGGCAAAAAAATATTGACCCTTAAAGCTCCAATGCCTACATGTACTCACCAAGTGGAGGAAAGCCCCGAGCAGGGCTTGTATCACGACTGCTCTCACGGCTGGTATCACGACTGCACCCCTGACTCATGCTGGGTCGGGGGATACGACTGCTCCGTGCTAGCATGCAGCATGGAGAGTTTCAGAGAAGGTGAACAAGTTTAATGAGGACAGAAAGCTCAAAGTCAAGTCACATTTCTGTTAGTTATGGTAATTATTACATTAGTAATTACAATCTGCAGCAGCCTGCTCAGGCTCTTTACAAACCAACTGCCTTTCATGCTGAGCGGTGTTTCTGATGTGAAATTTGAGCAGCGTTAATGTCTGGCTGACAGTCTGTTTTTGTCTTAAGCAATCCAAGTTTTGTTATTCAAGTAGAGTAGCAATCTTCAATCATTTAGGGGAGCTCTACTGTTGCAAAACAGATGAGGCTGAAAGAAACCCTTCTGGAATATTTCTTCCTTAATTATAAGATAAACACCCTTCTGGAACAAAATAGAAGCTGAAAATTTCTTTAGGTAATCATAATACCTGTATGCTATTTCTACATAGATTTGCCTTTCACAGGGATAGTTTTGCCATGAACAAATAACCTAAGGAAAAAAAAGGCGTACTGTACAGACTTGCAAGAGATATCTTTCTCTAATGAAAGGTACTGGAAAAAAGCATTTAGAACCTGAATACCTGAAAGACAGGTTAAAAAGTGATTTGAATTTGAAGAGAACAGCAGAGCTTCAGATATTTAACAGAAGCTAACTTCTGCTCCGCAAGCATTTCTAAAAGCTTATATTTATAGTTTTATATGCACACAGATTGAGATGTATGCACACTGAAGGGGAGCTTTAAACTATACTCTTTACTTTGACAAAACCCTACATGTTTGCAGATGTTTGAAATCCTACGTGTTTGGAAGATGTTTGCAGGAAGTTATTTAATAAGCTTTATACCCGATAAAGAACACAATATTTTCTTTTAATTGTCAGGAGTTTACCTTGAAGAATTTAATGACAAGAGACATTTCCTGTGCTGATTTGAAAAGGCAGTAGCATATTTTAAGTGTTTACAAAAAGCCATTAAAGAATTTTTTCATGCACAAAGTAAAACCTAATCTGCCAGCTTTGATGACAACACAGCAGAGGTGTATATGCTTATGAACATGCTAATAATTTGACAGTATCCCTGGTTTTATTTTAAAAAAGCCATTTGCATGCTTCAGAATATATATATATATTCTTATAAATATTGTTTTTTATAGAGAACTTATATGCCTAGACTCAAGCTAATGAAGTTCCTCTGCAGTGTTTCTGTGGTCTCATATACACTGGGTGTGTTAGTATCCTTCAAGCAAAACAGTACAGAACAAAATAGAAACCTTCATACTTGGGTTTTTAAATTCAAATAGAAACTTCTGCCAGATTCTTGGTTTGTCAAATCCCTTCCAGTTTTGCAAAACCCAGTTCATACCTCTCAGCTGAATTAATGGTTCTGATGGTTGACCTTTGATGTCAGACAGTACAAGATGAGTTATTAACCAAGATGATTAGACCACCATAATGTCTTAATGGTTCTGAGTGAGTTAAATGGTCTTATAATAAATAAGACAGACTAAATTATTAGAACTGGATGAAATTAGGGTTCATGAGTACAATAATCTCACCTTAGATGTACAAGGAAAAAAGCTGACAAGTGAACTACAGGTAAAAGTAACACACTGAAGTCTTCCACACAAATACTTGCTTGAAATTGCAGACTCTCTAAGAGCAAACTTCTCATTCTTGGGTCTCATGCTTAGATGTAAATAATGGCAGCCTTCACATCAGGTTTGCACAAGCAGTCATTTCTCTTAAACAGAGAAGATCTGCCAGCCTTTTCTACCCTACTAAAAACAGTAAAGGCTCTTAAGAGAGGGAGAGATGTGAATGATTAAAAACATTAATGGATGCACACAATACATTCTCCTTCCATAACAGCTAACAGCAGCAGCATGAAGTATTAAGAAACTGCACTCTAACTGCATGACAACAGACAGCGCTACAGATGAAGCACAACACTGACTGCACAAACAGAGCACCCAAAACCAAACACTGGTAACTTCAGGCGTAATGGTCAAACAAAAGGGTTGCACGTTACTGGATACAAACATAGAAGAAAGGAAAAAAAGAATGGATCGAAAAGAACTCAAAGATGAGTCTGTTGTGGACTCCCAGGCACCTGCCTCACATTTTTAATACTGTGCTGTGTAGACAAAATTGTGTATCAGCTGCTCAGAATATTTTCTTTAGACACTGCCAGCAGTAAGGGCCAGCAGTGTTGTAATTTAGAGAAGTCTCTCATACTGTGACAGCCTGTCTCTGCACTGCAGGCAGAAAAGGCAGAGACAACAGACAAAAGTCTCAATTTGAGAATTCTCAACACCCAAAAGTTGGAGAGAAATCAAATAAATGAGTAGCAAAATGGATTAAAAGGAGTAAGCAGAATGAAGGCAGACAGTGTGCCCACAGCTAGCTCTGCTGTGAGACAGTCTAGGACAGGACAAGGATGGGTTCTTTTTAATAATATCCCAACTTTCTAATGTGCACTGTACATCTAAGTTTTACCAACTTCATCTGGAAAGTCACAGCATTTAGACATGGCTCACATCATAATTAAAACACTTACACCAATGGAACACAACAGATGTAAATATCACCAGCAGAACGTGATAGTGCCCTGTTTACCAATCTACCACTTGGAAGAAACTTGTATTTCATCAGGGTGTGAATTTTAGTGATTCTTGAGTGGAGACTAAAAATCAGCAGAGGCTTTTTTTACATCAATACCAGCATTTTAAAGAGTTTGAAATGCTGCCAAAACAGCCAAAGGAAAGCTCTGCAGTGGGGTACACCCTGTAGAGGCAAGTCAAGAACTGCCTTCAGCTTTCCAATAAACGCTCATAGCATAACCAGAGTGCTGCTGCATGAAACTGATAGCCAGCTGTGCCTGCCCCATTTTCTGGAGAATGAGAAACTTGAATCTCTCACTCCTTTCAGATCCAGCTGTGCCACACGATCTGCTGAGCATCCAACAGAATTAACTTTGGGCAGATAACTTTTAATCCATGGGAAATGGACATGACCTTTTTGAGGAGACCATCTCCTTCAAGGGACCCAAAGAAAAGCTCAAGATTAAGTGGACTATACTCCTCCTTCCCCAACTATCACCACTAGTACAACTCACTGAGGAGACAGCGAAGGCAAGCTTAAAACTGAAGTGTCATAGGCAGGGCTATAGAGGTGATCATGCAGGACCTCGGCACACCAAATGGGCCTCTTTGAAAACAACGTCTTCAAGGTTTCCAGCACGCAGAAGGAACATTATTCATGGATACCTGTGGTCATCGTGGAAATCTAAGCTAACAGCAAGGTACTGATGTTAACAGGTACCCACATGCAGAGGCTCTATTAGCTTGCTACTGCCCCAGGAGGGCCTGAAAAACTTCATTGGATGGCTCCTGTATTGAAAACCAAGGTGAGTGGGAGTCTATTTAATGAAATGAACAAACAAAATAAAATATCAAGGAAATATAGAGACTGAAGCAACATAATAAGGAAGCATAAAATACTGTTAGCTACTATGCTATAAAGTAATAAATACAATGGAACAATGATAAATAGCTGACAGCTCAGAAGCTATCCAAGCCAATAGCACAATTTTCAAGATTCAATAAAAATACAGAATTTCTGCAACTGAGCAGTAAAGGCAACACAAGTGTCATCCACTCCAGTTCCCCTAACAGCCCAAAAAGAACAGGCTGTGGCCATCAACCCTGGGAGGGCAGGTGTAAGCCACACACTTGATACATGTCAGAGCTCTCTCCCACTCTCAAAGAACAAGCACTAACTGTCTTCTCAGGAAGCACACCAGAGAAATGAGATACAAATTACTTTCAAAAGAATTCAAGGCTCCGCAATGTACCTGAAAGCAGGCAACCCAAGAGTGAGATTTTACACAAGGCAATTTCCCTTCAGGTGCTCAAGACTGTCTCAAATCAAACCACAAACGTGATGATCAGCTTAAGCATGGGTAATGGTACTATCCATCGTTCTTTTCTTCCTCCTAAAAAACAATGCTCTCCTACAGAGTGATGGCAGAACAATTATCTCCAGTATTTGGGAGGCACTTTACATTTTAAAAGCAGCGAACAGAAAAGCACAATGACTTCATACACAGGCCATAAAATAGATCGGACATGAGAAGAACACTGAATTTGGAAAAGCAATCACAATGAACATGAAGTATTTTTTATGAATCATAATGGCATATGCACTCAGGTGCTTTAAAATCATTTCAGTATACTGGAAGAATGAATAAGATACTTCTCTATTAACAATCTACTCTAAATAAAAAAGTAGCCCAAATGTAAAATACATTTGCTAAGACAACAGTTATAAATTTAATTGCCAACAGTAAGGCTATAATTTCAATCAATTTCAACCCACTAGTAAAGTCTTTGGAGATAAAAAAATAATTTAGCATCAGTATCATTTAAAGTGTTCTTCTTCTACATTAGCTTCAAACTTATAAACCAATTTCTTTTTAAAAATGAAAATGTTCAGACAGCGCATTGAATATCTTTTCACCTCAATTCGGATACACAAAAGTTTTATATATGATGTTTACTCACCTGACTTTAAAAAAATGAATCAGCTGATAAAATTTGAAAATAGAAACTATTATAGAACATTTACATAACAGTCACTGAGACTAGAATATCGAAAGCAGAACAATTAAAGCAGAAGTCTAAAACGTCGTCTAAGAATGTGGCTCCAAGATACTAAGGATGAGAGAAGCAAACCATTTAAGCTGCAAAATTTCTTAAGTAATCCAAGAAGGTGCTTTTTGCCTTTGATTCCAACTGACTGTAAAGACTGCTCAACTCATTTTAGGACTGAGATGTTGACACCAAATGAGGTCTTTTTGCTGTTATGGTTATTCACGACAACTGTTTTTGCTGACTGATCTAATAACATCACTCATGTTGAATTTCAAACAGAAGACACATCATGACATCTTTAGGCTTACTTTGAAAGTATAGGTCAATCTGGAAAATTAAAATTACTCTCCAATAAACCACAATCACATTAACTCATCAGCTGAAAAATTCAAAACAGTAACACAAAGTTTCCTAGTCACCAGGAAAGCCCCTCTTTCAAGCATGCTAGTCAGCATGTCACTGCAGTGACTGTTCTTACCTAGTCCTATTCTGTTGGGACTCGTCTCTCGACTGCATCCCTGGCTCCGAGGAATCTTGCTGCGCTTGTCTGAAGATGATGGCACTGGCTGGACTCTGGATGTTCCGCCGCTCAGGCCACCATAGGAACTTCCTAAGAGCTTACCCGGAGAACTAGACCGGCTACCAGCTAGAAGAGAATCAGAAATAAGGGAAAAACAATTAACCCCCTCCAAGATTTTAAGCACACTGACAGCAAAACTGGAACACAACCAGCTCTCTATAAAAATTTGATCCAAATCACTCAACAAACTAATGGCAGTGTTCCCTATGGGCTTGCAAGGAAGACCGAGGAAAGCCCAGGGACAGTAAACATGGACATCAGCAACCCTGCCCCTATGAACTGTGCTTCCCACTGGGGATCAAGCCCAGACTCTGCTGCATTTGAACACCCCAGCTGGCTTTGTGAGAGCCTGTGGAGGTGCCAGGACAGCCCTGCTGCAGCAATACGGAATTCACAGGCTGCTTCTACTCCTCACAAAGCAACACCAATGAGCCTGTGCGGAGAGCTGTGCTGCAGCTGCCGGCTTCTGGCACAGGTCACCTGCTGCAAAGCAGCTCAGGCATCTTCATGCTACACTGCAGCAGTGGCATTACTTTCCTACAATAATTCAGTGAAGGAAAATAAAAGAAAAAAATAAAACCCAACCAACATAAAACCCCCACCATATCTGAAGAGATCAGCACAATAAAGGGTAAACCACGTGAGCCTGTCACTTTTGTAGAGATGCTGGCTTACTCAAGTCTGGTTGGTTAAACCTTAAGCTATTTTATTTTTCAGATGAGGAAAATTTTTAGCGAGTCAAATAGTTGGCCTGTTTTATTTTTTCTTCTCTGTTTGAATAGTCCATGGCAAGTTTACGTTTCTTCTAAGCCTTGTTGTCTGCAAGAGACTCTACTAACCAAAATTAATTTACATATTTACGTTCCAGCTGCAGTAGATATCTCTATCTGAAACAGTTTTGCTGTTTAATTCAATGAGATGACTGATAACTTCCTTTTTTTTTCCCTTGTGGGTCTTCATTTGCTAAGTTGTTTGAAAATTAAGTAATGCTAGCTTAAAGGTAATCATAAAGAAGTAATACCCTAAGAGTAATAGATTCAAGACTTTTTTTTTTTTTTTTCTTCTTCAGGTATATAAAGTCCCTGAAAATCTGCTGTTGCCATTACCATTCCTGACATTTCATTTATTTGCTAAAACAGCCAGGAAAAGTATACTTGAAAAGGTTGCAAGAACATACTCGGGGCAAGCTCACGTTTTGAATTGATTCTCATGCTGGTTTCTTTCTGAAAAGTATCTACACATCTCACAGAAATTTCATTTCCAGACACTATTAGTACTAGCAAGAGTTAAAGACTGTTCTTCTATCTTAATTTAAGGAGATACGCAATTCTATTAGTCTCATGGACAATGCCATAACGCATGTGTTATACACTTGTTTGTCCCCTCCAATTTCTCAGTCAAAGCCATTCTGAATCAATTAAATAGCCTCCAATGCTGTATGTGGTGCTGGCTCCATTCTCCCCACCCCAAAGTGACAGATGCCAGTCTTACACAGAGCACCGCAACCTAAAACCAAGACTCTTCTCAGTTACGCTGCTGCGATCTCACTGATGTCAGCAGGGTTGCACTGAAGTAACTGGAAGAAGAATTTAGCAGTTGGGGTTTGAGCTGCAGCAGTGAGCCAGCTTCAACATGCAGAACGTATGCTTACCATGTTTGATTACTGGGAGAAAGCAAAGTCACCCACCATACACATTCTGACCTATGACTTTAAGAAAACGCTTTTTAAGTCTCACGGTTAGGAGAGAATGAGGGATGCTAAAGGCTTAGCAGTTAAAATATGTGAAGGAAATAACACGAGAAAGCAAGAAAGGGAAAATGTTTCTTACCACCAGCAGGATTAGCTGATCTGGATCCTTGATTATGAGGGCAGACCAAGGGACAGGCAAAAAGTGGATTAAAAGACAGCAAGACAATACAGCGTTCAGCATGCGGTTTATGCTATACACAATACAGACAGATTTCTTTACAAACATGTCACTCCTAAAGCCTCTGAAGAATGCAGTGAGTTAATGTACAGATGCAACTAAATTTCCCAAGGTTGCTCAGCTACTTAGTAAAATGTCAGCCAAGACACCAAGACCCAAGTTCTGCTCTAAATTACACCCCAGCCCAGTCTGCAAAATTGCAGCATGGCTACCCACTGTGTGGGCATGGAGAATTTGGTCCTGTGACTGTATTATATTTGAATTCAATTATTTCAAGCAACTTGGCTTAAGGATAAAGAACACATCTGATTGGGCTAGGCTGGAAATGGGATTCAGCAAACTAGACCAAGGCAGCAGGTTCAGATATGACCATCCTAAATTTTCATAAGGCATTCTATAAAAAAAAAGTCCATAATATTTGAAACCTTTGGATATTTAACTATTCTTTAAATACTTCTGAGACTTGTCTCATGTGGTCTGACCATTTTTCACCAAACTAAGTTTAGGAAAAAGGGGTCATTTCTGGCTTTAGATCAGTTTTAGGATGAAAACTGAAGAAATCAATTTAGATCAGCATACCTAAGTCCAAATATATCTTCAAGACCTCAATGTAAAGATTTTCATTTGGCCCCATCCTCAACATACTATACTTTCTTCAGCTCTCCCAGCCTAATACAAGGCTACAAACTGCTTCTTCACCCCTCCAGCATGACAGAGCAAAGCAATGAGAGAATGCACAGAGAAGGGCTTTTAAATAGGGGTACAAAGCAAGACAAGTCCTCAGAACAGACAGATCCTTCCACAAACCCCATCTCCTTTTACCCACAAGGCTGAAGGTCCTCAAAACAGGGACTAGCTTTCTCCCTACCCACAATTCCTTTTCAAGTCTGAGTGACAAAATTCTCCTTAGATGCACATGACAAATATGCAGCAGCACCATATGTGTGGCTCCTAGGGGAAAACCATGCCTTGCCAGGAAGCCAGAGAGCGCGGACGCATCATGTGAATCAAAGCAGAACCCTTTTCCCCATATCTACACAAAATAGGTAATGTCCTATTTTAAACTGATGCCAAATCCCATTAATTTTAAACAGCTCACGTGTCACACATACAGAAATAGAGTCACATAAGCAGGAGAAGCTTGGCAGGGCAAGACCCCAGGACAGCAGTCAGCTACAGCCACAGGGGATGTCTCAGCAGGACTCAGAGCCAGTTATTTAGTTCTACAGATGACAGCGACATGAGACTCTGCTGCACAACTGGTAAAAAAAGGCAGCAACTGAGCACTCGGATCTGGGGCCCCCTCTGTCAGCAGGAGCACACACTGGCTACATGGGGATTCATATTATTACATGTCCAAACATTATTATCAGAAGTGAGCCCAATTCTCAGCTGATGCTACTGCAATTCAAGAGAAACATATTAATAACTATTTGTTCTGCTCCCCCAGGAATAAAACAATTCTTACGCTGGGACTGGGAAACTACTTTAGCCCGGCTGCGGCCTCGAGTATCAGCAGGCGTTGAGGTGACACTTGTGGCACTGCCAGAGCTCTGTCTCCTCGTACGGATCCGACCTGGAGCAATGCAAAGACAATCACACTGTTAATAAAAGGCAGCAGCAGTGTCTAACACTCTATACACACAATTACCCAGGGTATACAAAAGAATTTTACAGGGAGAGGCAACATCTTTTACTGGGCTGGCTGAGACGCAGGGGAGGGAGTGGAAACAGCCACAGTCCATGAGTCCAAAAACTTCTTTGCTCTCTGTAATGCTATCAGCCAGTTTAATTAAAAAATATTACCTCTCTGTAGCTTTTGTTTCTGCTCTATAGTAGCTTCTTTACAAAGGATCAACAACAAAAAATTTCAGCCTCCTCAGTGCAGCTTCCTATATCAAATTATTACTTTCTGAGAAGGTGATCCCACTTTCAGAGACAGGTGTGACAGATGCCCGCCCAAATTCCATCACTGGGATTTCCAACTAGCTGTTTGGTGCTTTATATCCTTCTCCCCCTGCGCAGGCTGGTGTGCACTCCTGTGACAGTCCCTTCAATGCAGTCTGATCACGCTTTTATTTCAGGCTCATTGAATTTTCCCTGTTTACAGACCCCTCATATTCATCCAGAGATCAGTGTAACTTTACTTGTAATGGAGAGTCCCATTTAACACAATCAATGTTGTGGAAAAATGATTCTGTGTGCCTTCTCTTTATTTAAGCAGAGAAAGGGTATAAAGTGTTCTTGGTCCTTTTTCGGTCCTTTCCTCATGAAAAAGCCACAGATATTTGAGCTAGGAAAGCTTACAGGGTCATCAGTTCATCCCCTTCCTGGGGCAGGGCTGTTTCCTACAGAATATTCTTTCCAGTGCTAAGCTTCAATTATCTGTCTCTAGTTAATGGGAAAGAAATGATAATTAAGAGTAACACAAAGAAAGCCTCCATCAGTACTTTTGAACACATCCGTTCCCAGCCAAATCTGGTTGTTTCTCAGGACTCATGCCAGTGCTATCCTGCATTCAGAGGATGACTTCAAGTTTCAGGCACAATAATAAAAGGGAAAAACCCCACAGCAGGTATGAGAAGAGTCTAGACAACTGCACCCACTGGTTACAGATATTCATCTCCTGCCCTCTGTCTCTACCATAAACATACAGAGAAATATGAACAGGGAGACACACAGTTCCCACCCAAAAAAACCCCATTTCACATAAGGTACACATGCAGGACAAGACAACGGCAAGCAGCCCAGGCTGAAGGATTGGGAGCTACGTTCTTCTGTGAGCTCTCATAATATTCATAACGTGGTTTGCAAGTTTCTGCTAGACACAAAGAGACAAGGAGATGCTTAACTTTGAGAAGAAAGGCTAAACTTGTCTGCAAGGGGAAAAGCCCACAAGACAGCTCTATTTCAAACCTCTCCACCAGCACCTAGTTTTAAAACAGCTCAGCAGGCAAAATACAGGCACGTACATTCAAACAATTGCTCATAAATGAGACACAGAAGAAATCATTAGCATAAAACTGGGAGAACACAAACAAAACTTTTTAATCATTGGCTTAACTAAACAGGCTCTGAGCACATCCACGTGGGTCCAGCAGTCACCAAACTGGCTGCTGAGGTCTCACCATCAGCAAGGCTGCAGTTCTCCTCTGCTCTAGGACAGTCTTGCCTCTTACAAACAGTCAGCCTGATACACAACCAGAGGCAGCCCTAGAGCTTCCTGCTGGCTCACTCCCATCCTATGTAAGTCTGGCACAGGCACAGCTACACAAAAATGAGCAGAGACATCCCGTGACGTGTTAACAAGGCATGGACCCCGAGCCCCACCATGGGCTTCAAGGAAGAATTGCTTAGGGAAGGAGGCAGACAAATGCCACACTCTTGTCAGAAGCCTCAAGGCTTCCTTCCCCTCCTTTCTCACATAGGGAGGGCATCGTAGTAAGACAAGAAGTTAAACCTGACCAGTCTCAGGAACCAGTAATGGAATTCACTTACATCCTTCCAGAATGCCAACAGGAGGCCTTGGCATTGCAGGAAGTCCTGGGGGGTAACTCAAGCTGAAATTCACCTTTACACACAGTAGCAGACATTATGGAAGACATGTTTAGTGATGTGTATGGGCCACGAAAGGGTGAGAAGGTGCTGATGTCTCCTCTTATGCACAGACCACTTAAGATCCTCAAAATTTGCTGGATTTTTCTGCATCTACAAAAAAATATTTTTTTTGGGTCTTCATCAGTAGGTGACTAAGAAGGAAAAAACCGGGACAATATGTAGTAAGTGGCTCTTCCACCTTAAGAAATATAAAACCTAAAAAAATCTATAAAGAGAAACCAAGATTAGCTTCTGATAACAATTCTAAAGGCTTTAAAAAAGAAAACTGAAGGGTCAAACTTAATTAACATGTGATTATCAGCAGGATTACAAACAGAGAACTCAGGTCCTATTACGAAACCCCTGAGAGTTAGTGGACAGATTCCTACCAACTTCAGCAGTTTCTGAATGAATGAATGCCCAGGAACAAAATTCTGCTTCCTTTTGGAATGATAGATTTGCACACCAATTTTGGCCTAATGGGTGTCAGAGAAAACAATGTGAGAGAAGGAGCTGCTCTCCCACAGGAGGAACAGAGTGCCAACACTGATACTGGTTTTCTCACCCTTTCAAACACTGCACTGGACTTGTATTGTGCAAACAGATTTTTACATACATTATACCAAGTACAGCACGTATATATAGTAGTTGCATTATACAATACAAATGTGTCTGCTACATTTCCCTAAGAATTTCATGTGCAAACAAGAGTCTGCATTCACACCCCAGAGTTATTTGCACATAGAACTATGTGTGTGGCTTTATCATTCTAACCCAGAGAGAAAAACTAATTTCAAGCAGGACTGGAAAAAACATATCAAGTAAGTTATTTAGACTTTGCTATTGTTGTTAAACTCAAGCAAATACCTCCCCTCCCAAAACTTCTTTGCTTTCAAGTGGGTTTGTCTCCATATCTAGCTCAAACTGCAGATGTAGCAATCCATATTTCATAATCATTATTTTTCTGCTGCTTTTAAAAGCATTACTGCATCCTGACAACAGCAGCACAGCAAAGGAACAGATAAAGACTGCTCCAACTAGTTTCCAAAAACCATAGAAGTATTTCCATAAAAGAGCCCTTGATCTAAGTTTGATACGTGACACATTGGTTGGTACAGAAAGAATTTTGAAAGACTCCATGTAAACACTTTGTGTTAAGAAACCGTTTGTGGATTTTTTAGGAGTTTTTGGTTTTATTTCTTAAAGTTACTGTAATTTTTACAACAATGGTTCAGAATGAACCCTGAAATGTCTAACAAATGTCAAAACCCAGGAAGGTTGTTTTGTGTTGGTTTTTTTAAAAAAGAAACAAGTGAAGGAAGATTCTGTAATAACATTTGTGCTTTACAAGAGGCTTCACCTGGCAGCATTGCTCCGAGCTCTTCTGGGTGGATACTGCACCATCCCCATTCCCCAGTGCCCAGAAGAGACATGGGCTTTGTGACACTCAGCCTGTGGATTACACTGAAGAAAATGGCTTTCAAACAGTCTAGAAATGGTACGTAACAGCTCCACAACTCAGTTTAATCAGTTCCATGCTGTGAGTAGTGATACCTACAACAACCCAAGTTACGTATGGAAGCACTGGGATGATGATGGTCTCTCCATGGATCAGGTTAAAGCATTTAGGGTACCCAGCACTGGGTTTTTGCCCCACTTGCAGAAAAGCATTCCTGAAAGAACCTCTAGTACCCCCTATATGTATCACTGCTAAATGACACATAGACATGTGAGACACAGATCAATTAAAAACATGCTTTACATATAAATCTGTAATCAACTTTCTACAACCACCATTGGAATGGTTACCATGCCTATTCAGCACTTGTCCAACATTATACTAGTGTAAGACGTGACTCTGCACCACAGTTTTCCCCAAAAACGACCTGACCCTTCCTGGAAATCATCAGGTTATGCCATCTCTGGGTTTTGCACAAGAACTCCCTCCAAAGCAGACGGCTCAGGGAACAACAGTTGCTCCACTTTGCCCTACACAAACAAGCACTGGCAAATCAGCTCAGCACTTGCAAAGGCATGGACCAAGAGAAGTAAGAAACCTACTACTTGAGAAGTACCACAGTCAGTCACCACTTCGAATGAAGCCTTGCCCTTGAGGACAAGGGAGAGATTTAAGGCAGAGAAGAAATCAGGAATGGTGATTTCTTTAAACTTGTGTTACTCCCAAAGCCTTTGATAATGCACTCAAGGTGTCCAACTGAGCCTCAGTTATCTGAAAACTATAATGAACCACATTTTATTGCCTTTGTGGTGAATAATAAAAACTGCTGAAAAATGTGCCAGTGACTCATGAAACTGCTGATTTTGTTTTAAACTTGCCAGCTTCAGGTCAAACCAGCATTTATGCTTCTCCCTTTCGGGAAATGCTTGACTTTACGCTCACTTTGAGAAAAGGCAGCCAGATAACAAAAACGCTCTGAACCACTATTCTATACTGAAAGTCAGCACTGTGCACCTTTTTAAAATATTCCTTGAAAATTCACTTCATGACAAAACACACAGAAACTTTTCTAAGGTTTCCTTTTAATCAGGTGTAACAAACATGGCACAAGCCGTACCTCTCCAGCACCAGCTGTGAAGTACCGATCAAGACTATAAAGACTTCATCTCTTTTGAGGTTCCTATGTGCAAAACCCTTAATGAAGCTCAGGGAATCCCCATATATGAAGGGTCTGGGCGATCAAGGCATAACAGTGCACTGCATGAAGACCTGCACACATTTCACTGGTATACAGACTCACAGTACCCTTCTATAAGGAAGCATTTTCAGCAACATTTGCCAATTGGGATGCCATGACTTAAAAGCAAAGGATTGACACCTCAACTTGTATTCTTGCCACTGGCACAACCTACTCTGTCTTGCTCCTGTTTTGAGCTGCCTGGCTCCTAACCAAACCAGGGAGGAGAATGGAGGGCAAAGCAGATGGGAACTGCCAAGTCCACACAATGCTGGCTCCAGCTGAGGGGAAGGTGCAGAACTTTTACACTGTAGCTACAGAAAGCCATGATGGGAACCAGACTGCAGATTTAATGTCAGGCTGAACCACACAAAAAAACACAGGGATTTTCTCTTAAATGACTTAGTGGTGACCTGCAAAAAAACTCAAACAAACCACAGGAGCATGAGTGTAGATGGCATTTCTGCTTTATATTCTATTTCCTCCTGTATTTTCAGAGCAAGGGGACGTTTTCCTCTTCCCCCATCCTCTTAATTCTTACATTTATGTCAAGAATATAAAATTTCGCCTTCCCTGTAGTTTTTGACAAACTCTGCAAGATCAGAGTTGGCAGCAGACCTTTCTCAACCTTCATCATTCAGTGCAGGATACACTAAATCCTGAATAAAGGTTGTTTTCCCTTGAGCCATCTCAAAGGAAAACAAAGATGAAGAGTTTCAAACAGTGACTTACTCCTTCAAGCACTCTGGCTATTAGTGTACTGTATTATTATAATTCTCCCTGATCCTCACTGTCCAAAAAAAAGAGAATCCTATTGCAAAAAGATAAGAGTTTTGGTATTTAACACTCAGAGGGGATGGCAAACTCCATTTTTGAAAGTTCATCTCAATCTTCCTTGCCTCAAGCAACTTGCTGGTTTCTATTACAGATTTTCACCAAATCCAATCCCCTTCTAATGTAATTGAATTGAAAACAATAACCAAATAAAACCCCACCCTTTTGCATTATGACAATAAAGCATTCAATAAGCTAAAAGTAAAGGTATTCCACAGGACAGCTGTGGTAACTTGCTTCCACAAATATTATTACAGCTACAGAGAGGATTGAGAACTGCATAGGGTATTTTATAACTTAACATTAAACCTTAAACATTTCAAAGCCAGCCCAAAAATAGAAAGGTTTGAGAACTGGGATGAGAGGAAAAAGATAAAAGGGTCAACAATTAACAAAACCAAAAAGCTCAGTATTACAACAGCTTGGACTTGTCATCCAATTCATCACTGATTTAGAAACACAGGTGTTTAGGCCAACTTCATATTCCTTATCACTGACAGATCACAAAAGCACAAACACTTGCCTGAGATGCAGAGCCAGTTCATCTCTCAACACTAAGTACCATATCCAAAAATGGTACAGACTTTCCTCTCTAAACAATAAATCAGTGCATCAATAGTCGTAAGGAAAATAACACGTGCCACAACAGTACAGTGGCACTTCTCAGACCACCACATCCAAATACAAGCAGCCATCAAGGATAGGAGCACAGTCCCACAAGGCAGTAACAGAGATCCCTCAAAAAGAGACTTGCATTGGGAGAAAAGGGGTTTGTTGAAGGGTGTGGTTTCTTCATTTTGTGTAGAAAACATCCTTGTTTTCAACTCCTGTCTACCTCAGAAAAAGTGATTTCCCAGTGATCTTTTTTTGCTTGAGAAATAAGAAATAAAGAACAAGTTTTGACAATGAGCCAGAGGAAGACTGGGATCTTTCCCAAACTAGCAGGCTCAGTGTTCTAGTAAAAAAGTGCCTTTCCTCCAACTGTCTTCAGTGTAAGCCATCAGACAGTTAGCAACAAAAAGAGAGCTCAGGTTTAAAGAGGTTGACTAAATACTCCTTCCCTAGAGATCATTGTTTACTGTCCTCTTTTTCTGCCATGTGATCATCTCAATTCAATTCTCTCACTGCCCAGTCTCTTCCCGAAAGCATTTGGCACTTGTGACCTGAGCTTTGGATGGAAAAACACAGCAAATTTTTACACATCAAGGAGGAAGAAATCACAAGCCTTGTGTTGGGGGGTTTTTTGTTGGGCCTTTTGGTTTTGGTTTTTTTTTTTTATCAGTCTGGGCACAGGTCACCTGCAACCAAAATCAGTGCTTTAAATACAGAAACCCACATATAACTCTGTGACCAGAAGTCAAGTCATAAAAGCAGACTAGTGCTTATCAGCAGGGAGGAGCTCAAAGAGAAAGTGAAGAATACTCCATGGCATCAAAATGAGCAGGACAACCATGCAACACTTCATGCAGGTCACCAGTGAACATGGATGAGAACCAGAGAACACTTTGAGAACAGAGACCAGGCAGGGCAGTACGACTGTGGACACACCTCAGTTACACAGAGAGACTGCTTACCCTCGGGTTTACTGGTAGTACCATCTTTAAGCAAATTAAAGAAAAATAAGGAAAGGGTTAATAGGGAAAAATGAGTAACATCAACAGAAGTGGGCACTATATATTAGCTCCATAAATATGCAAAAAAAAATTAATACAATTAAGGAAATTAAAAAAGTTTGACTGTGCAGCAAATCAAACCTGGATATATCTGAAGAAAACACTTGCAGGTTTTCTCTCCTGCAATAACCAACCATTGCCAAACTCCATTTTCG
This sequence comes from Pseudotriccus pelzelni, assembly GCA_035584735.1. NCBI lineage: Eukaryota > Metazoa > Chordata > Aves > Passeriformes > Tyrannidae > Pseudotriccus > Pseudotriccus pelzelni. The sequence continues at coordinate 11,634,726 of JAWMRA010000164.1, read as the reverse complement.
TTGCTTGTCTCACCATTTCTCTCATGGGAATGTGAAGGTGATAAACGTCCCTACAAGTTCAAAAGGAAGCAGGGTCCCTCAGGAGCAGCCATGTTTGCATCACTTAGAGTGAATTTGCTGCTTTTCTCCTACAGCCTAGTTTAAGAAAAAGACTAACTGTATTCACTCTCTGAGCTTCAAGGACCAAATCAGCTTTAAGCAGATACTTCCCCCCTCTTCCATTCTTCCTTGTGAGACTGTTTGAAGGCAGTTTTAGCCACTGAAGCCAGCGTACAGCATGACTCAAAAATGCATGTGCAAGCCCAAAAGCACAGGATCTACTTCACATTCTGTACTATGTTTGCACTGTGATGTATCTACATCTTGAACCAAGTACGAAGAATTTAAATCAGAATAAGAATTCAACTTCTGAACTGAATACAACCAACATTTCTAAGCCAAGGCAAAACGTTTCAGATATGAAAGAGACTGGCCTCAAAAAGGAATCTATAGAAACCATCCCTACATAATTTACCAAGTATATTTTATCAGATTAAAGACCAAATGCCCTACACTAAGGAGAAGAAACTTCTCAGTTGACTCAGTGAAGATAATCTATACAGTTAAATCAAGACCACAGATTCCTGACTTTTCTCTCTATTGTAAAGTTACGTCGATGACAAGTCTGGGATTACATTAGTATGAAACCAGCAGAATAAGAAACTAGCTCAGATGACCAGCTCTGCTCACAACAGAGTTGAAGCTCAGCAAATATGATGTCAATCACTGCCTTGCCTTTCCTCCTTGTGACTTCTCCAGCGGTATCTCCAGGAGAGAAAGATCCAATGCAAAGTGAGCTGTAAGAAACCCTGAGGTACCTGAAGGTGATACACAATGCTCTGAGAGAATAACGTGACACGTGGCTATAATCCAAAGAGTCAGTATAAAGAACAGATACTTATGTCCTGTCCGACAGAAGGGTAAGGCCGACTTCCTCTTGCTTCTGTATCTCTCTCTTTTGTGAAACAGAAAGAGATCAAACTCACCTAAGATGTACTACTCAAAGCATAAAACAATTAATGGAAAACCACTTTCAGGAAAGGAGGGAAGGAGAAAAAGGAAAAGAGACAGGGGGACATGTCAAAAGGAATTGAGCAGTAAGTATTCTCCTCAGCAACGTCCCAGAACCATAATAAGTTCTGCTTTTCCCCAGAAAGAAGAGACGCAGACTATTATACAATTCAAAACCTATAAAGTTGCTTCGAGTCAGTTCTGTTGTCATTTTTTTTTCCTTAATCCCAAAGGGCAAGAGATCACACACTGATCCTGGAGAGCTGGGAACTATCTCAAAGGTATATGTTCTTCTTGTTGGAGTTTAATATTCCAGCAAAACTGTGAGGCACTTTCTGCTACTAAAGGAAGCTAACTGCCAGAGTAGAACACGTAGATTTACCTAGTGATGCGTATGACCCTGGGGGCAAGGCTGCAGCAGAACTGAAGGGGGTGGATGCTCCAGAAGACGTCACTTTTGACTTGGCACTAGCTGCTGCATTCACATCGACGTCACTGCGGGATCGCTGCAGAGATCCTGGTGTTGACACAGATTTTGTACTTACTGTAGATGCTGCAGATGGGAGTGGGAGATCCAGAATAAAGAAGATTAATTTTTTGAGCTGTGTGCTTCAAAGAGCCTGACAAGCAGTTTAAAGTACTATTTTTAACATTCCCTGCTGGCACTGAAATACCTCAACTAAGAATGCTTTATCAGGGCAGTGAGGGCTTCCCCACACTGCATGCAAAGATATTTCATCAATGCTGACCTGATGCTACCTCTAAGAACTTTATCAGATACAACCCTAAATGGTAAGATCAAAAAGGCTGCTGTCAGGCCAGTAAAAAGCAATTTCTAAAAGAATCTAGATGGGAAAGTTCAACCACAATACCCATCACTGGCTTGTGAGTTGCTGGCCGAAACAGACCTGCAGGTCCTTCAGTCCAGGTTCTAATAACTTCCTTCACAACACCTCATCTTCTTATGAGGACCGTTGTTTCCATCACTTGTTGATGCTCACCCTCTTAAGCATGAAGCTTGACTACTCAGCTGCAAGCAAACATGCATTTGTGTGCACAGTCAAGTAGGTTACACAACAATACCTCCTTGAATCAAAGGTCTCATCAGGGTGTAGTGTATAGACAAACCAGCCAGAACCTGACCTTGGTCAGGTGTAGAAGGCAGCTCATCTTTTATCAACAAAGTTTAGACCATTATATTTTGTATTAAATTGTATTATTTAGATTATTGTATGCATTTACTTAGGACAGAAAAGCTGTACCTAAATATTCCACCTGACAGTAAAAACAGATTAGCAACAAGATGGAATTTAACATTGTAGGACTTCTGTGCAGACACCTCCAGTAAGTGCTGAAACCACATGCATAAACAACAGGAAATTTTAAAACTGAAGGCACCATTAGACTACGTAGCTGTACATCTCAGCATCAGCTGCAGTTTATTTGAGTTATTACACAGCTAAACATACCTTGGCTACAATTTTCAAGGCTTTTTAGGCTTCCCTTCAGGTGTAAGCAATTACAGGTTAACTAACACTCTTTAAAAGCATCATTTTATCAGCAGCTGATGTACAAACTGCTGTAAAACCCAAAACTATTTAAAATTTTTACATAGTAAGCTGCCATTTTAGGGAGCAGTAAACACTGAACAAAGTTTTTCTTTGCATATCCCAATCTCTGATATTCTCATTTTAATCCATCACACTTCATCAGCAACACCCGAGCATGTTTTCCAGCTCCTGTTCTCACCTCTAGATGTAGTACTTCCAGTAGGACTTCTTTTGGCAGACAATGGACGGCTGGAAGTAAATATAAATATTTATATTTACTTTAAATATAAAATTTATATTTATTTAAATATTTATTTAAAACAAAAGTAGTATATCTTAGTCATCAGAAGCAATGCTACTCTGTTCCCTCAGTGCACAACTAAGTTAGTAAGAATTTATTTATACACAGAGACTAACAAAGCTTGCTGAAGAATAAATACAGCACCAACATGACATTCGTTATAAAAGCACTAAGAAATAAATTCATATTCACGTTATTTACATAAGAAGAGATTTTTAAGAACACTTTTTGTAGGTTAAAATAAGTTTTTGATATCATATTACACATAAACCACAGACACGTGGAATCTAAGTTAACTGTACCTCTAAGCCTACCTAAAATACACTCAACAGAAGTCAAATATTGACTTTGCAGTTACAACTCAGATTTAGTTTAGTCATTTTTTGTCTTTTGTACGGACAGAGGCAGACTTACACCTCTAGGATTTATGTAAAATGCAGAACCTAAACCCAGGCACTATTTTAAGCACACCTGAAAGGAATGACTAACAGTATCTGTAGAGTACAAATAGCTTCCTAGCAAATTATTTATGGAGTCAAGATAAGGATTATATTTTTAAAGCCAGTAAGGAGTTTTGCTGGCTTTTTATTTTCATACAATGTTAGCTAAAAAAATTATAAAATATAATTTGGAGTAACCACATGTAGAGTCCAATGATGACCAGATGAGACAGAGCTAGGACATGGCTCCCTCCGAGCTCTCTGTCTGCAGCTGTTTAACTCCAGAGGCAGCGAGTGACACAAAGACCTACTTGAGACTCTCCTGGGAGCTGGAGGAGGAGCGATCCGACTGTGGCAAGGACACGATGCTGTCAGAGTTCTTCAAATGTGACTGCAGGGCCTTCTGGTAGGAAGACTCCAAGGTGTGGTACAAATGCTCTGCCTCTCGGCTGAAGTGACTGTGGAAACCCCAGTAACACCTGGAGACAAGGCACAATACTGTGAGCAAGCCCTTGTCATGCCTTAGGGGGCAGTGGAGCAAAGGTACAGTCAGAGCCCTTTTCACTATTGCCATTAGTGGGCTCATCAGCCCAGGCATTTCAATCATCTGCTGCCCCCTGACACATTTAAGACATTTCACTTTTTTCCACCCACTGTGTCGCTCAAGCAGCCACACAGAAGACAAACCAAATGAAAGGACCACTTGGTGCATTCCTTGTAAAAACAAAAGCAGCCAACAAAGCTTTATTATGGAAGGAACCCTCATCCCTCCAGCTGTCTACTGTACATGGGAGACAGCAGACCCAATAGACTGATATTAGTTTGGGACTGGGTGTGCAAGAGCTAATTCAAAAACATGCCAAAGGCAGAACATACATGCATGGGCCTGAGTCAGGAAAGCACCAGCTTTTTTCCTTAAGCACCAGTTTTATTCTTTAATTTTAAGAGTCTTCCTAGAATGCTGCAGAGACAAATCTCTGTAATGAGTTGAGGCTGTTGACTGTGTTTTTGGGAAGAAATAACAAGGAAGAGAAAAGAGGTGCTCCCATGGACTTCAAATTAGTGCCATGCTAAAAATAAAAGAGCATTTTAAGATGAGGGAAGAATTCCTCTATAGTCCAAATCTCCTGGCTGATAGCTAAACACCATTCACTCTCAGCACAAAGGAGATGAAGATTCTCAGTACTTTTCAGGGGGCAACTAATGGGCAGTTTAAGAGTATAGTCATTAGCTGAAATGAATCAAGAATTGTTTGTGTGTGACAGCCAGTCCTCAGAGAAGCCACATGCATTCTCACATCACTAGAAGAAAACAAATTTTTCCTTAGAATCAGCCATACTGCTATTTAATAAACATGGAAAGAGAGAATTAAGCATGCTCTCTGAAGTCTCGTGCCATTCTCCTTGCTGTCTATTCAGATTAACTGGTCACCTGCTGTGAAGTCTCAGAGACTACTGTAATTTTCAGTGATGGACACACTGCCTTTTCAAACGTATTTAAGCAGTCCTAGTGTGAAACACTTCTGCTTATAACGCAGCATTTAGATTGATGACATTTTTTGTTCATTGATTTCATGTTTTACAGCATTCTCTGCCTGAAGAAAAATGTTCCTGTAGTGTTCTGTTCAGAAGAGCATGATCCTGGTGTATCAGCATACTACCACAAGCATGACCACATTAATGGAAATGCGTAAGATCTTCAACAGAAGAAAATTAACTGCAAATATTAAAATACCGTATAGATAAACACAAACCTATTGTTTCAGTGGCATAAAATATTACCTTCATTTAGGATACCATTTAGCAATGTACTAGCACAAGGACTTATATTTCAAGAGTAGCAAATAACAATAGAATAGACTATTTCAATTGGATGGGACCTACACAGAACATCTAGTTCAGTTGCCTGACCAAGTCAGAGCTGACCAGAAGTTAAAGCGTGCTGTTAAGGGCACTGTCCAAATGCTCTTTAAACACTGACAGGCTCAGGGCATTGACCACCTCTCTAGGAAGCCTGTTTCGATGTTTGTCCACCCTCTTGGTATAGAAATATTTCACAGTGTCCAGTCAGAACCTCCCCTGGCAGAGTTTTAAAGCATTTCCACACATCCCATCATACTGTGCTTGATTTACCCCAGGCTGGGGTTTGCCCTCCTGGCTGACTTCTAATCAGCTGCTGTCTGCCAGCACCCCCAGATCCCTTTCTGTGGGACTGCTCACCCAATTTATATTTCTTCCCAACACTACTGTCTTGTATACAGGCCAAGAAAGAAAAGATACATTAGTAATAGTATATCTATACATAATATGCTTGTGTGCTAAACAGAAATCTCAGTTTGTTGCAACTCAAACTCCAAAAAGAAAGGTAAGGTTACTAGTTCTCAACTCCAGACTGTGAAACAAGGTAGGTAAGCATTTTACCTGAGCAGACAGAAAAAAAAATTACAAGAACAAAGAGAAATAAGAACCATTACAAGATGCAATACACGTAACTGAGCCCAGTGTGATCACCTGCTATGGCATCTCCTGCTGAAAGACATACTCCCAAGCCAAGGGAAAAGTTACCTCCAACTGAAGTCTGGAGAATGTAACTTGCTTGGATTTGTGTCTCAACCATGAAATACCACTGACTCACCACACAATAGGGGCAAAGAAGGGGAGGAAAAACAGACACTTTCCACTTACTTTCTTGCCTCTATCCTGGCTTCAGAGTCTGCATCATGAATTCCCTTCTTTATTGTTTCAGCTAACACTGATATGTGTCTGAAACAAGACAGAAAACATTATCCAGCCGTTCAGAAAGATGAGCAACACTTATAAACAAATGACTAATTTGATTTTGCCTTGGTCTCCAAAAACAAGCAGTCCATCACATCTTCCCATTTTGATGTAAGATCCTTCGTAACCTTTATGTATTTACTCTAACAAGACATCTTTATTTCACCCACTGCTGCCTAGGAAATGGCAAGCAGCATTCTCCATAGATCTTTACTTAGCTATTCAAAATGCCTGGGTTCAAAAACTCTCTCTTAAGCTTCAAATAGTCTTGCACAGTCTAGGGCTAAGGAAATTGGGTCCCAGTCTCTTCTCCCACAATTACTTTAACTGGTCATTAGTTTGAAATAAGGTAGAAGTCTCAGAATCTCCTGATAAGACGTGTAGGAGCCTTCACCTCATAATCTCACTTCAGGGTGCAAAAGGAAAAGAAAGTTTGTTAAGTAAGGATTACTGCATGCAGGGATTTGCTCAGCCAGGTTTTCCAAGGCTGACAGAGGAGACACACTCACCAAACTCTGACAGAATTACAGGGACAATGGTGTGTGTGCACATAAGTACGTGCTTTTTTTGATGGGAAAAAAATCTCTACTAGACCTACTTGATACAATCTCAATCTCCTAGATTATCCTTTCTTCAGAATTAACCTCCTCAGACATAGGTAGGAGAGAACTAATCCACTTGTATTCAGAACTTACCTTTCTAGGGAGTGTGTTTGCCACTCCTGCAACAGTAAGTCTAAAAATTCGTAACAGCGCCTGACAGAAGAGAGAGAAGACATGTCAAGTTAAATTTACAGGAGCAGGCTGGCTTTGCCATCCCTGACTCTGAACAACAGCCATCTTTTGTTAGGAAGCTTTTTGGGATATCAAAATTCAGTGTAGCTCCCAATAAAAACATCAACATCCCCAAAAAACACCATTAATAAACAGTCTGAAGTATTAACTGCAGTCAGCTCACTATAGAGAAGTCTGTAGAGAGGGCTTGACATAAAACAATCCAGGAAGCCCCCCTTTCATTAAACAGGATAGGAGGCCAGAAGATTCATGATAATAATTTGAAGCTGTTAGTTCAGGCTTCACACAGAATGTCACCATTAGCTTCATGTGGGGACACTTCCCAACTTTAATCTCCCTTCCTCACTTCAAGAAACTAAGGCACAAGTGTGCTGAAATGACCTCAGTTTGTCATCAAATGCAACAAAAACAAAGCCCTTCCTTTTGTCTAACTAGAACAGAACTAGTTCATCTCTGTGAACGAGGCAAGAGATTCCCAGCGAGGCAGTGGACTGAAGTACTTAGATTTTAAATGCAGACAGGACCATTAGCACATCCAGTCCGACTTCCCTTCCAGATGATGCTATCACAGAAGACTGCTCCTGCTACTGGCTCAAAGAAAACACATAACAGCTAATAAGAGTGGGCAATAGAAGCCTGTCCATAAAAAAGCCAAAAGAATATGAGGTTACAATAACACATAAGCACAAAGATCAGTTTAAAAAACATTTATCTTTGTGGAAAAATGCCGTTTCCTCTTTACAGTGTTGCAGCCCAAATCACAGGAGAGAATGAGATTCATATTATAATAAGGGGGGGGTGTTATTTCACGAATAACAACAAATACATCTGCATTATCAGAAAGCACATATAAACCTATTAACTGGTAAACCCCAGTAAATTCAAACTAAATTCTCACCTTCTAACTGCAACAGACTTGGAGGTACAATTACTGGTTATGATGGGTATTAACCGAGGGATGTGCGTATGCTGGAAGAAAAAACCAAAAACAGGAAGAAATCTTTACATCACAGTTCTACGGAATGAAAGACCATCTCCTTCAGCCACCTGAGCCCAGTATTCAGATACCTCTTGCAGTTCAATTCTTAAAAGCAGAACTGCTAAATAAAGCAACACTAACACATATGGATAGATCTGTATAATTAAAAATATATTTTATCTGCTAAAATATGTTTAACGGATACTTTATTATCTTCTATAATGACAGGCCCCAGTGAGTCAAGGAGCTGAAGACACTGCAGGAGAATCGAAACTGTCAGTGGTGATAACTTGAGAGACATCAGGCTAGCTACAGATTACCCAATAAATCACTAAGCAAAAGCCACTGCTGTGAACCAGTTGTTTTAGGAAACCTGAACTGTCTGTGAGGTATTTTAGAGCATAATTAAGAGGATGACAATGTGCTGCAAGGCACGTTTAAAACCCTCTCAAAGAAAAAAAGTTTGCTCAGCTCTTAGAGGGGTGAAAATATCTTGCTCTACAAAAGGAAACATTTTTCCTGCTATTTTGGTAGAGCTTAACAAATAAAGCTGCATGACATCCGAGAGAGCCAAGCCCTGCACAATCAGAAAAGTAGATTAGGCATTTAATCTAATTTTCATTGCAGCAGCATTCATATTTCATCAGAAACACTGCAGTATTTGGAAATTGTAACATTGTTCTCTTCTGATGTATACTTACTCGAATGATTAATCTAACTGCTACAACACCAGAAGTGGCCATGACTTTGGCACTATTCGGAATTAGATTAAAAATTGTTGGCATGATGGCTTCTGCCCCATGGTCAAACTTGTTTCCCAGAACTGATGACAAATGTCTGAAAAACAGAATGAAGTCATGGTGATAAGTGAGCTGAAGATTAAGCAAGTCAGACTTCGACAGAACATCTGACATAAGCACATCTGACATCTCAATCTTTGCAACTGTCACCTCTTCTCCAACTCCAAAGGAGAGAGTTCCTTTGCTTTCATTTCAAACTTGTGCTCTACATCCATCTGAAGTCTGAGAAACAGTAAGATCAGCATAAAATAAAGTAACTAGCACAGCTAAAAATTTATTATCAAACAAATGGGATCATGGTGATAGAATGGTTTTTTTCTGTTAGTTTATATTATAACTGAAACTCCCTATTTTGCCTTAATATGCACAAATTTTTTTTAAGAAATGTTAGAAACACTGCAGCACCTTGTTTCTTGAAGTATTTCAAAGGATAGACCATCAAAAATAAAAATTAGCTCAGTCTCAACCAGAACAAAACATGTACATTTTCAGCTCTATTGTTTAATCCTTCCCTATCATGCATGAAGGCACAGCCCGATAGTTAATTCTGCATATCTGTAATCTGCATTGTTTAATACTGAGGAACACAGTCTGGCAGAATTACAATTAGTGGCCTACGTGGATGTGGTGAAACAACTGTAGAAAAATCATTTTCTATCTCTAACCACGTAGAACTAGCAGCACAAGCTGCATCCTAACTGTGCTTTGACCAGTGTCTGTTCCTTTTTTCCTACATCACATTTCAAGCACACACAGAGAGCAAACTTACCCCAACGTGATACAAGCCTCTCGGACTACTTGAGACCGCAGATCTTTAGCAGATAATTTAAATGCTCCATCCAAAAGCCTTAAGTGTTGGAAGAAGTTATCATATTCTGCAGCTCCAGCCAAAAGTAAGGAGCGGATCTTTTTCAACTGTTAGGAGCATAAAAGAAATCAGTGACTGCTCTTGAGCAATAAATATACGGGCAGTTACGTTCTGGGTCAATATCTGGTTTCCAGGGTCTTTGTACATTATTCCTGAACGTGCATTGAGGAACTTGATTCTTAATGTTCATTCTTAATGTTATTATTCTATATCTTATATTCAACTCATAGGTTAACATACTAAGTAAAATATATAAACACACTAACTTATAGAAATCCAGAAGTGTTGCATACAGCTACTCAAACTGTATTATTAATAACCCAAACACTAGTTTTTAAGCCAAAAGATATCTTAAACATTCCTTTCTGTTCCCCTATTTACAACAGCTTCTAAAACTTAGGTCATCTCATAGCTGACTCATACAGTAAAAAGATATCTGGACCTAAAGGGCATGCTCACACTCAGGTCTGAGTAATACTGACTTTTATCTATAATGTGCCCATTGACTTCATTAAAACAATTACCTGGCTCTAATAGAAGTGGAGCCCTGACCCTGAAAAATGGCAAATTTTCTATTAATATTACAGGGATCACCATCTCATCCTACAGGCATTCCTCTGGACACCTTCACAAGCCCTCCTGTACACCAATGCACCTGCACATTGCCTCTATTCAAGCTCAGTCTCACTCAGTACAGAAATAAAACTAAACAAAAGTAAGCTGAATCAGCACAGTCTGCCACTCATATCTGTACACAGGATTGACAGAAGTCACTACACCACTGATGAAAGTCTGCTGTGTAGACAAGACCATGCATCTATTCATATTATGAAAATACAGCTCACCTCACTAAGTAAAACTCAGTCTTGGCATGCAAATAACATCCAATTTTCCACTTCCACATTTCCCACAGTTATATTTATTTATTCAAAACCTAAGTGTGTAAATTCTTTCTGAATTATTTCACACCTCCTTTTGCAGAAATATAAATAAGTTCTCTGTAAGCAACTTTCTGCCTTATGAGGTAAGTTTTAAGATATTCTGAGTATGACTTTTGACATTTTGATTGTAGCATCTGCTAGCAAATTTCTAGCTTTACATCTGGATTTGCTACATGACTTCCAGTTCAACCTGATGCTGCCTCAGCAGATTCTTGTATATCAAATAGCATTCTCCCTCACAGATGTGGTTTAAATTCAGTCTCATAAGGAAACGTTTCTGCCCAGTCTGGTAGAATATAACAGGTGTTCACCACTAAAACTACATTATAGCTTTACTCTGAGGTTATCCCAGTACCTTACTCATGGGATTAAGCTCAGTGTAGAGAAACCGTCTGTTAAAAGAGATTATATCTAAGTTCACTACTTACCGCAGAAACTCTCTGTTCCCAGTCATGCTTATCATCTGATAGTATCTCTCTGATTTTGTTTATGGATTCCTCAAGATCCCGGCTGGAATAAATCTACAAATTGAAATACAGAGCAGCACCACAATGCAAGATTTACTCCAGAAAATCAAATCTCTTCCCAATGACATTCTTTCATCCTTTGCTCCTCAATGCTTAAACACCATGTGCTACAACTGGCTTTGCACAATGCACAGAGTTTACACTCGCTGCCTGCAATCAAAAGCTACAAAATTATCACACAACAATTAAAGGTTCATCTTTTATTATTTTACTACAGTTACACAGTTTTAAGCAGCATTCCTGCAGCTACCAGTGGCTGTATTTGTCAAGACCTGCAAAAAATCATGAGTGGACACGTGCAGTTCAGCTGTCCCAAGCACAGAGCTCTAGTGAAGCAGAGGGGATACATGATGCATCTGGGCTATCCAGCTAAATCAGCAAACATGCACCATCCAGTTGTCACACTCACACAGCACCAATTCCTGAGACACAAGGCACCTTTTGCTTTCAGTTCTCAGAAGGCAGAGATGAGATGGAGAGAGTCTCCTGCTGATTTAAGTCCATTTGACCAGACTGCACTGTGCAGAGTGCACATCCAGTTCCAGCCCCACATCCAGTCCTGTGATACCTCTATCACATCACTTCCACTCCCATTCCCTCCACTTCTGAGGATTTCACACAAACTACCAGCAGATACCACCACTTAAAACTTGCCTCCCTTCGTTCAATTTCTAACTTCCTTCCTCTTCAAAGATTTGTTAACATCACAATGAATTGCTGATGATCAGCATGAGTTCCTATATCCATCTTCTGCTTTTTAGTACAGTGTGGTTTAACATGTAATTCTACTTACCTGAACCGTTGGGACATCTTCAAATGCCTTAATGAAGTCTTCTTCATCCACAGCACCTGCTCCCTCTTTGGCTGCTGACACACAAATGAAAAAGCTTTTTCAATCTTCTTATCAACAAGAGAATCAATTAAGAAACCCCCAGCTATCAAGGCACTTAATCAGGACGAAGTTCACTATCCACACAGCCTCAGAGTGCTGCAGATGTAATGAAAGCAGAGACAGGGAAATTCAATGCCAGGCACCAGCTAGACATTCATGGCATCCTTCAACTCATAGGCACAGAGGGCACATTAGGGGAAGTCATTACAGTAATCACTCAAGAGTTAGGGGACACAGTCTGAAAGATGAAAGGGAATATTTACTTTAATTATATGGGAGATTTTATTTTAAAGGATTTAATCCCATCTATAATAGATGAAGGTGGAGATCTGACAGGTGCACAAACAGACAAATGATAAGGAAGATTAATAGTCTCCAGAATACTAATCAAATTAGAGACTGTCTGATATAGGGAACTTTCTCCATTTCTCTAGGCCACATGTAGAATTATAGTCACATGTAGAATTATTGCTCACAGTTTTCTTTCTGCGCCTTCATTACCAGCAATGCCCAAAGGTCTTCTTAGAAGAAAGGCAATGGCTCAGTTTTAGGTTGCAAGGGCTAAAGTTTAGCATGTAGCTGTAAGCAGCCTGTCTCAGATCAGTTAAGAGTTGCAGCTATAAAGGTTTAAAGAACACTGCAACACAACAACATGATTTACTGACAGCCCTCAGTGCACAACCACACACACGTCCAACCTTTCACAAATGCAAAATACATTACAGGGATTCATCCAACCCGACTTTGGCTGTGGCACAACAGAGAACATACATGTCACGATTTCACAGGGGAAAATTTTTTACTGGATTGTGGGGGCCAGCCTGGAAGCCCCTGCAATAATATGAACACTATAAATGCTTCACATCAATGTCAATTCATACGTGCTGTTTGCTTACTAGAAGACTTGGAGCCCAGAGGTGCAGACCCAAGCCTACGGGTAGTCCCCATCCCAACTCTGCGCGAGTTTGCAGGGGCCTTGGAAGATGTAGAGGAGCTGGCTGAGGAAGGTCTGTTCCCATCCACGGAGTCTTCATCATCAAAAATTTTATCTGCCAAAGAAAACCACAGTCAGCTGTATGGCCAGTGAAGCAAAGAACGTGCCCATGCTATGGTAAATACGCTGCATGTTCCAGTCTGCTCTGTCAGCTCTCATCTCAGCAGTGTCCTCATCCTAGAAATCCAGTTATTCACCAAAGACCACCCGGCCACTGAACTCAATCCTTTGTTATTGCAGCCACTATGTTATAAACCCTTCCAATTAATTCATTCAGATAAAAAGAGCAAACTTCAAATCTACAGCAGAAAGACACAAGCCACAGATAACATTTGGGGTGTTTATAGTCTGCATCTCTCATGTTGATGCCTCCAACAGCTATTTTGCCATGGACTGTAGCAAAACCAAGGCCATGAGCAAATCCAAGATCCAGGTGTGGAGGAGACCGGGCAGCAGGGGCTGCCTGTGACACCTGCACCAGACTGAGGATAAACAGGGTAACACAGGAAAGTCCACATGGCAATATACATACTGTTGACAGACCCAGACCATTAATCACAGACCCATCCAGAGTTATAAATCCCCTTTAACTCTTTAAATTATCATCAGATATTCTTTACAAGGAAACAGAAAAAGTGACCTCAATTTCATAAAAACATAAATATAAGGTGCATTAAAACCTACAGAACTTTCTGTGTACATCCAGCTTCAGCCTCTACCACCAAACATGAACATAAATGAACTTAAAATGAACTACCAGTCACTTTGATTCTCACTGAAGGTCACTTCAATTCCAAAGGAGTGCTTATATTGCAGTTTTATACAGATTATCTAATTCACTTGAAAAGCCAGCCTTAGGTTGAAAGGTGACAACGCATTTGGGCAGCTGATGTAGATGGAACACATAATTATTGAGGCCAGAAAGCCAGCTCAGTCCCCATCACTTAGCTTTTCCACACTAACACTTCATTCAAGATTTGAAACCTGCTTCATGTCTATTCCTCTCCAACAACTCAAGGGACACACCCCCTCTCCACAGGTTTTGGAACATTTCTTTCACAATTTTCATGTGGCAAAGAGTCAAGCAGGTGCTTTAATCCATCCCAACTCAGGAAAGCACCTGGGAACATCTAATAACACATACAGGCTCCTAGTTAGACACTAATGAGTGAAATTCAATACAGGCTGAGCTTTCTGAAAGTAAAAAATTAACCTGATAACAGTATAGGCATATTAAAGGGGAGGTAAAAGAAAAGGAAGAAAAGCCTGTATTGTTCTCAGCCCAATCACCTTCAGTCTTCCCTGCCCTAGGTGGCATTGGTTTATTCGCATTTGGACACAGGAGCACCATCACAGAGCATCTAAAAACCTAACCACTCTATTTTCAGTATGTCCTGTGCCCAATGCCATAATCCAACCACAGCGCAACACAGAAATGGCAGGTACACAGAAGCATCCGAAAAGTTAAAAGAGGGGGCCAAGGACATCTCTCCCCTTAATTTTGATATTCAAGATGTCTTGAAATATGGAAAAGGGCTTAAAGGAAAAAAGCAACATCTAAATCACAGGGGTAAGATAATAATAGGTACTTGTACTGTTGTTCAGGAAAAAGTGAATAAGGAAAAATGAACACGTGAAGTTAAAGAAATTTCAGGTCACACAGCCAAGGAGAAGAATATAAGCCATAATTAGGATGTAGGCTCTCTCTTTACACAGTGCCTGAAGGCAGCCATGGAGACCGTGCTACCTCCCTATTGACACCACTCATGTGCTGACATATGTAATTCAAAAATAATTTGAAAAGAGCTCAGGGAACAATCATGAGAATGATTAAAGGATTAGAAAATATGTTTTTAATTCAATTAAATGAAAATTCACTGCAGGAGTTTGTTTAGCCTAGCCAGATTCTTAATAAGTTGTTTGATTATATTCTGTGTTAACACAACAACTCAAGATTTATTAACACAGTTCTCCAATGTGATTTATTAATATTGTTTCTCACCTAATAGAAAAATATACAAGGCTATTGACTGACGGTTAAAAACAAATTAAATTCTCAACGCCTTTTTTCCCCTCTCTTCCCTTTCTCCCCCTCCTCAATTTTTTGCAATGAGGACTAACCCTCTGCGAGGTTAGGTGTGTCACACAGTGAATTCTACCACAGGCAGTTCTTAAAAAGCAAAATTGATTTTTTTTTTCTACAAAGACACAGTTTAGTTCAAACAGGAATATTTCAAAAACGTTATTTGGTGAGAGTTGCACCAGGGTCAGGGCAGATCAAAATAGACTTTAAAACATGCAATCTCTGAAGCCTGTTGGAAAGGGTTTGACTGATTCAGAGAGACTCACACAAACATTCAATTCAAAAACTTCCAAGCAAAACTTGTCCCAGTTGCACTTATTTCAAAAGCTCCTATATAGATATTAAGCAAATTATTATTTGCCAGATGTATATCACCAGCCAAGAGAAAGTCAGTCATATTCAAAACAAAAGATACTTTACTAGTTCATAATCACTTTCATCGGGTAATAAAATTCTCCATAGCTGCATTTCAGGCTATCTAGATGCAGCCTTATGAGTTAACTCGCTTCCTCTTCTATCTGCATTTTTAAAGCCTCACCCCCCTGGAAGGAGACAAGGGTGTGGTTTACTATTTCATATAGCAAATACAAAATAAAAACAGCCAGATATTAAAAGCATCACACTCCTGTAGCACTTCAGCAATTAAATAAGCCAGCATTTTCACCTAAAATAGGCTTTTCTGAGCATTAGCAAAAATACAACATTCCAAAAATCCAAACAGCCCTCCCACAGTTCTGAGGATGCCTGGATTACCATCACACCCTCCTGTTCATTAACTCGACAAACTAAGCATTACATATTTATCAAACCAGAATATCCCTTCAGTAACCCAACAGCATTTTCTCATCCGAGCAGTGCAGAATGACAGCGCCACATTCAGAACTGCACATCAAGTCTGCCAGCAGCACGTGTGCAGGACAGAAAGAGAAACAAAGAACAGAAAGAAACCTGAACATAAGAGTACACAGAAGAACAGAAAAACAAGCTACTGTACACTATTGTTAAAAAGCCTTTTTTTTGGCCACCCACTGATTCCTGCTCATAACAATCACTTGAGCTAGGATGATATTTTTCAGCATATCTGCAAATGGTAAATTCAGTATGGGTGTAACTCTCAGAGCACCAGCTGAGGTGCACTGAAGCAGAATCAGTGCCTAATTCTAACATTAAATAACCACTGATGCTCTCCCATCCCAAGATACCCCCAGTGCTCATTTAAAAAGACCTTTTAGTACTCTGTCAGAGACATGCCCTTATAAAAGAGGCCTTTGTCTGCTTGCCCACTGCTGCCTCAAAGAAAGAGAGAAGACAATCTGCTTTACATTTTTCAATTTCTTTACATTATTCAAGAAGAAGAAGAAAAAAATATGCTTACAAGTACATATCCTTCTGCAAATAAGCTTCCTCAACATTCCTTCATATTTTCCATAGCGTGCTCAGATGTAAGAGTGCTTCACAGAGCGCCGTGGCTTTCAGTCCAGAACATAATCAATCATTGCCCCTCGTATTCATTAAGCATGCTATCTTCCCACGTGGATTTAAACAGCCATGGCCTCTGTCCTCTCGCTACAACTGCAGCTCTGCAGGATTCTCATCAACACCCATTTCAGCACAGGAAACTTCAGTTCACTTCTAGGAAGGAAATTTCCTTCTAGCGAGGGAAACCTGGGACAAACAATCCAGGATGAAGACGAGCTGAGTCTGCCTGGCTCGGCTGGCTTGCACTAGGATCCAGCCTGACTTTATCCCCTGGGAAGCGCTAACAGGAGCATCTCAACAGCTGTCATCATTTGTCCATGACGAATAAATTTAGTCATTATTCATTGTAAAATGTAACCCCTTCAGGTCTGGGTAAGGTGTAAAATGGTGAGAGGAGGCTGCCCTAGCTGTTCAGGAACCATGGCAAACAAGGGCCAGCATTTCCCCTGCCTAAATCACCAGCCTGGGACCTTTTAAAGGGAAGTAACTGAATCTCAAATTCCCTTTCCAACGAAATGAGATGTTTTCCAGCTTTTAAAAATTTTAGGATGTCAGATTCAAATATTTTAGTTATTTGCCTGTAACCTTTAAGGAAGACAAGCACCCTGTAATGATGGTAGACTGGGCAAAGTGTCTGTTTCTAATGAAGATGCCCCACTATGGTCCTCAGATTCGACTCTGTGAGGGACTAAACTTGTCCTGGGCCCACTGTGCTCGTTTATCATATGCTCCATCTCCAAGCATCAGTGCAGCTGAAACAGGCAAGATGGATACAGCTTGCAAGTGTCATCTGCATCTCTCAGAAGAATCTCTGTTTCGGGTGCAGGTGAAGGTGGATGGCATCAGGGAAACCTGCCTTACCATTCTCCCCATGGCATCCTGCACCAGGAGCAGACACGCAAGTGCTAAAGCTGCCCCACATTTCAGCACATCCTGGCAAACCTACTAATGCCAAAGAAAACAGTGTATGTTCCTCTTTACTACTTTCTGCCAGGCATAACCTCGTGTGCATTGGTCCACATTACTGAGACAAGACACCCCTTGGACATCTCAGCTAATGCCCTGCCCCCAGGGCAGTGTCTGGCACCCCCATCTCCAGCTATGTCTCCCACAGGACACGAGGCACAGTTCACTGCTCTCTCTGGGTGTCCCACCAGCCTCCAAGGGAGACAACCTCAGCCAAGGTTACATGCCTCTTCCCGCTAGCACACACAAAACCCGTGCACAGCTTAGCTGCAAGCCTGTCCAACTTCGGCATAGGGATTGTAGAGGTTTCTCCAGGAAAATGAGTTTATGAACCTGCTAAATATAAAGGAGCATACGTATACTCCTCAGCAGGATTAAATGTTTAAAAACAAAGGAGTGGCAGCAATAAGCAGAAGCATGGGCACAGCACCTCATTAGGGTCTCCTGCTTGGCCACTTCCCACAGTTTCCCAGCTGCTCTCTCCTAGCCCCAGACACAGCCCCTCCTTTCCCACCCTCCACACCACGCACTGTTTTGAGCCTCTAAAATGCGCACTGCTCAGGGCCCCTGGTCAGCCTGCCCAGTGCCATCCACCAACTCTCTCCCCTCAGGTCCGGGTCTCCAGGCCTCCCCAGCCACCAGCTCCAGTCCCAGTGCCATCCCTGCTGCTGCCTTCTGTCACTATTTGCTGAACCACCTCATTGTTCTTCACATCTGGCTTTGAAGTGGATTCCTGAAAACCCAACCTCATTGGGAACCCCTTCAAGGGCTCACCAGAACTGACCAGCCGCAGCAATGGTCCTGTCTACAAGGACATGAATATTATCAGTACCTTGGCTTCTTTCTCTTATTTCACATATATCGCCCTATTTAAACTAGAATATGTATCATTGTGGGAGTTTGTCTTCTGAATAAGGTTTCTGCAACGTAAATCTAGACATTCCTGACCTTAATAAACACAATAAACAATACATCGGCAACAGGTGAGGTGATGCTTAGAGACCCAAGACAAGAATGTCATGCCACGTTAGCAAACAAATGCTTTTTGTCTTAATAATCCTTACAACACCTATGTGCTTTTCTTTAAGCCCAAATGCTTCAATTTTCCTTCCTTAGCCAGGAATGGGGACACTTATCACCTTGGCTGCTGCCTCATTCTGTCTAATCATGAGCTAATGAACCTAACAGGTTTTCAACTGCTATCACAAAGGAAAAGAAGAATCCTGAAAGAAGTAAAATTTGGAATTGTCTTCTGCTCCAAATACCTCATTTTTATGTAGGCAGTTTTCTGATACACATTCTGCTTAGGATACACATCCTGCACAACGCTACAGCAGTTTCAGAGTACTGATGTCTGCCATACCTCTGTAAGCAGAAAAACATTCAGGCACTAGAAATAACACATAAATTACATTTTAAAGTTCCCTTTATCACACTGATACGAGGCAACTGTTGTACACTCAGACCTGACCAGATCCAACATCAGATTAGGCAGACGTGGTCCATATATGGAAAGAAAATTCTACCTTCTATCTGAGAGAATGTGCAATAGCCCTGGCAACACTCAAAGTCTGCTCTCAAGGAATGGCCTGGTAAGTCAAACAAAATCGTCCTGTAGAAGATTGATCTGAAATTATGAAACTCATGAGTGATTTAAATTACTTTTCTGAGGGATACAGAAAAGTTTTTAGAAACTTCTGTTCATGAAACTAACACACCCAGAAACGGGAATTTTTAAGAAAATTTTTAAGAAACTGTCATTTAGACAGTTTTCAGCCATATGAAAGTTTCCATTAGCTTTCAGTAGATTTAGAGGAGGTACAAATTATACAAAGCTGGCATTCCTACAAGCTTTGTAAAATTAAGTATCAGCAGGAGGCAACAAAAATCGCTATATCGAGTGAAGGAGCACCAGCTCTAACAGCCAAAAGGATTCACTCCAGCAACAAAAGGTGAAATAAATCAATAAAAAAGCCAGGATTTATTATTATCACCAATTACTTTAGTATAGTTCATACAGACACCTAAACAAGAATCAAACACCCATGTGCTAGGGGCTGCACAGACACAGCATTTACCCCACACTGATTCAAAAAAATGAAATAATAGAGACAGATGCAAACATGTACAGCAGGCAAAATAAAAAGGGAGAAGAGAAAGAGATAAGGATCTGCTTTCCTCAAAGTCATCCTTGGAAATACAATATTCCCACAGTGCTTCTTCCAGCCAAGCACTAAGCCTTCCCCTAGACCTCAAGAGCTTAGGAAATCCAGGATGCATACCTTGGAAAACCACACCCACCCCAAAAGCCCACACATTTACATAAAGTTCCAATTCCAAGAGCAAAACCAGCTTGTCCCTCTGCTCACCCAGAGGTTCATCATTGGGTCTAGCCAACGCCCACGCGTTGTTCACCCGAATGGAGACACCACTATCTCCAAACGTAGCCTTCCACACACACCCCAGCTCTTCCAGAGCCTGTAACACGCTCCACAACAGGGTGTCATTTCTGTATTTCACTGACTGTGCTTGGGGGTGCTGTCCCTGTTTTGTTCAGGACCTTTGAAAATACCCTTTAAATTGCATTGCCCTGAGCACAGACATTATTACTCCCTCCTCACAGGGCTCTCATTAGCATAATCCTCACAGATAAAAAACACAAAGTGGGCTCCTGAGCCCTAGAGATACCAATCAATGAGAAACGCTGTTCATGCAGGTTGGATCTTTTAGAGTCAGAAAATACTTTTTCCAGAATTTCTACTACTACTGCCTAGCTGCAGAACTGGTATAGGTGCAGAAAAGCAGTCCATTACACCCAAACTGCAGATAAGGCACACTGTTTACCATTTTAAGATTAATCCCGTGTGCTGCACAGTGCCACTGTTTAGATTTCGCCTCAACCTTACTGAAGTTTAATTATTTACGAAAATGATTATATAAAAGAAAGCAAGTTCTTCTGCCTTTTTACACAAGACAGAAAAATTCCATTCTGCAAAAGCACAGGAGCTCCCTCAGGCACCATCTCCATATGCACACGTGGCAGGGATGTGTCAGGCTAAAGAGCAATCAATGAACCTTTCCCCTCCTCACTCTAACCTCCATCTCTGCATTTGCTGGAAACCTTATGGAAACAGCCTGGACTCTGTGTTTGCAGTGAGCAAGTGTTAGGATTCAGGCAGCATCACCAGCTCCTATCATCCACATTACACCCATCACCCCATGCCGGGCCTGTGGTCAGCTTTGCACAGTACTCACTCTAAAAAATTACATAAATGTGATTAAAAGGCACAGCCATTCTGCGAGAGCAAGAACGATTTGTTATTTTAACATGTGAGTAAACTGAAACAGAGCTGAGGGACATTCTCAAGGGCATGAAGACTTCAGGGCATTGCCAGTCTGGATTAAGCTCCATTCCTGAACATTTTTATAGATTACTTTCTCTCCCTCCTACTACAGATGTGAGCAGTGTCACAAATGCTTTCTTATTTTCCCAAATTTCTCTTCAAATCCGGTTTATGTACATCCAAAAAGGACACTTGCAAAAGGTTTCGACAAAGTAGAAAACCACATCACAACGTATTAGAAAAAAAGCTTTAATTTAGTTGCTCTCGACAGGTTGCATGAAGCTGAGCCACACCTGCAACTGAGTTCTCTGTATTTCACAGGCTTGGTGCCCAGAACTGCTACAGGAAAAACAGCAACCAAAGACTAAACCGAGCTCCCAGGGAGACACCTGCTGGCGACGGCTTGGGGTTTATCGGCCAAAACCCGAACGAACAAGCAGATACCTGGGGAAATAGACAGGTGAAATTTTGTCTTACTGGACTGTCTACACCCTATACAGATGAAGATAATTATGAGGTAAACAACAATTTGAAGCCTTTAAATAGTAGATGTTTTACACCAGTGAAGGGCAGGAGCACCGTCTGCAGACAGGGCAGGTGACTCCAGCCCCATAGACCAGGTCCAAATTTCCAGCTATTTGCACCATCTGCTGCCATGACATCATAGGATGAGGCACTTCTCCAGCCTGCAGAGATCCCTCTGCCTCCTCGGGAATTATGGCCAGTGCAGCTCACCTTGATCCTGACTGCCCCAACACCCTTCAGGACACCCTTCAGTGTCAAGAAAGGGAAACTGCAGTTTCCACTGTATCATTTATTACTTCTTGAAGGGATGCTCATTCTCTACAAATGCAGCACACCGAGGTGTAAAGCATTGACAACTAGCAGGCAGAGGTGTACTAGGAAGGAAAGAGCATCCTGACATTTTTAGGACAAAGCACTGTCACAAAAAAGGGCAAAAATATCTTGCTGCCTCCAGTTACCCAGAGCACATTTCGGGGAGAGGGCAGAAATGCTGCAGATCCCGCTTCCAGCCACCACAGGACATCCTGCCAAGCCTGCTACTGCACACAAGTCCTGCAGCAGAAAGCTTTCCAGAAATATCTACAAGGAGATAAAAATGCCATGCTGCAGCCTTGTTTCCTTTCTGGACAGGTCTCAGAGGATAGCTGGATCGGTGCAGTTACGCCAGTAAGATGTGCTGGAGGGACCTGGGGAAGCTGCAGCACCAGCCCTGTCCCAGTACCTTCATGTAGATCTATTTACAATCAGTAACAGGGGCAACATGTTGCCCAGCACCTCATATTTGCCATGAATGACCCTCTTAGGAGATGATGGCACATCCTAAACTTTCTAAGCAGACACCTCTGAGCCAAGAAATAAAACAGGTGCAATTATTCCTGAACAAAGAAGGAAAAAACAAGGCTGTCAGCCTGTATCTCCTGTACAGCCACAGAAACCAGGAGGCAGGGTTCATCTGTCTGGTTAAAGGCTAATGCAAGAACACAGGTACATCTGCAAAAACTGTATGGTGCTACGCACATCACACATCAGTGACTCCCACCTAGAATGCCTGGCCTGATGCACAGTTAATATACTTTAATTAGATGACCATTTAAAATATTGTAAAATGCTCAGTCGGCAATAGCCAGGAGATAAGAATGTCTCAAAATACAGGTGGTTGAGACAAAAAAAAAGCCACAGAAGGAAAACTAGGGAGCAATGAGCAACAACTCGACAGACTACGTGCCTCTTGAGACAGATTATCAGCTACTACAACAGGCATGACCAGTGTGGTGACCAGGAATATTTACCATAAATTAATGCTTCATCTTTACAAAGATCCATGTTACTACAGACTGTTACTATACAAGCAAAGTGTACAGACAAGTTTTGTTTATTTAAGACTCAACTTTAATTTGAATTCAAGTGAATTCAAGTTGAATTTAAGATTCAACCCAAAGTTGAATTTTATGATCAAGGCTACACTTCGTAGCCAAAAGTGGTTACCAAACCTGAGACGCTTCTGAGCTCCTGGGACAATGGCTACTAGGTTAGAGCTGGCTGTATGTTCTCCAGAGCATCCACTGCAGCTATCAGCAAGGGAAAGGGATGGGGAACCTGACTTGGTGCTGGTGCTTGTTCTGCAGTATTTAGTAGGACTGGCTGGCTGCACCAGCACTGCCTTGATGCACTACAAAGGACAAGTTTCTGTCTATACCCAACTAATAAAAGTAGGAGTTAGGATGATTCTTGCCTCCCCACCACTTCAATTCAACTCCATGAGAGCAAGCAGAGACTTTGATAAGCTGCACAGACACAGGATTTTGCAAACTGTGCTTCAGCACCATGACATCAATGCCTGTGTTTGCAGCCTGTGCCAGCGTTTGGAATGTCTACATAAGCACATTCAACTACACCCAGAGCTTAGACCAGCAACCTGCTAGAGCTGGTGAGAAGTCTCTATTCCCTACCCACATCACACTCATTTTGGTAGTTACTGGCACAGGAAAGCAATGGTTTGCCAACAATCAAGCCCACTTGGCTTTTATCCCCAGTGTCTCAAAAGAGAGTAAACATTCCCTTAATTAGTAAAATTCATTTACTAATAAATAGCTAGCATTTCACTTTTCTCAGGATAGTTGTAGAAAAAAACTTACTGTATTTATTACAATCACTGAAGATCAGTGACTTCCATGGTAGCTTTGAAAATGCTCTTTTTTTTTTAGAAGCAAAAGCAGAAACTAGTAGATAACATATTATGAAGACCTTTTGGACTCTAAAAGTACCGAAACTCAGAGCAGGAAGAAATGTTTTACTTTTAGTGAAAAAATGTTTGGTCAGTAACTTTTAGAATGAATGTTCAATAACAGTAATTTATAATACTATTCTGCACAGACTTGTGTATGATCTAGACACTATTAGTTCCAGTTTTTTGATATAGTGGAAACAAAGGCAAAATTCACACAAGGAGGCTGACTCCAGGTCATGCAGAAAAGTCAGAATCAAAGCACATGCCAGAAGATGCATCGGAGTATAGGATTCTCTTTATTTAACCATCATCACACTAGGCTAAATTGTGCTTCCAGCTCTATACATTGGGGGTGGAGGTGAATGCAAGAGCATGCAGAACTTGATCTAATATTTTATTTTTTTTAGACGCTAATATCTCAGATTTTCTTCTATGCGGTTTTAAATGAACACAGAGAGGTTTTAGTACGTCAAGTAGTGGCCTGTTCAACAGATACTTCAGGACAGTATATGGTTTCCATGTGGTTAACGGAACCTAAAGAATCAAACTGATATGTACTATAGCTTCAAATATAAGCACTGTGTGACTGCCTGATCTACAAGTTGAAAGCTCCAATTCCTGAGACACATCAGTTTCTTGGGCCTTCTTCACACACCCTTCAAAGCCCCAATTTAAGCAAACCACTGCCTCAAGGAAAAAAATCACGGGAAAAAAAACTCCAAAGCCAAAAATGTGTCCCAGTAACATAGCTTACAAAATATTAACAGTCAGCGTGGCTTCTGTTTTCCTGAAGCTTGTTTCCCCCACTCCCTAACGCCTTTAAAAAACAAAAGACCGATCTAAGCACCTGCATCCACTTTTCTCCCCCATAAAGAATCATCATCATTAGGTACAACAAATAAAGCAAGTCATATTCAGAGCGAGAAAAGGAAATACAAAGGCAGAGCCAAGACATCGCTGAAACTTTAATTCTTTTTGTCACTAATGACCTCAGACTACTAAATCTGATATTCGTATTTCAGAGGCAACGTGAAACCCTGAGCAAGCAAGGGAACTCTAATATGCTACAAAGAAGAAACCACCTTTCCCAAAGAGCTTTCAATATAAATAATGCAGTCATAGCATAGTTAAAAATAATTACTGTTATTCAGACTTTATATATCAATAAAAAATAAGCACAAATATCCTCCTCCTTTTAAAAGAAAAAGAGCAGTTAAAGAAATGCAAGTAGTTGTGTCCTAATCAGTCTGTTTAACATAGTCCTGACAACCCATTTTTATTTGGCCTCCATCAGTGGTGCTGTTCACTTTCTCCCCATGACTCAGCATCCTTTTTCAACCATCCTCAGGCCCCTGGACTGGGGTAAAACTTGAGCCACCCAGCTATACAAAACCTCCTGCCATGACTGAAAGTTAGACTCAATAATTGACTCTGATACCACGGAGTCATCTGACTTCTTTAGTAACCATCCTATTTTCTTCCCATATATTGTGAGCACAGTAAAAGATTTCCACAACTGTTACATCCATGAAAGAACGATGAAAGAAATCAGTTTCCTCACATAAAGCTATTTACTGCATCAAATAAATATGTCAGGAACAATTAGGAAATCCAAACTGAAAAAATGTAGTGTGACAGACCAGCAAAATCTTGATTCATCTGACCTGAACTCTACCAGTTTTATTCCCTTATCTCCTATACCACTTGACTCTAAATCCAAGGCCACTTTACCCCCAAGAAGAACTAAACAAAGGGACTAAGGGCAGGCTCATTTTGACCTTAATCACTCGGTTTAAATCAAAGTTCAGAACTTGGTAAGAGGTGGTGGAAGCTATGAATAAAGATTTACAGGCAAGCAAAAGATCTCCTCTGGTTCAAGGGCAGTCTGTCAAGTAAAAATGAAGGATGAATTTACCTCAGGACTCAGACACCTGATCAAATTATTGCTGCTTAACAACTTATAAGACACCAGCTGAGCCAAAGTAACAGCCCCTGTGCTGCTCTTAGGCTACAGCAAGTGCAAGGTAATATAATTTAACTTAGCCCTAAAGAATGAAAATTAAGCCAAGCACAATCATCCACACTTACCATAAAGAATACAAACATTAATCACAACCCAGCTAAATATCTCACCCTGCATATAGCCATTAAAGACTTCACAAAACAAATGCTGACCTAAATGGAATTGGAGACAAAAAACCAAAGAGGCTTCCATGCAAAAGCTGGGAATGCTGATTGCAGAAAAGGCCTGGCATAGCCATTTTCACCACTACTAGGGAAAGAAAGTCAAAATCACTCATCTTTCCATAGCAGCGACACCTGACACCTGACACAGGTGACTCTGCCAACTTAGAGAAGCTGATGTAGAACAAGATTGAGACAATGTGCTGAGCACTGCTGGTTTAAGTCCTTCCTCATTCACAAGAGTTACTGAAATCATAGTGAGATAACAAATGCTGGTGTTCATGACACTAAACACCCCAGATCTGAATGGCCATAAGGAATCTCAAATCCATGCAGATGCAAAGAAAACCTACACGCCAGTCTCACAGGATACCTAAATACAACTGATTTCCATCTATATAGATTTCTGGGTTCACAGAGGCACACTTGCCTCCGTGCAAGACTTCAAGTCAAAACCAAAAGAAAACAACACTTCATTAATACAAGGAACCATTTTCTAAACAGCTTGAGATCTTTCCCTAAGGCAAGTCTGGCTGGCACAGCAATTCTGTACATCTATGACCCTGAAAGATCACTGCAATGATAATTCAAATGGACAAACTAGATAGGAGCTTCTTCCCCTTGCACTGATTTGTCTACCCTGTAGAAAGCTACTTCCCTTCCTACGTGACATTTACTCTTTATTCCTGAATTGCTAGCTGTAAAGTGTAGCCCATATAAAGGCTCAGCTCCTAGAAACAAGCTGTCCCCTTTTCAGTGGGCTGCTCAGGATGTAAATGCAGAAGTCACCAGAAGAACCACAGACTCAATTACACAACTGTGTTTCTGCTTCGTTAAATACTGTGTGAAATTGTAATGAAAATTGTAAAGCATAAATATACATGTTTAGATAAACATTTCCTACCCTTATTTTGGTTACAGGATATACAATTCGCTTTAAAGATTCAACTCATTAACCTTAAAACTTACAAGGATTTTTACTACTTGTCTGAAATACAGATTACCTGACACAGACAAAATCTGGGCAACACGAGCTTACTATGATACTTGATGTACACAGTCTGAGCTAAAGTGTTGGGAAATGGAAATAGGCTTTAGAAAGGGCCCAAGCAGAGGTAAAGAGATTAAGTTTCTACAACACACAGGGAAGGTAAGACAGGGAATACAGAAGGCAAGAGAGAAATGACTGCAAAACACGTAACAGGAGTTCACAAGCTGTGTGCTTTGTGAGCCATCCTGGGAACAGCACATATGCATCGCCTTCTTTGTCAGATCAACTCCTATCATGCTCAAAAAGCAAGAGTCAGGCATTCCTTTCAGTCCAGCAATTCAATTAAATATTTCCTAGTGACTGAAGTCATGATTCTTTATTCTCCACTATTAAGAAGTCACTCCACAGAGTCTGATGTTGAACGTAAAAAAAAAATAAATTAAAAAATCACTAAAACATTATTCTACCCATGAGATAATTTAAATGTCTAATGCTGCCTTCAACAATGCCTTCTTGGCTGGTATTTTGTAAGTTGCTAGACACAAGTTCAAAGTGTAGCATAACTACCTAGGGTGAATCAAGGATGACTAATTTAGACCTTCTTCCTGTTCAGACATGTTATGGCATGTACTGTAATGCATGAAGATTTTCTGGACAGGCCTCCAAAATTTTAGGTTCCCTTACTCTCTGGGACTTACAAGGCAGACAAATCAAGACAAAATAAATCCATGATCTTGTAGTGTCCTACCAGCTAGGGACAGAATAGAGCACATGAGCAACAAACTGCAAAACCAAGTAGCACAACATTTGCGGATAAATCCTAACCAGAAGTAAAAACAGAAACTAACAGATTGCTTTAATCCTAAACAGGCTTCTTTCAAGGCTGTTTGGCAAAATAAACTCAATTGGGTTGAAGTCTGAGACACTTCTATCTTGGAAAATCCGTAACATCCTCCCAGGTTGAGATAATGGTCTTCAACTACTTACTGGGCCTTTCTCAGTGCAGCAGCAGTGATGAAATTTTTCCCTGAACCCAGGTTTATCGTAAGTGATGACTGGGGAAAAGGGATTTGTTTTCTAAGTTTGCTGTGAAGATAATTACCCCAAAGTAAGGATTTGCAGCCATAGGTCACAGAGATGTGAAGGAAAGAAAAAATCCTTGAAGCACCTTGGAAATCAGAGACTGCTGCTTCCTCACGTTTGCATGATTTCCTATAGCCTCATTTTTATTAAGTCTTTATTTTCAGATCATTTTGTTGTCACCTTTCACTCACTTCACATTCCTATACAGGACAAAAGACACGACTCAGAGGTGCTCAGAGGAGCACCATTTCTGTTTCACAAGAGGTAAAACACCCTGCAGTTCCTCATTCAAATATGAGATGTTCTGTAATACAACTGTGTACTGCATGACAAAAAAAGCCAATGTTCAAGGTTATTAAAGGCACTCTGTGTCTCATGTGCTGTAAGGTGTCCAGACACACCTAGAATTTACATTCCAGAGTAGGAACCAAAGAGAATAACACATGTCAAAGAATTAAAATATCTGATTTTGAACACATTTCATTTCAGATACAGAAGCATGCCTTAAGTCAGAGGTACAAACATTACAAGGATGCACCAAGACTAAGATGGCTTGGTTCTGCTTACTAGCATTAACATTGAAAATTTCATGTGAAAGACCTTTTGAAATATGACTGCTCCTCTTACACTTATCAAAAAGGAGTACATGAGTTGGGGAATATTAAAAAAAAAATGGGAGAAAGTTGTTCAAAATTAAATATGTGTTAAAGCATAAAATCTAACTAGGAAAATAACAGTCCTTTCACACCATTCATGTCACAGTAGCCTTTCAGTGGCATGTGAGAAGCTATTCAGTCATGTATATACACAAGTACATATATCTGGGCTTTCACAGTGACACAGAGCTCTGCAAATACACCTGTACCAAACCAGTTGTAAAAACCGTTTGAGAGCAGAGATTCACTATTTCTATTTACTCATTCACCAAGCAAAAGGATCTTGAGGAGGAAGTAAATTCTTTTAAAACTGTAATATTGCTTAGGATCAACAGCCATATTCTAGACTCTTATGCATTTGCTTTACATTTTCACAAATCAGAAGCAGGAGTGGCCGTGTCAACGTTATGCTCTGTGTAACTAAGTGTTAATACTCACTTTGACAGGCAGGATTACTATCTGTTGACACACTGAAAAATGCTCACAAACTCCATGACTCAAACATCAGATATGGAAGTGGTAATAGCACAGAGGAGGTGTGAAAGTGGAGGCAGATACGAGCACCAAATTAGCAAGTTTTTATTATTAGCAGCTGTCTCCAGGCATTGCTTAGACTATCTAAAGAATCAGTATGAAGAACCAACATTAAAAAATTTTGCAGGAACAATTGACTATAAAGATGTGAACTGAAGAAACACAGAAAAGCGTATCAGTAGTAGCATATCAAAAAGTGTCAGGAAATTGGGTTGCAAAAGAAAAAGCCAAATAAATCATTCTCCACCCAATTCAGTAATTTTTAGCAGGCAATACAGGCGGCTGGTACCTTGTTTAACACAAATAACAGGGAGTGCTCACAGGGTACTGCCATCTGTCAGCAGCTGTCGCTGAGAACTGATCACAGGGAGCAAGGAGCAGTCAGCAGCACTCTGCCTCCAGAAGCAGACAAAATTCAGAAGAAATAGGAATAAAGTGTGGAGGGAAATAATGTCTTATCAAACCCCTAAACCCAAATTCTGTGATCAACGTATAGATAAACATTCACCATTTCTGGAGAAGGCAAGTACCAGTTAGAGCTTGAGGGTCTGCTGGATCACTTCATTCCTTTCACAAGCAGGAGCGCTGAAGTCCTGTATATTTGTAGGTACCACAGAAGTAAGAGACTTCTGCCTAGGGATGACCTTCAGATGTGGCCAACTGCTTTACCAGATATCGTTTATTCAGAGAGAAGAAGGTTTGGGGCCTCCCAAAACATGAGAGCAGGATCAGTCTGGTTCACCTGGAGCTCATACATCAACCACTTAATGTCACTTGAGCCACCTGAATCGCTCACCTCCATTACACAGCACTTACTTTAATTTCAAATGGCAAGAATTATTATTTTGTCCCAACTGGAACCGAATGGCTCGGTTATACAACAGCTATTTACTGTTGGTACTGTGTGGCAGCCTGCAGCAATGAGTGACCAGCAGCATTCCAGTTCACTGGACACAGTGCATATCCTATCAGTTCCCTAGATGTTGCCAAACACTGAATCCATGCTTAGGAGACACAAGCAAGACAAGGAGGCAATCACTGAGCCATTCACCTGCATGTTAACCAGCACCCAGGGGGCTTTCAGTCCAGCTAAACTACGTCAGTTGAGCTAAAAAGACAAAACTACGCTCACACGGCCCCTCTGGTGAGGGTCTATTCTTGGCATGATTTATTTTGAAGGGTCTGTGAAGGGATGAGAACAACTTTGTCTCCTGGCACTATGGAGAGAGGAACCCTAAGTCTCTTATGGAATTAAGGCATGTCCTACACATGAACTTCTCCTTACATGTCCCATTCTCATCTAGACACCACAGATAATGAGCATGACTCCTTAACAACAAATGACTGAAAGGTCAACAAGCAGCTTGCTAGAATGAAAAAAACCATAAACAAATCACAAACTCAAAAAGGGGACAGAACTTCGGAATTTAAACTTTCTAAATGAAAACTCTGAACTCAAAGCAATGACAATCAAGCATCCTTAACCATGTTCAAGTCTCACTCCTGCAAATACACCACCATGCTGGTAAGTCATCTGGTTCTCTTTAGGAACCATCTGTGCTTGCCTTCACTTATAGAAGAATTAGCAAACTGAGGAACTGGCACATGTGAAGCACGTAATGGACAACTATAGACTCACTTTTAGCTTCACTCAGAGACTGAAAGCAAGTAAGATCAGGTTTTTGCACTGGGAAATGTGAATTTCAATGCCACCTCTACTTACTGGCATCCATAAGAAGTGAATGCTCAAATTAGTGCCATTTTGACCTGTTTGCCTTTTTTCCCCAGGAAAAGCTTCAAGGGCCCCTACTATGCTTTTCCTCCAATTTACAAATTGGAGACTGAATTGATGAAATCTCCACTGAAAAGCAGAACAGAAGAAATAGATCAGAGAACTTCTAGTCCCTTTTTCTTTTTTATAGTAATTTTGTGGTTAAATTTTAGAATAAAGGTCCTACTAATTCATCTGGAAATCCCCTCCCACTGACAAAAAGAACCACTTAAAATTCCTGCCTGGAATATGTGTGGGTTTGTTGACTTGAGGGTTGGTTCTTAGTCCCCTAGATTACACTTAAACCAGGCTTACTTAGCTTATTTTTGTAAATATATGAGGAAAGAAGGTCAAAAACTTTACTGAGATGAAGAAAATGCATTTGAACATCCTGAGTTACAAGAAATGCTTAGGTTGTCTAAATGGAGAACAGGAGTACAGAAATCTGTCTTCAAAATAAATCTTAACGTTACAGGTACAGGTTCAGAAGACTTCTAAAAATAGTATTTTGAAGAACAGCATGAAGATTAAATGGAACAAAATACAGTTCACCTACTAATTTGTAGCAAGGTGCTCCTCAGACAAACAATTAGAATACATCCACATTTAAATATCAAGCTTTAAGCTCTTAATATTAAAATCAAAGAGCAATCTGCACCTTAATGCTTCCCTGAAAATGCCCCTGTGCAACTTGACACTCACACTGATGACAGAGCAATAAAACTAGAGCAAAGTATTCTCACCAATTCTAGTATAACACCAAATCAGCAGAGGGTGTGCATTAAATGATACAGGCTGCCATTTACAGAAGTGCCTCTGTTGTGGCTAGCAGCCTTTTCATGCTGACATCAGGTTGTGTTGTTAGCTGAGGTCACATTTTCTTCTGCCTTTAGCCCTGTTACCACTCCTGATAAACTGAAGTGCTCGGTAACAGACAAACACACCACCTCAAATGACACCGGCAATCTGTGTCTTCAGCTTCCTGACACACACAGCTAAAAAGTACTGAGTAAAAGAAACACTGAATGAATCTGGAGGTCTGCAATACCTAATGCCTCCTATAGAAGGAAAAATATAATAATGGCATAATTTAGGTTAACATGGGCCTCTGGATGTCAAGTGATCCCATCTCCTTCCGAAAGCAGGGCTGACAAAGTTGTATTGCTCAAGGCCTCATCCAGACTAATTTTAAAAGTCTGGATCTCCATGGATGGGGATCCTCTGGGCAACCTGTTCCAGTGTTTCATTCACCATCTTCAAAGTGAAAAAAACCATCAAGTCATGGAGAAAAAAACAACAAGCACTGGGCCATCCCCTCAGTCCCTGCAGTACGTGGACTACTGGAACTTGCAAAAAACTAACTGATAATCTCTTGATAAAAAAAGTCTTATTTCTCATTCAGAGGTTTTCTGGAATTAGTGGTCTTACAGATACAGAAAAGTCAGGATTCTAGCCCAAAAATTAAAAGATGAGCTGTTGGTCACAACTTTTTCCCTGGTGTTTGTAGCATATGTTGTTTCACAGAAACCTCTTCCATGGCAAACCCAGCTGGTCAGACCATCACTGGCCAAGGGTGCAGAACACTGTCAAACACAGCCCAGGTGCATTCTCACCTCTAACTTGTACCATGCCCCATTTTTTAGGGCATGTAAAACATGCTGTTTTAGATGGCTCTGTGATCCAGCCTTCCTGGAAAGAAACTGGTGGAAAGGACCAAACCATTTCCCCGTGCACACACTGGAGGCCCTGAAGTAACATCCCAGTGCAGCTGATGGAGCACCCGGCCTGGTTTTTACAAAAGACACAGTATTTTGCACAGTCTGTCAAAGCTCCCACTGCCCCAGTATCCTACTGCATCTCCCACCCTCTCAGGCAGAGTGAACAGAGACCTTCATAACACGCTTCAATAAAGAAAAAACAGTTTGGACAACAATAGGGACAAGACTGCTTTAGAGCCCTGGATAATAAATAAGCTTCAGGGAGCAACATGAAAGGAAGCAGCAAGCAAGAAGCACAATGTGCACACAAAGACAGGGTACGGAATCTCTGGAGAAATCCCACTACAGTGAGAAGATCCAGCACATAAAAAAACCCAGAAAAAATAGAAAAAAAAATGACATCTAAGGAAAGCACTAGAGACAAGTATGGAGCTTCTTAAGGGGGAGGGGACAAAGAATAAGTTTCAGTGAGCTGGTGCATAAATATTTTGCCTGTGGAAGCTTGAGATCAGATCTCATTTAAGTCTCCAGTGAAAAGGAGCGTGATTGTCTTTCCATATCATAGAAGCTCCATGTGATTAGAAATCTCTACAGATTCAGCTCCTGCCCAGCACAGAGCTCAAACAGCAGGAGCATAAATCGGAGTTGAAGTGCACTGGCAGAGCTGTAGCAAGAAGTGGTGTGCCCAGCCCTGCCTCTGCAGACTGGCTCCAGGACTGCCCCTGATCACCAGCAAGGGCTGGGGGCAGGTCAGGGGGAGAAATACAAATGATCGAGAACAGAGTTAGGCCCATTCTTCATAAAGCAGACCTAATTAGAAACGTCAGGTCTCATTATGAGCCAGCGCTCCACTAGACAGAAGCCCCATTACTCGGGAGAGATGTACGTTGAAGACGCATTTCTTAAAGACATACCCACACCACAGCCAAAGGGAACAGTCTCATTACACTGGGGTAAAGGCGGCCCCAAGGCTGCCAACTGCATAAAGAAAACATCAGCAGAAGCAGTGCCAGCACTGTTTCACACCTAGATCTTCTATCTCCCTCTTCGTTCTGGAAGACTAGGAGCAGTCATGCCTCAAACACTCATACAAGGCTATTCATAACATAGTCTACCAACAATTTACAAAGGTCCCATTCATTTCTCATTGAAATCATTAGAAAGAGTCCACCAATATCGAAGGGACCAGATCTGGAGCAAAAAAACATTAGCGTAAACCTCTGCATTTAAGGATCAAAAACTCTCTTATCAAACCACTGTCCAACCCAGTCTCCAATGAAGTCCAAATATACTTCGTATTCCTTAGATATCAGTATCTGAATATAACACCAGACACTTCCATGTCAAGCATCTAAAGGACAGGTATTTACCTCTTCCTCTGTAGTGCATTGTTTGTGCCAAAATTCACCTGGCTTGACTCTGAAGGCCAACTGCAAAGCAGCAGCCATTAGCAGCTTTCCTCATGAAGATTTGTCTGCAGTGAGATCCCTGCAGGCTACACGCAGGGTGTAAACCAAGCCAGGATAATTCAGGGCTGTCTGCAGTTTTGGGGCTTCGGGGGAATAAACAAAAAAGAGACTCAAACTGCTTTTCACAATGCAACAAAGGATTCCTTTGACAGAGCAGCAGGGCAGAATTAATTCCTTCAGCAGGCAGAAGAAACTCAGTCATTATACAGTATTTGCTGTCTTAATACTACAAAAATAGGATGTTTTTACTTATTATAGCTTGGTTTTGTTCTATTTCACATCACTATATCTGAGCTACAAACAAAATACTTCAGCCAAACATAATGGAGGAGGAAGGGAGCATAATGCCAGATCAGGGCCAAGTACAGACAATACATTAACTGTACTTCTCTCTGGAGTAACAAATCAGCACTTGTATGCTCCTGCATTTGGAAAAGGTCCTCTTCATGCCCTGAACTCACATGGCCATAACTGCAGTTTTTGTTCTACCACTCTATGTTAAAACTGGATACACCATCTGTTTTAGTATGTCTTTCTCAGAAATGGACTCGCCTGTCTAATCTCATCCAGCCCAAGGTCAGTGATCTGAAAATGAAAAGAGACTAGGTACTAGAAGACCTTCAAGCCCCCAAGCATTTGATCTTAGGTTCTTTAGGAATCAACAAGGTGCTCTTTAGTCTAGACACTTGAATAAAATCCCACAGTTACGGAAGCTGCAGCCACTGTGGTTACAGTATACAGAGGCAGGGAGGTTCTTTGTCACTGGCAGGAGAAAACATGTCCCATGTACTTTTATTGCCCCTAAAAGGCTATCCTGTATTTCACCAATTACCTTAGGGTGAGTGCTGCCCTCAGAAGCTGCTAATTACAGCAGCTAAACTCAGTACACTTGTTACATGCTCAACCTGAAAACAAATCTCATCAAATAAATGAGAGCAGCAGCAAAGGAATTCATCAAAGTGCTCCACAAGAGGTGTAAGAAATTTCATCTCTCCCCCAAGCAGTCTTTGGCCACTGCTGAGGCTGCTGATTAAGGACAGCAATTGAATTCTAACTGGGACAGTGATTCTATATAAAAACAGCCCAGAGCATTCATTCAAAAGTAGTACCAGGAGACTGCTCTCAAGAACCCAGCACCCAGACATGGTACAGAAAGGAGAAAGACCCCCACTCCCCCTCTGCCACTTTTAGTGGAGACTGAAGTATTTGTGAGCTCAGGCAAAAATTCCTATGTCGAGAACAATTTTGTAATTCTTTCCATAGCAGCAGAAAGCATGTGATACCTTCACTTGTACTCACTGAAGCACTTTCCTGTGCTCCCCCAACAAGTGCTGAAGTCAGAATGTGTGAAACACAAACATGACCCAAATAAGCTTCATGAATCTGCAGAGTATATAGCTATGGGATACTTTTTACACATACCAGATTGCCCCTTAGTGTGCCTGCCTTCCTTTAGGATAGTCGAAAAACTTGTATTCCCATCTCTCAGGGAACTGTTGAGAATTAAAAGGCTGACCTAAAATCACTGCTACATTCACAGTGATCAATATATGTGTGCACGGGCACATGTATGAACCATCCTATTGATAAACTTGCCCCTGGAAGATTCTGTGTACAATAAAGGACAAAGCTAAGCAACCAAAACTATGAGATTTACAGTGAGTCCTTTCAAGCGAAAATGTCATCAGATTTAATATTGTTCCAGCTTTGATCCCTAAACTCTTTCTAACAGAGGATCTACAAAGGAGAGCCAGCTGGGCAAAGCAGCACAGAAGATACCAGGAAACTGGTCCAGAGATTTTAAAGACAATGACCACTGCAAATCTGAGGCTTTGTTTCACCAGCGAAAACCTGACACCAAAACACATGGACGAAATGTGAGGAAAAGACCATAGCAGAGAAAACAGTGACTACTAAGGATTCCTGAACTGTGATCACCTCTGCAGCTGTACCAGAGTTACTGCAGTTTCCATGGGAAGTGTGCAGGATTTTTGCATTATAATTCTTTATGAACACTGGACTGGAAATTCACCCTTGCATGTTCTGACTTGCATGTATTCGCTAAGCCAACCACTGAGGTCACTCAGATCCACATGGTACTTTTTACCAAAGAGGAAGCAGAGATCAAGCCCTGCATGAAAAATTTCATTCCAGATGTGTAAGATACCCATGCATTTAACTTCCAGTAAGGTTAAGGTAATGGTGCACGTTCATCTTTTGCTCATGAGGCCCACAGTAAACAGCAGCATCTTGTCCTTAAGCTGCCCACTCCTTTAGCCTGTATTTTATGCAGATCTGTTAGTGATGCTAGTAGCAATATGGTTCTGCTCAGTTACATCGAAGCTTTGACAAAAGAGCGTTTGTGTGTTCATATAAAACCATCAGGCTTAGGGAAGTGATGAGACACACACAACCAAAGTAACTCTGGTCTGACACTTCTCTGCAAGGAAATCCTGCAGTCAAGGTACTTTGGATTCAATCTAGAAAATACAACAGCACTAACAACTTACACACTTACTTTTTTTCTGACATTTGCAACTACCACAGTTCTGACAACCAGCAGTGATGACCTGGAGGTCAGACATTTCCCAACAGATAAGGGTGGCTGGACTACTGCCCCAAGCTCCTCATTCCACCAGCTGATCCTATAAAGCTGAGAAGTTCCCAGCATGATGAAATCATCATGCTTTATGGACAACAACAAATATGTGCTTGTTTTCTTTAATAAGCCATTAAATATATTAATTATTCAACACAATTCCAACTTTATTAAAATAATGGATTATTCTCAACTCCTCTTTCAATGTGGACAGCAGGAGCCAGAATGAAAAGGTCTCTCAGCTGTAGATGGTGACACTATCCACTGACAGGTGATGCAGTTCAGAGAAGAGGGACCAGCCTAGATGGTTTCTGTGTTTATTTCCTGGAGTTGGGAGGCATTTACTGACAGTGAACAAGGAACGCTTCACACCTGCATCCACTGCCTCCTCTGAAAATACATGCAGTAACTGCCTTGGAAAACATGATATATCAAAAGGATCCAAGCCCCTAAAATGAAGAACTGTGCATAGAAACGGCATGTACTGCAACATGTAGTATCCACTCCACAGCATTCAATCTGCCCAGATGATTTCCACCTTCTGTTACATAAAAAGCTGACAGTTAACTCACACCTTGACACTGTAAATATCAATACAAAACCCAGCTCTGCAAAATTCAGACACCAACAATCTCAGACTTCCTAAATTTAGTCTACTACATCGACACAGTAGTAAGGATTTTAACACGACAACAGGTACAGTGAATGGAGAGAAAAGGGGAAAGAAAAATGATGCAGCTTTTGCAAAGACGGCTAACAAAAATCTCCTCCTCTGAAAGCTAAAATAAAAACCACAGCCTCCTTATGTACCAAAAATAAATCCAATATATGCCTCTATCCTGTAAATTAATTCTTCACAGGCGAATAGATACAGAGGTCCTCTCCTCACCGACTACCACAGAAATCCTCTGCTACAGAAACGTAGTTAAAACATAAAAATGCAGGGAAAAATAGCGATCCTCCATATGGCACATTCTTGGAATTGTAATTCCAATTCAAAAGTACTCATAAAATAATCTTCCCAACTAATGCTGCAAAAGGCAACAGCTAGGAAACTAAAGTCTCAGCGATCACTCAAAAACATCACAGACCAGGAAGGGTTTCTGAAAATACCTGTCCTTCACCTCTCACAACCTGTTCCGTTCCCTTATATATGCACACATCCTCTTCTTCTACCCCATCAAACAGATCATTTACCATAATTTATCGAAGCTTAAACCAAGCTTGATGCCACCATGCTATAGATGCTTGCAGGCTGTTTTTTTAAAGTTCCACTTAGACTGCAAGATTGCTTCAGTCTCTTCACACCGTTAAAAATATACAGAACAGTATCAGTAACAGATGCAGTCAAATATTCAGACACGAACAAATAAACACATCCATCCTGGTGGCACATTCATTAACACCCACCTTTCCCTGTAGTCATTCTCTGCAGTGCTGGTGAGATGCTGGGGAAGGGCTCTGTGCTCCGGGAGCAGCCCCACAGTACATGTCTCTCAGCAACTTAACCAGCAGCAAACTCGCCACCCTCCTACACCACTTCGCTGTGTGACCTAGCAAGCGATTGCCAGCTCTCCTCCAAAATAAAAGCCTGCTCAGCATTCAGCTGAGCATTATGTGTCCTCCTGTGCCTGCTTGCTCACACCCCTCCCTTCTACATTTCAGAGTTTAAGGTCCAGGAGGCAGCAATATACTTATTCACAAAGCCGCCAGAAAGGGAGCAGAGCTCATCTTGTCCATTTATACCTTCCACAAGGATGTACTGTCAGTTAACAGTGCTCACTCAAATATCAGACATTACTCCTCTCTCAGGTCCCACACAGGTCAAGAGGTATTTACTTGCTTTTTTCATGCCATGAGAATGCAGAGTCAATGAAATGAATTTTCTATTTCTTGAAAACTTGAAAACCCTATTCAGAGAACAAGCCATAATGGAATTTAAATTGCACAAGGAGAACTGAATGCAGAAAAGCACAACACAGCATTTATTGGCTCAAAGTCTCTCTGTGTTATTACCACAGATAGTTGTCCCTCCTTCCAGTCTGCAATTCTGCTGCTTGGATATGTGTTGACAAACAAACAATATCCCACCTCCAGATGCATGGCAGTACTTGGCAAATGCTGGATGATATTCCCTCATATAATAAGTATCAAAATAGCATTCGATTACTCAACTTCATTACTAGCAAAACACAGGAATCTAAAATAGTTCTAGTTTCCATCTAACTGACTCCAAGTTC
The DNA here is from genome assembly GCA_035584735.1 of Pseudotriccus pelzelni. Taxonomy (NCBI): domain Eukaryota; kingdom Metazoa; phylum Chordata; class Aves; order Passeriformes; family Tyrannidae; genus Pseudotriccus; species Pseudotriccus pelzelni. The sequence continues at coordinate 11,595,944 of JAWMRA010000164.1, read as the reverse complement.
TTGACTGCCTAAACACACACTTAGCAAAGAGCGTATTTACTTATACATTATCTCAAATATAGATGCAGTTCTACTGAAAAGTAGCAAAATTGCATCCTCCCCTCACCTTAGTCCATGCAAGCATCCACAGGGGAGAGATCTCAGCTCCAGAATTCTGACTAAGATCTCCTGCTTTGGCTCCCTTGCAGCCCAAGACCACTACCACCTCCACTGCCCCTAAATCTTGCTCTCTCAAGTCAAAATCCATCACCAAAACCAAAATTCAATCCCCTCCCTTCCCACAGACACACCACTGCAGTACCCCTGCACACGTAAATACAGAAGCGTCTCCCAAAGTTGTATGACCTACATAAAAAAAAAATAAAATTGAAGGTTTACATCAAAGAACATAATATTAAGATATCACAATGATCAAAAGCATAAAAAACACCCAAAAATATTTTGGTTGCTGATAGCTTTGGTTTGGGTCATCGATTGCTATCAGCCTGTATCTCTCAGTAGATCATTTATTTTATTATTAATCCGTATTGAAACTTGATTATAAAGCCTTCTGGAGTCATGGTCTGATCCAAAGTCAATTCAAATCCATAGAAAACCTGTACACTTTATATTAAGCTCCTTCCAGATAATACCAAGGAAATCCGTGCAGCATGAATTCCTTGGAGTCTGCATCCAATAGCCTCTCTCTCTGTATCACATCCAACTAAAGATCATCACACAATGCACACGAAGACAGCAGCTGACTAGCTGGCAATTATTGGCTCTTTCATGCTGAAAATGTATTTGTCCCAGGGGAATAAGGCATCTGCATAATTAGCAAAAGCAGTTACACAGAAAATAATTAGCTTGCTGAAAGCCCAAAGGGAGAAAAACTATAATTTTTGCTTCAAGAGGCTGACTAATTATATGCCAAATAACAAAACAGATAGATTGAGAATCATCGAGAAATCCAGCGTGGATTTTAACTTCATATTCTAGCTATAAGGGCTGCTGGTAGCCTAGCAACAAGCAGCATACTTGGGCATGCCAAAACCTCCCTCTGACTTAATGAAACACCTCAGATTACTATGCAAACCTCCCCCACCCACTATGCATTTGATTCCTGTATTACTAAATGATAAAAACAAAGCCTAGCCAAAAAATTAAACCATTCAAGATAAACTCAAAGAAGCATTAATGGACCACAACATAGAAAGATACAAAAATACAAAACACAAATTGTTTTCAGAGACTTGAAATTCACAATCTGATTTGAGTTCATTTATTACATTTATTTTTTGGTTTATGAAAGTGCCCTATTATTTTAAGCTGCTTTTCTGGCAGTCCGAGTAAGATTTCTGTTCATTTGTGTCTTGGGAACAAGATAGGAACTCTTTTAACAACTTACAGCAACTCCCTTATCTCCAAAACACTCCCGATATACAAACAGTGCTGCTGCAATTGCTTTCTTTTAATTGAATCCTCAATGAACCGGTAGAGGAAACTGTTATCCCAAACTGTAGCCTTGTCTCAGAGCCAAGAGATCAGTTTTCACCATGTTCCACCATTCCAGAAGCGACATTTGCTTTCCCACCTGTCCAGTTTGGCAATAAGACAGGTTGGATAACCCCTTTCAAGTCTCATTGTAATTAGCACAACTCCACTGCTCAGTTATGAGTGACCCTTCAGCCAACACCGTGCATTTGGCTACCCACCAGAAAAGCACAAACTCACTCACCCATACGACCACTCTGCCAGACTGAAAGGATTAACAAAACTAAGAGCTATTTCCGCTATTTCCTGGGAAAGGCAAATCTTTGGGATGTGCAATATTTATCATCACCTTCCCTGGTGACTGTAACAACTGCGGAAAGTGTCACCCTTGTTCAAAAGCTGCAGAAGGTGTCAGGGACACAAGAAACCTGACAAACTTAGCTTGTCTTTAGGCCATAATAAACTTGTGACCATGGGTGAAGATAAGCCCCCTTCCCTGGCTTTACACAACCTCACCAAGATAAACTGAAAGTTGCACAGAGCTGTTGACACATTAGATATGAGGAGCATGTGTGCTGTGTTTGTGCTGTGCTTGAGGGGCAAGGAAGAAACAAACCAGCCTATGGCACTACAGGAAACTGAACCCTCCCCTCAAACACACACAAAATATATTATTATTATTAGCTCATTATTAGCTCGGCAAATGAGAACTGCTTTAACTCTGCAACTACAGACATTTTCATTGTTAGGAAGATGAAAAGGTTCTGGCAGTGCAACAGGAGAGCCTATCCTTTGCTCTCTTTGACCCCCTACCACTCCTCCACTCTCACCACCTCCTTTTCCCCCGGGGCTACTTTTTGGTCTCAATGTCCACACAGGAGATGCAATGGAGGAGAAATGCTAACATGCACTCACACTCCAGGGATTGCATCCAGCCACAGCACTGGAGAGAACAGGGAGACACCAGAGGCTCAGGTTAAGCAGGATGAGGAAGACAGGAGTACTTGTGTCTGGAAATACTAAAAGCCTGTCGGTGGAGTCAGGGACAGGAGATGGGGATCATACAGTCTTGGGTACTCGATGCGCAAAAAAGTTAAATCTTCAAATTCACCAAAACAGTGACAAAGGGGTATAAAGGAAAAAACAGTTTCCAATGAAGCCTGCAAGTAGAAGATCTGATACACAGATGCTTTAGATGAAGAACTGTCTTACCGCAGGTCACAAGTCTGTCTCATCAAACTCCAAACAACAGCAACATACACAGTAATAATGATGCATCAAACTGCTTTTTCTGGTTTTGGAAGCCCATTATATTTCACTGCTAGCAAAAAATTCTACCTTGGCCTAGGCAAGTGGAAAGCAGCGAAGTTGGATCAGCAGTAAGCTTGTTTCAGTTTCAATTAGGATTTCAGAACAATCACCTGGAGGTTGTGAACCTGAAGAAGTTTGCTAAGGGATTAAATATTTACTTCCCCCCCCCTTTCAAACAAGTACAAGGACACTTGTTTCTCAGCTGCACTTTTTTACCCCTGTACAGACAAATTTTCTCACATTATGCAAAGGCATAATCTTAACCCACTCCTTTTGAGAAACCTGTACTAGGTCTTCATTGTTCCCAAACATAAAAGAGGAATATCACATCACATTTCTGAATAATCCAAACTATAACTTCAGGATTTTCAAATAAGTTGATTTTATTATTTTCTGCAAGGATGAAGTTTACTGTATTTAAAAACGGATATGGAAACAAGAATGGTGCCTAGAAGCGAAAAAGATATTTTTTCCAATTTAAAAGAGCAAAGACCTCTCTGCCCTCTTGGCTTCCGAGAGCATGGTGGGAATGACTGGGAACATCACCTCTCCTGCTTGGCCTTGCAGCAGGTGTGAGCTTGATAGGAACCCACAGTTCTGAACTCAGGTTCTTCATCTCTGCTCTACTCAGCTGCTGGCAGAAGGATGAATTTCCTCACCAAGAATTCTCTCTAAAATCTATTCCTAAACAAGGAGTGATATCTACTAAGATTACTTTCCAGCTCATAAGCTTATCAATACAAAAAGCAGTAATAAACATTTGTTACTAAAGTAAGCAAAATACTAGTGAAAATTGCTAAAAACACCAAAAGAGAATAGAAGTACTTCTACTCACCACCTGAACTCTGGATCATGTTTCCAGATTTTTGGACCTCATCGAATTTTGTAAAAATTACATTCAACCTGTTTGAAAGTTAAAGGAATACACAATGAACAACTGAATTTAAGTTTTAGGAATATCAGAATCATAAAATCACCGAGGTTGGAAGAGACCTCTAGGATCATCAAGTCCAACCTTTAAGCCAGCACCACCGTGTTCACTACTAAACCATGTCCTGAAATGTCACGTCCACACAGCTTTTAAACACTTCCACCACTTCCATGGGCAGCTATCTTCTAACATCTCAAGATGCTATCGGACAAATTTGGCTTCACTCAGCTCATTGGGAGCACGTCAGTGTGGAAGGAAGCTATTTTAAAATTTAAAAAAAATATCAACATGCAACAACTGATTAGAAAAACTAAAAAACAATTGATGCTAAAGAGGTGTAAGAGATATAACTGGAAATACTACATTACTGAAGATGTGACATGGCTAATAGTAGATGCATTTCCAGTTCATCACCACTTTGCCTATCTTAACTATTTGCAGAAATACCACAAGACACACCCCTAAAAAACAACTTCACACAACACTTGTCTTTGGCCCTGACACTTTCCCATTTATGTCACAGGCCTGGTGGAGCAGAAGATCCCTATCACCTCTCATTATCCCTTCCCAGAGAGTTTATTACTTTGACCTACATTGTGAGAGCCGATGTTCTCACTGGAGAACAAGAGGCAACAATGCTGCCTCCATCTGTGTGCACCCCACCTCCAAAACCACCTCTTCCCCTCCCTCTGTGCCCTGACAAGCTGCCATCTCCTCCAGCCTCAGGTCTAACCATGCTCCACCCTGAGCACTGGAGGCAAGATGCAGAACAACTTTCTTACTTGAAATGGCAGAGCAGAGGGAAATGGCCTTGGTTTTGATGTAGGGCTGGTTGTGTTTTGTTTGGGTTTTTTAGGGACTTTTTTTGGTGGTTTTTTTGGTTGTGTGTTATTTGGTTTTGGGTTTGGTTTTTTTTTCCTGTTGTTGTTTTTTGTGGGGTTTTGTGTTTTTTTAATAAAACCTTAAAACTGATTGTTTTGACTGTGGTTTTTTGCATAAACACAGGCTACTTTAAAGTGCCCTCTCTATACATGCAGAACATAAAGGAAAAATCTTAAATAATTTAATCTTAAATCATTTAACTAAACGCCTGTAATAATTTTACCGGTTTTCCACTGATATTGTGACATACTTGGGCAAAGTTACAGGATCCACATTAAGTGAAACCTAAATGTTTCTGAGATGAAGAAAAATCAAACCCTGATCTCAGGAAAAGGTTCAATCATGCAGCTCCCAAAAACTTCTAAAGGCGGGAAGGAAGGTAATAAAAAGAAGGCCAAGAACAGTGAAGACATAAGGACATTCTCAACTTACCGAGATTGTGGTAATCCTTTTTTACTGAGATCAGCCCTTACACGTTCACCAACATGTCTGTAAATTTCCACGAGGCTGTTTATAGCTGCATCTCGAACCTGAATGTGACAGATGACAGAAATCAATCATCTTTACAACTTAAACAACTAAATCCCCATCCTACCTTGGAGAACTAAATTCGCATATTTCTCAGCAACAACAGTGGCCACTATAGACATTACCACAAGGTTCATGAAGGAGCTTCCAACCCTGCATTTCACATATTGGCAGTATCAGCTGGTCTAATTTAATTGAAAAGGCAGTGAAGGCATAAGATGAAAGGTTTCATACATAAGGAGCTTGGCTGCCTTTGCCAAATTATACCTATTGTGTGTAATAGGTACATTTACTGGATGAAAAAAGGAGAGAGACACAAATAGACCTTGTATTACTTGGGCATTCTAAAACAAACTGACTTTTAAATCAGTCTTACAAACTTCTGTTTCTGTGTTGATAACAAAACATGGAGGGAGGGAGGAGTAATCAATCACTTGAGTCACCACTAATTTTGCATGTTTTCCAAACTGATTTGCAAGAAACTGCTGAGCACATCTTCCTTCCAGACAACAGAAGAGACATGAATCTGATTAAAGTGTCACCTTTCTGCACTTAACCCTTTTCCTCCACCACACACAGCAGGCAGAGAAGGTAAACTATCTGCTTCGCCTGCAGAAACACCTACATAGCTGTGCACTTCTGCTTCTCAGAAGACAGTCTGGCAGTTACCCACACACCTTGTGACTAGACATAGAATATCCTGTGGACACAAGCTAGAATTGCCTATAGGTGAGATTCAAAGGGCAGGCACATGTGCCCTGCTTCCTAGTCAAAAAGACCCTGAATACTTGACTCAGTCTCAATTTTATTTTTAAGATAATCAGAGTTTAAATACTGCTGTCACACCAGACGCACACTGGGTTACGCAACTGCATTAGTTGAAAACAACAAAAGCACTCCTTCTGAAAAGAGCTGTAATTTAACAGCTCCCACATCCAAAACAAAGGACTTGACCTGGATGTGTTTCTCTGTCCTCTCTCTCCAAGAGAGGGCAGCAGTGACGAGGCAGCAGGTCTCCCAATGCTCAGGAGAAGGCACCAGCAGCACAGCAGCCCTACGGGAGCCCAGGACCAGCCCCTGCCCCCGGACAGGCGCTGTTCCACCAGGAGCCACTTGGACAGCACTTTGTGTCTGATCGGTTCAAGCATGGGCTTTCTGAGGAAGAGAAAACAGATCCTGCAGAAAGGGAGAGATCAGCCCCGTTTATCCCTGCAGCTGCATACGGGATAACGAGCTGTGCCAGGTACAAGGAAGAGGCAGTGCAGAGGGAAAACATCAACTTCCCAGTTCATTCACCAGCTCACCAATGGCAGGATCAAGGCATCTCGGTGTTCAACACACCCAAGCCCTAAACCTAGTATCCCCTTAAAGGGTAACAGATTACTTAGTCTCACCTCAGAACCTGAGGACCCTGAATATCAAACTTCCTCACAAACTTCTCAGAATAATAGATTTATCCTCCTGCACTGGCACAAACAGCAAGGGGAGGCTGTTTCACACTCAGTCCTCCTCTTCAGCAAGGGGAGGCCCTGACAGCCAGAGGAATATGGCCAACTCCCCAGTCACAGGAAACCCATTCCCCAGTTGGACAGCCCACACTTCCTTCCAGCTGAACACCCGCTCCAGAGCTGGATCCCATTATGTGTCGCTCATGCTGGCAGGGGAACCAACAGGGCTATTGAAAAACTGCTAGTGCACATTACACGATATGGGTTTGAACCCTGCTTCCCTATCCCCCTCTCCTCACTAGCCTCACACACTTGCATCTAACTTCAAGTAGGACAAAAGGCACATAGAAGGAACAAATTTTATTCAGCTTGTATTTTCATTTGGGTTGCACTGCTGATTTAAGGTTTCTATACAGCTTGTCTTCACTCCCTGTTGACAACACTCCTGTATGGTTTCTGGCAGCACACACAGCCAGGCTGTCCAGCTGGTCCCATTTGCTCTCCCTGCACAGACTGGCTGTTGTCTGAAGGTGAGGGGTACTGCACCAAGCCCAGAGGGATCCCTGCAGCCTCCCCTGTGTTCAAGGCTGTAAGGCACAGGAGTTCCTTTCCCACAAAGGCTTCCTGCTCTGTTCATCTCGCCTGCAGATTCATGTCGTTCTTGAACTCCTGAAGTAATTGATATGCTGCTTTGGACATACTTCAAATCATACCTCTTCAAAACCAGCACAGGGCTCTTCATGCACAGCATTGTTCAGAGCTCACCAGCAGCACAGTGAGCTGATTTACCAGCCAGAACACATAGCCCTGCTTACCAACAAGGCAACCAGCACAACCTTTAGACGTAACTCACAGCAAAAGCTTACCTGGCTGTTTGGATCTCCAAGTAAGTTACATATATGTGGCACTATCTTACTCAGTGTTAAACTCTGAGCTCCAGATCTGGGAATAAAGAACAAAAGAGCACCACTGTGAATCACAGAGCAGGCTTGTGTACACAACACCGATTTGCAGAAGGTTCTGACTTACGCATTGAGCGTTGCAATAAGGCAGAGGCAAATCCCTTCTCTTGTCCGAAAATTCTTGTGTTTGAATCCTCCCAGCATCCTGTCCCACACGTACTGTGGAAGACAGAGAGAGAGTGAGACAGGAAAAACAGACAGTGGGGGAAGAAACAGATTCTCTCTTCCAGCAGACATACACCACGCCATCTCTGGAGCTTAAATATAAGATTTAGGCCCATCCAAATAGAACAAGACAAGAAGTAGCAAGATACTTTTAGATCTGACTAATTCTTTGTTCTATGCTGACTCCACAGTAACTCTCCACTACCTAAAACAATATTCATGCTTACAGAAAGCAAGTACCTTCCAAAGACCCAGAACAACTACTCTGACATCTACACACCCCATCCCATCCCTGGGAAATCCACTGACACTCACACTCCCATGTGTATCCTGTCAAGCAACAGTGTTCTCAAGTGAGGCAAATATCTCGTAACAAGGGGTAAGGAGATGAAGCCATTTCAGACAAGGCCACAGGAGAAAATCCTCTGATAGAAAAAGGTTTTCCTTTTTACACAGCCAGTCACTCATGCTGTACAGGGCTGCCGAACATACCTGAGGGTTAGCAGCTTGTTCCATGATTTTCAGCAGCAAGGTCTGATCCTGCTCCCTCACAGAGTCTTTAGAATCTCCCAGCCTATCAAGTAAACTTGGCAGCACTGAGGAAAGAAAACAGCAACATCCAAATCCCTCAGGAAAAAACTGACACAGTGGCACAGCTCCTCTGCTCTCCCCCTACCCAATGGAGGAATCAGACCTGCTGCCCTTCAGCTGAGCCTGAAACCACCCAGAGCCTCCCAAGTGCTCTCCTGGAGAGAAACCAAGCTTTGTGTACAGCAGCCAGAGGGGATGCCAGCAGAGCGCTGGAGACATTCACACACAGAACTCTCACCTGTGCCAATCTGGGCCTTGAAGCGATCTTGCAAGCGGGACACTAGTGCAGAAATTATGTCAATCCCCAGGAGAACCACCTGCAAGCACAGGACAGACAGTGTTTTAGTGTGAATTACAGCTGTAATTGTTGCTCAATGCTGAATTCATACATATACATGTCCAGTGTACACAAACCATATACATAACTCCTGCAGTATTTGCTGTAATTAACATTTCTAATTAATTGCAATTATTACAATTACAGTTAGAAAACATGTGCACTAGGAGCTGCTTAATTATTCAGTGGCAGAAATTAAACTCTGTCACAACATAACTGAAACCCAGGGAACCCTGAACCTTGTTTGAGAGAAGCTTCAGGACATGCTGCACATCAGAGAGCCCACTCCAATTAACTACATTTATGAGCTACAAAAAAATACATTACATACTGAATATACTGTGCAGCCTGCATAAGAAATATATGGCAAGACCCTACAGACCAGGATCGTGCTGGTACGAGACATTTCTCTCTAAGCTTTTGGAGAAGCACTGAGGTCAGTCATGCCTGGAGGTGTTAAGTACAGCCAGCATTCTGAGGTGGTGCCACCAGGGTTGTCCCAGCACAGTCCAGCTCCCTGTACATCCACCTAAGTGTACATATACATACCTGTTTATGCTTCTGGCACATACATACAAATGTGCATATATACACACTTTTTTTTACTTTTATATTTTAAATTTTATTTTAAATTTTTTGCTGAGTTGGAAGGGACTCATCAGGAGACCATCAGCGAGTCCAACTCCTGGCCCTGCTCAGGACACCCCAAGAATCACACCACGTGCCTGGCAGTATAATCCAAACGCTTCCTGAACTCCGTCAGGCTTGTTGCTGTGACAGCTCCCCCCCTGAGCCTGTTCCAGTGCCCAACCACCCTGCGAGTGAAAAGCCTTTTCCTGACATCTAACCTAAACCTCCACATGTGTAAGGCCACCCACACGCCCTGTACGCCGACACAAGGGTGTGTATAACCGCACGGAGCAGGGGCACGCCCGCACCGCACAGACAATGTCCATCCATCATCCTCACGCACACCGGGCCCGGCCCGGCCACTGCCGCGGGGGCCCAGCAGGGGGCGCGCCCCGTCCCCGCCGCGCCCGCGCGGCCGCCCCGCCCCTATGCAAATGAACCCCAAAGGAGAGCGGAGCACTCTGGGTAAGCGCCACCGCCGCCCACAAATGGGCTCGAACCGGGCGCGGGACCGCCCCGAGCCGCCGCTCCCCGCGCGGCCCCGCGCGGAGCGCGTCCCCGAGCCGGCCGGCGGGAGCGTGCGGGCCGGGGGCGCGCCGCCCCTCGCCGCGACCTCGGCCGCAGTTCGCCCTCCCCTACGGGCGGCGCGCCCGCAGCGGCCGCTCAACCGTCCTTATCTGGGGGTTGCGCGGCTGCTCAATGAGCGTGTGGCGAGGGCAGCCCTGCTAACGCCTACAGCAACACAGCGGCGCCCGCTCCGTGCGCGGCGCAATTTTTGGAACCTCGCACCGCGGCGAGCGCGCGGCGCGTCCCAACGACACCCGCCCCGCGGCCGGGATAGGGATAGCCTGTCCGGCCCGATCCAAGCCCGACCGGGCACCCGCCGCGGCGGCGTGTGCGTAAACTGCTGCGGTGGGACCCACCCGGCTGCTGCCGGCACCCCTCTCACTGCCCCCCTCCCAACAACAACCCGTGTGCCTGAGAGAGCCGCGTCCGGGATACCCCCGCTGTCCACACTGAACTCCTAACGCTCCACGCCCGGGTCACGCTGCTTTAGCTCCTGCTGGAGTCGCCAAGGCTGCTCTGCACGCCAGCGGTCAGTCCACAACAACCTTCTCTCTATCCCATGGATTCAGCTCCGGAGCGGCCAGGCAGCATGCATGGTGCGTACAGGAAACAGCCTACAACCCCATGTCAAGTCTGCCAAAAAAAATTTCCTGAATACAACCCCCTGGATCCTAACTTCTCCCAACACACGTTCTCCAAACACCTCCTGCAGTTTTCCCCCTCAGAGTAACAGATCCTTCAACCGTGTCATTTTTTTTTTTAATTCAACATCATTTGCAGCATGCCGACAAGATCTAGAATCTATTTGTACGCCAAAATAGAATTTTCCTCGTGCTTCTGCTAAGCCGTGTTTCATTTTCACATTCATCTTGCACACTGGATTTAATCTACCATTGACAAATGCTCAGCCAGCTGCCCTAAGCCCCATCGCTGCCCGCTTGTCTGCCAGCTCACCCGGAGCCTCCCGGCTGGGGTCGGGCAGCAGAGCCCCAGCGAGAGAGTGGGGCTCCGGATCCTCATTAGCGGAGTGATGCTTTTAGGGAAAATCAATGGGATTCTGAGTGCCAGTCACCATTCACAGCTGTCTGATCAGAGTCACACCAGCATCCTGCACAGAGATAAGTGTGCTGCCTGCAATTACAGAGATGTGCCCCTGGGGTAAATTCGATCCCGGGAGAGGAAGGGATCCATCTCTTCTTCAAACTGCCTGCAAGCCAGAAAGAGTGAGGGGAACTCATCGCTCAAACATGAAAGGAAACACATGCACAGTGCAAACATACCCTGCAGTTTACCCCCAGGATGAGGCTTGGAGGACAAGCTATGCTTCCCAAGACTTTTTGCTGTTGTGCTTATAAAAATGGGGATATATTGAGCACAATGATTACAGTGGCACTTGGACAGCTATTGAGGAACCAGACACGGGGGTGAGCAGATGTTATTCCCGACCATGCTGGACTCATTTATCAACCCCAATGTGCCACCTGCCTCAAACTGCTGAAGGTCAGAGGTAAAAAGTTGAAATCTTGTATGGATTGAGAGAGGCAGCAGATCCACTACAGACAGATAACAGAGAACCCAGGGCATGGCTGGCAAACAAATGAATAATTGAATTCCAGCCCTTGTTGCACTGGACTGACTGCACTGAAGAGCCCACCTGTTCACCACTGAAACAGTTACTCAGCTCTGCCTGAATTAACACACCAATGACAGGAGGAACCTCAGGAGAGGGGAGACTCTCAGGGCTGGAGCAGGGATGGGCCCTGTCAGCAGCCATCCCACTCCCTGATCATGCAGCAGGGCCTCTCTCCAGGGAAGCCAGCTGGCCAGCACAGTTCCACACCACGGCATAGGAAGGGCAGCTCTCCCGAAATTCCAGATAATGCTGCAGTGCTGATAACTACAGAGCTATTCCAGGCCTTTACATCAGCACAGGTCTTTTAGCCCCTGCTTTATACAGGCCCCCAGAAGAGCAATCTCAGAATCAGAAACACAGCATTGTGTGCCTCCATCTGAGGCTCTGACTATTTGACTCCTGAGGTTCCCCAATATAGTCCAATAATAGTCTGGGTGGCAAGTTTTGCCACCCAGAATTCAGCTCCATTGACATCTGCTGCTGCTTTGTCATGTCTTGTAGTGCCAAGTGCTGTCAGCAAGCCCTTCTCCTGCCTCTGACTATCAGGTCAGGAAAAAAATAATTCCCAGGATGCCACACAGCCTTTCCCAATACAGACAATACTTTTTTTTTTTTTTAAAGAGGTGAACAAAAAGTTATTTCAAAGAACTGAAAGCATCTGTCCTTTAATACCTGAGTATTACACACCTAAATATGCTCCCATAAAAGGGTAAGAAAGCTGCACAATCCAGCAGCAGCTGGTCCAGCACAAAGTGACCAGAGTAAATCTCAGCCTCGGGCTACCCTGACAGCCTGCACAAACTGTGGTGGGGAGAGGCAAACCCCTTCCTCCACACTTCATCATGCCACATGCAGCAGAGATGTGAGGGCTGCTGCACAAACCTTTATCCCATGTCTCTTGCAGGGAAGCAGCAATGGGCTGAGCAGCACATCCCCATAGAGTGGTTTCACTCTGCTGGCCTCCTGTGGACCTTCCACACCTGGCAGCCTGGGAACCAAATGGAAATGATGGAGGGAGCTCCTACCCCAGGCTGTGTCACCAGCTTGCTTCATGCTGTTTCGACATGCTCATCTCCACCACTGGTGACACAGCTTGGATATTTCGCTTTGAAGTCTCTGCCTGGGAGGTTTTTCTTGGAGGAGGAAAGGGAAATGGAAGAAAAGACTTCTAAGTCTCAGCATGAAAAAAAAGATTTGTAAGAGAATTCAACCAGGTTTTTTTGAACACTTGCTTAGATTGTCTTTTGGATTCATAAACAAAGACATGGAGACGCACTTGCATAATTTAAGTATGCCCCACATCACTGCCTGTCTGACCAGCACCAAACAGTCAGACAGGGCTGTTCTAATTCCTTGGGACATGAAACATCCACCACAACTGAACTGGGCACCAAAGACCAAGCAAGCACTACAGTTACATGACATTAGCAAATTTAGTTTTGAAGCCAGGTACATATTTTGGGTCAACACAGCAGTAACAAAACTCCTGGCAGACAGAGGAATATGAAGTTAACTTATGAAATGCTGACTGCTGTATTCCACCTGCACTCAACCACTACCACGTCCACGCTGGAAGAGTCCATCTCCTTCTACCATTCCAGCAGTTAAGATTTCATGTTCCAAGGCAGGGATCACATCTGCACTGGCAGCATGAGTACATCTCCCCAGCCCAACAATCCTAGCACAGACAAAGATCATGAGTTATTCTGTACAACACAATTTTCAAAACCATCACCAGCAAACAATGCAGTAACAGCAGCACAACTGGTTTTACCGGCATGACTACAAGCTATGGTCTAAGAGCTGAACAGGGGAAGACCTGAAATAGTTATTCCTGGGTTCTTTCTCTAGATCCATGAGATACCATCCATTCTATCACAGACATCACCTTCAAAATCCCCACACAATTTTGGGTGCTGGGCCATTGATTTGCCATTCAATGTTGCAATGCCTCAAGAAAGCGTCTGCTTGGTTTGGATACGTAAGTTTTTACACTGAACATGGGTCACAACCTCTTGGAGTAGCTACCTGAAAGGAAAAAGGACACATTTCTTTCTTATCTACTGACAGTTTAGATGTGAAGTTTAGAAAATTTAACTAAGTAATGTGTGAGTTTTTCTTTACCTAACAGAACAATCTTACAGTGATTTTCTTTTGTGTTTTAAGATACTGATGAGAGGCCAGATATCTATTCTGGATTTAGAAGAATGGAAAAAAGAGCTACAGAAACCATTCAGAGGGGTTTTTTCTGCCCCACTATACAGGTGATCAGCTATTCTGCCCAAAACATGGAGTTACACTAAGCAATACCAGACCAAACAAAGACTACTTATGGCTGAGAACAGTCACGGTGGGTCAGGAACTCTGTCCTTCCTTAGCAGGGATGCCATATCCTGTACACTGGAGAGTATCAGCACTGAGGGGCTCCTAGCATCACTGCATGAATATCAAAGTAGCAGTACACTGAGCAGACCTGACAGGGTTTTAACTACACAACAGTTTTCATCTCTATATCCCTTTTCCCAGTCTCTCCTACCTCATGCTTAAAGACCTTTTCTCTTCTTTCTCTTAGCAATACATCCGGAGATGTCTGTTTCTTTCTGAGGACAGTCCATGACAACAGCCCTCTCTAAAGGCACTGAATCCCAGGTTGCTCATGCTGTCTGTGCTGTGCCACTACCTCAAAGGAAAATCCAGAAGGTATTGACTGCCTTGTGCTTCTCCACACAGACACGTTCCCAAAGCTCCACTACTTGTGGTCTCCCCTCAGTCCTAGGCTCTTGCAAGTTTATTTTCCCTAGGCCTCCATACCAACACAACTCCGAGCGCCTCTGACCCTTGCAGGCCGACTGAATCACCTTTCCTCACTGTGATGACAGCCAGTAGTATTCCCAGCAGTCCCCACACTACAGTCCCATCCATCTCAGCTTCCAGCAAATGCCTTACTTACACAACACAGGGAGCAACACAACTTCCCACAGGTCCTCCGGAACTGTAGAGAGGGAGAACTGAAATCAGCCCATCTCATTAACCCCCCACTGCTCCAACGCAACAGAGCTCAGAGCACATCTCGGCACTTCTAAACTACTGCTTGTAAAAAACTATCATGAAATCTGTGAATTAAGATTCACCGTTCACATCAAAATTCTGGGGACCAGTTCACTTGATGCCAACTTACAGGGCCTACAATGATGCAGAACTGTGGGACAGTGATCAAGGAGAGTAAAGCCCATGTGACAAGTGACAGGCTGCCAGGGTTCACTGCTGGACTGATGGAAGCAGGTGAACTGAAACACCCAATGAAACTACCAAGCAAAAACCTGGTTATTAAAAGTTCTCCTTCATTTACAAAGCTGGTAACAGATGAGCAACTTAGTAAATATTGCCTAGATCTAGAGTGAAATAAATCCCAGAAGAACTAATTTAAATGCTGAGAGGTATTAAGGAAAAGTTGTCAGAAATGATCAATACATAGACGTATTTTTACTGCTACTATTAGGACACAAGGGTACATTTCCTGTGCAAAAGAAAAAAATCTGAAGAACTACTTTCTGGATCCAGTAAAAAAAGCCAACAAAAAACCCCTCCGTTGTGTCTTGATCTCAGAGCGACAGATCTGGTATAAGACATGAGAAATTATAAGCAATTTAAGGAAATGTACCACAGAGCAAGAAGTTATCACTACAAAAACTCCACAAAAACAAATAGAGTGATGCTTAAAAGAATGCGATCACTCTGAAATGTGGTCATCCACTTGGAGGAGAGCTGGCAAATACATCCTAAGTGAAAGAGCCGGAGCGAGTCAGCCCCCAGCCACACTGCTCCCTGCCCTGCCTCTGGCCAGCGGAACTGAAGGGATGAGTTCCAAAGAATAACAATTCACCTTCTTTTGCAAGGATTCTGAACCGGTCCTTGAAGGGTTGCACGTGATGAGAAGAAGAGCAGCCACTGGGCTCTGTCCAAAGGACACAGAGGGAATCACAAGTTGCAGAGTCACTGCTCTGGAGCGCAGGTGGCTTTTCTACCTCGAGCAAGGTCAGAACACCAGACAGCACAGCAGGTAAATCACCACTGACAAACTCCAGTTGTGCCCCATCTCCAGGGAAGCAGCACTCGTGGTAATACAACATAAGGCTTTGCAGTTGAAAGCAGAGTCCCAGCTTATTTCACACTTCCACATCTCAGTCACCCCAAACACTGCTGAAAACCAGGAGCACTGTTTCAGAAAGGTGGCCCTGTTTATGCAGCACCTGACAGGTATGGATACCTGCACAGCAGCACTCAGCGCTTCGTGTCTTCATATGAAACAACATCAAAATGAAACACCTGCACTACCAACTGCTATTGCCTTTCGTTCCTCACCACAAAGCAGTTATATATTTTAGTCACAAACACTGCCACTATTCCATACATTTCCAGTGCCTCCAGCTGAGCACTTACACTTACAGCGAGGTCCTCAGCCAGTAAGGAAAAATGAATGTTGCTCTGTGAGCACTGATGAGATCATGCCCGAGCATCAGCTTAGGATCAGGACGACCACATCCTTGTAGCTTTGGTGACCAGCTGCATCTCAAGAGTTCAAGGCATAATGAAGCATCATACAATAAGTGCTCTTACAGAAGAGCAACAAGAATATGTCAGAGAAAGAAAAAAACCCATTGCATTGCCCCGCTTTGTTTTTCATAGGAAAACTGAAAGCCTTTCTTATGGCAACTAATAAATTGCTAGCACAGCACAATGTGCCTTATTAAAAGACCAGGTTGGTTCACCTAATAACAATGCTTTCCCCTCCATTAGAGGCAAAAGGCTGCTACAGTGCACAGAGCAAGTGAGAAATCACACTGGTAATTTGCCTTTAGGCAGAACCTTATTAGCTAGAGCATCTCAAAGCTTCTAGCACAGAAGCTGTTGGCTACATCAGTTTCCTCTTTTACCATTCTGTCTTAGTCCCTCCAAGGTACAGTTAGTATCTGTTTTTCAATTCATGTCAAACAACCTAAAGGGAAAACTTCCAAAGGTTTGCCCTCAGTGACTCTATGTACAACCAGGACCCCAGAAAAAACAATGTCACAAGAACACAGAAGGGCACAGTCCCAGCCTCGATGTGCTAACCTAGGTGTGCCTATGCAGGTAGAACCAGATCTCACATCAACATTTGTACCAGTGCCCACTTGCAAGCTGGGCACTGCCACCATGTGCTCTCTGCTTGAGCCACTGTGTGATCCTGCAAGGGGACAGGGACATTCCACTGAAGTGACACAACTGGCCCAAGCCTAGCACCCTGCTCCTAGCACCCACCTCCTTACACAGCTCCTGGCTCAGCAGCTCCAACTCATGCAAGATTCTTACAACTGTGTCTCTCTTACAGTCAGCTCTTAGTACAGTTCTTGATCTATTCAGGCATCACTTCTTAGTATCTTTTAACTTTTGGCAATTAGGTCTCTTCCAAAACTTTAATCTGTCTGGTCTAGGAAGCAGAAATCAATGAAAAAGATTCTGCCCCTCCTCATTTAAAAGGTAATGCTAACTTAGAGGCTAATTCTTTCCACATGCTTCAGAACTAAACCCCACATCACCTAACACACAGGAAACAAAAATTATTTAATGTTCCTCTCCTCAACTCCTTTTGACCTCTGTGTCTTTTCCTTTGCCTTTTTGGCTGTCATCATCGAGATCTGGAGCAACAGCTGATGCATCACTCTACTGAGCTCTCACGAGAGAATAAAACATCTGTTTTCCTCCCTCAGACTGAAAACAGACGCCTCTTTAGTTGTGTCCAACAGATTCTCAATTATGTGACAGCACAACGAAGCACAATGCATCTAAATGAGGGCACACCCTTGGGCCACATGGGTGCCTGGCATGTGGTCAGGAACCCAAAGAGGTTTTGCAGTCGCAGGAAAGCTACCCATCCACAAGTATGCAGAGTCCAAGACACCTGCACACAGGCAAGGGTAGATTTCTTACCTTGGCACGTAGAGGCTGCAAGGTCTGCAGAACTGCTCTGGAGCAAACACCACGTGCACCAAGCCTTGCAGCTCCGCTGGGTACTTGTGGCTTTTCTAACAAGCTGTCTGGAAAACCCAATTCCATACAAAGAACACTCATCATCATCCCACTCACCTGACATTCCAGATATAAAACAGGTGACAGTTGTTTGACTGTGGGACAACTGTTCAACAAAATCTGCCTGGAAAGACTTTAGTGGCTATTGCTGTCCTACTGGAAACCCACTGCTACAAAAGAACTCCTGCAGCTGGCACCTGTGGAAGCCCAGCCACAGCAGATCAAGATGAAGAGCCTGCCAATCACCGGTTCAGGATCCAACCTGGGACACAAGGGTGGGCTGACACAGGTAAGGCAGCTCAAGCAGTACCTGTGTCTGTTCCTGTGGCCAAAGTGCTCCAGTCTCCAGAACTGTTCAACTGGAGAAGCATTTTACAGATTAAAAAAAAACAAAAAAACAAAACAAAAAAAAAAAAAACCCAAACGCACACCCCCCCCCCTAAAGAAAAACCAAACCAAACCTGAAAAACAACAACAACAAAAACCCAACCACACTCCAGGGAAGAGGAAGGAATTCTGCATCCTACATTGCTTGAAGGAGCCAGCATTTTGTTAAGGGAAAAGAATAAGCCATCTGAGCAGCTGACAGCACAAGTGGAAAACCGACTGGAAAATTATAGGGACAAACCACATACATTTTGGCATCTATATCCAGCTCTAGAAACACATTTAAACAAGTCAGGCAAATAGCTCCTATCAATGCTCTGGTGCCACAGCTACACAAACAAACATCCCTCACACTGGAGGTTTCCGCAAATTCTCATGGACTAATACAAGAAAAGTACTAATTAAATGTTCAACTAAATCATTAGCTCTTGGATTAACTATCTTAGATAGAATCCTTTAGAAACTGAAATACATCAGAGGAACAGAAGCTATAATGCAACCCAAGAAGCCACTCAGGGTTCAGCGCAGGGCACACAAAGAGCTGACACCCCACATGTACGTCCTGGGCAGGCTCTACTCACCTTTCACAGTGCTTTTACTACACTTTTCTCTCCTTCACAATTCTCATCATTACTTTCAACACAACAAAGGGTAAGGCGAATCAAGTGTTTAAATAACCATTTTGATTGTGATTTTAGGAGACTGATGTCTTGTTTTGTAATTCTGTTATTTTCTCAGAGGTTTGTTCTCATTAGACACTTGTTAACAAGAACAGTCTGGTAGCTTCCTGTAGAACAGGATACTATGTGTATTTATGCAAGCAGTTAATAGCAGAGCATATCTTTATAAAAATGCAAAAATTTAATTTAATATAGCTTAGTAAAAGAAATTGTGTCATGTTTCAGGGGGAGAGAGGGTTTTTTTTGTCCCAACATCGCAGAAACTTATAGCAACACTGAAAAGCAATTTTGAAGAATAAATGTAACCAGCAGAATTCGAGTCACATTTCACCTCAGAGAAGAACGGGAAGAACAATTTTCTAAATGTTTTGTTCGTGTTCAAATCAACAAGTTTTACGAAAGAAGCATAGAAACAGTTGTAGAGACTTCTTAAAAGACTCTGTCTCCTAAGCTATCCCCTGTGGTCATCACAAGCACATTCTAAGGGGGATTTACTTATTTACTTTTGTCTCCAAAAGATTTTAAGGGAGGCTTGGTGGAAATTTCTAAAGCACAAATTAAATGCCAGCTTGAACCGAAAAATGCAGCACCCAGAGAGACTGATAGTTCTAAAAATGTGCCCTTCACATCTTTGAAACCTCTTCATTCTACACCATCTCATCTCTTTTTATTCATACTGGTTGGAAGTGATGCAAGCCTTCCTGCTCCTGTAACTTCAGAAGCAGTTTCTTCCCTTTGGGACATCTATTCCAAACTGAAGTGCCCCATTGGTATTACTTTTTGTCTCAAATACAGCAACCTCTTCACACAGAAGGGAAAGCATGGTCACTCTGAGAGCTCCAAGAGCCAAAAACCTGATGCCTTGTGAATGCTGAAACAAGACAAACAGAGTGCTGGAGTGTGCCACTGTTAACCTGACATGAAAAGGATGCCAGATTGCTTCATCCCATCCCATCCAGCCCTACTGCACATTCCATACCGAATTAATGATACAATAGCTCTTTACCTTTAGAATAAGAATAGGCCTCACCAATAAAATCAGGTTAGAAGGTGTCTTCAAAGACCAATTAGTTCAACACCATCCCCACCCCACTGCTCAAATTAGATCAGGCAGGTCACACTATTACAAAGCTTTTTTTATTTAATTCTTAACATATAGGTCTTCAACTGTAACTGATTTCAATTGTTCATTAAAACCTGAAACAGTTTTATATATTCTAGCTAGAAGCAGCCCTGCCAATTCATAAACAGGTTTAATGAGCTTCTGTGTCACCACATGTAAGACCTTGCTGACAGCCTGTGAAACAGCAGAACTGATTTTTTTAATCCTTCTCTAGGTACAGTAGAATAAGCCAGGCAACAATTTGTAGCCCCCAAAGACTACAGCTACATGATCTGATCCAGGACAATCTTGGAATTCAACAGGGTTTCATGCAGGTATAAAGGATCTGCAACATAGATCAGGCAAGCAAGATACACACACTCATCAAGTTCAAACACTGCCAGTCATACCAGGAACTGGGTACATTCTTTTCAGCAAAGAAATGGCATTGGGCTTGTGGTTCCTTTATCTAGGTTTTGTTTAATCATCTGATAAAAGCGAAAACTTCAAAGTCACACAGAGCTATAGGCTTCAATTACTATTTCTCTATCAGCCTGTCAATGGCAATGTGGTTCTGGAAGGAGGAGGGATTGCTGCTGGCAAGTCTCTTGCAGTCTACGGCACAGAGACTATTTCAGCTGAATTGGAGATTGAGTTTCACAGATAGTAACTATGTCAGACTAAAAAACATCATTTAGGGGACTTAAAAGTATGACAATGCCCAAGGATAAAACCAAGAAACATAACATTTTTTCCTGATAACACAGCTTGTAGCGAAGGTTAGAGATCAAGTGGCTGCTTTTTCTTAAGCACAGACATTGTAAGGGAAGTCAAGCAGATAGTTGCTAAATCTTCCACAACATGAACATCACAAACCACTTCAGAAGGAGATCCAAATACAGTTACGTCTCTTCTTGCCCTTCATCTTTTTCCTCCTGTAGGTTAATAGCACTTTCCTGCACCCTAGCAAGACAGGAAATGCAAGGTAGGGTTTTTCATGAGTTTTCAAATCCTCATCTGGAACTACAAAGCATTATTACTATCATAAACTTGTCACACTGAGGTCTAGCAGTACTATATGTTGGGAAGTTGTAATATTTGGCTACTTCAAATACATCTGCCTGCAGTGTTGGGACTGTGCCAGCATGCAGTCCAGTAACAAATGAAGTTCAGTCTAAGATCTATACATGCAGGGCAAAAATACCCAGGCAGAACTACTCGTACACTCACATCACCATTTAAAGAGATTTCTCCCCCGTCCTTCAAAGGACTTGGAATTTGAGTATGCACATATACATTCTGTTCCTTGTCTCCGAATTCATACATCAAAGAAAATGCCACAAACACAAAGCAACACAGAAGCAAAACACAGATCCTTCATTAACTCTTTATTTGAAGAAGAGAACTGCAAGGGAGGTGCAGGCTCTGCACTGTTTTTTGATGTATCTTGACATTTTCATCAACCAAAAGAAAGGAATTTCGATTTCCTGCTACAGGCCAGATTCTGACCAACAGACTAGCACAAACCAGGAGTCTGAAGCCAGCTCTCTGCACTAACACTCTCCCCAGAGAAATCAGCAGTCACTGCACATTTCTCACCTTTTGATGACTTAATTCAGACCTTAAAAAAAAATCACCTAAATTTTTTAGAAACAGATTTTTAGCCACTAAGAATTCAAAAAGAGAATTTTTAGCTACTAAGTTAATTCAGTCTACTAGGAAGATCACTTGCTTTTTAAAGAGTAGCCCAATTATGTGCTGACCTTACATGTGCTTTGATTGTTTCTTTAAGTGACTCATTAAATAACCCAAAATAGTGAAAACGTTATTTGGCAAGACAGATTAATTCAGTAGCATTATTTTTCCATAAAATTCTTCTTGATCACTGGATAATTAGGACTAGAAGTCAGGATATGCCAGCATCACCACTTCCTTTATCACTTCTCCCCAGCAAAAAATACAAGGTCCCAGGCAAGATATCCATGGAAAAGCAATCCAAAATCCCTTCTTATGAGGGTCTGAGAAGGGAATCAACACTAGTACTGATTTTATTTTATTTTCACTTGTGTAAAGCAGCATGCAGGCAAATAGCACCCTTCCAGCCTACACTGTGTCTGCCGGAACTAGAAGAAATGTTCTGATTTCACAGAAAGGAACCAGTGTGCTCCCAGCTGACTCTGGGCACCACAAAACAGACTTGCAGCAGAGCCAGGATCACGCTCCCAAGTCTGCTTCCCAAGGCTTTGGTCAGGTCCTCTTCCCCCACACAGGAGATGTGGGTCTGGATATAGTTACCCTACAACCACACTGAGCAAAGAACAAGCCCAGCACCTGCCACGCTCAGCAGGCAGCTGACAGACATACGCAGCTCTCCTTCCTCACTAAGTCTGATGAGAAGAGCAGCACAAGTCAAACCAGTTTGCTGCTCACATAATAGCAGTTCAAGAACAAGGTTTGGGGCAGGCCTAAAAGAAAGCCTAAAAGTCATTGCTTGGTTCTTCCAAGCTCTCAGTGCACTCAATTGGTCTCTCTCACTACAGCAGTTGCAGCCCAGCCCCGGTGCACATGCAAGGTGCACTCTTCCCCAGGCTGCAAAACCAACCTAGAATACCAAAAAGGTATCTATTTCCACCAAGGAACAGGCAGGAAAGAGTGACCATAGACACAGTCACAAACCAAAGCACTGCAACACCACCGCTCACTTCTGCCATGTACGTCAGATGTCTGTGAGACACTCTATAAGCACAGTGACCACCAAGGAAAACAGCCCACCTGAATTGTGCAGGATAATTCTGCTGCAGCCAAGAGAACAAGCCTCCAAGACCATTTCTCTTCTCCACTGCTGCTTTCCAGGCTGTACATGCAAGAAGTTCACCCAGAGGAGACTGGCTCGAGCCCTCTGTCTCCAAGGGCAAAATTGTCCATGTACACAGATCAATCCTACCATCTTCTACTGGAGCCCTCCTCAAAAGTGCTTTCATTCATATCACCACACTCTTGATCACAGCAGAAGCTCCTACTCAGGGTGACATATCAACATTGTGACCCACTTGTCTGCCACAGCATGAAAGCTTCACGACAGTGTCTCCTTGGTATGACTGTAGCTGCACTCACCCCATCTGCCAGCATGCTCTTTTCCCTGCCACATGCTCTGTCTTTCTAGTGATTACAAAAACTATTTCTGCCCACAACAGTGCCTTTACAGCTTCATCCCACACCTTCCCCCACCTCTTTATTAATGACACTGCTACAGAACTGGAGCTGGAAACCAGAGCAGCTACCATAAAATGGCTAAAGATTTCCTTAGATATTCATTAAATAATGAAGATGTTACACCTCCAAGGGCACATAATCCCTCAGTGAAAAGGAGGCATAAGCAGGGCCTCTGCCTTTGAGCAGATTAACCTACAGGCCAGTGAGGTTTTGTTCTTCTCTACCCTTCAATTACTTATCACCTTTCTAGGATGAAAAGGGCAGTGTGCTCTCATCCCAGAATCCCAGCAGATCTATCAGCACAGACAAAGGTCTGCCAACACAGTGCACAACAAGGCCCAAACTACCAGCCTCATTTGGTAGAGGTAAACACTTGTAGTGGAAATCACACTGAAGAGATTTTGCTAGCAGGGACTTGAACAAGAGTGGTGATCGACTTTTCCCATATCCTCCAGGAGAAGGATAAAGAGAAATCCTCTTAGATTACCTAGAAAGGAAATTAAACACGAAGAACAGAGTGGCACTGGAACAGACAAACTCAGGAGGCTTTGAAATCTTCAAAGGGTGTATTTTAAGCACAGGTCTGACAGAACACAGCTGGGTACATTCATTTGTCTTCTGTGAACAAACAAACGAGATTTCACTATTTCCTGAAGTTCTTTACATTACAATACCTACAAAGCCTCAAAATTTCCTCCTTGACATTAGAAATATGTTATCAGCAATATAAGTTATTAGTTAGTAAGCATCCTTTATGAACAATGAAAGGCACAGTGACAGATTCTCACTGGCAATCTACTGAAGAAATACACTACACTGGCTAATACAAGTTACTCTCCAGAGTAAAGTTGACACCCTGGTTAACAAAACTTAAAATCAAGATTAATGTCCAACCATGATGTATATAAGGCTATGGGTGAACCTTAGACTTTCTCTTCCATATCTGAAACTCAAACCACATCCATCTTTTCTTTCCCTGAAAGAACCTTAGCTAATTCTACACCTATGACCCCATTAAACACAGGCACAAATATAACTTTCTTCTCAACAAAACTTACTTTGGGCCCAGATTTGACAAGTCTAGAGCATATACATAATGAGATTTATCGGAATAACAAGTTAGGGAAGCACTCACTCAGAACATGAAAGAGCTTTCTCCTTGCTGCAAGCAAGACGCTAGGAGACATTTGGGTTCTATCAGGCTGAGATGCTCTAAGACCAGTAAAACTCCTCACACTCGAGACATTCATTATTCAACAGCAAACAACAGGTCTTTACAAACTTTTGGCTATTCAGAACAACTTTCTAATCATCCATATACCCAACTTCACAAACCACATGTGCTGCACCCTGCATGAAGGGGAAATAATGTTGGCATATTCAGCATACCCTGTCTTGGCTTCCCTCAGTGTGACTCAATTGTGCTGCACTGCCAAGGAGACCTGCTACTAAAGCCCAGATAACACATAGACCAGCCCTTTCCCAATTAAGTTAAATGGATTTATGCCACACTGAGACAGACCTTGTAAAAAAGTCCCCAGGCCACTCAAATCAATATAAAATTCACTTTATGCATGTAGTATTTTTGCTCATTAAGGGCAAGTTTAAATTGTATGAAAGTGTGTCAAAAAAGAAATTTGCACAATTTCCCAAACCTTCAGATATGGGAAGTGTCTTCCACCCATGTAGTTAAGATGCACTAGTGAATGAAACCCCAGGGTGAGGTCTATGCTACAATATGTTCATATATCTTAGCTGTTGGCTCTGGAGGGGCCAAGAAACAAGCTGATCTTAAGTTACACATCCTTCCCCCACTACAGAGGTCTTGACACCAGCCCCCATTTTCACATCCCTACAATGGGCTTACACACCCAGTATCCTCAAATTAATAAGCACAAATATTTTCCCAAAAGAACAGAAAAGTGACTCAGGAGAATGGAAAGTCATTATATACTTGGACACTGCCCACTGGCAGAGGTGCCAGCTGAACCCGAGTCTGGTTCCTGCACAAAGCACCAGCCCTGCACCTTTGTGGACTCAAGCTGTGACTGACGTTCACAACTTATGCTCCCAGTGAGTGCAAACACTCACTGCTCCTCATACAAGAGAGGATATTAAATAGCCCAGGTTACCTGGAAATAGAAACTTTATTTGAAAACCTTCTCTCAGGAGATTTTTCCTTCCATGGATAGCCTAAATACCTAAATATAAAGGTAGAGACCACCAAAACACAGGCTAGTCATACACATTAACCTGTAGTACTCTTATCACATTATTGCAATTCCTACTCATCTTAAGACTACTGGGAAAAAATACAGTCTAGCTTGTGGTTAGGGTTTCCTAAGAATTCATATGCAGCCTCTGAACTCTTCAACAGATTTTCTACCGAGCTTTCCTCTGAACACAGATGAACTAAATGGGCAACGAACTGTGTCCCTTCTTGCAGCCTTTAATGCAGAGCACAACCTCCTACAGGCAGGGGTGCATCTTTCTGCCTGCAAACACCATAAGCAGGACTGAAACAAGCCCCGGAAGTCTGCTGGTGTCTGCAAAGTATCTAAAACGTCATCTCATGAGCCACCCTGCAAACACACTGGACTGCTATTCTCACTGCCTACACACAAGAGCTTGGCTGTGGTACAGATCTGTGGTTTGCAAACCTGGATTTTGTCACTACCACCTCAGCAACCAGTGGAAGGAGAAAAGTTTGTACAAGCTGAGTCAATAGAAGGCTCTTCACTATCATTCTCCTCTTATTCACGTGAAATAAAATCCACACAGCTCCTTCATAGGCAAAACTGGGAGCAGTAATGGTTGGCTGACAAGGATCCGCAAGAGTACTCTCCTTTTTTCCAATCTAGAGTGTGCAATATGCTCGGGAAGGGCAGAATGGCAAGGCTCTGCCCTCTAGTCATTTTCCAAGAGCCCAAAATACTGGAGGCACAATTGCAATTACCTGCTGCTAAGGCTGCCAGCTCAGCAGCAACCAAGCCCTTCCCATGGCTCCGGAGTGAATTCACTGTGGTGGTTTTAGGAGCTGGGCAAACAGACCAGACCCAGCAACTAGATCCTGTCAATACACTTCTCCCTCTTTTAAACAACCTCCTTGAGACCTGGGAGAAGAAGGCATCATTAATCTGGAACGAGAAGCATCTGCATGTGGCATTAGTTAGAGCACCTGCATATACAAGCAAGAGGGAAGACACCTTTTGCCCTGGAGCTAATCCCCGCAAGGGTACCTGCTTTCCCAGCAAACCTTTACACCAGCAGAAACCCTGTTCCCACTCAGCTGTTCACAGTTCATCAACCCAGACAGATGGTCTCTAACTGTAACCTTCTGACACTCACAAAACCCACCTGCAGCAGTTTCATCACATTTTTATACCTAAAGGGCCAAGGCTAGCAAGCAACCCATCTAGCCTCTCTTCCACACAATGAGGAATCCTTCTCAACAGCAATTTGGGGAACAGCCTCCATACTTTGAGGAGTGACTTACAGCTTCATAGAAACATAAGGCAGAAAATTATGAGCGTGAAAAATAACCAGGGATTTCCTCTCCACGATGGAGTCACCTTGCCTGCCAGCCTATTTCAGTCACATAGACAGAGGAGGGCTCCCTCCCACCGTGTCTGGTTTTCCTAACACTGGTTCTGTACCTTTCCCTCCAAATGGAGGTGGCAACTCTGCACACCAGCCTCTTGTGCTCAGTCACACCAGAGCAGCCCAAGGAAGCCCAGAACCAGCCTGGCAAGCAAAAGCTTCAGACTGCCAGAGCTGTGGAGGGCAGAGCAGCAACGTGCCCCCAAGCACCTAATGCAACTGCTGGTGCAGCAAAGACGGGAGGAGGAACAGCTCCTCCACATGAAGCAGGAGAGAGAAAGAACCTTTACCACTGTTTCAGCAAGTATGCTTATATCTTCAGGGCAGTTCCTTTTCCACTCAGAAACTGCAACTGTTCAGCACCGCTTTCAGTCCAAGTCACACAAGGTCCTATTTCTGTAGCTCTAGAAATATGGACTGGGAAAGAAAATTTAAAAGGTAAGTCAGAAGAAGGAGTAAAGTCAAGAGAGAGGAATAGTCTTACCTCCTGTCTAGCCTTGGGTTGTTTGCTTTAAATTGAAGAAATTTTCTTAACTGAAATACTAACACAGTTTGGAGAACATGGTATCTTTGAGCAAAAGCTACCAGCAAGAATCAGAACAGACTCTTGCATGTAAATAGAGGATATCAGGCAGCAACCTGGTTCCCCTCGGTTAGTGGCACCTGCCTTCCACAGGGACACGTGGCCATCAGGACCAACCCAGCTGAAACGGGGACACAGCACAGAGGGGCTCAGCAGGGCCCACCCTGGGCACAGCCACGAGCTGAGAGCTGTCACCAAGGAATGCTTCTCCCATTCCTCCTTTGGAAGCTTTGGTCAATATGCTGTGAGATGAGCTTCCAGACCAGCTCCACACACTAGTTCAGACCTCAAAGCACACTAAAATTCACTAGCCCATTGCCAAATTTTCCCTGTAGTATTGCCTTGCTACTTTATCTGTGAACTGGGAACTAAATACAATCTCTGCCTATGTGCCTGGTGACTAAAGAACATCGAATATCAATATTTAAACCAATCCAGTGCCCCTGACAGAAAGCAACACATTTGTGCCAAGGCAATTGTTCAGCCAGGTAAGAGCAGCAGGCTTCAATAATGGGTTTAACCATTTTGTTGGTCTGAAAAGTAATTCCGGATCCTTCTAGATGAAACATACTACAGAATTTAAAAATTGATATTAATCTCATCCTTCCAAAATCATTTTATTTTCTTTTGATCCAGCATCAAAGACTTTCAGGATATGTGCATCATTAACTATGCCAATCAGAAGAGTAGTGAGTCTCCAAACCAACTGTTTACACTACATGGAGCAAAAAAACATGCACTAAAAATTTCTAAATCAGATCTTGCAAGATCAGGGGAGAAGCAGGAGGTTCTTCCTAACAAGCAGGACTTACACCAAGTTTTATACATGGATTAATTCTAGTGAAAGATTCAGCCATCAGACACCAAACAGCATTATTTGTACTGGAGTCTGTTAAATGCTCCAACCCAAATACTCTGGACAAATAGGGACCCTGTTGAAAGGCAACACCACACAAGGCATGGGCCACCACCAGTCTGAGGCCAACCAGGTCTAGAAAACTGCATAAAGACTGACATGGAAGGCTCAACTGTCCACAGTGCAGACAGATCACTTATTGTTCACTACCAGCAAAAGAAGATCAGGAGGTGGGAAATCTACAGCTCTCTGGAGCAGAACATTTATCTCCCTGTAACTGTCCCCTTGCAGACTCCTGGTGCATGTGCACAAACTTGCTTTCAGCAGCAAGTTGAAACTCACTGCATTATGGAGAAAATCAGCTGTGCAAGTCAAACGAAGTGCAAATGCTTCTTTTCAAGTTTCCTTTTAATCTTTTGATGCTAGATAAAAGAAAAAAATAAGATCCACCTCACAGGTATGCCACTGTTCAAAAAATGAGCACTGAACAGCAGAGATTGAAAACAGGCGCAAAGATGAAAACAGTATCCCATATGCAGCTTAAGCATGTCATCCACAAACACTGAACCAGCCAGAAAGAAAGAAAACATCTTGTGGCCCAGAACCCCTTCCAGCCTTACCAGAGTTCAATCCCCATCTCCCTCACCGCCAAGTCTCAAGCCTCAAAGGAGCAGGACACACCTCGAGTTACTGCAAGAATGTGGACACTACTACAGGTCCTGGGACAACCAAGTTTCTGCTGATCAGCTTTTCCAAAGACTTAATTCTCAGCTCTTCTATTTGCTACAGAATAGTAACCCCTTTCAAATACAGTGGCACAACACTCAGCATCAGCCCAAGCAAATAACCTTCTGCACAAGGACACCCCTTCGTGGCTGAAGCCTTAATTCCACATCACAATCCAGCTTGTAGTGTAGGTTAGTCAGCTACTCTGCCCAGACACTGATACCTACAAATGATTCTATTCAAGTCAAATGAGATTGCAAATTTCCTCCAAAAGAACCAAGAGCAGGACACAGGATGTCAAAACAAGCATGTCTGGAAGCAGAGAGAACATCCTTCTCACACCACTGATCTAGGAAGGGCAAAGGAAACAGCAAGGACAAGAGAAGAAAAAAAAATTACCAAAACCAGAATCATCTGTCTAGCATCAAGCTACATTATTTTAAAGAACACAGGCAGCAAACTCTATGATCTCTTTATCCTACGTTATTTGCACCAATAACAGATTTTTAGAGGCAGAAGGGGCTCATTAGGTCAGTTAATCTGATATTCCATGTAGTACAGTACATGAAATCCCAAGCAGTTCCTCCTGCACTGAAACCAATTATTTTCTATGAATAAAGTATTTCTTCTGCAAGAGCATTAGGGTTTAACCTGATTTAAGGTCTTCAAATCAAATAAAGGAAGAAAATCAGAACTAAGAATTCTGACCAACAATTTAGTTTTTGTTACAGATATTGCATACACTACAGTAAAATGCGGAAGCTTTTTTATCATCTGCTAAAAAGGACATCCCACCTAATTCACATGCAATAGTTTTCAGCCTTCTGAAATGTACAGGGCTCTATGTACTTTCTAGCAAGGATACGTTCCTCTACAGAGCACACATAAGCCCACGGGCAACAGCCTCACTTCCTTCAAGTTATCTTTTATAGCTCCCTAAACAATAAACCAAGTTTCAGACAGATCACTGGCTGAAAACTGGTGTGCTCCAGCCAAAGTGCAAACCAGCAGAGAGGGCTGGGGTTGTTCACACATATCCATTCCTAGGGCAGTACAAAAACACAGTAACAGCCCAAGATTTTTTTTCCCCATTTTCTATTGTGTAAAAGCTTTATAGAAAACAGCACCTTTTAAAGATGCCACATTCACATAATATCAAAGTAACTAGCACAGAAACCAAAAAATCTCATATAAATTCACATATAATTGACTATAAAAAACTATCCATGTGCTTTTACTTTAAAATCACCAAAATTACTACAAGAAAATACAGATTCAAAAGCTTCAAATAAGGGGAGTGGAAAATCATAAATTTCAATCACACACTCTGACTTCTGTAGCAAAACAGAAAACAGGATTAGTTACCCCCCAATTACCCATTATTAAAGGTTAGCCTCAAAGGAATGTCTCCCAGGAAAAAAATTTCCATAAGAAACAAAATTCAAATGTGAATTAATCCTTATTAACATGCACACAAGTAACATGGGGCATATTATTAAAAGCATTTGAAGAGCTAAAACTAAAAATAACCTGACATATCTTCCCCGCATTAGCCATGGTGTTCGTCCAAAATTATGTCCCATCTCCGGAGAGCCCACACATGGCACATTGCAGCAGCTGGGGTCAAGCTGAGTTTCTCCAACTTCAATGGCAGCAGGATTTAGCTGTTAATTAAGTACCATACTTCCCATTGTCCCAACCCAACCACACCTTTCCTGATTAAAAAAGGCAGGTTTTGGAGCATTTTTGTTGTAGTTGTTGCTCAGCCAAGTTTGGCTGTTGAGCCATATTCTAGCACGCATTTGCTTATCAGAACTGGTGCTCTCATTAATCACAAGTGCCCTTCTGATCCTCGGAAAACAACCCCCAGCAACACATTTCATTTCCATCCTCCCAGTTTGAAGATGCCAAACACCTACAACTGCTGATAGCATGAAATAAACAGAAGGAAAATAAATAGGCTCAAGGCATCTCCTTGACGTCCCAGAAGTTTTTCCT
Source organism: Pseudotriccus pelzelni (assembly GCA_035584735.1). Lineage (NCBI taxonomy): Eukaryota > Metazoa > Chordata > Aves > Passeriformes > Tyrannidae > Pseudotriccus > Pseudotriccus pelzelni. The sequence continues at coordinate 11,565,275 of JAWMRA010000164.1, read as the reverse complement.
GGCTCACCTCCTGCCCTGATGAACACCACCTAAGAGTCCTGCCCTTGGCCTCTTGTTTTTGCCAGCCTTTACCTCACCCTTGTTTAAGAGGGCACACCAGAACCTGTCCTCCTGCCCTGTTCCTCTCAGACTGCCATCTGAGAGGTACCACTGGTTATCTTCCCACAGGGAAAGCAGAGTTTATCCCACCCTCATCCTTCCCCTAAGCTCCATCTTTTCCCAGATCAGCAGCTTCTTTCTCCTCCAAGCTCCTGGCTCATGCACACCTGCTCAGATTCCCCAGAGGGCTCTATCCAGGCCTTTTGAACTCCCAGCATCAACCTGCCTGCACAACAACCGATTCTTTGCGACATGGCCACTTACACAGCTCCCCACACTTTCTGACTCCGTGTCTCACTCTGTGTCTCACCCATCCCAAGCACAGCCTTTGCTCAGCAGCGTCCAAGGGCTGCAGCTGCACAAAATGAGCCCCTCTGGCAGGGAACATAAAAACAGCCGGACCACCCCAGGCATCCCTTTGCACCTAGTCCAACAAAATTATATTCATGTTGGACCAGCGATCTTGGAATCACCATAAAACACACTCCTGCAAAACAATTGTGACAAATTTGGATTTTAGGTAAAACACAGAAAACACATAGCCCATGAAAGCCTGAAGTACCCATAAAGAGCATAAAAGTACATATTCCAGCAATTCATCCTGTCTAAATCGACTTTCCCTTCATCTTATTTCCCTCCCTCATGTTGGCTGAAAGAAATCTGGAGCCCATGAGATCCACGTGACCTCAAGGACTTCACTACTACGTCACAAGAAACGTGCTCTCCTTGGATGAAAAGGCCAGCAAGCCACCCTCACACCACCTTCCACATGACTTAGCTTTCTAACAGAGCTGCCACCCAGAAAAGTCACCAACTCTTGTTCTGAAGTGTTTGTCCAGCACACTCTGCTACAATTCTCATGCACTACTTCCTCCTGAAAACGGCCACCGCAAAACTCTCTGAAAGATGCCTGACAGCCATCAATGACCATCAGCCCCAGAAACCTCAGTGATAACAGGGAAAAGGATAAACTGGGAAAAGACCATGTTAGTACCTAATGCTCAGTTAAGAGCTCTCCTTGACTGGGAACCTGAAAGATACTTTTCAAGCTTATTAAGTCTCTAAACTTGAAGTGTTTAATTCAGACCCCTAATCCAGCCTATCTCTACTGTCTTAAACAGCTAGAAGTTCTCATTTGGTTCTCAGCAGTTCACCTTTCCCATCCAGCTTTGCCAACTATTCCAGCTCTGACCCATTTATTATCACTACTGCCTTAGAGGGAATTGTCTTACCCTGATACCTTGTCTAGGGTGATCCTTCTTTTCACATACCCATCCTTCTCCAGCAGTTCTGCACTTTGAAGTTTCCTATCTCCACTTTCAGAGCACCGTCATTTTCCTGAAATGTCAGTTCCTGCCTTCCCATCACACCACCTCTAGGTGCAACTTTTCAAACAAGAGCCACTGCACTTTTTTCCACACATGCCCTCCTGCTTGGGAAACCTCATTAACTGTAAGTGGGCTTACTAGAACAGGAAATTCCAGAAGGAAACAGATGAAACTGCATGGAGAGAATCGGACCTGAGCAACACGAAGAAAGTAGCAGAGCTCTCTGAAGGAAACAAGGAAGCTCAGATCTTGATGGGGACTAGAGCTACTAGTCTTCCACAAGCAGACCTACTCACATAACTTATTCACATTCCAGCAACATTATACAGGTAACAACTTCTCAGAGACCGAAAGGGACAGAAGGTAGAAGAGGTGAACAGTAGACTACCACAAAAGCTACCTATGCAGACACGGAAGAAGAGCTCTAGCCAGACAGCCGAAATAAAACCGAATATTCCAGTCTGTCAGAGCACATACCTACTAAAACCTGCGTGCACTTTCAGCTTTCCATACAGCACCTAATAATTGCAAGAGAAATTCCTTAGGGAGGTCAAGCAGTTCAGCATGCACACAACAGCAGCACATCAGCGGGATACAACACTGCAGTGCTCCTCTGAATGTCTTGGAATGAATCAAGGTACACAATTATCTTCTCCACGGGCTTAACTTACAAAGCTAGGAGTTGATCTACCCAAGGATCATTCTGTTCACAACACTCTAAATGGGTAAGAACAAGCACAAATGCATTTATGGAGTAGTACTGGTTTAAGTAATTTGGTGCAACAGGACTCCATCAGCTATGAGCAAAGAATATTCCCTCCAAAACTCAGGCACACCTTGTATTTCCTATGTGAAAGCCAGAGCTGTCTGTATTTACAGTGCTTTTACAGAAATTGGGGCATTAACAGGTCTGGCTCCATCACACAACACTGGTGATGACTGTACGTCAGTAAAAGCCTGTAACGTTCAGCTTCACACGGCACTGACTGAGTGGTGACCCCTTTATTTAAGCTCCCAATAGTGAGACATGGAGTCCTCCTAAACTGTTAAAAGCAGACATTTGTTCCACATCACTGCACAAGTGCTGATGCCTCCATTTGCAGTGGGATTTCCAATTAGACCCAACACGACCATGTCACTTGACATTAGTCAAATGGAGAGTCACAGCAACACAAGGCAAAACCACTTTTAATGGAACACAATTCTAAGAGACACGCAAAGAACTATGACAATTAGCAGAAAGAGCTGATTTCTAACATACAAGTCACAGCAAATGCAGATATTGCTCAAACAATAAAATTTCAAAGCACACCGAGTAGAAGCAACTGTAGGTTTCCCATTTACTACCACCAGCTGACTGGCACGAACACTCCTAGCCCTGGCAAGGCTGTACCACCACAGTTCACCTCACAACACTTCCACAGCCCAGAGACCCTGCCAGCCTTCGTACTCTCACACATCCTGCCATAGGAGCAGCCACAAGAAGTGTATGGCCAGGCTGGATGGGGCTTTGAGCACCCTGGTCTAGTGGAAGGGGTCCCTGCCAGTGGGAGAGGGGTTGGAACTAGATGATGTTTAAGGTCCCTCCTAACTCAAGCTGTTTATGGGTCTATGGCAGAATGGGGCCCTACTACGTATTACTTCATGGTTTCCACAAATTTCTCTCCACAAAGCTACTTTTGGAGATGAAAAAGCATTAAGAGCCACAAAAATTTTCTTTCTCACACTTAATGCAAGATCCAATCCTACACATTCTTTTCTCTGGCTAAAATCCCAGCCACTCTATAAAAAATTATCTTGCTTTCCATGCTCTGATAACTGGGAGTCTTTGCTCTGATTCTTGAATACTCAAATGTTGCTTTGTTTTAAAGTTTCACATTTGGCACAAAAGCAGTACCAATTGAGGAACATAGCAGGTTTTGCCTGGTTTAAAAAAAAAAAAAAAGAGATCTCATCTAGAAAGAAAATAATGAATGATTTGTGGGAGGCAACACTCATTTGGACAAAATCAGAGACTACATGTCTCCGCTGTGTTCCCACACCTTCCCTCCTGCATTTAATGATACGGCCGCAGACCAGACAACACATGGAATACAAATACATGAGGTGGCTTCATGCAAACTCACACTTCCAGCCACCAGAAATCTGGAGCTCTAAGCAAGTCAAGCACAAAGACAAAACTGCGGTTAAGCCCTCAGATAAATTGTCACTACTACCTTGGGTGATTCATCTTAGAGTCAACACACACATCTTTGAGACAAACCCAAAGTGCTGTCATCGCTGGCACCCCAAACACATTTATATTGTAGTCAATTCATACAGGCACTTCTGACACTGGGACAGTTACCTCTTACCTAATCAATTCTGTTAGAAAGCAAGTACAAAACTAGTTTTAGAGCCTTGACTGTTAACAATGATATGGTGGATGAAACTAGACGATGAGCCCAAAGGCCCCTGCAACCTGAGTTACCTTGTGATCCCATGAGCTGATCCTACTGCCACACAGGAAATGCTACCTTTCACTCCCAAAATGCAACTGCTGCAGAAGGAAGGCTGTCAGAGCCAGAATCAGGTACCTGAAACAGCAAGGTAACCCTGCACCAGACTGCCTCGTCTAATGGGCTGTTCCTCCAAAAACAGGTGCACTTAATGCCAAGAACACATTAGAAGACTAAAAAAAAAAAAAAAAAAAGTATTGTCAGGTATTTTTCAGTCTTATTTTTAAGGAAGAGGTCATTTAATTGTTCATCTAACATTCATATACTCTTTCCTGTCCCATAACTTCTGAATTCTTCAATCACTTTTAGCAAATTTCAACCTAACATGGTAGGGAAAACAGAGATACCAAAGGTGATATGCTTTTACAAATATAGTAACCAAAAGAAGTTTCATTAAAAGACGGACTCCTGCATGATGAAAAACACAGCATCAGACACCAGCAAATCTACATAGAAAAAGTCAAAGGAAACAAGGCTTCATAAAAATTCCCTGCTTACAAAATTACTTCATTACGACTTGACAAAGTCAGAAGCAACCAGACCCCACTGAAAGTGGGACTGTCAGTAGGAAATATTTTCATGTTGAAGTTCAAAGGGCGAGACAAGAATGGCTTTTAAGACAACTTAAAGGAATATCCCACAAAGACATGGAAGAGTGTGCATACTTTCAGTGGAGAAGCTAACAGGATGGTGTTGGTGGGAGGACCCCAGGGGCTGATGAATATTTCTTACAGCATCAAGAGGACAACAGAACTCCCTGAACAATCTAGAGACTAGCAAAAAAATCAAGGTGCATGTAAATCCACCACTGGCACTAACCTTCTGTTCAGACCACGTCAGGGAAAGCGAGGACTGTCCTGTACTCATTCTGCTACCTACTAAACACAAAGGGAGATGGATCACACATGCATGTAAGTGACTGCTAAGTAGTCCAAAGGCAACAGGCACAGCATGAACAGTCTCCGTCAGTCACTTCGGGATTTCTGAGGACCAAAACCAGTACACTGTTCAAAATATTTGTGTTTATTCAAAGTGTTCAAGCAGTTTCAGGCATAGTATCATACCTGTTCCACCACATAGACTGGACTAAAATGAACTTTCCCTATCACTGTGCATAATCCTGTTACTCTATTCTGTACATAAACTAGTCAAAATCATCACAAGATCTATCCCAAAACCAAATGCCTTGTCCCTATCTATTCACCTCCAAGAGTTTTCCGATGTTCTTGCTGCAGGCAACTTTCATCTCACATGCAGACTAAATTTACGCACAGCCAGTTTATACTCTTCGTTCTTGTGCTAACCTTGCCCTTTAGATCTAATAGTTCTTTCTCCTCCCTGAGGTTCACCCCTCTGATGTATTTATAGACAGCAGTCATATTCCCTGTCAGCATTCATACTGTAAAATAAACAAGCCAAACTTTTAGTCTCCTCCGGTTAAGCAGGCTCTCCAATCCCCTAAACACTCCACTAGCCCTTCCCTGCACCTGTTCCAGCTTGAATTCCTTCCTCGCAGACAGGCAACTAGAACTGTACAGCACATGCCACAGAGAGCCCAACAAGGCACTGTACGATAGCATTAGTACACCCTTATCCCCACGAAAATAAATCCCCAATAATCTGCCTTTTCCACCGATGCATCAGCTGTGACCCTCAGCCTGCAGTCAAGCAACGCACACCAAGGTTTCCTGAGAGCTGGGTGACTGTGTTAGACCTCTGAATAAATCCTGGTGACAAGCACTGAAGTTTTGCAACTGAAACACTACACCAGCATTAAAGGAATAGCTTTATCCTCTCAATTTAGTAACCACAATGGTTCAGTCTGTTTTGTGTTGACCAGTCCCAAACGAGAGCCTGTATGGCTTTGCTGGTGCTGAGGCAGCCACTCTACCAAACAGCCAAGAGAAAACAGATCTAACACAACAAAACAAAACAAAAGGCAGCCACAGACAACACTTGCTAGTCCCAGGGCTAAAATCCTATAGGAACTTAATTTGGCCAGAAAATTAAATCAGAGGCTCAAACTTCTACAAGCCAGAAGGATACGCAGGGGAAACTTACTTTATATCCCATTTTTCTGCTCATCTCTCACCATCCACTAAAGGCCACCAAGGATACCAAGTCAGCCAGACCATGAATATGCCACAAGTTTGTAAACAAACTTCTGTCCTATTTATTTCAACACTGTGTCTCTACTCTTCACGCTCTCTTGGGATCTTATAGGTTCTCACTGCTTATACTGGATTTGGTAATATCTTGGCAAACAAATGAAAGACATTGTTGTCTGGTACACGAAGGCTCACAAGCTTTTTGTTTTATGCGACCACTAGCACATCCACATTGTGCATAAAATGAGAAAATATTACTATTCCACTACAGTTCTCCCCACACCAGCCAGAAAAGGACAACCCTTCCTGCTACAACCAGTCATTATTACCTTTTAAGTGTGAAGAAAAAGCCACAGGGAAACTCTAAATGCTGACTTGCTACAGCAGTTAATTTTTTCCCTGCCCTGAATACAAAGGACTGGGAGCTAGTAGTGAATTTGATCTATCCCAATTGCTCCCATCTCCTATTCCGCACTGCACCCACTGTGGCACTCCCCACACTACGGATACCTTACAGGTAAGAGCTACACCATAATCCCATCAAATTACCACACAGTGAGTGCTGAAGGGCAGGTCCAGCTTCTGGAGCCAGGGAAAAACCAACTGATCAGCTGGAGCAGGAATTAACATCAGTGCTTACAAAAAACTGGATATCCTGGAGCCAAAACTCTGTTCTTTCATTAGTTTAGGGCAGGAAAATCCAGTTATTAGGAATATGCCAGCACAAAAGCCTGAAAATAAGGACTGGACACGCTCCATAAATGTAGTTCAAACCCAACCAGTCTTTAGTCCTTCCTAAGGTAACTCTTTTCTCCACAAGAGGAGTCATCAAAGCAGTTTTTGCCAAGATGCCTTTTGCAATATGGGCATATACGAGGAATAGGCTCTACTTGCAAGTCCAGATCTCAAGGTCACTTTTCCTTCATAGTCCATTTATCATATCAAAACTAATTTAATTAATCTTTATTAGCAATTTCAGCCTCTGGTAAAGAGGTTTTAAGGGATCAAAGTGCTAAATGAATTTATATATTATTGATCTTCACATAACCCTAGCACCCCAAAACTCACCAGCTAACAGCAGCTGCTATAAAGAAAACTCTTTACAAATCCCCTTTTCTTCCCCAGATGGTGATGTCCTTTTCCCCCATGCATTAAATACTCAGCAAAACACACTTACCAAATTATATCAACCCATAACCATGCATGATAATTATTTCTTAAATCAGGACTTCTTCTGCCAAATTTCAACCAAAATAAACATGGTATAGAGAACAAATGTATGCTTACAGTGAACAACCATTCATCAGCTTAAGTAACTCTAATGGATGTCACTTTAAACTAAGCCTGCACCATCTGTTCTACCCCTCAATTAGCAAAGCAAAAAAAAAAATTGTTCAATACACAGTTTAAGAAAGACAGCTAATTTATGTATGTAAGTTTTATTTCTCTTCAGTTCACTGAGGCGTGCTCTTGGACTGCTTGATATTCAGAAACAGATCAGAATGGAAGGCTGATTTCTCTAACACTATTAGGAATTCTGTCAGGAGAGATAAAATTTCCCTGCGGTATTTCACCACACCAAAAAACTTCTCTGTAACATCTCACCATATATTTTATTTTTAAAAGCACAATGTCTCTGTAAGTAACAACATCAGCTAAACAAATTAAATCTGAAGTCCTGCATACATGAACACAAAGCAAGCTCAAGGACACAGCCCAGCCTGACAGACTGGGTCTACCAGAACAGCAGGAGGCTGTGGATGTGGACGTGTCCTCAGACACAGGGGTCTGTTAACTGTGTCAGTGCCTGAGTCCCCTCTCAGACGCAAAACTCAGTCCTGCAGGCTGCTGGCACTGAGCCTCACACAGATACACTGCACTGGGTCGAAGGGATCATCCCATGCAAGGGTGAGGTACTCTCCCTGGAAACAAACCCTGCCCAGGGAAAGCAGTGCAGACCCAAAAAAAAAAATCCCTCCTTGCCAAAGTGCATGAAAAAAAAAGAAGTTTCATCCAATTCCTTACTGCAAACCTCCACACAGTTTCACTTCAAACTGGCCTCTCCTACCACGCTGCAACACAAGAAAACATTGAGCAGAATCTCTCTTCAGTATGTTGGATCCTGACATGCTTGAAGGCTGTCACCACCAAATCTCCAAGACTACTTCCCTCTTGGGCATTTATGAAAAAGCAACTAGCAATAACAAGGGCTATTTCCAGTGTAAACCTCAATTACAACAGCACAGGCCACACATCCCAGGGAAGAAAAATGTGCAAGAGACCTCATCAACGCTGTTAGGTGGGGGCGACAGTACAGCAGTGTTGTGGAGAAGCAGGTCACTGCCAAACACCCTCAGTTCACCTCTAGGAATATGAGGTTGGTAGAAGATTACTTTAAGATCCTGGACACGTTACTTTACCCTCCACCTCAAGAGGAAACATCAATGGCACATCCTAGTCTGGGTATGGAGAAAGGCACATTAGCCAAAGACGAGCCAGGAGACCTGCACACTTAACAGCAACATTACTAAATAGTGCCACAAGCAGCTCACAGAGAGATTGCTCACCAAGGGATTACCGACATTTCAGCCCTCTCCCTTGCTGCAGGATTTGTGAAGCTGAGAGGACATGCTGAAGCTCCTGACACTGCTGTGCTGTTTTGCTTCATGTCTCAAGACAGACAGCTGCGCACGCCTTAGTTATTGTTCAGAGACTCAGAGCTCAGCAAAATAACTCCCTTTTATGTTTAGCAGGGGAAGGAGTTAAGCAGAACCACCATCCTGAAACAGCACAGAGCAAGCAAACAACACACATGAAGAAAGAACAGAGACTGGATTCCTCCTTGGTCTGCAGCATCCTACAAGACCTTCCCCATCCCAACCTCATTGGTGTAACACACGACTCCTACTGCCCATACAAACACAGGCTGTCTGCTCCAAGTAACTGTGCTCCAAAGAGGAGTAAGAGCTCTCAAAGTAAATTCATCTCTCACTCTGCTCCGCTATTGTGTCTGCCACGCACCTATAAATACTGCTGGGAAAACGCAGGCCAGGCGGTGCCTGTTGGGTGCAGTTCAAGAGCGCTCCTGGCAAGCAAAAACACTCAAATGAGTTTGCACTGGACCCCAGTGCCTTGCTTCATACAACCATCCTTAGGTTTCCTTGACTTGAAAAGCATCGTGAACTATCCAAGCACCTTCTGCACCTAAGGCAGCTGCCTGTTAGGAAGCAGGAATCAGTGATCAGGTCACAAGACAATTTATTACAAGAGTTTCAGAGTGCTGAGTACTATCAGAAGCGTGTTAGGTCTCACTATGTTTCACACCTAATGATTTTACAGACTTGGACAGCAACAAGGAAAGAGAAGCATCTCTGCCCTCCATCATTCTTTTTTGCTGTATCACTTGAAAAAGACGATTACACTGTTTCCAGTCAGGGTGCTGAGGTCAAGGACTTCACAAAATATTGTCATGTTAAAACAGAAAAAATACACAGAAAAACACCAAAGCCTAAAAACACCAACAATGGCCATGACTTACACAGCTCAGAATTGCATGCCAATGAAACAGTTTGAGCCCTTCCTGTAAGGGTGTAATAATTTCATCATCAGCTCAAGCTCCTTCTAATCCAAACTGAATGGGTTTGCCTTAGAGATGTCACTTCTCTTTGGTTCACTGACGATTCCTCGGTGATAACACGTAAGTACAAGTGTATAGTAAGAAGAGTCCTAGATGAGCAGGGGCCACAAATCAACTGGGTGCTGTCCCAAAATAAAGGGTCTGTTATAAAAACTTGGTCTAATTCTGAGACCACAGGCTTTATCACTGAAGTGTAAGGGAATTTCAAATCCTGCCGATGATCTCAATCTTTGTTTTAAGCTGGTACTTTTTCAAACCAAGGGACTGAGATGAGAAGCAGACTACAAATGTAATGGCTTTTTCAGCTGTGACCAAACAACTGCAGCTTAGCTCTCCAGATGGCTATTCTAGGGCAGTGATGCTTGGCCTTTCACTCTCAAGGTGGACACACTAATCCATGAACTGGATCAGATGACACCAGCCCCCCTGTGCTCCCTTCACACCAGAGCTGAGCATCTGAACCCCCACCCCACAAGCAGTCAAGAAGAAAGGGGACAAAAATGCAGATGCAAGCACTAAAACAAAAGGAAAGAATTGACACATGATGGTGCACTAAGGCCTGGCTGGATCCTGAGGCAGATCCCACCATACCACTAACCTCCAGACAGCCAGCTTGCCCCACTCCGAGGCTTCACATTTCCTATTATACTCATTCACTGACAAAACACTCTCCAGATATCCGAGACATGTCTCTGTTATGCTTACTAGAACTTATTAATCACAGCAAATGCTATCTATAGAACACATACATTAATGAACAGCCAGCTCAGCAGCATGAGTTCTGGAACAGAGTCACTGCAGTACAAAAGTGCCACCAGTTTGTTACCGGAAAATGAATACCTCAGTGATCACTGTAAGCGTGCAGTTCAACAGACAAAAGAGTGGGAAGGGGAGCAAGTTATCTGAAAAGAAATTCTGCAAACTAAGAGTGACTCTGGAATTGCAAAGCACTGCACAGCTCTGCGATCCACATCAGTTAGTAAAAATCCATGCGAAAAGCACACTTTATGACAATTTCAGTTTTACTGTGACAGGGTTACCCTTCCACTGAGAATCATGGAAGTCTGTAAGAGAAAGCCAGTGAGCAAGAAAAAGGGGAATAAGAAGTATTCTCAGAAAATTCTATGTACACTGTTTGTTCACAACAGCAAACTAAAAGGTTCTTCGTGTGCTCCACCAGAATGGATGCTCTGTTGAGACCATACTGATTTTGGTGATTGTGTTTTTAGCGTTTGGGTTTTTTTTTTCCCCAATAGGCCAGACAGCTTCTACCACAGCTGCTTGTTGACAAAAATGTAGAGAAAAAAATGCAGCTGTTCCAACACATTAACCAACACTTTACAAACTCACACCACTTCTGAGTCAAAATTTCTGTTAAAAATAACTTAAATTAATTTGAAGACATTGAGCTCCACAGCTCTTGCAACCTGTACAGCCACTCCCTCCTCTACTTTCAGATGCAAACTCCAGTACTACCCTCAGTCAAGTATCTTCAGGCTCAGCTCTGTAGAAACTTTCGCTCTCAGATTTTCCTGGACTTAAGAGACAGGAACAAAGTCTCCTATTACATCCCATACAATACCTTAAGTAGCCCTATTAGACTTGTCCAAGTGCCTTAAGAACAGACCAGGACAGGAGTTCTCCAAGCCACAGAAGAAAAGCCCTCCCCACTCCCACAGCTCTGCTAGGACCTCCTCACTAAGACCTGCAGGGAGATGAAGCAACATAACAGGGATAACAAGGCAGTGGAGTTCCACGTCCTACCAAGTCATGTCTACACTATCACAGTCAACAAAAGGTACATACGCACACATTACCTTTCTTGAGCTAAGTACAATTGATATTGTGTCTAAGTTGCCCATAGAAAATAGGGAAAAAAGTCTGGCAAGATTTAATGACAACGAAAAATCCTGCTGTATATATATGTTTTTTGTAGTTTTATAAACTTTGTTAATATGGCAGAAAATCAACACTGCTAACTACTGGGATGATCAAAGCGTGCCACCAGCTAACAAGGCACACAAAGAAACCAGGATATCACAAACTATGAACAACAAATGTAAATCCATTTGGGCTTAAAACACCATTTACTGAATTCTTACTGCCTTGAGTCCTCAATATCGCAGCAGCTACCAAGATATAGAACAGCAATGGTGGATTCAGCATAATTACCAGCTTACAGAACAGGACAACAACATGTCTACTATACAACTTTCACTTACATCAAGTAGCACTTGATATCAAAACTTCTGACAGTAATCACGTTCCACCTGACAACTCTTACCTTATAATTGCTGGAATTTACCCAAGAAGTTGCAAGTCCATCAACCATTTTATCCAGCATAGTCTGATCATGTTCTAGGTCAGCTGACTTCTGTTTATCTGAGAAGTAATCGATCAATTCCTGGCCAACCTGAAGTCTCTTTCCAACATCCTTCTGCAGCACCTGCGCCAAGCAGTACTCCATACTGGGCTCCATAGTGTCTCAGAAATACAGCACCAGCAAGAAAGCTAGAGGGCAGCAGGTCCAAAAAATCCCTCTATGAAAGTACACAGGAGGTTGTCTCTTTCTTCGATGAAGGTTACTGAGGGTCTGGGTTTCAAAGATGCAATTCTGAGAATGGCAACAATGCACCATGTGTGTGTGGACAGCAGCTGGCAGGATATTAAAAGTCCAATTTAAATAACTAGTAATAGATGAAGCAACGAGCAGTGCTGTACTGTTGAGTCTGCAATAAATCCCAATTCAGCAGTCCATTCTGAAAGAAATGAAAAAGAACAGTATTACTGCTTAAATTAAGACAGGAGGATAAAAAAAAACCAAAACAGACTGAAAGCATGTCACAAAATAGGTTATTCATATACAGCTGCCAGGCTGTGGTAAGTCAGATACGAGCAGCATTGTTCTATTTTAAGGAATCAAACAAGGTAGGTCAGGACAAAAACCTTTGGTTATTCTTTACAACAGCAGTTACCCATCAGTTCCCTAGAAGTTTTAGTGAGAGACAGTAAATTTGTGGCTTAAGTAGCAGCTGATTAGTAATCAATACTATTTCAACTGCCACCATCACCATCTGCCCACAAAGGTGGGGACAAAATTCTTAAAGCAGATCACTAGAAAACCCCATCTACTTTAACAAGTGGTCTGAATCCTCTTTTGACTGTTGGCCTTCAGCAATCCATGCCATCAGCTGGTCAGCGAGATACAGCATTAACGCTGGGCTCCAGGAATGTCAAACAATCAGTTTAAAAAAACTAGGGGTTCAAGCTGTGTCCAGGATGAATCCTGTTACATCCCAACTACAGGTGTACAGGAAACAGCACTAGCAAAGTCTGAATGCAGTTCAACCAACAGCACCTGTGGTGTCCTGAAAACCAAGGCCACACACAGGATAGGCAAGCCAAACTTTGCTGCCACTCAGAGGCACAGCATCCTTCTGAGGTAAACTTTTGGCTTATGCCTAAAAAAAAATTACTGTAAGTCCAGGGCTTATGTTCCTGAACTATAGAAATTCTCCTATCCAAGGACTTCTAGGGACTCAGTTGAAGCCCTTTTTTTGTCCCTCCACCTGCAGCCAAATGAACCCCTCCAGGCAGCCAGGGAACAGACTGGGGGGCCTGATCTCCACCCTCCCACAGACCAGGCTCTTGGCATCACGATACTGCTTCCAGAAGGACTCCCTCATCACAGGTTAGCTCTTTCAGGAGGGGGTGATAAAAACCCAGGGTATCTTTTTGTTTCCTGGCTAATAATACCCAAAGCTAGAAATCTGCCCTACTTTTTCCGCCAGCATGAGGAAAGCAGGTCACGCTCAGAGCAAGGGAAGAGGCTGTGCAGCAGACACCTGGTTCAATAAACAACTGGAAGGAAGCTGGATGCACAAGTTCACTAATTGGAAGCACTGGGGCAGCAAATCTAAATGCCTTCTGTTTGAGCAAATAAGGCCTTCACAAAAATCTTAATAAAAACAAAGTGGACCTGACAGCAGAGGAGATGCACACAAGAATCCCAGCCTGGAAACAAAAGCATCCCTCACACACAGAGTATTTCAGTTCATTATCTCACCTCCATCCTCCTTGGCCAGATTCACACACTGCCACATCTTACCACCACCATGCACAGCATCTTGATTCAGCACTCAGGTCTTAAGCTTCCCTAACCCTACAAGCATTACCACACATGTCCCAGCTGCCCACACTGGCTATGCAGGAGTCACCAGAGAGCAGGTCCCTCCATTCCAGACAGCCAGTTCAAATCCCCGCTGGCTGATGGTGATCAAAACTGGTTCTGTACATCCAGGGATTCACCTCAGCCAACTGCCTGGAAAATCCTACTCACAGCCAGAAGGGATTGGCTGTGTATGTGGACTGAACTCTTCCTCACCAAGAAAACCTCACCCCCCAGAGCAGCAAGGAAGCATCAGCTGCAGCTGCACACACACAGCACCTTGAGCTTTGGGTTAGTGCTGTGATAGCTTACCTGTGACCACTACCCCAACCTGAACTGTCTCAAGGACATACAAAACTCTTACCATTTTGTTTCAAGTCACTTTAAGAGTGACTTGACTTCAAACTCTAAAGCTGACAAGATCCCACTCCCACTAATACTCTTAGAGCAATGCCTTTTTTCTTTCTAAAAAAGAAACATTGGTTCCAAACTAGAGGAAAGCATTGCCTTTTTTATTGCTGATGCTTCAGTTTCTCACTTGGTCAGTTTAGCACCAACTCTGAAAGAAGTGCTCTGAGCTTTCCCATCCTCAACCAAAATGGTTCATGACACAGCTCTGACTACCCATGGCAGCAGAGGCACAAAAACAGGGCCACTTCAACTAATTGTAGAAAGACAGCAGATGTTTCTGTCCAAGTCTCCCTGTCTGCAGCTCTGAATACTGGGCCCTGCCCTCGAGCACAGGCTGCAGGCACTCCACTTATGTGAGGCAGTATTACTCACAGCAGTGTCAGAGTGTTCAACCAAAGGGTTTTCACGTAGTAGGGCAGCATTTTACCAGACCCCTCACTAGTATGGAACTACTGCAGAAGGGGCAGGGAAGTGGTGTTTAGCTGCTAACACGTTCTAACTCAAGCCTTTGAAGTTAGCTGTGCAGTTTGCTTCTGGACTCCAGAAACAGCACATGTTCAAATGGGGACTCTTCTGTTAAACTGGATAGAACATGGTGAAGAAAGTCTAATGGCTTTTAAAATGCAAATGTGGAACTTGCTTAAACTCGAAAGTTCAGATTACAGAAGGGTGTGAATGAGTGTTAGTTACCATAGAATAGCCATTTTTTATTAACATCACACCTAAACAAGTCTCGACACATCCAAGAAACCATTAACTGGCCATACTGCCATGAGAAAGGAGCATTGAAACTTACAGGTCTTTCTTCTATGCGGTTTTCATTTAAGAGTTTGTAAGTCTCTGCCTACAAGCACAGAAACAACCTTTTAAGCAAACTAATGTAAACAAATTTCTCTCCAAGTTCTGGATTTTTAAACACATGAAGGAAGACAGGATAAAAATCATGATGCACTATAGAAAAACAGATTTGTGTCACAACCTTGAACATTGCAGTCTAAAGAAGATCCACTATAGATTACAGCACCACTGTTAAATGCATACATGGGAAAAGAGCCAGAAACACCTTTGAATCCTGGGGAAAACAGTAAAAGTAAGCCAAGAGAAAAGGCTGAAGCTACCAGCCTATTGCATCTACCAGCCAACAGGTTTTAAAATAGCACTTTTTTACCTAAAAAAAAAAAAAAAAGAAAGCTTTTCTACACATGTTAGGAAATCTGTTGACTCCCCCTCTTCCTCAAAGAAGGAAGAGGAAAAAATATCACCTGAGAAAAACAAGAGCCAAACTGACAAAAAAATTAACCTCCCAGGCAACGAAGCATATGGCTGCTACATCCCATCAAGTTTGAAACCAGCTGGGCAGATGCTTCCCACACAACAAACTTTGAAAAAACACAAAGCCACAACCTGAGCCCCAGTGGTCCACTTCTTATCCTGCACTTTCCAGATAAGCAATGTTACAAGATACAAACTCCCCACTGAAGAACAGTCATGCAGAACTCAAAACTAATAACTCAGTGGCATGGGTCCTGGGTTTGGAGCTCTTCAAAGTTTTGAGAGGGGTTGCAAATGTAAGCTCCAGAGCAAGGGTTTTATCCAATCTTCCTCCTAGACTTGCAGCTTACACTTGAAGGAACAGGCAAGGCTACATCTAACAATGTCAATACATAGACAAAATAAACTTAAGAGAAAAAAAACTATTCTTCTATCCCAGCTCTGTCACTGCAAAAGAAGTTCCCTGTTTCACTAATAAGACATCAAAACTATGTGCTTAGTCAAAGCCCCTGAACTTTCCATCAAGAGCTATCCAGCAGAAAGTCACTATAGAGAGGTTTAAATTTAATACCACACTGGAGCTCAAAATGATGAACTTGAAGGAGAAAGCTGGTAAAGACTGAACAGCCCAAAGTTACTCAGCCTAAATACAACCTTCATAACACCATAAAAGCTGGTACAATTCACAGAAAAGCAACTGGCTCAGCATGTACAATAAGTCAATTCAAATAGTAATAAGGAAATACTTGTTACCTGAGATGCTATGGCAACATTAAACTGGGTACGTAAGCCAATGAACTTTTTTCAGAACTCAGGAGAACCCCACCTAGCCCAGACTAAGTGAAAGTGCATTATTTGCAGTTCTCAAGGAAGGCTATCCTAGGGTAACTTCACAGAAAATTTTAAATCTTCTTCCTCTTGCAATAAGGAAGGAAACGTGAAGCACGTACAAAATGCAATACTACTCTCCTGGGGGGTTGCCTGTAGCGGGCAGCTCTTCCAATGCAGCTGCTTGACTTTAAAATGATGGCCCAGTCTCTTCTGCTCTAGTCATCACATCATCATCTTTGCCATGTTTTGCTGCATCTTCACGTGCCAAAAAGTCAGTGCAGTCCATAACCTCCCCAGACAACTGCTCTAACATGACTGCTCCAGACACAAGCCTGCAGAGACAAGTCTTTTGCTGCCACTCACTGCAGACAAGAGCCAGTGCCACACAATAACCAGCCCTTTCTAGTCATCTTCCTGAAGGTATCTCTCTTCCATACAGTAAGCTTAATTTGTAAACAACTTCTAAACATGGCCACGCTTCTTTCGTGTATTTTTTTTTGTGTGTGTGTACATGGTTAGCTGTAGCCCAGCAGCTGTTGAAATAACACAGCAACACAATTGTACCAACAACCCTCCTTTTTCATGGGTCCCAGGACCTAATTGCATGGTCACTTCACTTTAAAATTAGTTCAAGGTATATTAGACAGACATTTCCTTGAACCTTGACTTTCCACAACAAAGAACTCCTCCTCCAAGAGATCTCCACCCTCGCCAAATGCAGCAATTTTTTCAAGTATAAAAACTACCAGGCATCAAAGCTGCAGTAGCTCACCACTACTGGAAAGTGGGCACTGTAATACATAACTACGGAGTTTGCCACCCAAGCCCCCTTGGGCAAAAGTTCAGAGCTATTAGAACAGCACCTGGAAATCATGTGCTGCAAAAACTAAGAGGAAATCTCATCAGCAAGGCTGATGTGCCAAAGTGTCAAACTGCAGCTCTGCAGGAAGGGTGAAAGCTCTCAGTCCTCTCTACACTCCTCTATTTTTGCTTCAACCAGCACAGCCATCCCCTGCCCAGAGGGGATTTGGTGTCAGGGCTTTACAAAGTATGACAATCACTGAGCACTCAGTCAAACCTACTCTCCCCTCAGTGTGCAAGTAGCAGTGAACAGAGCAGTTGTACTGACAGTTTCCAAGCTCAAAGTATTCTTACTTGTTCAAACTCTCTGGAGAACTAAGTGACAAGTACCACACCAAGTGTCCTACTTGAAGAAGAGAGAAACCTTCTTCTGCAGAAAGGGAGTTTGCAGGAAACACCCACCAACTGACAGCTGGGCCCTTCCCACTGTTCACCTATCCCCAGGAGAAGGCAATAATGTTTCTTTAGTGCCAGGGAATATTGCACAGCCACTGTGATTGTTTTAAATCAGTAATTAATGTCGCCTTGTACTTGAGCCTCCCCCTAATCCAAAGATGGTATCTTAGATTTCCAGACTGACAACTCATGCTTTTCTAATTAGCAGGCGGGACAGCCCCGTGTTTATCTCGATGTACCAAGTATCTCTGCAGGCACTTGATGCAGAGACTCCTTCCACAGTAACTTTAACTGTCCTCAGAGTACCACAACTTCACAGCTCAACCTCGCTGATAAGCAAAGCACTGCCGATGTGAATGCAGTTTCTTTCCAGGAACGTCTTCAAAGGACGGTTTCTTTCTCTTCCCATACCACCTGCCACACTAAGGCATCGTTCGCAAAACCATCTACTGCTGCAAGCAGTTCATCCTCGGAAGAGCCACGTCTGGTTGAAGGCTTGCTTGGACTCTGCTAAATAGTAGCTGATCTTCAAACTTGCCTGGAGTCTATTAAGGGGTTCATATGCACAAGTACAGATGGTAACCAAGCTACAATTCCACTGCCATCAGGAAAACTGAGGCAGATTTTGACAGCTGAAAGATTTCCAGGGCTTAAGCTAACTATGGCCTTCTAGCCCTAACCCTAACCCTAACCCCCCCCCCCCAATCCTTTTTGGCCAGATGCCAGCTGTGAAAGTTGCATTACCTACCCTGGGTAAGACGAGAGGTAAGCTTCAGATAACTAGAATTCTTATGCCTCCACTAAAAGTTTACATTGCTGCCTCGGTAACTGAACACTCACACAGAGATACCAATTTCAGAAGGCAATAATCTTCAAAAAATCTCCTCAGTAATGAAGACACAGCAAATCAAAACGGCTTGCAGGTCACCCCAATGTGACTCCAATACCCTACACTAATGAAACCACTTTGCAGAGTAGGAGTAACCCTTTCAGAGTAGGGTAGGAAATTAGATGTGTTTTAACATCTTTTTTTTCTTTAATACAACCCCCCTCTGAAATTAGTTTGGTTTTAACTTTGTCTGAGACCAAGGACAAGTCTAGAATCAGCTTTCAAGGGCTTCTTCTTTTTTAACAGTTTGAGTGCTGAAATGCAGCTCAAAATCCTGTAATGTCAGGAGCTGCTCTGCATGGACTCCCTCTTGTAGGCATCTCAGTTCATGGTTCCAAGGTCACTACAAGCAATTAATTAGGGGCAATGGACCAGTGGAGGTGGGGCAGCACACACAACTATCATCATGACACTTGATTCAGTGATAGTGCTCAAATTCTGGGTTTATGTGTACCAAAACATCTTCTCTCTCCCTCACTAGAGATCTAACCTTATCTTAGAGCCTGCAGACTACAGCTGACACTAAGGGCCCCTGGCCCACAAATTACACAGCACTGGCTCTCTACAACTTCTGACTTCCAGTTCGGCTCTGCAAGGTGTCCGAGCCAAGGGTGCACAAGGTTCCCCGAGGGGTGGGAGCGACACATTCCGTAAGAATGGAAACAGCATCCAACCCCCTTTTACTGCAACTAGGAGTGCAGGACAAAATTTTCCAGAGTCACATCCTAACGCTCTCCTCCACAATCCAGCAGCAATACTGGCTCATCTGGGAAAATATGGGAAGGAAAGGAAAAGAAGATACTTTCACCTGTAGCCTCCTGTGGGTAAAATGCTTAGCAAGGTTTGGAAGTAGAACACTACTGAGAACTAGAGCAGAGTAACCCATCACTTGCCAGCCTGCCAGCAGGACAAGGAGCTTCACAGCCCACATATGAATCTTGTAATCTCTGTTTGCATTGCAATCCATGAAGTCCCTTAGGCCAAGATCACTACTTTAGCCAGTCCTGAGATAGAAAGCATCTCTTCCTATACATCAGTTGAAGAGAAAAGTGGTAGAACACCAAGAAGCTCCTATTTTACAGGCAGGCATAGGTTAGAAATTCAGCACCTTCCCCAGAGCCACTGCAAAGCAAGTCTGCAGTGTCAGTGGGAACTGAGGGTGAGATAACACCTTGGGGAAAGAAAAAAACGATACCACCACATTCTGGTAAAGATCAGGATAACTGAATTTTAAAGAGAGCAGTGGGTTCAATACAAATTCTCTACTCCAGTCCTCCAGGACCTTTTTTCCCCTACAGATATATAACTGCCTGGTGACACAGAAGTAAGTTTTCGTGTCCAAGTCCAAGCCAGAATTACCCTGGAAGGAAGTACTTGAGAGACGAGTGCTAATAGTAAAATGACAGGTTGGAATGGCAAAATAATACACAAGATCACACCTTGGGTGCAAGCCCTCAAGGGACACTGGCTGTGGGATGCAACAGCAGTTTGCAAGTCAACAGTTTTGGAAAAAGTTTATTTTCCTTGTCTCTCTTCATGCTTCCCAGCTAATGCCTCTCTCTCTTTCATGACTCAAAAATGTGTTTGCATGGCAAAACAGAGGTCTTTGCATAGGACAAGGAGGAGCAGAAGGGGTTTTTGTTTGACCATGAGTTGGGCTGAACCTCTAGTGGCAGTGAAGAGACTTCTGGGCAACAAAATCACCTGCATCTAACAGGCAGAGAGACACACCTGCAACTCCTCCCTTGTGCTCAGCATCACTCTGAAACACAGGTCAGAACCTGGCCCCATTTTGATCAGAACTTTGCCTCAAATCATTATTGGGTCAATTTGGTTTTCTGAAATATCTTGGAACCTAAAGCATCTACTAGCAAAGTGTAAATAAAGGGCCGCATCTTAAACCTGAACTACAGACATGCTGCACCAGGGACTGGCCTGGTTAGGCTGTTTAGTCTATTAACTCGCTGGTGGTGGAAACAAATTAGAGGATTTTAAATGTGTCCACTTACTTCCAATAAACTAATGATGATGATGCTCTTCTAACAATTAATTTTGCAGCTATTTGGCATACTTGTTTCCAGATGCAGAATGGACATCTCCCTCCTGTCAGGGCCAGACATGCAGAGATTTGGTTAAGGTACATAACAGGAAGCCAGGTGAACTCAAACACGTGAAATGAGATTAGATCTCTTGGGGAGCACTGGCAGCCTCTCAGACCACAAAACCCATTTGTTGCCCTCCCATAAGTTGAACAGTTACAACTCCATGGAGTTCATTTGGGTTTTGTGATGGAGCTTTTTTTTTGGTGTAAGAATGCCAGTGCTGCCAAAGAGGAGAAAGTGAGCTCTCACGTGTGCCACAGAGCCAGACACCAGTGCAGTGCAGAATGCCAAGGAACGTGTATGTGTTTAGCTCCTCAGTATCCCACTGTGCAAAGCTCATAACTAGCTCACATCAGGCTTTCAGACAGCTTTGAGAACTGGTAACAGCTTGGTCCAATGGACAATATCCAAAGTAAGCTTGAAAGACACACGCAATGCAAACTTTAACACTGTACAGGGTGATGAAAATTAAGCAACTGAGCAAAGAGTAACACAAGGTGGATGCCATGAAACAGTGGGGTAGATCTAATGCTGTTCTGCACAACACTGACACAACATGAACCCTTCATCAAGGAAAGAAGCAAACACCTTCCCTCAGTCAGACAGCTTATAATTTACTAAAGTCACAGCCTGAAGAAATTAATAGACAAGAACAGTCTATTTTATTCACTCAGGTGAGAGACCTTTATACACTTGCCAGCATTTTCTCTTATGCACTGGCAAAGGCTGCTGGAAGAAGCGCTGGCACAGTCAGAATCCAGGAGGAAGCTTCAATCACAACTGCCAGCCAAGGAGGCGTTAACAGCGGCAAGCCCCATCCAGAGGCACATCAACAACATTTCCATCCCTAGTCTAGGCAAGGCCCAAGATAATGAGAGGCTCAGGGTGACACATGAGCCTGATCCAAAGTCATCTGAGGCCAGAGGGGACCTGTAATGGCAGGCCACACACTTCAAAGCCACTTCTTACAAAAACCTGCAGGAACATTGAAATCGAGAGGTACATGCGGGGAAGGTCACTACTTTATCCATTTGAACATTTCATATTCAGCCTCTTGAAACTTCTTCTGACCTGCCTCAACACAGAGGTTGTTGAGGAGATCTTGTTCTCATCCTCCACTCTAATGTTGTAAATCATTACAAAAGTGGCCAGACTTGCTGTCAGCTTTCATCCTCTAACAACCAACTGCCCGGAACAAACTGCCTGATGGACAAAGACTGACTAACACACAGGAGAAACAGATAAATCGTTTGAGTTTTGCTGTTTAAATATACCATTTTCTTAATACTTAAGTAGTAGCATAAATTTAACATTCCTCCAGAACTTCAAAGATGACTGGAGGACCAGCTCATTCACTTGCAGGCATTCTCTGCAATTGTCCTTCTAGGGAATGTCACGTGAACTAGGGAAACATGTCCATCTCCCAAGCATGCTGCTCTCTCACTTTTAACACTGCATATTATCAGCCAAGTGAAGCAAGGCCAAAGTGTATAACTTCATGGCATTTCTCTTCTTGAAACAGAAACTTTTGAAGCTGTTTGATCAG
This sequence comes from Pseudotriccus pelzelni, assembly GCA_035584735.1. Lineage (NCBI taxonomy): Eukaryota > Metazoa > Chordata > Aves > Passeriformes > Tyrannidae > Pseudotriccus > Pseudotriccus pelzelni. The sequence continues at coordinate 11,543,129 of JAWMRA010000164.1, read as the reverse complement.
TTCTAAGGACTTCACAGGAACGTTGCATAAGTGTGAAAAAAAAAATCTATGTTGGCACCAATTAAAAAAAAAATTAAGTAAGTGAGACTATGAAATACAGAGAGGATCACTCATAGTGACAATCATTCTTCTGTCCCTCTCGTACCTTCCAGGCTCCAGTCCCACTGACAGGGTTCAACAGAGAAAACAAGCAAAGGCTGGACTTAGCCAAGCCCAGGACCGCAGCACAAAGGCTTGTTCCACACAATGAGAAATGCTGCCATGATAAGGAAGACTCTGAATATGACAGTACTGCAGTTCCATCCTGCACTGGGTGTAGTTCTTTGCTCCAGAGAAAGCGCACCTCTATTGCAAGTTCTCAAACATATCTCCTCTCCAGCTGCAAACTTCTTAAATTCAATTAAGAATCCCACACAGAAGCAAACACCTGCACTTCCAACGCCTTCCCAAGAACTCATCTGAGCCACTGCTGACCTAAATGGTGGATCGGTGTCTTCAGGTATAAAGTGACAATACTTTGGTTTGTCTTCAACATCGCCCAGGTGGCACCAAGAGCAGCAGCCAATGGAGATACAACTGCTCAAAAGATGCAGAGAAATGGGCTGCAGTGCTCAGCAGCAAACTGGGCTATGACAAATTTGCCTCTGATGCTGGCACAAGTGCTGGGCTGGAGACCACATCCCTGCTTTATCAACACTGGCTTGGCACGTACTTCTTTACTTAAACCTTGTCTTCTCTACATAAACACTGACTTATGAAATAAATCCACGAGGGACAGAGAGATCCACTAGTCAGAACAACCTTCACACCTGGGAAGCCTCTGCGCTACTCCAGCACAGGCTTCCCATACATCCCCGAGCTTGTCATCCTACCTCAGTTTCCCACACCCTTCTCAAGCGGCTGTGCAGGGGGGCTGGGGAAGGGAGCAGCCTTTCCCTTCCTCACAGATATCTTTAGACACGTAACATTAAAAATACCTTAAGCAGAGCCCACACAGGCCTGTAACACGCATAGCATTGTATTTACTCAGAGCCAGTATCTCTCCGAAGTGTTTCTGCAGGATCTGCCTAACGATGAAGCCACCTCTTCGCACAGGCACAGACTCACCGTCCTCGCCCGGCTCCCATTAGAAGCGCTCCCAGAAATGAACGCAGCAGAGCACGGCACGTGCACAAAGGGGCCAAGCTCCAGGGCCGAGCCCACCCAGCCACAGGATGCTGCTGGAGGCACAGCAGCCCCAAGCGTCGGCAGAGTCCGGCGCCGCTCGGCGAGATCCGCACGGCCGCGCCTCCCTCCCCTCGCCCGGCTGTTTGTTCCCAAGGGACCCTCCCCGGAGACCCCCGGTCCCGCCGGTGCTGGGCGGCCCCGGGGCGGGGGGGCCCGAGGGGCGGCCCCGCTCCAGGCCCGGCAGCCCCCGCACCGCCGGTCCCGCCGGACCGCCCTGCCGTGCCCTGGCCGGGAGAGCCGGCCCCGCGCTGCTCCCGCACGGTGCCGCAGGCGAGCCGGCCCCGCCC
>JAWMRA010000164.1:11481581-11541554 GCA_035584735.1 Pseudotriccus pelzelni | reverse complement strand
CGGCGGCACCGCACACAAAGCGCCCGCGGCCGCGCTTCTCCCCGCGGGCCGGCGCGACGCGGGCGCGGGCGGTACCTGCGGGGCGCGGGCCGGGCGGACGCTGTCCCGCTGTCCCGCTGTCGCCGTCCGTCGCTCCCGCTGTCGCTGCCTCCCCTCAGAGCCGGCGGCGGCGGCGCCCGCTCCGCTCCATGGCCGCGCGCGCGCCCCGCTCGACACGGGAAGAATGGGGGGCCCAGCGCGCACGCGCCGCCCGCGCCCGCCCCGCCCCGCCCCGCGCGCCGGCGCGGCACCGCCCTGCGGGCCCCGGTGCCGCGGTGAGGTCAGCGCGAGCCCTGCGCATGCGCGGGGGTGGACCGTTACTGCGCGCGCCCCGTCGCCATGGAGACACCGCCCGGCGGGAGCGCCGCGAGCGGGCAGCGCCGGGACTCGTGTTCCCGGGAATGCCTGGTCGGACCCCGAGGGCGGCTCCAGGCGGTGCCGTGCCCCTGGCTCCTGGGACGACCGTGGAGAAGCTCGAATGCTTTGCACAGAATCGGCGATAGCGTGAGGGATCAGCCGTTCCGCGCGGCTGCGTAGCAGGGCACTGTCCTCCTCTAGTGATCCTCAGTGAGGGAAACTGTTCCACGGAATCGCCGACTGCGTCGGGTTGGAAGGGACCACAGGGTGTCATTTGGCCCGACTTCCCTGCTCGATTAGGGCGATCCCAGAGCACATGGCACAGGATTGCATCCAGGCGGCTCTGGAATGTCTGCAGTGAGGGAGACTCCACAGCCTCTCTGGACAGTCTGTTGCAGTGCCCAGTCACTCACACGATAGAGAAGTTTTTCCTCATATTCAGGTGGAACTCCCTGTGCATCAGTTTCTGCCTGTTGCCTCTTGTCCTATCGCTCGGCACCCCCGAGCAGAACCTGCTCCATCCTCCCGAGCCCAACACCCACTTCAGATACAATGAGGTCCCCTCTCAGTCTTCTCAAGGCTGAACAGGCCCAACTCTCCTAAGAGAGATGCTCTAGTCCCTAAATCATCTTTGTTGCTCTCCACTGAACCCCGCTGGATGCTCCAGGAGCTCCATGTGTCTGATTTGTGCAGCCTTAGTTAAAAAGGTGCATTTAAAAGCAACTAAATCTCTCTCCTGCATGGAATGAGTTGCAGTGCTACCACTGTGTAACGGAGGTGAGAATGGGAAACAAATGCCCTGTGCAGAGGGTCTTTGCCAAGACATGTTTGACAGTCCTCCTTCCCTGGACTCATGACTGCTGCTTTCGTGGTGTTGTAGGGAATGAACCTCCCATCTCCCCATGAACCACCACTGTGCTCATCCTCTGCAGCTGACCTCCCCAGGTGACATTGTGGTTCCCAACAAGCCTGTAGTCTCAGCCATCAAAACAGTTCATAGGGGAGAGCTGTATGTGGAACAAATGGTTTATTTCAAGAAGTTATGAATGAAAATGATAATGCCCTTCTCCTTGGCTCACAATTTTGGCACAGAAATTGCTTTTGGCAAACCCTCTCCAAATAATCCTAGATTTTGTAATTTGTTCCTTTCCTCCCTCAGGTTTCAGAACAATACATAAACTCCTGCTTTGAGCAAAGCCACCAGCACAGGCTGCACGTAAGTTCTGGAACAGGCTGCACAGATGTCAAGAGAAAGCTGGGGATATTAGTGCTTAAAAGGATGCCAGCTCTGGGTGGACTGAAAGCAGGTGATTACAAACCAGCTTTAGAAATTACCATGGTTCTCACCCCCAGGCAGTGGCTAATCTCCTGAGAGCCCTAACTGGCTAAGCACTACCCACAGTAGAGACACGACAGCTCTGCTTCACCTATTGTGGCTTCCCAGTGCCCACATTACCATCGCTCTACAGCCGGAGGAGGCACAGTCCCTGTGCCCAGTGCTTTCCCTCCCTCATTGGGCCATTCTGCAACCAGGACTCCAGTTGTTTTCCCTGCTCTCGTTTTGCAGTCTCCCAACAGCAGCTGATGACCGAGGTCACGGGTACATTAATAAAGGACCAATCCTCCACTTCATCTGGAGCTGCTACGAGGTTCTCTCAGACACTAGATAGTTCCCTCTGTTCCCAAAATACCATCACAATCCATCTTGAGCAAAAAAATTAGATAAAAACTGAATAGTTCTAAGTTAGCTGAATTACAATAAGCAATATTTAATTTCATTTTAGTAAGAAAATAATTGTGTACCGCATTTGCTTTGAATTCATTCTCTTCAGTATTGCAATAGAGAGGCATTTACTCTGGAAATTTCCTAATATTCCTTCTGATATAATTGTATGTTTGCCCTTTCTTCACAGATTCTTACTTTTGGTGATTTTACAGTCACTATTTGGCAGCCTAAAGCTTCGGAAAGAAATGCTGAGAAATACAGCTGGCATACTTTTTAAGTATTTTTCCTCTCCTCCTAGATAACACCTGCAAGTAAAAAGAAAATAAAACCCATATTTTCTATGCAAGACTTCAGGGGACAACTGCACAAAACTTAAAAGCTTCCTCACTATGCAATTAACAAAAAGATTGTGGACATGGTCTTTTTCTATGTATTTTCTTCATATTTTTATTATAAAACAGGTAAAGTTTCTGCACATAAATAAATTTGTCACCTAATCAGCTAAAACGTTTTGGGGTTTTTTTTCCCTGTTATTACATGACTGTTTCCTTGGCTCCTTTCAAAGCCTTTTAGAACAGTTTCTGCCAATATTTAAGATAACCAAATTGTTCCATGAGCAGCAGCACCAATGATGCTTGGTTTCTCACAGATCTGTGTTTTTCGTCCCTCTAATCTGCCCTGTTCTCTCAGCAGCCCTACCTTCCTGTGACAGTCCCCTCCAACGGGACACAGGCAGCACAGTGTGCGGTTATCCAGGGCTGTGTATACGTGCACGTCGAAGGACAGCCTTCTGCCAAAGGGATCACACCATGCCTGAGCTCCCCTCCTGCCTTCCCCTGAGGCTGGCACTGATTATTTCTCTCTTCCAGTTCTCATGAAACTTGAGATTCTTTCCTCCTCCCTAAATGTTGAGAAGAAGAAAGGAGGGGGCTAGTCTGACAGCTGAATAAGAGCAGACAGACTGATCACATAAGCCTCATTTTCACTGGAAAAAGAAGTCCAAATACATCGTAACTTGCAAGCTTTCTTCAAATTTTTTAAAAAGGAGGTGAAAGCACTGTTCTGATTCTTGCCCTTTAGATTTCTTAACATTAATCTCAGTATTCTTCAGTTCTCCTCAGATGAGGTTCTTGATTACCCTGCACAGTCCATTGATTTCCCCAGGGACATCCATCTACTTTAGTTCCAGCACACCTATCATAGATCTTCACATCCATTGCCTGTGATGGCTCTCCGTGGAAACCCACCATGAAGGCACATCAGGATACCCCAAGGGCAACCAGGTCTCAGCTTCTGGATGGAATCCAATCTACAAGGACAATTCAGCTCCCCCGAAGTTATTGTTAGGTAACAACTATGCTACTGCTAACCAGTCCTTGGGGATTTATCCTGGGGTGCAGAAAGGACTCTCTAAATGAAGGAAACAGCAGAAACCACGGGAAGAGCTGCTACCATCACACGTGACTGCTTGAGAAGGTCTTCACTGCCAGTGGGTCAACAGCGAGCATTTGGCAGTACCCTTATACATAACATACCTAATAAAAGGTACTTTTTACTATGCTCTCATTTCTGAAAGACATCCACTTACTTACCTCTCTCACACGTGGATCTCCAAAACAAACTCACCAGTGCAGCAGAAAGGCAGGAACATCTGTCTCCTGAGAGAATCCTGTTCCCAGTGAGGCAGCATGTATCTCTCTAATCAGTCCACCTGCAAAGTACTTTGTTCCCTGCTTGTTGAGCAGGTGTGTGCCTATACATGTGCAAAACAAGTCCACCTGAAGGATGAAACACAAGATGAACTTAGGGACATCTGCAGCAAGGGCACAGAAAGCTTTAAGTAAGGGCAAAGCAAATTCAGAAAGCTTTTTAAAATAAAGAAATGTAAAACTAGCTTTCAATTACCCACACTGTTCTTTTGAACAAAGACCCATCAATAAAACAGAACTAGTGGGAAGCAGAGGGATGGGCCGGCTCTATTTCAGCAGGAACACTGACTATGCCTGAGTGATCTGTCTTCTCCTTTCCTTCAGGGCCCTTTTGCACATCTGCTCGGGAATCTGAGGGCCGAGTGCTCCGAGGAGAAATGTGTTTATTTAAGAATGACAGCATGATGATGTAGCTGCCCATGACAGCAGAGGACAGCAGCATTAAAGCCTGGCTGTCCCTGAGTTGCTTCTCTAGAGTTGAGCACACCGCCATGCAGACTTCGCAAGCCACATTTCCTTTATGTGCTGTCCCAACTTGACTCTTTCAGGGCTGAGGGGCAGAACAGCTTCACTTGACTTGATGTGGCATTGCATCTCTCCCTTTGCATCTCCTGGCACTTAAATCCCCTGAACACATCACCTGAGCAGACTTGTGCAGTGCTAAGGAGAAGGCTGGACTGCTGCTGGAAGATAAACACCATGGGCCAACACAAGAAGAAGCCCAGGTACCCAGCTTTTGAGCGCTGTTGGTCCCACTCTGACACAGGCTCTCTGTGACTCACCTCTTCTACCAGTCACTTACCTGTGAAACAGGGAACGAACTCCTCATCCATCCTGTGTGAGAACAAACACTTGAAACAGGGAAGGACTAGTACTTCAGATCGACATTAAATTTAGTAATTCCTCATTCTTTCCTTCGCACATGACAGTTGTCACAGCCCCAGATTTGAGCACTTTCAGCTCACACAATGTGCTCCTGCACCGCTATCTTTAATTGGCACTTTCCTGCCAAGGCTCAGCGTTTTGCATCGGACTTTTTCCACGTGAGAGCTGCCACGAACAAAGCATCCCACTGACCCACTTAACTCCCACGTGAAGGCACATGAAGCTGCGCTTCAGTCACCAAACAGAAAAGAAAACGCAAAAGCAGAAGGCTTTGATTAAAGAGAAGTGAGCAAATGGCTTCAAGGCTCATCGTGTGCACATGGGCACGTCTGCGTGTGTTCACTTCTTGCAGACATTTGGCCACCCAAGGAGAAACATCACGTACAAAGCAGGGAGCCTTCATGAAGTATGCTTTGGGTTTGATTAGAGATTTCCCATTGGCATGAAGGTCCTGTGAGCCAGGCGACATCCCCATGGGCCTCTTCCCCTGACCTGGAGTGACTGCCTCCAGGAAGGCAGGGAACAGTTCATTCTCCCTGACCAAAACATCAAGGAAGGTACCAATTAGCGTTAATTGTGGAATTCTTTGTTTTGTGACTGGAGCCTGAGCTTAAACACCCCAAAATTGAACATAAGCTACTGGCAACAATTTTCCACCCTGTCTGAGCTGCGTTAGAATTAATGCAGTAGCCTAGAAGATGATCTCTGGTCTTACCAAGGCATGGGCACTAGGTCTTATATTTCCACCAGAGACTCTATTTTTCCTGGCTGCCCTCAGGCCCCTGGGAAGAGAAGTTTACAGGTCAAACATGCAAGAGCCCTATTTTTGTCTTGCATTTAAATTTACATTAAACAACATTTCAGCCCCATTTCCTCTTCCCTCATAATTTCCCATTTACACTGTTTCAAATGGATTTACCTCTTCCTGTGCTTGTTTTCTGTAGTCATCTGCTGATGTTATTATATCTTTTTTCCACCACCCAAACAGAATTATGCTCATATCTCCTTTTTTTTTTTTTTTGTACTTGCATATCACACGTGCACATACCTTAGCAGCATGGGTTCTTTTAATCTTCGAAAAACATTTCCTTTTTATCCTCACCCAAATATTAAGTCAACTGGAAAGTGACACATCAAGGTTAGGAATGCAGTCTGCTCCTGACAAGGAAAAAATGCTGAGCTTTGCAAGAAAGGCTAAGTGGATTAAGATCCTTTTTAAAGATTAGGTCACCCTTCACCCCAAATGCAGATTTCTACTGAAATTAATGGAAGCTCTTACAGAATGCAATGGGAGGGCTGACATTGAATGGCAACACAGCAAACATACACTGGCAGCTCACCCAAAACCAATTGTCCAAATCACCAACTCCAAATGAGTCTTAACAACCAACCGATTGATTCTATACTATATTAACATGCTGGGATTTCATCTTGTAAGATTATGAGCTGATGGGGAAAAAAAGCTGAGCTAGTAATTCTCAGGATAAAAACTTGGGCTGTGATTCATCTGATGTGGCTGCACTGACATTACAGCAACAGACAGGTTTGCCTTAGGAGAATCCATAATGACTCTGAAACTAGTCCCTTGCACTTGCATAGCACTTGCCAGACCAGTCGCAAAGTTCCAGCAGCTCCAAACCTGGAGCTTGTTTTTCAGGATACAATTCAATAGAATGCACTGTAAGCAATGTCCAGTTAATAAATTGCAAACACCACATCTTTGTGTGGGATAGCTGAGGGAAAAGCCTTACAGATTTTTCTTACATTTCCTCTGCCCGTTGTGTCTGGGCAGATGAACCCAGCCCTTGTAACAGGCAGATCTGCAAACATGGCCCAGCACCTGAAAATCACACCAGATCTCTTCCAGCTCTCGCATCAACAGAAATAAAAATGCTGCAGGCAACAAAGCAGCTGTGCTGCTGCTGCACAGCTGGGACAGACCCTGCTCACCCCCCACTGCAGGCCGCCTTCTGCGAGAAACAGTAACTGAGTACAGGGCAAGAGGCAAAGTACTGCCTTCGCTCTCAAAATGGGGCAACGCTTTCAGCCTTGTGAAGCCACCCTGACAGAAGTAACTTCCCTGCTTTTTTTAAAAAGAACAACACATATGCAAACTCGCTGGCTTTGTGCAAGCCCTTGTGGGAAACCAGCAGCAACACCACACTGAGGAACAAGCAGCCTGATTTCCAGGTCTGTACCTGCTCTCCAAGCCTCCTCTCAGTCAGCACTAGAAAAATGTATGGAAAAAAACCCAGGGCTTTTCACAACCATAAAACCCAGATTTTCTTTTTTCTCCTTCCTGTTCTTTAAAACATTTCAAATCCAGGCCAGGCCCTAGACTCCATGTAATGGGTCAAGTGCAGGGTCAAATGTGCAACCAGGGAAAGAAGTGACCCCAGTGCCTTACTGTCTCAAAGTCCTGCAGTGTTCATCCTCCCAATCCTGCCTGCTCCTTCAGCAACAAATTTGAAGACAATTATAAACCAGCATTTTCTTCCTTGTTTGGAGCCAAGATTTATGTAGGAGCTTCTCTGTAGTTTATCCTTGGCCAGCACAGAAGAGCCACATGACTACTGGCCACAACCAGTCCAAGCCTCCCAGGAGAGCCAAGACCTCTGCCCCTGCCATATGCTTAATTAGTGCTAGGTAGGAAAAGTGATGAGAGGCCTTGCTGCACCCTGCATGGGAGAAAGTGTTTCACTTTAAGAATTCTCAGTCACAGGGTTAGCCATTTCTTCAGCTTGCTCTGACAGCTGCTGGCCTTGGGCAGGGAGGGATGCGCCTGCATTAGCCATGCCAGGCAGCAGCTCAGAATGCCCTCTCCAGTGTTCCAGCAGCACCCTGGGGTGGTCCCCAACGTATCTCTGGCTAAGAAGGCACAGGTTATTGCTGCCTAGAGCTGACATTTCAAGAATTTTGGGGTTAGATTGTAAACTCAGGAAAACAGGATGTATTTGAACAGTGTCTTGGACAATGAAGGAGCCTGGTCCAAGAGGACTCATGGATATTCCTGGAAAACACGTAATGGAGATCACATTCACTTTACTCCTGTTACCTGCTTGTCCGGCTTTCACCTGCAATACCCTGCCCAGGGCAGGGATGTGCACAGCACCTCACACAGCACAGCCCTACCCTGGGCAGCTGCATCCCACAGCAAAGTGAGAACCAAACGGCCCAGCACTCTGAAAGGAAAGCTGGGAGAGGGGGAATTTGCTAGAGCTACTCTCTGCCTTGCTGCTGCATTACTGGAGAGGAGAGCGTGTCACCCCTCAGAGCCATGCCCAAGTCCTCCCTTGCACCATGAGCTATTTGCAGGCAGGTTTTAACCTTGTTCCTTGGGGCTGTAGCCATTTGAAAAGCCAGGTGTGCAAGCAAACAGGCTTGGTAACTGGCAAGAGCAAGTGTCACTTGCCCAGCCTGCTCTGCTCCTCCACTTTGATCGTGAGGAAGCACCAGCACTTGGACCGTGGTTGCAGCACACTCCTTATGCTCTCTGCAGCCTGGGCATCCCACAGCACATCTGACAGGCAAAACAAGTAAGGAAACATAAAACTGCGTCTTTAATTTTGAGCAGTCTAACACTGCAAAATTCACGAGAAGTGAACATTGGCTTCATCATCCGTTTCTCCCCTCTATCTCACAGCCAACTCTGCTTTTCTCCCCCACCCTCCCCAACACCCATATTTCTTATACTTCTAGTACTTCATGTGCTGGGAAATGCTGAAGACTCTTAAAACCAGCTCCCTTTCCTGCAAAACAGAGAAATTGTAATAAATGAGTGTAAATTAGCAGGCTTGGCTAGGTCTTAAGTGTTTCTGAAGCTTGAAAACAGTAATATATACATAAGTGTTCAGCAAAACAGCTTCACAAAGTCATTCATTACTAAAAGGCAGAGCACTTGCAAGTCATGCCTTGAAACCACAGCCCCAACACTCCTAGCATCCCAGTAAAACCAACTGCCCTAAAATCAGTGGCCAGGAGGTTTGTGTTTGTCCAAGATGAATGATCAACCAACGAGAGATGAGAAATTAAAATCAGTGCAGGGACTGAGGCATAACTCATGACACAGCATATCTGTCCACTTGCTATGGAAACTATGTTTGGCAAGTATCAGGTGTCTGAATTTCTGCTTACGTACATCTCCCTGGACAGCAGTATATTAATAACACAGGCAGCCTAAAAACAGAAACTATCACTAAGAAAAGCTGCCCTTCTGCCCAGAGTTCCTTGCTGTAGCCTGGGTATTGTTGTGCTTTACTCAAACAAAACAGAATTTTGTTTCCTTGCTTTTCAGAATTGCCATCTAAGCTAATCTCAATTGAAGGAAGATGAACAAACAAAAGGAAGGGAAAGGAAAATTACAGCAGGAAACAACCCTTATTGTAAGCACAGCTTTCTTGAATGTCTTCCCATCCAGGCTCACACTGCTATGTGAACATGGAGAGTCAGCAGCAGCCAGGGTATTGGCTTAAAGGCATAAACCTTTCCAAGAGACCTGCAGAAGCCAAAGCCCTTGGAAGCTCATGCAGCCAGACAGGATAGCCCTGGCACGGCAAGCAGCATGAACAGAATCCACCGAGTTGAACACAGAAAAGAGCCACAAGTGGACACAGGCAGGGGCAGAACAGAGAGGAGCACAGCAACAGAAGCAATGTAGGAACAAAGCAACTCTAGGTTCAAAATGCAGGCCAAAGGGCTGGAATGGGAAGCACAGGAAGGGAGATGCTCAGGCTTTGGTGAACATGGAACTGCACTGGAGAAGTTACTCTAGACAAACTTAAGTTTTCCTAAGAGCAGCTTTAACTCAACAGCCATGGAGGGAGAAGCACCACAGAAATGGGCATATTTGATTAAGATCCATACCAGCTTTCTCACGTATTCTTAAACCCTATTAGAGACACATGAGTGACACCAACGCAGCCAGTCACTCCAAGCTGCCTGGACACGACGAGTTTCTTCACAAACCCGGATGTCATTTCCCAGGAAACCTTTTGCTGCAGCCTAAGTCCACCGCTGAGGTGTGCTGCCCTCCGGTGTCAGGCTGTGCCCGAGAGAGTCAGCTCCCGGCAGCAGAAAGTCCAGCCACATTTCTAGTTCATCCTGACCCAATAGTCATCTTTATTTGCCCAACCAAAAGTTAGGAACACGGATTTTAAAAGAAATTGCTTTCTTTTCTGCTGCTCTCTGCTGTATGATGTCAAGCTCGTTGTTCTTTCAGAGCTGCACATCAGTTACAAAGAGATAAGCAATTTCTGCCAATTATTCTGATAATGTGTGTGTCTCACATCTTAGCTGAGGATGTATTTTCCACATCAAACAATGCAGAGGGAGGAAAGCCTGCAGATGTACACAGCAGCACTGCTATTAAAAGGCAAGAAGTGTCCATGACCGGTGGGCTGGTGAACTGATTTCTCTGGCATGGCCAAGGTGACAAGTGCCTGATACAAAGACACACTCACCCAAAGTGGCTTCCTCGACAGTTTAGGGCGACAAAGGAGAATGGTCTAATTTGAGTCACCAAGAGAATGTTATTACAACCTCATGATCAGGCCAGATAGGTCAGGATTAGCCAGACCAATGGTTTAGATTTCTTCTCCTCTGCCAGGACTCCAAGTCTTAAAATAGCCAGGGAATCAGTGCCAGACACCTACCTGAGCAGCCAGTTATTATCACCTGGGCTTTCCTCTGAAACCTTCTGCCAAACCTGACCTGCAGCCAACAGCAGCAGAGGCTGCTTAATCTCAGACAACAAGAGATCATGGTTAAGTAGGTGCCACAGAACCCAAAATGGAATTTCTACAGGTCTCAGATTTGCAATAAAATACAAATTCTAAGTTCACAAACTGCCTTTTCAAACAGGACTGGATAGCTGCCATCAGCTCTATGACAAGCTGGAACAAAAATAAAACTTAATGCACAAGAAAAAGCTTCGCTCAGTTCTCTGAACTCATACAAAACCTGCCTTCCCACTCCTGATTCACCCACCCAGATGTTTATTGCAATATTGCAATGTGCTTATCGCCCCCTGAAGCAAGAGACACCCTTGTTTCATGCAGGCAGTGAAACTAAAATGCAGGAACAAAGGACAACAGAACTGCCAATAGAACCCAGACTGCTCTGATTACTGATGTATCTTCTCAAAAAGCCTGGCTCACTCTGAAACAGCTGTACAAGCTAGTTGTCACCATTTTCTCTCTCCACAGCTCAGCAAGAAGTCCCTCTAAAAGCAGCCACACTTTGCAGGTCCTTGAATATTTTCTGAACCAGGCAACAGCACATTTGTGGCACACAAAACCTCAGAGAATTAGCAAGTTACCTTTGCCTGGCCAGCCCCGAGGTAAAGCAGTTCATCAGCAGGTGCCACCTGGGAGCTCTGCAGGTGAAATGCCTTTTACAGCAGCGGGTGAGGAATGAACGTGACTCTGGCTGAGCCACCAGCTCTGTCACCCTGTGTCCTCCACACCAGGGAGCACTCCAACACAAATCTTTGGCCTGCACAGGAAAAGGAATGGGAATCTTGAATGTGAGTGACTTGAGCCATCTGACTGTCTCTTCTCTGCATCCTCCTAATCCAAGGCCTTTCCAAGCTCTCTGCAGCCACTCCATATCCTGGCAAAGGCAGTTTCCCAGGCATTGCTGAAAGCAGGGCTGAAAGGCACTGGCTTGCTCAGGCAGTGTGGTATTCTGCCTCTGCCCTGGACAGTACAGACAGATGTTGACTAATCACAAACAAGAGATGAAATTCACGGAATGTCTTCCTTGGGGAAAAAAAAATCTCTCATGTATTTGTCCAAAATGTGAGAACTCACATGAAACATAAGACATCGGGTTAAACAGAAGCACTACCAGAGCCAACAAAGTTGAAAAATGTTGGGTTTTTTTTTAATAACCTGTCATTAATTATAAATCCAAAATACATTTGCTTTCCTCAGCAAGCTCTGAATGGACAGCCTCATATTTTCTTTCCAAACAGTGAGCACTAGAGTCAAGTTACAGAATTAACCGAAGGTTCTGACATGACTGTAGCCATGTCACAGCACGGGCACTTGTGAGCACAAAGTCAAGAAAATCTTCAAAGGCAGAGAAGACCACACGTCCCCTGATGGCTACACCAGAGGGGCAGGATTTGTGAACAGTCCTTGCCTAGGAAAGACTGAAATAGTCTAGTCAGGATGAACAGAGCTAGGGCAGCAGAACCACTACAAGGTCCACCTCAACAGTTTTTAACTTGAGGGAAAACACGGCTACAGCCCCTAAAATTTTAAGTCTATTTCTGTATCTTCAGGTTTGGTCTTTTCCTTGGCTGCTTCTCTGGCCTCTGCACAGTGTTCTTAACACTGGCAGGGGGTAGTCGGAGAGTTACTTCATCATCCTCTGCATCATCATCCGCCTGAGCAGCTTTCCGGCGCTCGAGCACTGCTGGAGTACAGACTGGAGTAGGATCCTGAAGAGATCAAAAAACATGATTCACTGCAAAGCCACCTGCCAGAGAAGGCTGTCACTGCTCCTCTGATATCAACAAGGCACCTCAGTCCACCTCTCCTTCAGAATTTCCACATATTAAGGAAAATTGGTTTTTTAGATATTATTTCTTCGGACAAAAGTGTCATCTTCAAAAAAGTGTATGTGAAAGGCAAATGTAAATTAACTCACATTTTCTAATAAGTCATTATAGAATCATAGAATTAACTGGGTTGGAAGAGACCTCTGAGATCATCAAGTCCAACCCTTGATCCAACCCCACTGTGATTATGCACATTTGCTTTCTAAGCTTTGTATCTCCTGACTCAAAGCACCAAGCAAGCCAAGAAGAAAAGAATCAGGGTGACGGGGGGAAGTATATTTGAGACTGGCATACAGAAATTCCACAATCAAGCCTCCAGCAGAGCTGAAACATTCCAGCTTTGTTATCTCAGTAAGACCTCAGAACTCAGTAGACAGAATGTGTAAGTTATTCCTCACAATCAGCCATGTCCCAGTTATTTCAAGTAAATCCAGCAACATTCAAAATAAATTAAAAAAACCAAAATCAACTCACAACGGTGATGAAACAGAAATTCACACCTTACAGACCTTTTTAGACTGTCAGTATCCCAATTCTCAGTCCTGATGACCTGAACTTCCCTTTCATCCTACTGCTGCTCTTAGCTGGCATTTGTTTCCAAAATGCCAAATGCCATGCCTGAAGAGCACGGGGTAGAAGGGACAGCACAGTATGTAAATAGGGACACATTGCACTAGACTGTGTTAACAGTTCAACTTCCTTTTTACCAAAACGGGCTGGCATCATAACGTAGGGCAGACCCACAGCAGGATGCCAGCAAGGAGATCATTTTATACCAGGTTAAAGCACAGGTGTAGGTGGTGTACAGGTGCCTGTCCCCAGCAGAATGAGTGCTGAACAGCTCAAGTTGACAGCAGACCCACCACTACCTCAGGTCACCATGGGATGGGCACTGCTGGTTACAAGATGCTGAGCAGAAGCCCTTGCTGCTGAACACCCACAGGAGACAGACCTGAGATGATTCAACCACTTTCCCCTGCTCAAGAGCGTTAATACGTCTCAAAGGAGCTACTGGCACAAAAATCTCTGAAGCAAACAACGTCAAGGTTTTTGAAATCAAGATGAAGATGCCAGCTGCAGATTTGAAACATCTGCCCTGGTGTGAATGGTGGAGTGTGGTACTGGACACCACCAGGACTGGTCCATCTTACCTGGGTGGTCAAAGAAACATTCAGTTTTGCTTTCTTGGATGTTTTAACTTTTTTCCTCTTTTTGCAAAGAGCCTGTGTAGCCTAGGAAGTAAGACAGATGAGGTGGATCACTACAAACTTCCTTGTGTGAAGTTGCAAACAGTAACTTAAAAATCCACAGGTTTGTTACAGTAAATAGGTTTAGAGTAATACATTGACTGACACAGAGGTGATCTGGTTTGAACAAAAACATCCAAAGCAACACAAGAAAAGCTACTCCTGTTCATTTTAAAAACACGCCACTTTAAACAGCATTGCTTACAAGTCAAGCACTTAACCCAAGCCCTCTGCAGAGGAGTGACATCCTGGTCAGTGTGGGCAGGGGCTTTGGATGGAAGCTCTGGGCTTGGCACCTCCCTTCCAACTCCACCCTGCCAAAGTCTCCCAGAGGGCTCAGGCAAAGCCCCTGCTGCTCTCCAGTGACCTGCACTCCAGTATTAAGCCACAGAATATCCAACCGCTTGTACATCCCTAGGGCTCCAGCACTTTTGCCAGTTCCACACAAAACAGGCGATTTTCTTGTATTCAGCACAACTCTAGAAACACATTTTGCACAGAACACTCATGTAAACAGTGCCAAACTTACGAATCCTGGGAAGTCATAATCGAGCCCCTTTTCAGCCAGCCTCTTCCGTAAGAGCCTCTCCTTCCGCAGCAGGCGCTTTGTCATCCTGGCCTTCTCCACCAGGGAGCGGATCCTGTTGTACCGCCGGACTGCCGGCTGGGAAGGCTTCCGGAATATTTTGTCGCAGTTTTTGAAGAGGTCCTCATGGACCCTTTCGGGAGGTAAGAACTGACCTGCACCACAAACATGGGACGGGAGGTCATGACAGAGCTCCCCAAACACACCCACACAACGCCGCTCACTCCTTGTGAGGACGCTGTCACCGGTGCAACACCTTATCAACACAGAACGTGTAAGGGAACACTCTGTCACTGGGAGAACTGATGAAGGATGGATGGAAAGAACACTTCTTCAGTTTCACCCAGAGAAATCAGAGGTAACTGTTTTACAACAACACATAGCTCATAATCCTTTACAAAGCAAATGTTGCTGTCACCACGTCTGAGAAACTTGCTGATTTCATTAATCTTGTAATCAAAAAAGCCCCTCACGTCTGACCTTACAGACAACGGCTGCAACAGCTACTTTCCGCATTTGCTTCCTCAACAGCAAACCAAACCATTCCCTGAGATTTCATGTTACACAATCACACTGTGAGCATTATCAGCCTGGAAAAAAACACAGTGGTGACCAAAGGACTGCTGAGGATCTTCTTTACACGTGAAGAAAAGGATGGAAGAAAAGGATGGAAAGCTTAGTCCCACAGAAAATGCTTTTGGGACAAAACTTCATAAAATCCCCCTAAGGTTCTATGAACAGTCTGGTAAAAAAAAAATCAGAATTACCTCTGAATTTCCCTTCCACATTAGAGGACTTACACTCCAGCTTATACTTACACTTGAGCAGTCTTTCAGAAAACAGGTAGTTGTTCATTGTGTCTGCAACAATCTTGGCCACGTCATCACACTCAAACTCTATAAATGCGTAGCCTTTGCTGGCTCCAGTCTGTGAAGTGATGACAGAGAGAAACCTGAAACAATGCTCTGCGGTTCCTGAAGAGCTCTATTAAAGTTATTTTATTCTTCTTCCAAAGTCATAACCCCTTATCAGCTAAACACAAGAAATTTCAAAAAGTTCAGCGAAAAAGTGATAAGCACCATGTTTAGTCCTAAATTAGTATTACATTATTTGTAAATTACGTGTTTGCACATGAAATAAGCAGCTCACCAGCACCTACTTATTAAAAAACACAGCTGTCCCTCATTGCTACAGTTCTGTGTTTATTACTAAGCTTATACAGCAGCCTCATAACGTGATGGCAAATCCAGAAACGACAAAAATAATTGCACACAAAGCAACAAGAAACCTAAAACAGAATCGTGACGTTTCGCGTTGTACCTCGAACTGGTGCACTCTGGCAGCAGCCCCCACAGGAGGGAATTTACTTACGGAAAAAGGGGCCGCAGGAATGGCGGCCGAACCGCCCGTGCGCGGTCGGGGGCAGAGCCCGGCGCTGCCGGCAACTCCGCGTCCCGCGTGGGGCGCGGGCAGACGGGGCTGTGGAGGAGCCTCCGGGCGCGGCCGCCTTTGCTTGTGCCCCGGGGCGGCTACTGGTGCAAAAAGGGAGCCCGGAGGTCACAGAGCCTCAAGCCCGGCCGGGTCTGAGGGCTCCGCCGCCTCCCGGCCCCGCTCCCTCAGCGGCCGCAGCTTCTCACTCACCTTCTTGCTCCTGGAGAGCCGGAGCCGCGTCACCGTCCCGAACTGGCCGAAGTACTCGCGGAGCTGCGGCTCCAAGAGGCCCCGCGGGAGGTGCCCCACGAACACCACGCCGGGCGTCAGCTCCTCCTGCGGGCACAGCGCGGCCGCGTCAGACCGGGACGGCACCCGCCGTGCCGCGCCACCCCCGCCCCGCCGCCCTACTCACCTTGGGCTCCCGCTTGTTGCGGGACCGCTGCACCTTCTGCTGGAACTCGCGCTGCAGCTGCGGCTCCAGCGCCAGGAGTGGCGGGGCCTTCACGGCCGAGGCCGGAGCCCCGCTCTCCATGGCCGCCATGCTGCCTCCGCCGGAAGGGCGTCACTAACCTCGCGCCGGCGCCGCGCGGCCGGACGCCGTCTCCCAGCAACGGGGCCCTCGCGCGTGCCCGGCCCGGCCCCGCCGCTCCGGGACACGGACACGGGCACGGGCACGGACACGGACACGGACACGGACACGGGCACCGGCACCGCCGGGGCCAGCGACTCCCTCCCCGGGGACACCAGTGCTCCCTCTGGGCCGAGCAGCGCGGCCAAGCCGCCCCTCCCGGCCGCTCAGGCGGTGCGCGGGCAGCCCGTCGCGGGCGCTGAGGCGGCGCGCGGGTCGGCGGGAGGCCCCGCGGGCGGAGCGGCGGTAGCGCCATGTCGGTGAGCGACATGTTCGCGGCGCTGCAGGGAGCGCTCGGCCAGGACCAGGACATCCGAGAGGTGCCGGGGCGCACGGGACGGGCACGGGGCGGGCGCCGGGAGGGGCCGGGGCGGTGGCGCGGCTGACGGCGCGCTGTGCCCGCAGGAGATCCGGAAGGTGGTGCAGGCGCTGGAGCAGACGGCGCGGGAGATCCTGACGCTGCTGCAGGGCGTGCACCAGGGGCCCGGCTTCCAGCACAGTGAGTGCCGCTCCGTCTGCCCTAGGGAGCACCGTTCTCTCCTTTGCTCCCCTCCCATCTCAGTGCAGAGCAGTGTGTTCTTTTCCAGGTGTTCGCTTCCTGGGATGCTGAACTGGCTCTTAGGTATCCCTCTAAGTGGTGTGTGCGTGGGTTGTTTTATTATCACTCGCTGGGGCTTTGTATCAGTGTCCTCTTCCCACCCCTTCACCCCACACCCCAAAAAGCTGCGATCCTGAAAGCTCTGGAGGTGCTCAGGGTAGAGTGGGAATGGGCTGGACTTAAATCTGATTTGTACAAGAGAGATTCTGTGCGTGTGTGTGAAATCTACCTAATGTTGCGTAATACAGATGGAATTTGCAAAGCTTGAAAAAGCAGGAGCTGTCCTTGCTGCGTGTTTGGGTGGCAGCAGGAATTGTTCTGCTGTTTCTGAGGTTTGGGTTGTGCCTAGCCTGGTTCCAGGCTCTCAGTCCAAATTTGTTTAAGATGTTTGACAGAATGTTTCAGGGCCAGCCCATTCCCTCCAGGCCATGAGAGCAGCACTGCTGGTGTCAAATATGCTCTTTCTGCTCCCCAGTTTTTCAGCTTACGGGTGAAACTACTGGAATAAACTTATAGATGTGACTTAAAAGCAGGTTTTTTTCTACTCAGCATTTCCTGAGAGGAAGCAACTATTCCGACTTTGCTGGAATCTCGAGAGGAATTTGGGCAGGGCACACTGTGAAGGTGAATAGAACAAGCCTCCCCAGGTGCTGTTTTATTCACCTGCAGAGATGACTGGTTGTTTTCAGCCTCTTGTTTACCAGGACACTCCTGGAGGCCTGGAATTCCTCTGGCTTCAGAGAGGGTCCACCTTTAGCATCACCTGAGGTCTGACCTGTGCTGTCAAGTGCAAGTTCCACCTGCTTGGGAAATCTGGCAGTGCTGGAAGTGAGAACTGCTGATTGGTTATTTAGACAAGCAGATAGTTTTATAAGCTGTGAAAACCCATGGATGTTATGTGAGTGACAACTTCAGGGGTTGTTTTCCAGCATTTAACAGCAGAGGCCTGTGTCTGACTCAGTGTATTTCCACTTGATTTTTACTTCCTGGACAGAGCTGGTCTGGAACTTGCACAGTCTGAGATTTGGAATAGTTGAAGTGAAAAAAAAGAACAAAACCCTCAAGCCCAAACCAAAAATCCAAAGCCTCAGCTTATAGTTCTTGTAATATCAAAAATAATTAATTCATGCTTAATAGTTTAGGATTTAACTCACGGTAACAGACCTGTGAGTTTGTCATCAGTTACCAGCGTAGTAAAGACAGTTAATAAATGTTTAGATTGATAAAGGTTTATAACAGAATAATATAATGCAAATTAACAGAGGCATTGTTGGGAGATAAATAGCACCTGTCAGATGTCACATATTCAGACTGCAGTTTTATTTGATAGTGGTTGTAGTTCTGCAGTGTAGTACCTTAAATGTCTGTTTGGCTTCCTACACTATCTTGTTGTTTGAGTCAGTACTGTGGTTTTACTCAGTAACTAGAATGATTAGGAGATTAAAAAGGGATAAACAATGACTCCTGTAACTATGAAAAGAGGATTATTCTCATTGCAGCAGACTTCTGGTTGTACTTTGTAACATGAAGATTTTTTTAGCCTTATGCTTATTTATTCCAAGATGTAAGGAAAACTATAAACACTATAAACTGTGTTGAACTAGAAGAATATTAATTTATAAATAAAATATACAAACTAATAATAAGAAGGCAAAAATGCTGTTAATTATTGCAAGTTCCCAGGTGACAGAGTTACTAATACTGGGTGACTGCAGCTGTGTTGCTCTGAATTGCAGCTGCAGCGGGTGCAGCTCCAGCAGAAGCCGTTTTTCCAGTTGTTCCCCATCCCTTACTCCAGCGTAAGTAGGAGAAGAAATACTTCCTCCTGCAGCCTCCTGGTTCCTTTGTTTATTCCTGCATCATCAACTGACTGGGAGTGATGAAAACTCAGGGAAGCAACAGAGAGCCAGTAAGAACAGGGAAGGGTTTCCACAAGCAATCTATCCTCGGGGTAAGGGGTGGTGTGAGCTGTCAATAGAAACACAGCATAGTTGGAAGTTTGATGGAGGACAGTTCCCCACACCAGCCAGGGGCTTTTAAGGTGACATCTTGCACAAACTTCCTTGGCTCCCTGGCCAAAATGGAGTTTGAGAACTGCTCAGAAAGCTGCCCAGGGAGAGCAGTGTGAGCCTGCTGGTAGCTGATGTCAGCCAGGGTCTCCAGAGTCTGAAAGCCACTTCAGTGTCTTTGCTTTCGAAACAGCGACTCAGGGGTGATACCTGAGGATGTACAAGGATAGTTTGAATTGGGGGTTATGTGTCTATCACTGGGCACTTCTGTCTAAACCTTTACAGTTAATTGTTGTTTATTTTTGTCACAGGTTTCCTGTGGTAGAAGCTGAAATGCAAATGTGTTCCTTACTCTGCCCCCCCGGCTATGTGACAGCTCACACCTGAGACAGCCCTTAGCTCTCAGTGAGCTTCACACGAGTCTTTCATCCTGGCTGCCACACAGAGCACTCACATCTCCTGCTTCCTGAAGCTTTTATTTTTTTCCCATGTTGTTCTCAATCCCTTTTTTTAAAAACAGAAATTATGTTTTATCAACTGAAAGAAATTTTATAAACACACTTAAGTGACACCTACTAGGGCTTTTTTGATAAAAACCATCACAGCTTTCAGGTTTGGCTTCTGTGGATCATGTGTGAATAATCGTGGCTTCTACACGTGCAGGAGAGCCCATCAGGTTGATCTTTGGCCTTCCTTAGTCGCTGGCCAGGATTTGTGAGAGGGCTGCAGTTAGGAAGTTCTGGTCTGACTCCTCTGGTCGGTCGCTGGTGCTGCGGGTGCAGCGTGGCTGTAACTCCTGCCGGCAAACAGGAGGTGGCAGTGGGTGGTATGAAAACGAGATGGTTGCTTTGCAGAGGGTAACACACACTGGACAGGCTGAAACCCAGTTTCTTCAAATACATCATTAAAAAGCAGGAAATGCAGTCACCTCGAGGGATGTTGCACCTCACATAACCTAACTCTGATCGATAAGAAAAAAATAGGGTAAGATTTTAATATGGAGAAAGAAAAGTTGCTTTTTCTGAGTCAGAAGGCCCGGAACAGATCAGACAGCCAGAAACTCAAGAGTCTTTCTCCTTTACCTCTGTGGTTCATGGTGTGACAAGAAATACCTCTTAGATGGATTCCAAGGGTCAGTAGCCTGTCTCGGACAAGAAAGAAGCGCAAATGGCATTGTCTGCACTAGAAAACTTTGCTTACAAACCCCTGCTCCCTGCCAAGTATCCATTTCCTGAATATACTCATTCCCTGAATGCTTTGCTGTTTCTTTTTCAGTCCCAAAGAAATGTCAGAAGGCTCGTGAGCACTTTAGTACAGTGAGGACACAGATGGAGTCTCTGAAGACCAAATTTCCTGCTGATCAGTATTACAGGTGCGCAGGATCACACCCAGCCAGACACAGATATATATGGGAATTACCTGGGCATTTGACATCATTGCTGTGGAATAATGATTCAAAGGTGTATGGGCTGAATGCTTCTTTCTCTTTGAAAAGTAAATTGTAATAGACAAGTGTGAGGTTTGTGTCATCATAGATAAAAAATGCTTTTGCTCAAACACTGTAACTTTTCACTAAAAATACTCAGTATTAAATTATTTTTCTAGAAACTTTCTTAAAAAAGAAAAAAGCTTAAGAAAGTATCTGTTGGAGCTGCCCTTGTGTCTGAGAGCTGGGCATTTGCTGCTCCCTTGATTTCAGTTAAGTTGTTCAGTTTGGGGCATTTCTGGAAGCAGAACTCTAAATCTGTCATGAAATGGCTGTTTGGTTCTGCAGACAATAAATGAAGTTGTCACCTCTGTGTTTTGTTGCTGCCAGAAGGGGACAGTGTCTGGCAAGAACATTTCAAAGAACAAGGATCTCGTCAGCTCAGATCTGCTGAGGGAAGGCGGGAGGGAAAGCCTGGGCTCTCTGTGGGCACCACAACCTGTAAAACTCTGGGAGCTGAGTTAGGTGTGTGAGAGGGACAAGCAAGTGCAAGTGTCCGGTGCAGTAACTGGGGGTGGAGTGCTGGGGTACCATGGAGATGGTTTTCAGCTGGTGTCATTTTGATAAGCCCAGAATGCTGCAAAATGCTGTGGAAAGGTAGAAAACACAATGCACACTTAATGTGTGCCTGTTGCCTAATGCTCCAGTAACAGACATTACTTATTTATACCTTCACTTGGTGTTTCTTCTGCAGATTTCATGAGCACTGGAGGTTTGTGCTTCAGCGGTTGGTATTTCTGGCAGCGTTCGTAGTCTACTTGGAGTCAGAAACATTAGTGACTCGAGAAGCTGTTGCAGAAATACTTGGGAGTAAGTTAATCTCGTAATTAGTAAGTTCTCCATCAATGTAGGCCATCCATTCAAACTGTGTAAATCTACCAGAACAGTAACACAAAGATGTGAGCTTATTTTTTTAACTTTTTGCTTTTGGTGTTTTAAAAGGGTGGAAAACATTAAATTCTTTGCCACAAAATAATTGTGTCCTCGCAGAGCAAAAGATTTGAAAAAACATAAGGAAAATACATCCTGTATATTGTTGTAAATTCAGTTATTCTGTTGGATTGATTATAACCTCTTGCACTTCCAGTTGAGGATGTACAAGATGCTGAATAAAACTGCTGAGGAGAGGCAGTAATTTCATCACATACAGGAAAATGCTGACTTCTATCTTGTAATAATATTTCATAAATTTGATATTTCAAATTACTTTCAGGAAACAAATGCAATTTCAGCTGGCTGGGTTTTGGTCATGCTCAGCACCACCTGATCACTGCTCTGTTTTTGTCTCAGTTGAAGCTGATCGAGAGCGGGGCTTTCACCTGGACATTGAAGACTATCTTTCTGGTGTATTAACTCTCGCCAGTGAGCTGGTAAGGAAGATACTCATGCATGCTTTTGGATTGAAGCTGACCTAAAAGCCCAAACACCCAAAGTAATGTATTTTTTAGCTTTCCCGAATTGTTCCTGGAAGTTCTGATACACAACACCTTGATCTGAACTTCTAGCAAAGATGCTTCTCTGCATGTTCCTCAATGATACTTTTAAGTTGTTTGATTGAAAATCCAGGATTATGGTCAGCCAAAAGGTAGATCTGGGTTTAAATAATCTGACTGCCTGAACACAGGTGCTTCATTTGGTGAAGCAGCCGATGGGGACAGTGATGTGATTTGGGTGGGTACTCTGCCAACACTCTCCGGTGTGTCTCCTCTCCCAGGCCAGGCTGGCAGTGAACAGTGTCACAGCCGGGGACTATTCCCGCCCTCTCCGCATCTCAACCTTTATCAACGAGCTGGATTCTGGCTTCCGTCTCCTCAACCTGAAGAACGACTCCCTGAGGAAACGCTACGATGGCCTGAAATACGACGTCAAGAAGATCGAGGAAGTGGTTTATGACTTGTCGATCAGAGGACTCAATAAGGAGGCAACAGTTGGTGCAGGTGGAGAGAAATGAAGGGTGCTTGTTTTAACAGGATCATCGATTACCTCAGATGGTTGCCAATTTAGGAAGTATCTAGTGAAGCCTTCCTACAGTAGTTTAGAAGAACTGCAGCTCAAAGCTGCTCTCTATTTTCTTACAAAAGGTGTGGTACAGGTGTTAGATGTTTTGTAAAATCACGTCTAGATTAGGACAGGAGGCTCTCGGTTTCCAGTGGAATTCCCCTGTCAAACACACGGTGCTGTTCAGTGCACAGCAGCAATAGTCGGTAACTCCCATGAGCTGAGTCCCATTAGTTCTCTAGTGTAGCTTCCCTGCTCTGGCACTGAGGTGCTGTGGCTGTGATTGCTCGCACACCTTCAAACACGTGTGCACAGCACACAGCTCAGTGCAGATACACAGGATGTTTTAAAAAACACAGTGTGTAAATATCTACTTTTTTTTAAGACACTGATTTTTTTTTTTTGTTTTGCCTTTTTGTTTCTTAACTTTTCACCTAGGTAAGTTGAACAGATTTGCATAACTGTTTATTAGCCAGGTTTTTTAAATGGTTTCTGTTAATGTATCCCCCTTAATTGAGAAATTAATGAAAATATTCCTGAGAATTCCTCCACTGGAACTGGTGTCTGGCACATCTCTCTCTTTTTCTTTCTCTCATTTTTATCTTTCCTCCAAGATTTCAGTTACCATGGAGAGCAATGTTTCCATGTTTCTCAAACACCTGCTTTCTCTTTCAGATATTTTTTTTACTGACATGAGTAAATGCTGAATTTTAATATGATCATTTGCCTCAAGAACTCAGTGTAACCAATTTTTTTAAATTTTTTTTTTAACTTCCAAGATTTCTGAATAAAGAAGCATCTGAGTTGTAACAACCTGTACAGGCCACAACTGTACCTGTGTCCTGGGATTAAAAAAAAACCCCAAAACTATAGTTCGTGTAGTGAAATGTTTGTATCTTGAGAAAAGGGGAAATTACTTATTTCAGATAATTGCATGTAAGGTGTTTGCAAACACCAACAGCCTCTTTCACCTGTGTAAGTGCACAGACTCATGGCTCCCAGTATGCTTTTTCTCTTCTCCTGAATTAGTTTTTCCATTCTCCTGGTGGTGCTGGAGGGTTAAGGGGAACTTCTGTAGGAGGAGGAATACTTCGGGAGGATGAACATAAACAGTAAAGTTTATGTGGGGTTGGTTAGTATTTCAGTTTGTTAGCAAAGATTTACCACTGTTTTAGTTAGGGGGGTTTATTTGTTTATTGGAAGAAAATGGTTTCTTGTTTATTTTGGCCAATAAAATGTGTTCTTTGATTTTGGCCATTTGGTACCTCTGTCTGTCATCTGATCACGTGCTGCTGTTTGATTTCCTTCCTGGGACCCTGTTCTGATACATTGGCATTTAAGTTATACCCAGATAGTAATATCCCTCTTTCACAGCTGAAGAAATGAGGGTGTAACTTCCTGAGTCCTATGGCAATGAGACCAGACCAGCTTTCAAAGTACTTCTTAGTTCTTGCCGTGTGCCACTGTTTGCACCTTTCTGGATTTAACTCTGTGGAGGTGGGAGGAAGGAAGGAGCTTAAGCCAGTTTTACTTTCAAAACCAGAGACGTGGGGTGAAACAACACACTCAGGGTCTGAGACACAGCTGTGCAGATCAAGATCACATCACACAGGAAGTGTGTGGGAGCAGGGGAATAAGAGAAAAGTTTCCTGAGCACCAGTTTGGGGTGTCTCGGGTTGGAGGACTCCTGGCACGTGGAACTGGGATGTGAGGCCACGTGGCAGGGCAGGTTTCTGGTTGCAGGGCAGGTGTTGGTTAAGGCTTTGTGATGGCTTATGTCCCAGGGACTCCAACTGCACTTGGTCATGCAACAGGTCTGCTTCCTGACACAGTGTCCTGTGTGCCTAATGCAGCTCTCCAGTAGATCCCAGATCTGCCAGCTCTTGCACCCTGGTGTTTTCCGAGAGCTGGTGGAGATAAGAGCAGTGCTGTGTCACAGGTGCAGGGACCATGGGAGGGACAACTGGAAGAGCAAACCTCTTACTTAGGGCTTAAGAGGTGCAAAGTGTGGGATCCTTCTGTCTAAGGCTCTGTGAAGAGCAAGTGCCTGACAAAGAGACACTCCTGTGTTGTGTTCCTGGAGCGTGTTAGCAAACACCTCGTTCTTTGCTGTTCCGAGGTTTTGAGAGAGCCTAGCACCTTCCTCTGGAAAAGCATTGATTTGCAAGAGCCAGGCTGTACAGAACATTCCCAAACTGGGTCTGGAGAAGGGAAAAGTAACTCTCTAGGCTGCCAGAAGGAAAGGCAGGATGTGCTTTTGTAGCTTCCTCTGCACAGAAGTAGCCTGTAGGATCTTGTGGCCTTGACTGTAAATCTGCACAGTACTCTGATCCTAAATGATAGGTTGTGTTTCTATCCCAGAGCTGGGAGCAGAGGGAAGAAGGAAAAACCCAGAAGGATGGGGAGGTGTCTCTTTCTTGACCCTTCACTTTCCCAGGGGGAATGGGAGCAGGCTAGCCAGCAGGGAATGGCAGTGAGCTCCAAGGACTGCAGAGGCTTGATGGCTCATGATGAATCAGATGCACTTGAGCTCTGAACAAGTAACTCCTGTTGGTACTGAATGGACTGCGCAGAGCTGGCAGCTGGGAGGGGAGTGAGTCAGAGCAGGAGCACTGGAGAGTGACTCAACAGCCAGCAGGGCTGTTCCCTGAGCCACTTCAGCCTCAAGTGTGTTCCCCAGGAGCACTCTCTTGGATTGTCTTTGTATTCACTCGTTCGGCTTTTGTTTGCTTTTTGGGGTTTTTTTGCATCTTTACGTCATTTCTGTGAGGTTTTTTTATTTCAGTAAAAAGGGCACTTAAGTAGTTGATTAACTGCTCCTTATTTATAGCACTGCCTGTTCAGGCCCAGTAGATCAATGGAAGTGCTGACCTGAAATGGTTTGGGAAGCAGGGGTGAGCAGAGCTCTGTGGCGCAGGATGCAGAGCAGACCTTGGGGCTGGCTGTTGAACTGGGCTCTGCCTGCTGGAATTGATTAACTGCAGCCAGGGTCCAGCCACCTCTTTAAACTGGCACTTGTTAAAGGACGTTATCACCTCCAGGCTGCCCTTTTCTGGTCCCAACAAACATCTTTGTGCAGTGAACTGAATCAAGGAACTGTTCTTTAGTTTTCAGCAGTGTTTGTTCCCAATCTGGTGCATCACACAGTCCCCCACTGCTGTGCCAGTGTGTGCAGGGAGGCTTCCTCCTCTCCCTGCTGTGTCAGCTTTAAGTATGCTTTGAGCTGTAACACCATGTGGTAAACTTGGATTTTTCTTGCAGTAATTTAACTGCTTTTTATTTTGTTAGGATTGCCAAGGATTTTCTCTCTGAGTAAATAACTTGCCTTCATTTCACTGTGAGGAAAGTGAGGACTTCTGTGCTGTAGAGCCTCACTCAAGTTTTTCAGCCACACTGAGGCAATTAAGGAGAGCAGGGGGTCTGTGACTCCAGGGGTCTGTGCGTGGACCCATTACATCTGACCCATTACTCACCAGCAGTCCATCTTCCCTCATTAAAGTGCTGCCTGTTGCTGGATGCTGCAGTGCAGCTCTGCTGAAGAGTGTGTAGGGGCTGTTCAGAGCCTCCTCCCTCCTGAAGTCGTGGAGTGTCATGAAAGGAGTGTTTGGTTTTGGAAGGAAGAGTCCTATCTGGTAAATGTCTCCTGTCTGCGTGTTGTGGGTCTGGCGTGAGTTGGATAAGGTGGGTATCTCCTGTCAGGTGCCACTGCCTGTTTATTGTCACTTCAAGCTGCAGCACTTCTGGCTTCTGCTGGTTAGTCGTCACTGGGGGCTTGCCCTGCCCAAGAAGAACATGGCTGTGCTAAAACCAGCCTTTTCTTGAGAGAAGGGGGAATACGCTCCTTGTCTGAATGCCTGTTCACCTGCACGTTCACACTGATGTACGAAGGTGTAACCTGCTTCTGTCGGGGGAAATGTAAGAGCCTGAGCTCTGCAAGGGCGCTCTGCTGACTCCCAGCCCCATAGGGAGAGCGGACTGGCTGCTTCTAGGTCTGCATTAGGGCCCTGTGCAGCTCTCTAGGGCTTCTGTCAAGTCTAACAACCACCACAGCCTGCTGGAGACTTCACCAGGGACTGCAGAAAGCCTCAAGGAAAGAAAAGGACCAAGATTTCAGCCCCTGTGAAATGGTCCAGGGCTATAAATGCCTTGTACTCTTAGCATGGTTGGGTTATCCCAGGCATCAGTCATGGGATCTGCTTTGTGACATTCTTGTGACCTCCAGGCTTGCCACTGCCATCTGCCAGCCCTCCACCCAGAAAGAGGTTTGCTGTGGATCCTCCCAAGGATGTGACCGGCACTGCAAGGGAAGCTCCTGCGCTAAGAGGGAAGGGTTCAAAACCACTGGGGCTTCACTACCACTGAAGCAAAGGGTTCCTTTGCCTGATTCTGTGCAGCGAACCTTCCCAAGGTCTCTATCCAGCTTGCGGACTGGGTCTGCTCATTTGTAGCCAAGATAATTTCTCAGGGATGCAAAGCCTGCACTAGTGGAGATCACACCGGGGCAGGATTTGAGCTGGAGAGTTGCAAATTATCATTACATCAATCCCTGCTAATGGATCTAGAGCCTAATGCCAGCTTTTCAGTGTTTTTCAGCTGTGTACCTGCTCAAGCCTGGGCAGAGACTGGTGCTGCAGGATGCTTTGTCTGTGTTCTGATTCCTCCAGAGTGTTCTTCCATCTCTGCTGAAGAACAGTGTTTCTATCACTCAACTTTTCCATCGTGTTGTAGAAAGGTTTCCCTTAGTGGATCACCTTCAGCTTCCTGAGGGAGATGTCTTATTTTGGACTGTACAGTGTTACTGTGTTACTGTCAAACCTTTTTTTTTTCTTTATTTAATAATGGTTGTACCTGTCTCCAGTTGTACTGATGTTCTGCAGCAGCCTGAGAGATATAAGACAGTTCCTTTGCCTGCCTGATCAGTAAGACTTTTTGCTCCATCATACTCCACTGTAGTGACAGGTCACTCAACAATGACAGTGAGAGCTTTGAATATTTATTTGATCTCTGGGAGGACAGTTTCCTCCTTTGCTTTTGGTTTCAGGATTTTTCCAATTACAAGTCAGAGAATGTCAACCTAATTCCAGCTGAATCTCACAGTTCCCCTGCATGCATTTAAGAGAAGACACGGCTGACATCACAAAATGAGTTACTACAGCTGCCTCATCCATGAGCCCTGAAGAGATCTTTGACATAGCTCTCAAAGATTTAAATTATTGTCCCTTTGAGCACATCAGGGACAATCAGGAGAGTGAAAGATTCACCAGAATATCCTGCTGGAGATCTGCTTTCCTGGGATTTTCATTGCGTTATAAATTCACATGCAGCAAAGGCAGGAGATCTGAGATGATCTTGGGAGCTGTTTTCAGAATTTGGGATGTACTGAGGTCAATCCCTCAGTTCCCAGTGACAGCTACGTTAGCTTCCTGCTGCCAAATCAAAGCTGGTGCTCCATTTCAGATGCGTTCTTGATCACAGAGTGGAGACCCACACTGAACATCCCTTCCCCATCCACACTTCTGTTAAGGACAACCAGGAATGTACAAGGACATCATAAAGGAGAAGATCTCTGTTCACCAACACAGAAGTCTCTGCCCTCCAAAGTATTTGCCCATGTTTTTTTCAGGCTTTCCCACCCAGCCTCGTGACTCATAAAGGAGCTATTCTTTCTTTCCTTGGGACCTGAGCTCACAGGGGGCTCTCAGTCCAGTGTTTTGTCTTCTTGTGTGTCTGCCTTCAGAACTCAAAACTACATGGACTCTATAAATAAAGACTGCCTTTTGTTGTTTTCCTGGTAAATGACCAGTAAGGCTTATACTAAATTCCTGTTAAAGGTCATTTTTAAGTTCTGATAAATCAAGGGAATAACTAACTTTCTCTTTTCCCCTGTGACGTGGTACGTCCAGAAAGGTCTGTTTGTACTAGCTGGGTAAGTTTAGTGGGCAGGAGTCTTGAAAAGTAATCTTAGTACTTTGTCAGTCATGACAATGAGAGGCATAAAAATATTATGGAGTTAGGAACAAATAATTGCTTTCTTGGCTTACAGCCAACCCTGTTCCCAAGTACCCTGGGTTATAATAGCATTTTGTCCGTTTGTTAATCAGAAATGGAAAAATACAGCACAACTAATCTCCATGGCTGCCAAGTAAGATGTGTCCATGTGATGCTGAAAGATCTGAAACTTCCAGGAGTGGGATCAGGCAGGTCAGAAAGGTGTCTAAGGATTATGGAAATCTACTGCTTTGTCAGTGTGCTGGCACTCCTCGCCCTTCCTGTGCCGCCTCACCCCACATCACGGGCTCTCCAGGGCCACAGGGATTGCTCCATGCTCGTGTTCCTTTTTCAACACCTGTAATTTACAGGCAGCCAAGCAGCTGTGTACACACCGGATACATAAAAGGGGCATGTGTGTTGGAAGCACAACCTCTGTCTGGTTTGACAGGTTCAACAATCTGACTGTCGCTTCCCGTAACAGGCTGTCCCAGATCAAAGGGCTTGTACTGTTCCCTGGCCACAGGTTTTTTAGGACAGGGCTACAGCACCAAGTACATGTCCTGCTTGTGACTCAACACCGTTTGATTATTTATGGACCCTCTTCTGCGGACAGTTTGCTTGGTTCAGAGGAAATAGGCCATGATTACTTGGAGCCTGGCAGGCAGGTGCTTCCTGTGATACCTAGAAAAACCCTGAATCTAACAGAATTGAACAATCAGCCAAACACAGGCTTGATGTCAAATATCAGACCTTTTACGTATACTTATTGTTCTCTAACCTTTTTGAACAGCCAGGCTGGCTGAAGGTATCTTGATTGAAAGATATGATTGCACAAACAGTCCATGATTGGTTTCGAGCATGAATTGATGTGGAGAAAATCACTGTGCTGGAAAGTAATTGAAAACTTTCCAGAAAGCAGCAGCTTTGTGTGGCTGTGAAAGCCACTTGTTGTTTGAATAAATTAATCTGTTACACTTACTTGTACCTATGCCTTGCCTTGTCAAAGCTGCCCCAGAGGTAATGAAGAGAAGGTGGCTGTGCCATTGTGATCCTGGCAGGGAAGACAAAGGTGCTACAAGCTGTGGCTTTTTGCATGTGAGGTGAATGGGACTTGAAGGTTCATAGATGCAGATCTGTCATGACAGCATAAGAGAAATTTTCCTCCAGCAGCTGCTCTGCTCAGGCATCCATCTCTGTGAAAAACAAACAGCAAACTAAAGCAATGCCTCATGCTCTTCACTGGTTGTTCAGTATTTTGGGGAACAAACAATTATTGTTCAGCAACTAGGAAATAGCTGGAGGGAATTCCAGCTAACCTGAGGGAGCCAGGCTGCTGCCCTGACAAGCATTTTGACAGCTATTGCTCACCACAGCGCTCAGCTATGTGCAGCCACCCTCATGTCTTGAGCACCCTCCAGATAATGCAAATCTTTCCATTTCCTCCAGGACAAAATGAAGCACTTGAATTCTGGATGGTGCAGATGAAGAGAAAATACAGTGAGACACAGTGGTGTGTCTCACTGCTGGTGTCTGCCTCAGTGCCTGGAGCAGCGTAACAAGCCACGGCAGATGTGGCCAGAGGACAAAGCACTGGGCAGTTTGAGGCCTGCTCAGGCATTGGGTCAGTGGTGACTTTACAAGACTAGGACTACCTTTATGAAGGTGGTTTCTGTTTGCCTTCATGTGGTGCCCACTGATGCTTGTTGATCTCTGGAGAAATACACAAATATGCTTGTACGAATCCTCCTGTAAAATAAAATGCCTGTAACAAAAATACCGTGTTGGTAGTGAATAATACTGATTGGCTTTGTTTTTACCCTGCAGGCCTGAAAGAACATTTACAGGCTGTCCTCCAAGATCCATGAACCAATATTTAGGCTCCCTTAATTTAGCCTCCAGGGCTGAAATCTGGCCTTTGCTGTGTAAGTCACAGCATGACATTTTGCTGATCTTGTAATCGCAAGGCAGCAGTCAGTGGTAATGTCAGGCTGAAAAGGTTAAACCCTGTTTGCCTTTTTGCCATTGTTCAGCTTCAAGTCATTTCCCTGCTGAGGAACTGAGAGAGGCTGGACCTTATGGAGGAGCACTTTGTGCCCTCAGTTTTGGTTCTCACGTCTAATATGCTGGGGCCTGACCTGCCCAGGCCAGGACTGCAGCCAGAGCAAAAGATTTTGTGCCAGTCTGTTGTTGTCTAGTGAGAATCAGAGCACCAGGTTTGTACTGTTCTCCCAGTCTCATTAGGAGTAGCCCCTCCACAGAGCAGACGTAGGCACATTGTTCACCTGAATGCCACCCACACCAAGGGAAATAATATACTCCAGAGCACAAATATTTAAAAAAAACACCCACCTAAAGTAATTGAAACATAATTATTAAAACCTTTTATGTTACTCTACAGTACAATGTAAATTGTTCCTTTCAATTAAATTTTGAAGTACACTAGATTACATCATTTAAATAATCGCAAACTCTTAAATTCACTATCAGTGGTAGCAGAGCTGTATTTACATATATTTCTGAGATATTTCAGATGCAGCATTATGTTCCAGTCCCTAAGTCAGTTAAATAACAGACTTCCAGTGGGGTATGCTGCTCTTCCACAGGTTCTATACATATGTGGGCTGTATGTGTCAGAGAGCAAAAAATCCTTTTGTTCATGTTTGCCTTTTTTTTGCCTTCTTTTTTTTTTTTTTTTTTTGCTGTGTGCATGCAGCTGAATTTGAGCAAATTGACACCTACTTGATGTGGATTAAAGATGAAAGGCCTTTCTTTTTAAACAAGTATTTTGACTGAATATACAGAGGTGAATAATGAAATACAGTCCTTAGGAGTAGTGGTGGAAAACATATTTTTCTCCAACTTTTATCCTCTGTTGCATAATACTGCACCTAATTTTGACCCTGACTTTACCTAATGCTGATGAAATACAGTCAGTAGTGGAAAACTCTCTCATCAAGACTGGCTTTCAACACGATCCATGCAACGGCAAGCATCATACATCATTCTCCTGCAGTGCAATATTAACAAGTTAAACAGTATTTTCCTCCAGTGATCTGCTCCTCGAGGGGAGACCATCTCTGTATGTACATGAGTCACAAACTGGTTGTAAGTCCTGAGGCTGGAGACCAGCATTAGGCTGTGGTGCTTCCAGTGCTGTTAAAGAGTCTTTGGGGGCCAGACTCCTCCCTGCATTGTCCATGGAGCACAGCAAGTTCAAGCCACTGAGGCTCTTGATGGTCTCTGCAGACATTGGTCAAGCCAAGTCTGCCCATGCAGGACTCAGGGCCTGGTGTGAGGAGTGCTGATCATGATGTTGGGCAGCGCGTTCCGCCGCTTCTTCCAGGAGCCCAGCTCCCTGGAGTACCGCCTGATCTGCCTGAACCAGTGATGAGTCCGTGCTCGGTCGCTGTCCCGGAACACAAACGCCTCCCTCCTGATCTCAATGAGTTCAAAAGTGTCATCACAGTCGGGATCAGTGGAGACAATGCAATTACTCAGCCTCAAGGGCTCCCTGAGCAAGTGGAACTTCCCGTTATTTTTGTCCCTGATGAGTACCAGCACGGCATCCTTCACAGGCCCTGGCTCGGCTGATTCCAGGCTGGACTCGGACACACGCTTCATGTTCACCAGGAGGAGAACCTGCATGTTCTGGAACTTCAGTGTCTTGCTGCCTTTCTTCACCCACTGGCCGTCGGGGGGCTGGGCCAGCTGCAGAGACCCCTCCATCACAAATCGCGTTTCCTCGCGCAGCCAACCAACAGTTTTGAGGGCAGTTTCTCTCATCTCAATATTAATGACTTCCCTCTTCTTCTTGCTGTCCTGGCGAAAGGATCGGAGGGTCCACGTGTTCCCCTCCTGCTTGGTTTTCATGTTGATGTGCTCCAGGTGGGACTCGATGCGGCTCTTGGCCTCCCGCAGGCTGCCGTGATCCGGGTGGTACTCGGTGGTGGCCTTGATGATTCTGCTGAGCAGCAGTGGGTACTTGGTGACTCTTTGCAGAGGGGCCATCAGGAAGGACCTCAAGTTCATCCGCCGCAGTGCGGTGTTGTCATTCTGGGAGACATTGAGGAATATCCTGCAGGGGTTTAAGAAGGGAGAATGAAATGGCAGCTGTTCTGCTGGCAGATGCTGCAATCCCAAAAGCAAATGAACAGCATGGTGCTGCTGGGCTCTGCAGCCCCCCAGGTTTTGCAACCTCGTGAATTCTGTCTTCTCAGAGACCAACAACAACTTCTGCCCCTGTGCTCACCTGCAGAACTGTGATGAGATGCCTGGGACACCAGCACATGGCATCCTAACAGTCATAAAATAGCAAGGGTGTGATCTTTCCCTGGTACCCCCGATGTAGACATGAGGCAGATACATCAGCTTATATCAGATTGTATTAATTTGTAGCACCTCTCATCATGAGATTACACAGCACTCTAAGCAAGAATTTGGTACTGTCATCATTTTAAGCTGAGCAATGGAAAGAGAAATTATTCACCTGACGTTCTACTAAGCTGGGGCTAGGAATGGGAAACAAATTCAAATCATGTGCCTCACAGTGGCTTTTCCCAGTGGAAATCTAACCTGGGCTCTGGCACAGGGATTGAGACCTGTTCTCAGCTGAGCATTATTTGGTGACAGTTCCGTGCAGCGGTCAGTGGGCAGACACTGATACCACAAAACATAGCTGGGGACCAACTGGTTGCCTCAGTGGATATACCAAGGACTTGGTATTCTTTGGAGAATACATTACTGTCCTCACCCCAAAAGAGAGCAGTGATAACTGAAGGAAGTTAGCACCAAACTTTGATCTAGTCGGGCTGACAACGGCTTCACACTCAGCCTGGTGCCTTTCTGTCCCCAAAGCCTGGATGAACATACTCAGCCACGTTCTCACCTGAGCAACTCCTTTTCCTTCTCCAGTGCGTTGAGCATGTTCACAGAGGAGGACTGCTGGAGACAGTAGGTCTGGAAGGCCGGCAGCATGTTGACAAACTCTAGGAATATTTCTCCAATGCACACGGTCATCAGGTCATCATCCCCCTGCAAAGAGGCAATAGATCCCCTGCTTGGTTAGCTCAGGAGAGGCACAGCCACAGAGCCTGCGTTCGGTCCTGTCAGCATGACCCTGCTGCAGGATCTGGTGAGCACCAGAGCAAAGGTGGAGCTGGGCTCACCCTGCCTGGTGGAAAGGCAATCCCTGCAGGTCCGGGGGAAGCAGGGTATGGGGAGGAGAAAGAAAGCTGGTCTAACTGCTTGCTCTTCCACACACAAAGAGCTGTCTTTTCTCCTGCTATGCACTCAGCCAGCTCACCAGAGGAGGGGCTCAAAGGCCAGAGCGAGTCTCCTATTTCAGGAGGGTTTACTGGGGCTCTGCAGCAGTGAATAAATTAACAGAGAGCATTTAGGAGCAATTGTGCAGGGGAAGCTTGTAACTCAGGAACACACATGGCACCTAACAACTTCTCCAGTTGCTCCCAGCAACTGGCCTGGCTGGGAAGCAATCTCCTTCAGTTGTGTTATTGGCTACCTTGATGTCTAGAGGGAAAAATAAATACCATGATAAACTGTCCTCTGATTTCTGGATGCATAATAAATTATGGAAATAGCAAGAATTTGGTGCTACATAATGCTCTTAACTCTGTCGAGGTGTGTGCTGCTGACATGCTCTGCAATCACTACTCATTTCAGCAGCAGGAGAGGGAGCAGTTCTTTGGCTGCTGGCAGCTTTTCGGTACAGTACTGAGCTCTGACTGCCAAGGCAAGATGGAGGAGATGGGGAAACCCATGGCCGTTTGTAGGAGCCATTGCCTCAATAAATTTTTCACAGGGAACATCAAACGGACAGGGAACATCTGTCTTCACTGTGCCAGGTTGTCCAAATTGCCAGCTTTTGAGACACGTGTCACTCAGTCTGACATGCAGGGTTTCAGAGAGGGAGAGGAGGGATGTGTTTCCTAGAGAGCAAAACAGCCTGGAGAAACTGACACAGCAACAAATGGGGTTTGGTTTCTTAAAAGAAAAGAGAGTGTGGAGCTGTTTAAATGTCCTTTGCAGTGACTGTGTGCTGCTCTAGTCTTATTTTTGTTTCTCTGCCCTCTGACCAGCAGGCTGGTGGGGCAGGAAAGCTCCTTGTGTGAGGCATAGGGTGGTACACAGCCAGTACAAAGAGCAGGGAGCAGCCTGTGCTGCCTGACCCTGCAGCCAGCCTAGAGCCAGGCTGCAGAAAACTGCAAGCCAAGGCAAGCACAGCCAAGCCAGCATGAAGTGAGCCAGCTCAAGGCTGCAAGAGCACTGCCTGAGAGACAGACCAAGCTGAGCTCTGTGTCCCCATGGTCACACTCTTACCAGCATCCAGGCTAACCAGCTTAGAGCTAACTTTGGTAATGGGACCATTAGGTCCTGTAAATGGGATAAATTTGGTGGCCTGTGAGGCCAGTGGCATTACCACAGCAGAGAGTGAGGCCAGCAGCTATGACTTGGCACCCAGCTTCTGAAATCACTAGTTTACAATAGCTGAGGGAGCAAGGGACTAGACAGAAGACCACAACCAAGGAGTCCTCCCTCCTGCTCCTCAGCTCCAGCTATGCTGCCCCTCTACTCCTGCCTGCCCGGTCTGGCCTCTTCAGAGCACACAGCATCATACCTGGTCAAAGGCCTGATCAATCTCTTCCTGAAGTATCTCCAGAAAGTTCTCGTTGAGGTCGATGAGCTCCTGGATGTTGCTGAAGATGCCCTGGAGCTGCTCCTGGCTCAGCAGCCCAGCCGCCTGCATGGGGAGGTAGAACTCCTCTTTGATGATGCGCAGGTCCTCTCCATAGCTGGCCTCTGTGTTGACAAACTCCAGCACAGACTCCTTGCGCTCTGTCCTGCGCTTGCGGCACTTCTCGCAGAGGTCAGCCCGCCTCTGGTTGCAGTTCTGAACATCTGTCTCCACCGGCAGGTCCCTTTCTCCGCAGTCAGTACAGGGACGGTGGGCTTCCCAGGCCTGCAAGGAACTCAGTGTTTCGGATGCCCTGTTCCTCCACTTCCTGACTGGCATCTGGCCAATGCCACTATCTGCCCTCTCCACATCCGCTGACTTGGTCTGGGTGCCCTCGCTGGGATCCAGGTCGTCCCGGGCATCATTCACACCAACGATCCCACTGTCTGTGCTCAGGCTGCTGACATTGCTCCAGTGGTGCCTGGAGCGGAGGGAGCCACGTGCGGCACGGCGGGTCTCATCAAAGCTGCCACCATGGCCAAGGTTGGCTTTTGCTACCACTGGACCTGAGAACAGACACAAATCATTACAGGCACTGCCAGCTGCACAGAGCTCACCTGAGGATCTCTCACCATGAGGAATCCTGGGGGGACAGGCTAGATCTGATGAAGCAGGGCTCTGAGCTGCCTCCCCTCCCTGTTTTGCTGCTGAGACTGATAAGAGTCAGAACCAAATGGCTCCCATGTGAAGCCTGGAGCCTGTCACCCCTGGACTGCCCATACCTTTGAACTCATTTGGGCGGCCTCTTCCCCTGCCATCTGCCAAGCAGGGACAGAGACGCAGCAGAGTAGATCCTGATTTCTTGTATGCCTGGGTACAACCCAGAATGCTTCCCTTCCCGAGATCATAGAGTTACACCATATTTACAGCATCACAGCAGGCTCAGCATCTGGCCCCTCAGCCCCTCTGAGTGTGTACCATAGTCCCGCTCCTGCCGGCGTTTCTGCGCGTGCTGCCGTGCTGCAGCCGCGATCTTCAGCTCCAGCTGCTTCCTCTTCACCGAGTCTGTTGGCATAGGGTCACTGAAGTGTGGCCGCAGCCGGCACTCCCGCTGGGCCTTGGCACCATCCGTGCTCTCGTGGACGATGTCAGAGCTGGATCGGCGACAGCCGGAACTGGGGGTCTGCAACAAAGGCAGGAAAGGGTTTGGAGCAAGGCTGTGGTCAAAGCAGCACCTGGTCTGCAGCCACTGGACTTAGGTGACAAAGCAGAGGAAAGGCAACTCATCAGCAGTGAGATTGTAAATGCAGCTCCGCTACATGATCATTAAGGAACCTGTTCCCCCTGGTCCCTCTGTCTTGCTCAGTCCTAAGAGCAAGAACCCCTTTCCCTTTGCTGAGCACACAAATGGGTTGGATCGTGGCTGTCAAATACCCATGGAGTCAACAGTACAGCCCAGGCCAGGGGCCTGTTCCTGGGAATCTGAGCTATCTAACATTTTGGTGCGGCAGGCTCAGCAACTCCATCCTCCATGCCTTACCTACACCAGCAGTTTGACCAAGAGGGGACTAGGAGGGAGTCTGATCTCCCAGACACTCTGGAAGCCATAAAGGCTTTATTGCTGAACTCCCTGAAAGAAATGCAGTGGCATGTAGGCAGGGGCACAAAACCAACTCCTGTTTCATTAACTGTAATAAAAAAAGGTATTAGAAATGCTTCTAATAGAATTTAATCACTCATGGAAGTTGGTGTGATTTCAGATCGAAGGCTCCCAGCCTGCCCAGATCCTACAACCAAGGGATTCTTCAGAGTTCCTGATGAGGAAAAAAGGCCAGAACGCATGAGAGGTGAATTCCTTTCCCTTACATTCCCTGCAGGTGGAGTGTCGCTGGATGTCTCATTGCTTGGCTTGTCCTCCCAGGTCTCTGTTGCCATGGACATCGCCGTGGGCTGCTGGCTGTCCTCCGGAGGTGGGAGATCAGCTTCCCTCAGATCACACTGTCCCTTGGAGGGGGATTTGGCAGCAGTCTCAGCATTGCAGCTGCAAGGGAAGAAGCAGAGTCTGATGAACATCATGGATGCAGTTCTCCTGCTGTTCCTGACACAGATGAGACTGAGCAGCAAGCCAGTCCGAACAACCATCCGCAACAGTTCAGGGAAAGTGCAGGCAGGAATCACGACTGGTCCAGCATGGATGGCTGTACGTGCATTTTAGGGGCTCTAAGCACAGCTTAGTTAAGGCAGTGTAAATTGGGTAACTGCACTCTTGCCAACCTCAGTCTTGGGTGTTCACAGGGCATTTTTGTGTCCATAAAACATGAGTTTCTCTACAGGGATCAGAAAAACTTCTTTCTAAGTAAGCCAGATCCATATTTGCTGCTATTTAAAGAGATGTTGTCAACAGAGAAACCATATTGCTCATCTGGAAGAAAACCTGCTAAAA
Source organism: Pseudotriccus pelzelni (assembly GCA_035584735.1). NCBI lineage: Eukaryota > Metazoa > Chordata > Aves > Passeriformes > Tyrannidae > Pseudotriccus > Pseudotriccus pelzelni. The sequence goes on along the minus strand of JAWMRA010000164.1, from coordinate 11,504,163 downwards.
ACTGTAATACTTTGAAGGGATTAGAGGATTAAAGGAGGTTTCCCTCTGTTTTTCATTTCTTATGATCCCAAGCCCACTGAAACCACTGGAAAGATACCCCCTGCTTTCAGAGATCTCAGGATCAGGCCTTGTGGTGCACTTAAGAGACCTGAAGAGATTGGCAGAGTCTGTTGCTCTCCCTTGGCAATTCTGGGATGCCCTTATTCATGGCTGTCTGATGCTAACATGGGCCTAGTCTGGCTGATACAGGCAGCCTGTTCCTATCCCGAGTTCCCCTCTCTGCAGACACCACCACCTCTCCAGACAGACAGTCTGGTGCAAAACCACTGACTTGACAGAGTAGTTGACAGGCTGTCATTTCTGATACTACTTGTGATACATTTTTTTTAACAGACTCTCTAAGACACCTTATTTCCATGCATAATGAAGCCTGCTTGGAAGAATATTAATTATTTTTTTTTAATTTACTTTATTTTTATGGACTTGGATTCCTTTACAAAGAAAGGCTGTGAGGACTGGATATGGATGCTTGTATATACAGGAAGCCAAAGTCTGGAACACATTTCAGGTTATGCACATATTTTATGCTTAACAAAAATCTCCTATGAGAAAAATCTGCTTCTTCTTAAAGGCTTCACTTGTGAACTTATGCTGATAGGTCATACTGCTGATGTGCAATTCCAACAGTGTCAGCTACAAGCAAACACATGAGACAGATGGGCATTCTCCTTACAGTGAGTGACAGTTGGCTCCGATAACAAACCATCAGCCAATACTGAAATCGCTGAAGAGGGAACAAATCTCCCAGGACACAAACTGTCTCTGTTGTCAGGCCAGAAAAGTTGGTTTGCATCTTTCCAGCTGATGCTTTTTCATCTTCCTCCATTTATGCTTCCAGGTCCCTGCTGACACTACCAGTTAAAAAGAGTTTAGTTGTGGCTTGCGCAGCAACGCCAACAGTGCCAACAGCAGGCTCGCGGCTTTCACTTTTTGTTGTCACCCTCCAGGTCTCTACTGCCCAGCCTGCAGAAAGGGGATACCAACATCAGCACTGTCATGAAGCAGTCCGTAGTAGGGACTGTGTCAGCCCCCTTACAGGGCTGCAGTAAGAGCAGTGCAGGAACACAGCAAGGCTCTGGTCACATCATGGTACTGGGCCTGGCCTGCCCTCGCTTAGGGTGCCGCTCCTTGAGCCCTGTGTAACTCTCTGTGTGGCTATGATCTAAAATCAGTCTTGAAATTATAGGGGTTTGAAAAATATACCTGACCTCATGTACTCCCAGCCAGATCGTTTCACCAGCATTTCACTGAGTTGGGTAAAGTATGAGCAGTTCAGCTGGGCACACTCTTGGGAGGGGAGGCACAGGTTAAGGAGCAAGAAAACTCTTGAGGATGATGTGCTACTGCTAGAAAACCACCCATTCCAAAAGCTGCTCCTGCTCAAACAGTTTCTGGTTGAAACACAGAAAGAGGCACAGAGAGGCAACGGGATGAGTCCAAGGTCAGTAGCAGAGCTCATAACTGAAATATTATCTTCTTGATCACACTACCTACCACCACACAGACCACACTCTCAGAGAGATGCTGAGCTTTCATTTGTCATTTTTACAGTGCTTCAAAATCATCCACTTAAATATGGGAAGTACTCCAGGATATTACTGCTCTGTTAAGTGAAGCTGACAGCAGCTCTCTGCAGACCAGATGCCACCACTTACTGTGGTTTCCATAACCCAATAGGGATATTTAAAAAAAATCTCCAGCCATGACCTGTAGTGGGAATAAGAGCCAATACTACCCAGAGAGCTGAGCTAAGGAAACATTACTGGAGACTGAGAAATTCAATCCACTCCATGGCTGGTCAGCAAGAGGTAAAAAAAGCAATGATGAAGAGTCCACCTTGAGTGAAAGGAGATTTCTTCACCCCTGCTTCGACTGCTCTACTTCTAGTTGTGGTTAGAATTCTCTTGCATGACGTACTGGCCATGTGGTGCTGGGGCAAGTGCTGCTTTGCTCACCAGCAGTGTGATCAGAGGGATGTGGGCAAAACAGGGAGGATACAATCAGTTTTGTAGAACCACAGCTTTGGGCTACTTTTTAACCTTTGCCTCTGGTTAGGAGGAAGAGGGCACATTGCCAAGAAAATAGGATATTGCCCCTTTCTCCAGTCCCCTCTTCTTGGCAGAGGTCTGTGCTGCCAGCAGGTCTGCACCACTGCCTGCTCAAGCAGTCTCCTCTGCCCTCATGCAGAGCTGCAGAAGGTGGGACTCTGGCATATTTCCTTCTGTGGGATCAAACCACTTACTGGGTCAGGAGTTTATGCCTGAGATTGGTGTCAGTTTTTCCTGTTCTCCGCAAGACAAGTGATGCACTTGGGCCAGCACAAGGAGGACATGTTCTTTTTGAATGTCTTTTTAAACCTCTGGGTCATCATCTCTGAATCTCATGGAACCACAAGTACTGGGGGTGTGGTGTACAACTGGAAATGCACCTGCTTTCCTTCAGTATTTATATGGGACTCTTCATGCTTGTATCATTGTCCAGACCAGCAGTCCTCAGCCCTTTTCACATGTTCCTGACTCCTTCTGACTCATGGAAACATTTTTGTGCATGCCTACCCTGCTGTCACCTGCCTTCCTGACTTGGAGTCCTCTGCTATGGGAAGCTGGTATTCTACCCACCATCCTGGTGTCATCCCAAATACAGACCAACACTCTTTTCAGGAAGTCTTCTTTCTTAGTTATGTCCTTTGCTTCCTTATGCAGGTTTCTATTGTCACCATGTCCCCCTTTTCATAGACAGAACCCCCTGGTCCTTTGCATACCCTTAGCCAGAACAACTTGCTATTTAACCATTTCAGGCAGTGGACTATATATTGAAATGCTTACAGGATTTCCACATACATCTCAACACCCCTTCCCACCCAGGACTACAACCCAAATTAAAGGCATCCAGTGACCAACAAGGGGCCTAAAGCTGCCATAATTTCAAGACTGAAAATAAAATCTGCACTGATGAAATATTAAAAGTCAATTGAATGAGTCTTAACTAATTAACTATGAATTACTAGGGAGACAAGTTAACTTACAGACAGAACTGCTTGGTAAAACTGTGACACACAGAACCACTAGAAAGAGAAGACAATTTTAACTATTTTATTCTATGACATTCTATCACAACATCTCTATCAAGGGCTTGCTGAGCTCAGTATCAGTGGAAATGGGACTGAATCCTCAGCTTTCAGCTCATTTCATTTAGAAGTTAGAAAAAATGTGGCCTGGATGTCAACAATCATAATTTAGGACCGCAAACATCCAGACAAAAAGTCTCTCATTGCTGCAGTGAGAATCAGCTTGAGTTGTGAATGTTCAGGCACGTTACAGTCTCAGGTGAAAATGATGGAAAAATGAGAAATTTCCATAAAAAGGAAACTCGAGTTTCCCACTAACCAGTGCTTTGGCAATAAAAATTACCATTAATTGATGTTATTATGATGGAAAATAAACAGGCCAGGCTGGTTCCTTCACATGAAACAACCTCTCTCATCCTGGAACCACTGTCCTTCTCGTTTTTAGATCAACTATCATTTTGATGTTAATAAAATCACTTCACAGATTTTAACAAATCCAACTAGGGAGACTGAAGACATTCACAGAAACAAAAACCACTGCTGATATTAAAAGAAAAAAAACCACACTGAAACCATAGAGACCCTGGGCAGAAAGTGTTTGGAGGCCAGGAGTATAGTGGGAAGAAAGATCATATGCACTCCCCATTTCCTGTACTTTGCTGTGCATTCACCTTGGGCTCCAGATACCAGTCAAACCTTTGATCTAGATGGAGGCAGCTGTTCCTACACTCTTACTCAGAGCTTGTGCCAGGCTGTGTATTTCATTTCACATCCATGACAAAAATAACCTACTCAATGAAAATGGCTGCGTACCACAGCCTTCTCATCTGCTTCTTCACTGGGTTTTCATACTCTAGAAAAAAAGGACAAAGGCTGGGCTGCACAGATGAGGGAAGCGTTTAGGGCTCTGACACCACCTACTTCCCTTTGGAATGTAAAGCTGCAGAAGTATTTCTGCTTGTCACTCTGCTTCAGCTCCACAGAATTTCTTTCAGGCTACTTTGCAGAAGTCACTATTGTCTCCTCTAAAACCTGAGTCCAGTCTCAGAGCCCACGCATTGCAGAAGTACCACAACAGCGTACAAGGTCGATGCCCTGGCATTTCACACACTGATCTGTGGATTGCAGAAGCAGCCAGGAACCAAGTGAAATGCAATTTTTGGCAAAGCCAGCCAAGAAAGCCAACTGCATGGAAAAAACCCACTCCACCAACACTTATTCCTCCTTTTTCCATCAGCCTTATCTCGTGATAAGTCAGTGATAACTGCCCCAAATCCTTAGCTTCTAGAACTTTGCTGATTCCCATTGAGCTGCCCTGCACAGTAAGCGATCCAGTTCTCTTTGGCAGGAGAGAGGTAACAGGACTGAAGTGTCCAAAACCAGGATACAGAAAAGGCAGTCCTTGTGGACACCTTTCCCAGAGAAGGGGAAAAACATGGTTGGAGAAGATGAAGGAAGACTTTACACAACCATTTTCTCTCTCTGCCTACACTGAGTTGGCAGGTGGGCAGTATTTGCAAGTGTTTTCACTCACTGTTGTGTGGGTCTGCAAAAGGTGCTTAAAGACTCATAGCAGCCACCTTGCTCTTTTTTGCTGGTTCACTGCATATAGGCAGCGAGTGAAAGCACTTGTTGCTTCATGTCACACTATCTAAATTCATGTCCTGCAGTGGTAGGACAGACTCTACATCTTTTTTCAAAGGAATCATATTAGTACTTTGTATCCCTTGTCTGTCTTCTACTTTTAACAGATGATTTAAAAAAAAAGAAAAAAGATATTTCGACAATTTAATGCAGAAATAAAATGGGTGGGAATTTGGGTGTCAGAACTACTAATGGCTGCTGTCTTTATAGGATTAAGGTGCACAAAAAGGCAAAGCCTAGATGAAAATGCTTTTTGATGTTTAATCCTACGCAAAGATGTAGTTTAAGCTCAACAGCTTAAAGACGTGTCCATGTGGCTATCAGAGACTCTAAGATCAAAGGCTCTGCCAACAATGCATTTATGCTACAGGACTTAAATGTACATATCAGGAGAAAGAGCAGATCATTAACAAGGGAACTGCTTTCAGGTGACACCATGGAGCATGTTACCTTTTCTTAATAAGTTCCAAGGCTGAACCTATGAATTCATCCTTCATTTTTTGTAGCTTAGCTCCATAGCTGGATAAGTCTGTGGCTTCTAACAGCAGCGATGAACAGCAAGAGGACTGGGCTTCAGAAGCCAGGGACTGCCCTGCAAGGTGGAGGACATCATTTAATTTTCTTGTCTCTCCTTTCTGCTGCTCATCACTCAAGATCTCCTGCCCACCTCTGTGTATTGCTACTGCCTGTAAAGGTGATCGTGGAATTGGACTGGAGCAAATAGGGATTGGCGACGGATCTGGGCTGGAGGTCTGGAAGGTTTTGCCCTTCACCTCAGGACTACTCATCCTGAAACCATCATCCCATGTGGCTGGGTATCGGGAAAAGCCAGCAGAGGTGTGGTTTTCATGGAATACATCGTCATCATCCTCCGCTGTGATCGCAGGTTCACTCACAGCTTTGGTCCCCAGCGCTTCTGGACAGACATTCTTTTCCTGCTCCAGTGTCTGGTTTGCAGGCAGACCCTTATTTAAGCAATCTGTTGTCTCACTGCTGCTGGTAGATGAATTTCCTTCCTTTCTTCTCATCTGCTTAAATTCCTCAAAGGTGGGTATGTAGAGCCTCCCTTTACAGTGACCTTTCTTGCTCTGTCCCAGTGTGACTTTGCCTTCTGTTTCCCCACTGTATTGTTCTAGGGTTTCTGCTGTTCTGGATTTGCCCATCTCATGGCTTTCCCCAGTGTGCTGAAGGGGCAAATTGGGGGAGCTATTCTGCCTTCGGAGCTGAAGCCTCCTCTGAGCCTCCTGCTTGATGTCTTCTGGACTGATGATCCTGTGAGCAAAGCACAGTCCCTGTCTCCCTGTGAGGCTGTGCCTGAGGGCAGTGCGTTCCACCAACACCGTGCAGTAGTTGACAGCACAACCGTTCTTGCACTGCCGGCACACCTTGCACTCAAAGAACTCCCGGGCCATCAGGTCAGGCAGGGCCACCTGGGGACGCACTGGCTTACAGGGCTCTGCCACCTTACTGCTGTGCAGCCTCAGCTTCTCCTTCAGTTCTTTTTTGGCATCCCCATGTAGGGCTCTTTCCTCTGCAGAAGGGAAGAGCCACTGAGGCACTTTGGCAAAGGGAGGGTGGAGCACGTTGTGTGCAGATCCAGACATCTGTTTACCACAGAGAGAAAGGTTTCTCAGAGAGTCTGATGTGCTCTGTACCGGGGCCACATCCACACAGCCTTCTGTCCACTGACTGGTGCCTCTACAGCGAAAGATGATCTCGTTATCCAGGCTCCGGCAGTGAGAATACAGCCCAGAGTCGGCAACTGTTGCCCAGTGAAGGTTCTCCACGCTCCGATACATCCGGTTTTCCACAGGACCAGCCAAAGGCGCCTTGCCCTTGTGGCAGTAGTCTAGAGTGTGGAAGTCCCCAGAAAAAATGTGAGTGTCTAGGTTCTTTAGTGGATGCATGCTGCTAACCGAAAAATCCTTTAAGCCATGTTGTGCACAGAGCTGATTATTTTGGCAGCTCGAGATCACCCGGCAGTGTTCCTGTCTCTCATCAACACTGATGTATGTCATAGCAAATGCACATGGAGGCTCTAAGACAGTGGCGTCTAGGGGGAGAGGAGGGAGCTGGGGTGTCGCTTAGATGGCAGTCAGTGTCCACACACCACAGACAGCACAACGTGCTGCTGGGGACTCACACAAGAGAGCTCTCACATGGGTGGAGTCGCCATGCGCAGAAGACCTGTGAATGGAAGGAAAGATGAGTTACTGAAGCAGCCTGGTGGTGACTCGCAGGATGCAACAGCAGGTCTGCTTCCAGGGAACGCAGAAGCCAAAACCAACAGCTTGCGTAGGAACAGAGCAGCATAACTAGATGAGCCACAGGGCTTGGGGCAGGGAATCTTTTTCTCCTCTAGCCAAGCCAACAGTGGCCTTACACTACCCATCTGAATTTGGAGAAGTTTATCCTACCTACCCTCAGCAACTCCCTCACAGTCACATGGTTCACCTCCAGTGACAAATGCTCAGAAGTGCTTGCTGCAGGCCAAGCTTACTCTCACTGCAGCACTTCAGGAGACGGCAGGTTTACAAGAGATAGCGACGTTTTTGCCCTCAAAGGGGGTGCCGACAAGAGTGTGTGGGTTAAGGGGGAGGCTGCGGGTGCGAAAGGATCACATAACACTGCGGTCTCCTGGAAGACCCAAGCAGCAAGGAGGAAGAATAAAGGTGGTAGTTTTGTGCCTGACAATCACACTGCAGCCCCTTACTGCTCTGATTCACCCTTCACAGGGATGATGCATATGGTTTATTGAGTGCATATGATAGCCAAGCATTGCCAAAGGCCTTCCCAGTGCAGAGACAAAGGTACCTCACAGACCTTCACATAGGCACTGTCCTGACTCCTTAGCCACAGGCCCAAATGATCCCCCTTCATGAGACTCAGAAAGAGAAAGGTGTGCTTTCCAAGGCTGCTCCTATGAGCTGTGTTCAGCATTTGCAAGGACCAGGGAATCTAAGTGACCAAATCTCATGTTCAAAACAGACAATTAAATCCCCAAACTCTAGTTTGGGCTGACAGGATGAAAGCTAAGTATCTAAGTGATCACTAGAAGTGCATGGAGCCCCCTTACACTGAATGGAGAGACTCCAAATTTCTCACAAGGACTCCTAAACTCGCCAGCAGTCACACAAGGCACCTGTGTCTGCTACAGCTCAGTCCACTCCCTTCCTTGGCAAAGGGAACAAGTGAGTGTCATACATAAAGGACAGCAAGACTGGGCAGGAGATATGGGGTTAGCCTGCAATTTGTAAGGGCAAGATAGAGCTGGAACGGTGGGGCATCCCCTTCAGTAATAAGCCAGGCAGGAACTAACCAGATTGAACATACAGGAAGAGGTCTTGGTAAAGTAAGACAGAACCATATAAGTTACAGCCCAAACTGTTTGATCTGTAGTGCATCTGGATTCCCCACATGTGGCAAACCATTCAGGCAGCACAGCCACCTTGATCAGGACAGGAATGAAGAGGTTTGTTACTCCCTGAAGGCTAAGACACCTCAGGCATCTCACCATGTGACGCACCAACAGACATCTTCCATCTGAGGGGGAGTCTGAGGTACTGTGTTGCCTGGAAGCCAATCTTGGTAACGTGCTGGGAGCTTGATTCATCCCTTGCTTACAGTGGCTTAAATTAGCATACTTTCCCAGCATTAATGAAACTATCTTTAATCTTATCCCAGAGAGAGAAGGTAGAGCTGCTTCTGTGGTTCACCGCTGAATGGAGAGCATTATTTCCATCCTTCATAACTGTTAAAAATAAAAATTAAAACTAGTTCTCCAAGTGTGGCTGTTCACAGCCACTTCTCACCCGATCTTGTCATGGTGGGGCTGGAGTTCCCCCTTCTTCACGGCTCTGGAGGAGCCCACAGGTGACAGCAGAGAAACGTGAGGATCGGGACTTTCTGTGGTCATAGGTTATAACATAATCTGTCAAGAAAGAGAGAATTATATGATGTGAGAGCCAGTCACTGAGTAGGTAACATGGCTCCTGGTAGTGCCAAAGGGCTCCTGTGAGAAAGTGCTGTTAATAAAAGATGCCATGGCCTGTCAGGTTGGTCTGTGATCAGGTCACAGCCACGGGACTAAAAGCCACCGTGTACTTTTGGTACTGTGCTTTCAGAGTAAGTATAAAGAGAAAACAGCTCTTGCTGCAGTGAGAGCTGAGAATAAAGCTGCCCTTGCCCAAGGCAGGGAGCTACACACAGTAAGGCCTGAAGAGAAAGCAAGGCCCATGTGAGGGAGGCTCTGCATGTATGAGTGTGAGGGCAAGGGTCAGAGAAGAAAGCACAGAGGCAGGGGCAGAAGCAGTCAGGAGAAGAGCAAGAAATCAGAGGAACAGAAATGACAGGGTGGGGTCTGTCTGTAGCTGCTCCCTTCACCAAGACATGGGTCAGCACTGAGAAGAAAATTGACTTTTGTCCTTATGGTTCTTTTCAGATGGACATTCACTGCCAGGGCTCACAGTGCTGACCCCCACTGGAGCAGGTCAGCTATAGGGATGCCAGGCATGGGCTGCCAGTGGCCACTCTGCCCCTGCCTCCTCAAGTGACAGCACAGACTACACAAGGAGGGGTCGCATCCCTCTGTTAATCAGGGGAATGCCTCAAACCTGACAGGAGGTGAGGGCACCCCTCTGCCCTGCAGGAGAGTTGAGGCCCATTTCCCCAGCAGGTGTGGAAGGTGCCAGTGCTCAGGAGCACTGCCAGGCAGCAGGGACCTGCTGCTGCTCTGCCAGGGCACGATTTTCCAGAAGATGTGCATGGGATGGCAAAAGTCACTTTCAGGGAAGGACCATCTGGGAGAAACCTCCTATGGGCACAGTGGGGCAGGCAGAGCGAGGGACAGAGAGCAGGAGCCAGAGGCAGGTTTGCAGAGTGCAGGAGCCAGAGAAGACAGAGAACAGCCAGAACAGGCTGTGAGACAGCAGGAGACAGAGGCTTTCCAGAGGCTGCACAGAGTTTGCTGACACATAGGAAAATTTACTGGATTAAGTGGAGGAAGATGGGAATTTTGTTTCCAAATAATTTATTTTAATATTTGTCACCCAAAAGAGCTGACTTTTTTTTCTCCAAAATGTGATTTTTTGGTCTAAGAGAACCCTTTAGACACAGGAAGTCCCTTTGATACTTCCAGGAGAGCTCAAAGCAAAGGTGCACACAGATGTAGCTGATGCACAGGTGGGTGTGCAAGGGGGTCTGGTACCCTGACTGGCATGAAAGGGAGCCTCAGAAATCAGTGATTTCCATTTCACCTCACCCCTGCAGAGCAGCTGTAGAGATCTCATAACAGCCATCTAGGGCAGCAGCATCTTTCTTCCCTGTCACTCCATTCTTGGAAGGACCACCTCTTTCCTAATGAACTCTTCTGAACTTGCCCATTCCCCCCACGTCACTACCCTGAGGGTTGTGCACAGCACATCAGGTCGCTAAAGCTTAATTTCCCTGAGCACCCTGACCAGCTGCTGCCCCAGTCATGACCTGTGAAGGGGCACTGGCTGTGCTGAAGCACAGCCTGCTTCCCTCTGCTCAGGGATGCTTGAAGCAGGAAAAAAGCAGTGGTCTCTCTAAAATACCAGATAATTTGTACCCCGCCTGTGACCAGGAAACACTGTTTCTCCCTGCTTTTCCCTCTTCTTGTGCTACATTCCTCATGGCACACAAGCAACAGCGTCATAGTTTCAGCTCACATGCCTATGTTTGTCAGGCCATTGACACCCCCATAATATAAAGGACGTGTCTATACAGTCAGCTCCCAAGTAACACAGCCACAAGCATGTTCTAAGCAGTCTGCTGAAGGAGAGCACCAGACAGAGACAGAAGAAAAAAATCTCAGTTAATATGCTTATGGTTGATACCCTTAAGATCACCTTTCAGAACATACTTGCAGACCCACTGTATATACAGACTATTTGGCTGCAGTCTTACACCAAAAGAGAAATACTGGGAACTACAGCAACATGAAAGAGTTTGCCCTCCCACCACCTCAGAGCTGTAACTACAGTCTATAGCTACAGCAGGTGATGCCAGGTATGGAAACTAGCAAATGTCACAGAAGCACGAGGAAATGCTGAGAAGTAAATGCTGATTTCTCACATTAATTAGAACCAAGCTCTGGGTCCTAATTCACCACCTCCTGAAGGTACACAACAGTCCTAATGCATCCTTTGCTCTCTTCCAGTTAGACCAAGCAGTGAATTGCCAGTTCTTTGTTGCTCCACAGTGTATGTGAGCACTGTGGGTTGAGGCTACGCATCTTGGTTTACCCAGCTGGGTACTTCCAGGCAGTCCTATCCACGTTTCCCCAAAGCTCAGGTTTTATTCTAGTTCAGCAATCCTTCAGGCCAATGCTGACTTATTCCAGGCCAAATAGCAAAACAGAGCTTAGTGTTGGCTGCTACTGTGGCACATCATTGCTGCTCAGTCAGGTTGTCTGTGCAACACTTGCCTGTTCCCTGGCTCAGGGACTGAAAAGCTCCTAGTGGTTATGAGCCTCACGCCTTAAGTGAGCATAAGACTAAAGCAACGTGTGCTCAGCTTATTTTCTACCATGTGATTCTGTTTAATCAGCTTCTCCACTACTCTGATAAGTGCCTGCTTGGAGACTTGCCACTAACCTCAGTTTTTCTGCAAAATCCCCCCAAGAACTTATTTCTCAAGGATTAAAGCTTGACGGATAAATTATTCCCTCCCAAACACATCAGAACCATTCTGCCTGGCTGACCTTCCCAGCAAAGCACCAGACAAAGTGTCAGGAGGATGAAGCAGGCAGGCACAGGATAAGTAGCTCACTGCTGATGAAAAGCACTGTGGAGAAGACCAGCAATGTTCAAGGACTCCAGGGACATCAGGACAGGGGATCACAGAACTTCACAAGGCCTCAGGAAAAGAGGCCACCAAATCTGGCAGGGCTGAGTAGGTTTACTGGTGCTGCTTTGCAAAGTTCACTGTAGCAAGATTTGCTCAACACACTTACCAAAGGACATTTTTTCCATGAAATGGTGGAGAGCAGCTTGCTATTGTCTTGCCTCTCCTGCCTTGATCAGAAGCATCAAACGAGACTGGCACATTTTCCACTTTCCACTCTTACATCATCTCAGTCACAAGCAAATTAATTCTGAGTCATAGCCATTGCACCAAACTCCTGCTTCTATGGGATGGGAGTAACTGGAGATGCCTTACTCCATCTTGAAATACGAGATTAAAATAACCTTCAGGTTTTGTTCTAATTTCTCTGCATTAGGTTTTGAAAATGCAGCACTGAACAGAGGTTAGTTTATTCTGGAGTACAATCTCCCTTTTATTTCAGAGATCTAACCAGCCAGATGGATGCAAACCGCACATTTCAAAGAGCTATACAAAGGATTTTAGCAAGCTACAATACTGCAGTGAGTTTCTTGCTATCTGATACAGCAAACCTCATGGACACAGCATGATCTGTCTACTGCCACGTCATGCACATCACTCCAGCTGCTTAGCAGAACACCAGCAGTCTCAAGGGAAAGAATACCAGATACATTTATTTTTTCAAGTTAAAGGTTAACAAGAAAAATAAAGGTGCCTTGGCTGTATTTTCCTTTTCAGCTGTTCTCTTAACCACAGCTGTGCTGTAGAAACTGGTTGATGCAGCAGGATGATAAGGTGACTGCAGTTATATTTCTTGGGGATTTGGAGGTTTTTTTGTCTATTATAGCGGCTGAAACAGGAACAGGGCTTATATAGTGCCTGTTAATTGCAGCAGAAGAGGTATAGCCATAGTAGTTCCCTAAGCCAGTACAATTTCCTGTTTTTTTTCCTTCCTAGGGTAAACAGCTGAATGTAACTTTCTTTGAGTTTACAGTATTAGCACGACTTTCATTGTCTGCTCCACAGCACAAATCAGGATTGCTAACAAGAGGAACAATTGCCATATCGATTCCAAAAGCAGGTAATAAAGAGAAAACAATAACCTTTTCAGTCTGCTCACTGTATTTATAGTCCCTGAAATCTCAGAGACAGCTTGGCATAGGGAACCTCTGAAGACTCAGTGCATCCCAGGGTCGAGGGGTTGCTGAGAGCACAGTGGCATTAAATTCTGCTGTGTTAAAGCTGCTTGCATTGCCACACGATACTGTCTCTTCTCATTCTTCTCAGGATTTTTTTCCCTACTTCCCCAACTCTTCCTCCATTCCACTGCACTGAACACAAGCTAAGATAACGCATCCGTGGCTGCTGCTTGACACACATCATTCTGCAGCTTCTCCAGCATTACCACTGCCTCCAGAAAAACAACTGGCCGTGGCCAGTGTCAGAGCTGGCTGGTCAGAGCAGCCCAAATGTACACATGTGCCAGCCAGATGTGCCAGAGAAGAATCTGTCCGCAGTTATCTGTTGGTCACCATAGGAACATCCTGCTATGGTACACAGTTCTACCAGGGAGAGTGCAGGAATCACCAGAACTTCACGTGAACTTCTATTTTGGTTAGACTGCCTCCAAAATAGTGTCATGACGGTGGGAAAGGTATTCACGAAATTTTATGGACTCACTTAAGGTGTTAAATGTTCTTGGCTCTCTTTCTGTGTGATTTTTAAGCTATTTGGGAGTTGTGGTTTATTGACCTGAAAGGTTTCACCTGAGAAGCCACAGTGCTCCACACACCTGTGCACTTGGCAGCAGTGCCTTTGATGATTTTTTCTGGCTGCTCTCTTAGTCTGAGCAGCTTCTCCTTCTTGTGTCACAGCACGGTTTTCTCCTTGTGTTCCTCCTTCAGAAGGGCTGTGATGACATGATGCTTCCAGCCTACCCCCAAGGGCAGGCACTCCAGTGCACTGATCTCAGGCAGCATACTTTCAGGGTGACCTGTGTTCCCACTTGATTCCTTGTTTGTACCCCCTTTTTCCACTCAATCTCTTGGAAAATACTGCTCCAACAGCCCTGCTGACAAGGCAGCAGCAGGATTGGAGCTTGAGGATTAGCATTTATCTTGCAGCTAAGGAAGGCTGAGTATGATGCTTCTGTGACAAATGTTCCAGGAGACCCAGTGTCACACCCCCATCAAGTGTCCAAGTTGGACTTGCTTGGCATCATCAGATGTGAAGCATCTCAGGAGATGGCAGCACCCACCATCTGCCAAGCTTTTTTCAACACCCCGGTTGACCAGAAAGCTGCTTTGAATGATTCCTTCTCAGGAGGAAGAAAGTCCCATTGGCAATGAAGTCCTCTTGTGGGCCAGATCACCCAAGGCACCTGCGAACCTGCAGGGTACAGCTGATCGATAGGTCCTGCCCTTGTCTGTAACACTGAACCACTCTGCTCCCCTCTCACAGCTGGAGAAACAGCCCACAGGGTTATAACCAAGCAGAGCCAATGCTCAGGCTTGAGTTAGCTGATGTACAGGTAAAAAGCCAAGTCACACTTAATGGGGAAAAACCAAATCTTTTTTTACCATCATCATTTTACCCATGGTTTAGTCTCGTGATCTGCAGGGTCTGAGTCAGGCTGCTGGATTTTTTTCATGGTGGAAATACTCCTAGTTGAACTAGCAATACATGACCAGCAGGGAACACAGCAACACAGCATTTCCCGTCCTGTTACATTGCTTCCACCAGTACCAGGAAGACAACAGAAAGCCAGTCCTGTACAAAGTTGGATCCTTCACAGTTGCTGAAGATATTCCTAATTTCTTGTTCTAGGATTGCCCCAAGAGTCTCAGCCTAATTCTTAAAATGCATAGGGCACAGGAAATAAATCACACCTTAATTCTAGGAGGAAGCTGTATGTCAAAAGTTTCTGCACCTTTCCTTGTACTAGGAAGACATTTTGCAGCACAGCCACAAGCCTCAAACTTTGAGTGCACTAGTGGCTTACTGCATTGGTCTTTTCAATAAAGCAATAAACCCTGGCTCTCATTAGACATAAAAAAATCCCCCAACCTAATCCTATTGATCTCAGTTTATTAACTTTGCACTGGAACCCACTCCAGCACCCCCCAAAGCTGCTGGTAGGTGGATGAGCAGAGTTCTTCCATGCCAGCAACACACAACTCATCTGTGAGATCAGAAAGCAGCCTGCGGGAGGAAGGAGGTGTTTGGGAGGGTGAGAGAGATGGATGATCTCATTCTATGCCTTGTTTGGTCACATCCCAAAGCTGTCAGGCACTTCGGCATATTGCTGGCAGAGGCAGGTTTGGCGTGAAGAAATGTGGGTGACAGTAGCACCAGCAGTCCTGGCCAGGCAAGGGTGGCCACAGGCAGGCACACTTCCCATTCCTCTGAGTGTGGACATACTTAGCAATGTTTCTGCAGAAAACCTGGGAGGACTGTACCTGCCAGCTGTCTCAGCTGAGGGACGTGTCCTCAGAAGGTCCAGTGCAGCATGTTGCCTGCTACCACTCCGTGGGAGTCCTGACAGGGAACTGGTGCAGCTGGCCAGGCTCTGCCTCTGCATCAGTCCCAGGGAACACCACAAGCTCTTCCCTACCTACCAAGAAGAATTTATTTTCTTCTTTTTTGCAAATTTCCAACTCCTCCCACAGGCCTCTCTAAACAACACCCTCCTTTTCAGATGCTGATGTTTTTCAGCTGATTAAACTGTGGGCCAGACTACGAGCTGGGTGTAAATCAGTATTGCTTGTCAATGCTAATTTATACCCGCTGAGAATTTCCCTTCCTTCACAATTTAGTAGAATTATATGACATGTCTTTTATCTCTTCTAGCAGTTTAGCCTGCCATTCCCCTTTCCTGGCCCCCAAGCCTCCTGCTTTGCTCCAAACTCCCTGGAGGTTTGCAGGATAAGTTGCTTATTTGCAATGTAAAGTGTCTCTCAGAGCCACAGCCGTGCAAACAAACCCAAGAGAGGCACATTTATCCTTACTTGTGCAGCAAATGCAGCCCCATCTTTTCCTGGCAGCAGTTCCCTAAGAATATGCTGCCAGGATATGCTGCATATAACTTGCTAAGAGAAGAAATATGTCCTTATGGCCACAACGCAATGCAGGACTTCTCTGGGGAGATGCAGGGGATGGAGAATGAAAGATCTCCCTGACCCTGCAGAGATCCCGAGCTTTTGCCTTTCTCACTGAAGCTGAAGGCGATGGCTCACCACCCAGCTCAGCACCCTGTAGATCCTGTCAATAGGCACAATACCATTAATGACTTCTTGTTGCTATGGTGATATTGATGGATAGTCCCTGGCATTGGTGGGAATCCTGGGAAAGATAGGAGGAAAAAAAATTTTAAAAATAAAGTGGGTCAAAAAATCCCCCCAGATAACATGAATTTGCCTACAAATGGCCATTTATGTGACATCCTTGACGAATTCAGTGGCACTTCACACTTCCTGACTCCTCCAGCCTCTCACAAAAACAAGATGGTGCTCTCCAGAGCCCATACAAACACTCCTGCGCACAGCAGGGCTCTGGTGCAGAGGTGCACTGCTGCAAGTGGATTTCATTACCAGCAGTTAGTTTTGCTGCTTCACTCACCCTGGCAATTCATTTCCACATACAGAGTAAAAATCTTGGCTCCAGTGAAATAACTTGGACCTGTGCCACTGGGCACAGAGCCAGGATTTCCCCCAGCTCTCAGGATGCCTTATCGCAAGTGACAATTTCATTCAGCTGCCACGATAGCCACTGGGAACCCCCTGCCTCTCCAGAGCTGTTTCAAGCGTGGAAAAGCCTCTGTTGCACAGTCTTTTGCTCTATTTCCCTGAGGCTCAGCGCTGTGCACTCTTCTCTCACAGCTCCCTACTCTGCAGTGTGCAGTTTAGAATAATCTTTCACCCTTCATCCGAGCCAGGTGACCGCTGGCAAGGACAGGCTGCGCTCCAGTCGCGTTTGGGCCCCTTCACTTTGCACAAATGTTCTTGGGACTTGGGGCACAGGAACCATTTTCCTATAAAAAACACCAGTCCTGTCTTTGACCTTGCTTTCTCCAGGAAAAACATTCCCAATTCATGCTGGTGACACACTAATGAAGAAGTGATAAAGCCCCAGTGGGAATCCCTCTTCCTCCACACATGCTATTTATCTAAACTCATGCAGGAGTACACAAACTGCAAGATGCCCTGTTTTGCGGGAGATTTTAGTATTATTAGCAAATTTCAGAGTATGCTTTTCATCCTAGCAAAGACTCTTTTCTACTGTGTTTTATGTCTAGGAGTTGCCTTACATACATAAAAACTTAGTAGAGATCCTTTTATTCCCAACAGTGGTATCGCTCCAGGCACAATAGGCACGCTTAATCCAGGAAGTTTTTATTGGTTTGGACCTGTTATTAAGGAAGAAGTGTATCCACAAGGGAGCAGTATCTATAGCAGTACCATTAGACAGACAGTTTTGCCAGTAAATGCTCTAGTGTAGATCAGATCTAACAGATGTGTCAGCTTTTCCATCCATCTGTGTGTTCAGATCCTTTGACTCCATGTGAACTCAGGAACTGGAAACAAAATTACTCTGCCCTTCTCTTTTGCATCTTTTGATAAAAGTAGTTCTAATCGACCACAGAGTCTGAAAGCACTTTACATCAGGAACAGATCCCAAGAGAAAAATTCAGTTAGTTTCTTTATATTACATGTAGCTGTTCATCAAATTTATTGGGCAAGGTTCCTAAGCACATGGAGGCTGGACCAGCACTGACAGAGGCTCTCTCTTGTATAGCAACCCTTTGATCAGACGTCAACATCATTTATTTCCTTGTGTTTCATATTCTTGAATGCTCCAGTAAATTCCCAGTTGACTATCAGAGGCAAAGGCTGCTCTTTCAAGTTGGATTTGCACCTCTTCCCTTCCCCTCCATTTCAATTAGCTATGGAAATTATTTGGATTTTCTCTTCTATCTCCTCTTGCCTGTCTGTCTGTATTAGAAGCTTTAGGAACACTGATGGCTGGAGGAGACTCCAGTTGATGTCTTCCCCACAGGAAATGTGACTTGCAATTAGCAAGTCTAACTGCTCTGCTTGACCTGCTGCTTGCCAGGATGGAGAGCACAGACTCAGCTGCAGCATCCTGCCTTTCCCCCAGCTAGGAGTTAGGGGATGGGGGAGCTGTGAGTGCTATGGGTGGAAGAAAGGAGGTACCACCACAAATAGGTAGGGCCAGATGAGGGCAGGATCTAGTTTATCACACTGGGAGACAGAGGTGGCAACAAGAAAGTAAAAGCTTCTTGAAATAGAATCTCTGCCTGTGGAGAACTGCTGTTGTGCTGCGTTTGCAGCTATTACTTCTCTGCTAACAACTCTGTGACTGCAGAGACATGACAGGCAGTGAACTGCCCAGAGCAGCTCAGGGCTGAGCAGAAATGGGATTTGGACTGGGCTGGAGCTCTGGGTTCCTTCACTTGGAGACACCAGAATAAAGGCCTTTAGGCACAAATCCCAGAACTCTGAGAGGAGCGCACATTCCAGAGGGCTACTTGCCAGGTGTGATTTACCTTAAACAGCTGGTCACCAGAGGTTTCTCAGATCACTATATCAAGACTAAAAAATGCATCAGATGCATTCAAGATAGGAGAATCGATCTGGACTCTCTTTGACACCAGCTGGGCATTAACTTCCAGGTGACACCACAGGGACAGGATTTGGAGAGATCATACTGGAGGCAACACAGATCTGTGGGATTTCTCACCACACACAAGTGTCCCCCAGACACATCATGTCACACATCGTTTACTGGAGATGTTTTTAAAGCCACCATTAAGAAACAAATTCTAAGTCTGATTAATAACAATGCATATGCTCTTGGGATGTTCCTAACCACAACCAAGTATTTTAACTCATCAGTATTGCCAAGGGACTCTATTTTTTTGGTTTTCTGCCAGATCCTATGCTATAGTGGAAGGTGATGGAGGAGGAGGAGGCAGGATATGCCCCTTTGTTCAGAGCCAGCTGTAAGAAAATGGTTTTGTTTGCTCAGATGCACTGGATACCTTGTGCAAGCTGCATCATCGTGCAGTGCAGGTGAACCACTGCACACATAACATTGTGAAGAAAATTAAGAATAAATGCAGAGTTCTGCAGCTCTTTCTAAGCAAGTGAGGCAGAAGGACAGTGAATCAGAACCCTCCTCCATGTGCTGCTGGTCTCTGATATTAGCTACATCACATGATATTAAGTGTGATGAAGGCCCACCCCAGATCCAGAGTCACAGGACACTCCATGTCCCTTCATATGCCAATACATTGCTGTAGGGTCTGATGCTGGTAGTTCCCAACCAGCTCTGGGCTCTGTAATACCCTTGCAGTCTCAGTTAGGTATCATTACTTCCACGCCATTTTGCAAAACATTCTAAGTGTCTCATGAAGGTCTCTACATTCCTGTTAACCTTTTCTTTTCTTTTTTTTTTTTTTTGTAACTGAGAAAAAATAAGGCACAAATCATAACAGGTGAAGAGAGCCACTGCATGCACACTTATTTTACCAAAGCAATGCTAAAAGCTGGAATAAGAGCATCACAGCAGAGCTGAGGCAAACAACCCTCTTTTTTTCTAAGTTGGCTCCTGCACAGCACCAAAAGTGTGTAGCCCTTGTGGTTGTCACAAACTACCCACGCCTACCGAAAGCTGAACACTCCACAGCAAGAAGAGGCAAAACCACTCTATAGATACAACTTTAGAGTATCAATCTAAAGAGAGGAAATATTGTCCATGCAGACACCCAATCCCTTACAGGAAACAGACATGAATCCTTTATAAACACACCTTTTAAGGAGTATTCTGAGAAGACACGGTGGGGATGGTGCAGCCAACATGATAGTGAGAACCTCACGCAATACAGAATCTCAGGAAAGGCTTTAATCTCAACCTCATAAGCACTGTCCATCAACAATTCCTGCATGTACTCATAACACCTCAGAAAGTTTAATTACCACTTAAGAAGTGGAAGACTAAATGAGCTATGTGACCTTTCCCACCCCAGATCCTGTAGGTCAGCATTATTTAAGACAACCGGGAGCCTGAAAAGTTAAACATTAGTGTTGGCAGATGAACAGATGGATGGATTGCTGCCAACACAATCCATCTTCCCACTTGCCTCTGTAGGACTGGGTGACATTCAAAGCTAACTACTTCCCTGTGCAGAGAGAAATGCACGTGATGCAATGAGCAGGCTTTAAATAGGGTTCATCAGTGGCCAAATACCTTATGGCTGCTGTTTAATGTTGCAGGCGAAGCTGTAAAAAGGAGGCACCAGACTGTGACAGGAGTGGGGAGTGTAGTGACCACAGTGGATTAGCTATAAGCCAACCTCTGAGCAAGTTGTACAAATCTGTCAGGATGCTGTCATTTTTTCTTTGCGCATAAATGCTCTAAATCTAATTAACCTTTTAATCAGAGTGGTTTTATCATCAAAGGGGATGTTTTATCTACAGTTACATGAAAAATTTCCATCTCTGCTCAACTTGGATTTTTTTTTTTTTTTTGCTCGAGGCTCTATGAGTAAATTTCCCAAGCACTGAAAAACAGAAAAGAGTAAAGTAGGAAATTTCTCAACACAGCCATTTACTGTGCAGATATCAGCTCGCCTGATGCCAGATGGGACTCCGGCCAGAGCTTTCAGATCCAGCTCAAATACCTGTTGCCTGAGCACAGAGGATGCTCCTGCTCCCTGACTGGGGAGGGCCCAACAGGAGCTGTGGTATCCTGTGCCAGTATGAATCACGTCACCCTCCCGGATGGAGAGGGCACTGAAGCCCACAGACACCACATAACCAGGACTTTCTGGTGTTCAGCAAGGATTAAAAAAAAAGAGTAAAACTATCTCATACATCTACTACCTGTAGCAGGCTGTACTGTCAGCTACTGGCCTACATGAATTTTCTAATTTTTTAGAAATATTTAGATATATTTTTTCTAAATAATTTCTAAATTTCTATTCTACAAATAACTCTAACATGTACCTTTGTGCCTACAGTACCCCAAAGAACAAAGATTGCTGTCTCTGATTGGTCAGCAATTATCACCCAGATCAGACTGTATGTTGAGAGGGTTTTTTACAATGGTTGAAGTCTTCTGGATTTTCTGTATCTGCTGGCAAACATGGGTACGACTGATAAAGTCACCCAGCACAGACAAGTGCAGAAATAACCCCATCAAAATCCGAGCCTGGGATTCCAGGCAAATGAAGCTTCCTGACTAACCCACTGCAGCATCTGCTTCACTGAACTTGCCTGTGTAATCTGAACCAAAAAACCACTCAGTTCCATTTACTATTGTCCATATGCCACCTCTAAATATACTTGCATATTAGCATTTATGCAACTTTCAGTACAAAATCCATATGGCTCCTTTCAGCAACCAGCAACAGCAAGAAGGATAAGTTGCAAACTGAGTCTGGAGACGGAGCTTCTAAAGATTTCTTTCTGAGCACCATGCAACATTTGTTGCAGATAGACAGTGATGGAAGTTGTTACAACCTCCACCAGATGGACCATGTTTTTTTCTTTTCTGCACAAAGCTAAAATAGATTTGTTTTATGTGAAATGTCTACTAGTGATCCCTCTGGAATAGAACTTGGGCAGCAGAGCAGACCCAAGCCTAGACTGTGGAATACTGGAGGCTCTAATTACTTTGATCAGTCTCATCTGGAACCTCCACCCTTGCTCCTGCCACCCACTGGCCTAGGAGCTGCATTTAAGCCCTTGCCCTTCCTTGGGTTAGGCTGTAATGTGTGCTGGTTTTGACCTGCTCAGCCTGACTTCTCAGGTTATCAGAGCTGTGTTGGAGCTACAGATTTCTCTGGGGCCTGTTGGCTGAACAAAGACACATTCATAGGGCCCACTCTGCTCTTCCAGTTTAGGTGCAGTGGGACTGTGCCCCTTGTCCAAGGTTCCTGTCTCAACCTGCCCTGCTGCCTGGCTTCTACCTCACCTCCCTTCCCAGAGATGGCCATCCTAACTCACTTCCTGACAAGGAGTTCTGCAAGCCCTTGTGGTTGGTAAGTTTTTCTCTCCTGAGCTAAACAGAAGAAAGAAATGTTCACATGAAACAGCAGAATAGAAAATGAAGAGTTTTCAAAGGTCTCATGCAACAGCCACTGCTGGGAGACCTTCCAGAACAAAGCAGCTCAAGCCTGTCACAAGTGGCCTTCTGACTAGCAAACCAACTTAGAGCCTTTGAATGATAACAGTTTGCTTTAAGAGATAAAGGGTAAATATGTGTTTGTTGACACTGCCCAAACCACAGGAATAAAACATGGCAGCCAATAACTACTTCTACTTTAACCATCAAGGCTTCCAAGACCATTAAACTTTCATAGCCACTGAAAGTAGAAGGCTACGTGCCTGTAAGAGGCCGCAGTCAGAGAGGTAAATCAGGGGCTTCATGATGCTGCTACTCCCAGATGATGGGTTCTTAACTCCCAGAACTGCTGTATCCCTTGTGGGCACATGCTGTGTTAGACTTAATCTTGACAGATAGCAAGGAATTGATCACAGGAATAAAACATAACTGGTTGCTTAGTTACCAATGATCAGTACACAGTTACATTTGATGTGTGCAAACAGAGCCCAGTGCAAACCAATTATCCATCATTACAACTCTAAAATGTCAGCTTCAGAGAGCTGAAAACAACTGTGGGCCAGGTAATAAAGGGAAATTTGAGTAGAAAAATAAAAATGGTAATTGGGAGCTTTTTTTTCGTAAGTGTTCAAATAGCCACAACCCTGTGGCTAAGTAAACATATTGCTTTGAAAAAAAAAAAGGATTCTTATTTATTGGGAAAGTGAAAGCAAGCATGTCATATGTGTAAACACTAGTTAAAAAAAAAGTAGTAAATAAAAATGACAAGCTAAGATTTGCCCAAAACTGATAAAAGGGGGGGGGGGGGGGGGGGGGCCC